>CM057164.1:13442116-13684852 GCA_029962745.1 Echinometra lucunter
TACATACAGGTATCGACAAGATTTAAGCATGGCATTAGGGATATTCTGTCTTTAGGAAATATGTTTTCCTAGCTGAATACAGTCCTTTTTGGCTTTGTTGCCTAGGTATTTGACAGCGTGTATACAATTAATGTGCCCGATAGTTTGAAGATACTTTCTAAATATTAAGTGTATTCGGTAATTATTTCTTTTCGTGTTATCAATAAAATACGTTTCTATCACTGTTCTTCCTGCATACTTTATTTGAAATCCTTATCTTAGTCTTTCCCGTATTGATTTCTAGATTCATTCATTTCACATATTTTTTATTCTTCTAAGCTGTTTAATGCTGTTGAATCCCGCACTCATTTTCGGCTTTTATGGCAAGATATCTGCATGAAAACTATATAAGACGTGAAATTTGTTCTCCCGAAAAAAATGTTACCGGATGACATTCATCACCAATAGAATCTATAATATCATTTAGTATAGAGCAAAAAAAGTGCTGGGCTTAATACACATCCCTGTTTTACACCTACCGAAGTGGGAAAAGAATGGGTTATTTTGTGCTGCAATTTAATGGAGAATCGTACATCTTCGTACATTTTTGAATGATGTCGTAGAATAGATACTGTAGTTTTTTATTTTCAAAAAGTAGGGCCTTTCTGTTTACAAGATCAAAGGCTGAAATGTTGGCAATGATATGGCTTGAATTCAGTGGTTTGGGGGTGCATAAAATCCATTTCTGTCATTTTCATTTACATTTCCGGCCAATATCAGTCACAAGGGGTCTTACAAGGTAGGAATGACCATGCACTTGTTTTTTAACTTATGATTTCAAATTGATTGATATGATTTGCATATAACTGTATAATCTGTTTATAGCGGATTTGTAATGCTTCGTTCTTTGAGATAATTTCACTTTAGAATCGGAGACACCAATTCATATTCATGTCAAAGTTTGATAATCATGGGTCATAAAGGAGGAATTTTTATTAACTGTCATTATGGAAACGGAGAATATATGATTATCCAAAAATGTGTTTTAATTAATTAATTTTTGTATTATTTCTTTACGTTTGATCCCGAAAAAACCCCACACTGAATGTGTAAAATTCTTGTTAACCACAATTATCATGTTTATTCTGATCTTCAAAATCAATCATTAATGCTTGTTCAGATATGACGAGACAAACCCCCGCGGTTTTTTGTGTAGTAAGTGAAGAGGATATGAGTCGGCCAAAAGACAAAAACACCCCCCCCCCCCCAAAAAAAAAAAAAAAAAAAAAAACCAAACAAACAAACAAAACAACAACAAAACAAACCAAACCAAAACAAAACCAAAAAGCAAAAACAAAAACAAAACAAAACAAACAGAAAGACAACACCGAGGCAAGAGGCATATTTTTTGCCTTTCGCTGGCAAAAAGCTTGCATGGGCCAATCAAATTCTTAAAAAGTTAGCGCAAAATGTGATGTCACGTCATATCGGGGGGGGGGGGGGGCGTTTCATCAAGTGTCTTGTCAGTGAAATTTCCGCAGACAAAGTCTGTTAAAACCCACAATTTCTGACTAGACTTATCAGTTTTCAGCCGCTGATTAGAAACTTTGTCAGCGCTGAAAGCTTGTCGGTGGACAAAACTGTTGATGAAACGCCCCCAGAACAAGCCTTTAGTATCTACAATAGACCCCACACTGACAAAATTGTAGTCAAAAGAAATTCCACACCTCGCAAGATCCAAAGCTAATTATTGCACATGTAGTTCGCCCATAGTGTAACCGCCTTATATCACAGGATCATTACAAAAGATAATAACGCTGTTAGCATTGTGGTACAAGTGCGTATTAAGGTAGTGCGCATATCTGTTTACATATTGTCGTATACTATCTTATGCTGCTCAATATGTATAACAATGTTCCCTTTAAGATTTATGCAAATTATAAAAATGCTAAAGATTGCCCCTTAGTCACAATAACAACATTAAAAAACCTCATGGGAAAGCACTTTTCTACGGTTCATGATGAAATTTCAACAACCGACTACTTTATAGCTGAATTATTTAAAACCACAGTTCTCTGTCTCTTCTTTCAATCAAATCTCGAATGGAATATTGCCATTCCTTCTAAAACAAAGGTAACAAATGAGTAACATCGCGTACTTTGACGATCGTTCACGCATATTAAAACGAGCATAGGTGCGAATTCTTAATATCTTTGATGATACTTAAAGACGAGTATAGTGCGATCCCTGAAGACCTTATGATGAAACAATAGTGCGAGTATAGTTTCGTGGTTCGAAGACCTTTACAAATGTTTACAAGACGATATAGCAAGTTCTCGGAAGATATTGCACGTTCGAAATGCTCTAACGGTGCTACGAATAGGACAGCGATTCTGAAGAGCTTTCAGGATGCTACAGGATATATCATGATCTCTGTCGACATTCATCATATAAACAGGACGAGTATAGTGTGTGCTCTGATGAAGCACTTTCACAATATTAGAAGGCCGAGTATTGCGCGTTATCTGAGATTTGTCATGGTGCTTGAAGACAAAACGTAACTGTAAGGCCGAGAGATCAAATCTGCTGCCAGGTGGATTCGATGGCGTCGCTCAAAGGGCGAGGATGATTTTCGCGGGAATCAAATCACGTCACACTATTACCCCCCTTTTTCATCTTGGAAGCAACTTTAAGAGTCTGATGGACGTAATTATTGTAGTTCATTTCTTTCTTAATGATTAATTTCTTGGCCTTGTTTTCCTTCCCAGAAAATGGACGAGGACGAAGTTTGATTGATTGATTAATTTTATTTGCCAAGCCTCCAAAACACAGCAATGGATATACAAAGCGAAGAATAACAGATCAGTAAGCTTGACCAGGATAACCCAGGAAAGCTCGAAACTTATTTCCAGTGGGGTCCTCGATATATATGAACAAAATAATAAAATTAATAAGTTAAAATCGTAATATTTACACGCAGAATAATAATCAGGAATAATAATTATATGATGATAGTAATGATAAGTTATACAAGAAGAATATAAGAAGAAAAGTGAAAAAGAAGAAGAAGAAGAAGAAGGAGAGAAAAAAGAAAATAGGAGAAGAAGAATAAGGGAAAAAGGGGGAAAAGGAGGGGGGAAATAGCAACGAATATGTTGAATCTTTCAAAACGTACAAAACCATATTATATACAATAAAGAAAGTATTAACCTGCATGGTAGAGAAAAGAAGGTGGTCTGTATTCAGGCTATTATTCAACTATATAACATATCATTCGCTTCTCCCTCTGACTCTTAATGAAATATATTCTTTCAATTTCCTCTTAAAATGTACAAAATTTTTCTATTCCCTTTATATCATTAGGAACAGAATTCCAATGTTTTTATGGCAATGTAATAAAACGAAATACCAATGCTAACCTACTCTTTCTGGTAGTTGAAGTTTTGAAACGCTGTTTCTTGTATTGTAGTTATGTAAGTCGGTAACAAGATTAAAGTTGATCGAAATATATGATTTGACCTAGAATGATATTTTTATGCACGTGGTGCAATACAAGTTGTTTTGACTTTGGTCGACTTCAAGAAAACCAGCTTCAGAGAGTTCGCTGTAGCCAACGTGAGTTCTGGGACCAAACAGTTGATGAATCTCAACCATTTTGTTCTGTATAATTTCAACTTCTTTTGATCAGATTTGTGTATGTACTATACCATGTAGGGTTATCATAGTCAAATAACATTGAATAAGAGCAAAACAGAGAATACGTCTTGTTTTTTGATCCATACAACTTTGATATCTGTACGAAAATTTCAGACAAGAATTCGCTCTTTTTACAACTTGATCTACGAAAGACGAAAATGAAACTGTGCTGGCCAGCTCAATGCCTAAGTACTTCACAGATTGTTTTCTCTTGGATTACCTGATTATTGGTATGTCACGTTAAATTCAAATGACTTTTTATACTACTTTTAGAACAAACAGAATGCTTTCGGGTTTGCCCAAGTGTAAGATAACCTGTTATCAGTAATCACAATCGACACATGTTAGACGGCTGTTAGCTAATATTTTTCTTCAACAAATTTTGGATTGGGATTTGAATAAATCTGTACGCTGTCATCTGCGTACAGTAATAGTTTACAGCCTTTTATACGAATACACATGTCATTGATATAAGTTGAAAATAGAATTGGGCCTAAAATGCTTCCCTGATTGAACACCACTGTTTATAGGCATAAGTTTGGAACGATATCATGGATGGCCACTACTTGATGTCGATTAGACAGTAGGATTTGAACCATTCTAAACTAGCCTGGTTAAAACCCATTATGTGTAACTTTTTCAATAAGATGCTATGATTAAGAGTATCAGAAGCTTTTTGGAGATCAAGGAGTACCATACCAACGAAGTGTCCCTGGGATATTTCTGTTCTCAAATAATCAGTCAGTGGATAAGACATGTCTCAGTCGAATATCATGTCGAAAACCAGACTGAAATTCATAAATCATATCGTTTTCTTTAAAATATTTTTCAATTTGAAAACACAGACCGATTTTTTCTAGGATCTTGTGGATACTATGCTTAAAAACGCTAATAGGTCTGTAATTTCCAGCATCAGGTTTTATCTTTCTTTTATGAACTTAGTACTTTGCTATTTTCATTTCCTCTGGAAAAGTACTCGTCAAGATAGATAAGTTCATCCATAAGAAACTTAAAGGTTTGCATACTCTTCGCACCCTCTTTCAGAAATTTAGCAGGAATCAGGGTCTAACCCAGTGCTCTTTGATACATTCAATTTTAACTCATTGAAAACAAATTGTTCACTAACTGGTAATAACTCCAAGCTGTCTTGCCGTAACGCCTTTTCTTTCATAAAACTCACGTATGCTATCACTGTCTGCATTGAAAAGGTCTTTGCTAGAGGGAAGCTTGTCTACTAATTCAGCAGCCACATTTGTAAAATAAGAATTGAATTCATTCGCAATGGTCACCTTATCATGACATAATTCTCCATCGATTGAAATGACAATTCTTGGTCTTTCCCTTCTTACTTCTTATCCTAGCTTTTTAGATTCTGCTAAAGCCTCTTAGAATCCGTTTATTTTTCTTCTACCTTGTTTTGTACAGTATTCGAGTTGGCCTTTTTCCACCTCTCTTGGACCATATTCTTATTTCCTGTATCTTTTAGAGAGCGTCTCATGATCCTCATCTTTTGATTTTGTTTCTTCATTTTTGTATACTATATGTTCTCTCGCTTGAATAAGGAAAAGAATTATCTTTAGTCATCCAATTTTCAGATCTATGTTTTATTCTTTACGTTTCTGTGGCGCTATCAGATTCACAGTCGAGACAAAAATATTTTGAAATATTGACCAAGCCTCATTCACGTCTGTGCAGTTAGTTAATTCCTGACCAATCAACAGCAGACAGTTAGAGATGGAAAGTCTTTCTTCGTTATATTTTTTCAACGATCTGATATCAGTGTTCTGTGATGACCTACTAGCCAGACTATATTTTTCCGTATACAGAAAGTAAAGAATGGTCGCTGATACCAAGAATAATAACACCACTTTGACTTATATTGTTTTCCTTTGTTACATATAACATGATCCAATAAAGAAGAACATGTTGGTGTGACGTAAGTTGCCTCTTTGATGAGTTGGCTAAACCCATGAAGATCAACAAGTCAATATATTTTTTAGCCAGTGGCGATTTCCTGAAAAAGCAAATATTCATGTCTCCTAAAAGCATAATCTTGTCATCTTTCTTTTAATATATCAAGAATATTGGACATTTTCTCGATAAACGAATTGTTTTAGGAGGTCTATACAGGACGCCCACAACGATCGGTTTTGATCTTGGTATAAGCAAATTAAATCCACAAGGATTCAGAATCACCTGTACTTAAAGCATCAATAATATTATATGCATATCATTTCTGATATAGAAACATACACCACCTCCAGTGCCTGAGATCGATCACGGCGTATGTATTTTGTATCCGGTCTATTCAATTTCTTCATCATTTATAGAATTAATTTAACCATGTTTCAGTGAGAGCAATAATAGACACCATTTTCTTTTAAAAGAATTCATAAGTTCCGATATTTTGTTCAGGATCGACCGCATATTAAGGCGTAAGACATGAAGACCTTTAACATGAACTTTTCTTCAAATTCCTGATGAAGAGTAATTCCATCTGTGAGGTTTGTTTGAATTGTTCTCAGGCTATCGTTTGTTTTTCAGGTACTAGTCGGGTTTCTTAAATAGTTTTCTTTTAGTCTATCTTCAATTTGATTTTCTTTCATTAGACGATAGTCAGTGAATAATGAATCGCAAAAAGATGGCAAACAACATGTTAGACAATTCCACATTTCATCAGGACATTCATAAATTACCTGTAACTTATATCTTGCCAATATGAAACCATCTTTTACAAATTGAACAAAGAAGACCGTATTGATTACATTTCACTGGCATATCACAGTTTACCCACGCGGGAAACTTATACTTCCGACCATCAGTTTTGATTTTTCGGATCATCACCAGATTTTGTCAGACTTTCGCAAAGCTGCTCGCCCCTCCCCCTCCATGCGACGGTATAACGGTGGGGAGTAGGTTTCATTAATGTCGACGGAATCTAGTCGTTTTATTCTGGAAAGAAAAGCAACCTACTGAAAGTGGAAATAGCCGGGAAAAATAACGGGAAAGTATAGTCTGTGAACCTATTCTATTCTTCATTTTATTTCAGGCTTGCCCGATCAATTTACAGAAGGCCAGGCATCATATCAAAGTCATTCCAATCGGCCGATTGATAGAGAATGTTTATTACCATTTCTTCAGCCTCGAAGCCGCTATTCGACACTTGAACACTTTCCTGAACTGGACTTGGACCTGAAATTTAAATAGAAGATTTGGTACTCGTAAAGGAGAAAATCAGCGTAAACTCATTCGTTACCCTCCCATGTGAAAGAATATCATAGTAGTGTCACAAGAAGTGTGTTTTTATGTCCTTCTTATCACTGCTTATTGATGACTAAAAATACAAACTTTCGACCAAACTGTGATACCTAGCTTTAAAAAAAAATAGATAAAAGATTGAACTTTCATTCTATCTTCACTCCCCCAGAAGTCACTTCAGTGATCACTTGTTTAGGAAATGTATCGAGTGCTCTCTTGAAAGAAAAGAGTGAAATTTCAATCTATTTTTATTTCCCATCGAGTCATTTCAGTTCTAAAAGAGATTTTTGTGTAGTCCCATCTCCCCATCTGTAACCTGTGTTTCCCCCCACTTTTTGTGAATTCCATCAGGATTTCGTTTAATTTCTTATACCTTTGATGCCTCTGAGGTATTCTGGAGTATTTTGCATACTTTCACCACCCCCCCCCCCCCCCCAAAAAAAAAAAATAATTAATAAAAATCTCATAAAATATGCCAATCTTTGCGTAAAAAAACAAGTACCTTCTGATAACGTCTCATAGACATTAGAGGGCTCTGTTCGTAGATATTTTCGTCAGTTTTGCGGTTATGTTCCAATGCCCTCAACATTGTAACCACTGGACCGTCACGTGTGACCTTGAACTTTGCCTGTTCAGAAAATACAACAGTCAGTGATACAGTGCTGAATATTTATTGAGTAATGGAGCATACATATTGTAAAATGTTAAAGATACGGATGATTTAATATATAAATATATAATATAGTTGGAGAGGTTTGAATGTATATACCAGCCGGTTTAACCATTTTATATGTATATACGTGAGACAAAAAAGGTACGGTACAAGATGACGCAGGTCTGGACCACAAGAATTGATAAGCTTTCGGCTGCTAGGCCATCGTCAGATTTATGAGCTATGTAAATCAAACACAATAAAACAAAATAAATAAAACAAAATATAATGATAAGCAGCTTGACAGAACTAAAGGAACAAAACGGAAATCAAGATGATTATAAATAAAGCAGCATGAATCATGATAAACGCACAGAAAAATAAAATAATGAAAGTTGTAAATCAATCGGAATAAAAAGCGGTACGATTCAACGAAATAAGGAAAATGAAATTTAACATTAAGTACGCAATTACCTGACTCAACGGTCGTAGCAAATGTAGAGTGTGTGTAGTTTGTACGTGTGTTCCTGTACTGAGTAGGTGACAGTATGAACATCATGTATAGAGGGGCGCGTAGTGTAAAAAAGATTTGAGGTAATAAACTTCAAACTCGGTGCTAGTATGCATTATCATTGTGAGACAAATTGATTAGATTTGAGGTTTAATGTAAGTCAAAGGCAAAAGGTCGTAAAGGTCAAAAATATGAAATAGATTTGCTAGTTTTATCACTATATTTCATTTTTTTGTATGCATGCCTATGAGGACACAAAGTGATCTGCTTTTTTTGTTGTTGGGTCAAACTCCAAAGAGCTAAATCAACATGCAATTACCGTGTTTTTTTATTCTGGTTGTTCCTACAATTCTAGAACAGTTTGAGCCATGAAGTTAACTAGATGTATGCTACAGGAGATGCAGTCTCCATCATAATTTTAAAATTGTAGAATTTTTTTTTAATTTTTTTTTTTTTTTGGGGGGGGGGGGTGTTGTTGGTGTGTGTGAGGGTCGTGTGTGTGTACTAAGCGAATACAAGTGACGCAATAAAAGTGCTATCAATATGTACATGCACGCACTTTATTTGTGTGTTAAGAGATACAGAAATGTGACGCTCAGTAACTTTTTAAAAAAGGAGGTTTTTTAGCGGTTTTACCGTTTCGTATGTGAACAAGCCTTTATTGCACGTAACAAGACTACCGTGCTTTTGCTCGGTTTATAACCACAACGAGTACGATGATGACTATGACAGTGACCAATACACTCGAACTAGCAGCGACGATCCACTTCTTTGCTACTATTAATTAAAAGATTACAAAGATTACAGAAATCATTTCGCCACTTGCATTTCGATAAAATGGCATTACGAACAGACGTGAGACTTATTATGAAGAGTTATGTAAAGAGAGAATATCCCGATAAAACGTAACATGTATCACACCCCCAAACGTGGTATAAAGCACAATCAATGAAAAGGAAATTATATAATTAGAAGCAGTGAAAAAAGCTGAAAATGTGGTAAGAATTACATAAAACTAAAGAATTTGTTTATATTAATTTAATAAGAACGTTAAAAATGCGAAGGGTATGCCCATAATTGTAACTGGAATTGGTATTTCGGACAAAATTGAACTTTATTCAGCTGACGCGAAATTGAATGACTACTTCGCGTCGTTAATTTGAAAAAAAAATCTCTCTAAATTGAATGAAATGAAATTTAAAAGGAATGATATAAAAAGATGAATGTTCAAAGAATGAAAATGAACCATGAGAGCAGAGAGTTGACGAAAATCGTTCGAACTTGAATGCCTTTTCATGAATTCGATTGCAACTCTGATGAAATTGGGCGGAAAAACCTATATCATAATTATATTCATGAGAAGCCCCATCAAAAAACTAATTTAAATAAAGATTGAAAGCCATTAAAGGGGGTATATTCAGTGCACAATCTTTACTGGAAATGTATTAGTAGGATATTCTTCATTATCTGTTACAAATACCTAATCGAGTTGGGATTAAGACCGGGGGTGCAGTGGTAAGGTTTTCTGTCGTGGCCGATAATGTTGAATCACTACCTGTTGACTGTGATGTGAACGTGCTCAACTCTGATGTCGTCATCGAGGTCATTATAGTGGTGGTCATCGGGGTCGTCCTGTGCTTCGTCGTGTATGTAGGGTGGTTCGCCGTGGTGGTAGTAGTCGACTTCAAAGTGGTTGTAGCTGTAGTGGTTGTAGTTGTCGTGGTTGTAGCTTTTTAAGGAAAGAGGAATCAAATTCATTACATATACTGATAAGTATTAAGCCAACAGTTATCATGTTTTCATGTTCATGTGAATGAATTGATAACTTTTTTTCCATATAACAATTGATATAATGATTGTTTTCTTAATTTGGTTTGATTTTAAAAGATAGGGAGCACATTACAGCATAAATAATAGATGGGGGAAGGTGCAGTCACTGTAGTAAAACAAGATGCTTGTCATGTTTGTGGCGGATACGCCCAAAGGCACATTAATACAATGTAATTTTAAAAGAATAATAATAATAATAACAACAACAACAACAGGAACGAGAAGAAGAAGAAGAAGAAGAGAGGGACAGATAAAGAGGAGAAACATAGGAAAGGGAGTTTTAACAGAGTAAGGAACATGGAAGGAGACTGCGACGTATACTAGCGTTTAAGTTTTGCGGCATGCCTGTATAACAGTTGGAAGACATGAGAAATAATACATAGGTCTTTTCAGGCATTCTTACAAAATGATACAGCGTGGTGTTTCACAATGCTGTGCGTAAAATTACGAACGACTTTACAGCACTATTAACAACCAAACAGCCTGATAAAATGTCCAAAATTTGGCCTCTTAATTTTTAAAAAGGTGCGACCGTATTTCCCATAATCTCAGTTAAATTGTTGGTAATTGTTTGTTACTTCACATTAAAAATGGTTTGTTAATATATAATACTAATAATCTTCATCTACATAGATATTTCAGCTTTAGCTTATGTGAACAAATATGACTGAGAATCCCATTTTGCTTTCCATATTCAAGTCATTCTTAAAATCATGCGTAACTTTGCGCACAGCTTTCTGAAACAACCTAATCAACCTGATCAAGTAAGGCATCGAAAACGAAGTAATGAGGCTATAGTGTGGTCTGAATGAATCTAAATGGAGTATCAGGTCACCATTCTTCGGGAGTAATATCTTCTGGTAGTGAGTTGTTTGGAGATTCAAGACAAGTGACAAAACATAACTATCCTGTTTATAACTTAATCAGGTTAATAGGATGGGGTAAAATTATTTCTATGTGTTTCATTATAGTATGATATAAACATGAGTCATTATCATTGTTCCTTTTATTTTCATAGTTCCAAATTAAAATGCTAAGTAGAAGAGCTGTTTTTTTTTCGAAAATCGTTTAGCTGTTGGGTAGGACTGATGAATTGTAATTTGATGTCATACACTTCCTGAGCTTCTCTGTATCTTTAAATCAAGTCTCTGCGTTCCTTTGCTTATCTATTCCCCTTTTGAATGTTGAACTTCGTTTACAAAAGGCAAACAACTGCTCAATTATTTGAGATTTTTCCAGTGATCGACAGCAAATTGCAGGTACAGAATTTTAAAAAGTAGTAATTTTCATAATACCAAATTGTTTCACACGATCGTGCTTGATTGATCAACGAAAATTAGGTTGCGTATTAATGAAAAATGGGGCTACGCACAGGATCGGCATAGTCGAACAGAAGTGGAAGCAAGTTATCGCAGGAATGAGAACTGTGGAATTTTACGTCGGACTGACTTAGGGTAGCGCACTGTTGAGTAGGCATGGCGTACAATATCGTTGCGTAAACTTGCGTAAAAACTGCGTTCTTTTTTGCGTCAAGTGCTACACGCCGAAATTTGCGTCTATCTCGCGTACCACTTTGCGTACCTCGGCTTATTGCCACATGTTCCAGTATAGGCACAGCGCAGGGCAGCGTAAGCTCGGGGTAATAGGTATTGCGGACTACGCAACACGTAGGCCCGGTGCTGTGAAACCTTTCATTTGTACACATACTGCGAGCACATTACATAAAAACCGCCTCGGTTTTGCTTTTCTTTTTTGGAGTGGTTTACCCTAGGGTTTACCACTCCAAATGTGAACGAGTCTCTACGAAACGGTGCACGGATTTAGACGAGGTTTTCCCCTTGTTAAATACACTCATTTTGAACAATTTCCTCAACATCCTAAACGTTCACGGAAATAATTGCAGGCGTACTTTTTTTAACCAAAGTATTTTCCCTCATATTTTATGCCAATTTCTCTTCTTTCAAAAGAAAAATACAGGAAGGTTGATGGTGGGATTGGAAGGTATGATCCGCACAACGCACACAGATTTTTACTTCATCGTCATTCAATGAAAGGCAATTTCGCAAAAATGCAAGCAACAAATACTGATGAAATTATCAGGAGAGTTTATGAAACCGGAACAATAATTTTCGTCAAATGAGGGGTTTGTTAACCTGGCTGTACATTTTTTATGGAAGCCGGAAGAAATCTTATCAAATCGTCGGTACAGGATTTGTATCTGCGCATGTGCTACTGACCTGCGCGGTATGCAGGAAATGTCGCCCTCTACTGTTGACTCTCATATTTGCGATATGGAGAATTCGTATACCTCGTAAATTTTTACAATACCAGGCAAGCTACTTGTGTTTGATTATTTGTTTTTATTTGAAGAGATATCACTCAAAATACTACGTACTTGGAGGTGGGATGCGCACAATTTCGATGTTATCCACTCCGATGCGACCACTGGCACTGCTCAAGACAGCAGTGAATTGTACCTACGGAGAACAGAAGATGCATGGTTATAGGTAAATCATGCCTGTCAGATGTAAAATAAGCAGAAGTTCGTAGATGAGTGGCTTAAACACTTGAATGAGAATGCCAAAGTCCTAGGTTCGAACTCCGGCAAGGTGTGTCATTTTCGCAAGACATTGACCTACATCTCCACTCTCCTCCCGGATGTTTCAGTTTCAATTTAGTTTATTTCATATTTCACAATTATTACATTATGATAATTTTTTTTTCAAATGTAAACAAACATAATTATACAGTCGATATAACAAAGAGAAATACAAATACAATTGCAAGAACTTTGGGAAAATGAGAGAATCAATTACAAAAAACTATATGGTTGTAACTTATATAGCACTCCTTTCGAGTGAAACAGCTACTTAACGTTGTAAATTATATAAGATGTGTATTTCTTGAAAAGAAGAAGAAACATTAAGTAGGGGAGGAAAGAATAATGATGATAATGATAATGATAATAATGATGATGATGATGATCACAATTATTTTTGCTGTTGCTGTTTTTGTTGTTTTCTTCTAATTGTTAGTATTATTATTATCATCATCATCTTCATAATCAACCATAATTATTATCAGTATCATTACTGATAATATCATTATTATCATTGTTGTCATTGTTGTTGCTTTTGTTGTTGTTGCTTTTGTTGTTGGTGTTATAATAATAATAATAATAATAACTTTTATTTACCCAGGGTAGCCACTTCAGCTATCAGCTGATCTTCCAGCGGGCCCTGCATAACATAATAGGTTATTATTACCCTTCGCCTTTCTTATATGCCGAGCGCCTGGCTAGAAGGCAGAAGGTCCCATTTTTGTAAATCTTTGGTATGACTCGGCCGGGGATCGAACCCGCGACCTCCCATTCATGAGGCGGATGCTCTCAATCAAACTACACAGTGATTCACTGAAAATTGTAGCTGAAAAAAGTTGCTGGTTTCAGTTGCAAAGTAACAAATGAAGAAGATATCGATTGTTTGAAGTGATTGTATCTTTCCTGGAATATTATCAGGGAAATATCAAAGAAAGTGAGAGAACAAACTTTATTCAATCAAACTTTATGGCGTGTTTCACTGAAAATTATAGCTGAAAAAGTTACTGGTTTCAGTTGTAAGGTAATAAATGAAAAAGATATTGATTGTGTGAACTGATTACCTCTTTCCTGGAATACCGTCAGGGAAATATGAAAGAATGTGAGAGAATAAACTTTATTCAATCAAACTTTGCAGCGTGTTTCAGAAAAAAGTACACACCTATTGAATTGCCAGTTGTTTCTAGATGGAGCTATGAATATGAAGTAAATTGATATATATCAATATAAAGAGTTATTGGGGGGGGGGGGTGGGGGGGGGGGGAAGTCGCAACTCTTTTCACGAGGGGGTTAATCTATGTGACGATGTCGAAATCCATTTGAGCCAACTCCTGGGCTGCGTTTCACAAAACCGTCATATGTCTAAGTTCATGGACATCCCTTTTAAACGCGTGTTAACTCTACGACACGCGTTGATCAGTGGGATGTCCAAGAAGTTAGACTTACATGTATGACGGTTTCGTGAAACGCAGCCCGGGTCTTCTCTGTTATCTGTTTTGATGCTGAAGTGTCTTTAAATAGATATGATGTTTTGAAGAGAATATTGCATTCAGTTAAGATGCCCAAATCGCAAAAATATTGTAATTTGAAACCTGAAGGAGTTTGTTAGGAAGAAGTTAGCCTCTGAAGCATTTAATTGATAAGATGCTCCTTTCAAGGAATACAAAAAAAAAAAAATCGCTTTTAAGATTGTTCAACAGAACTACAAGCATAAAATAAGAATATTATTGTTTTATTTTCATTTGAATGATGGTTTATTATCCTAAGCATAAAATCTAAGATTTGTACGTATCATGACCTACATCAGAAAAAGCCCGGAGTTGGCGCAATTTGAGGATTTTGACATCGTCACTGACCTAAACTGACCCCTGTGCAGTCATTCGTGAAGACTTGCCCCACAAAAACGGTACCTAAAATACGCAGGAGGAACGATTTACTGCTGTATGTCAAATTAATTAATTTTAATATTTGCAGCTCCGTCTGGAAACAGTGTGAAATTTAAAAGCGTGCTGTTTCTGACTCGCAAATGAAAAGTACACAGGGCGTTTTTCTACACTGATCTATACGTGACAAAAAACGAATCTCTATCTTCATCCTTTTCTCTACTTTTTCATTTTTTGTTTTACGTTCAGTTTCAAAGCTTAGGAATTTCCTGTCATAATACACGGAAATATACTTCAGAAACTATTACTGTAGTAATCATGGCGATAAGTTCTGTAAAATTACAGACTGAGGCTGTTTGTACTATAGGAATACAGTGAGGGGTTAACAATTAGAGATGAGGTGATATATCTTCATGCCTTTCTTGCGTCTGGCCGTATTCAAGTACGACTGTTATTCTTTTTCACTTTCCTTAACACATTATATAAGAAATCAATTTACAAAAATACAATTTCAATGAATAGCCTCCATAATAAAGCTTATGAGCTAAAAAGAGAATTCAATCTTATTTTCCAAAACAAAGGAGCTATGGTAAAATGAATAAACAGGTTCCATAATAAAGGAAAAATTTTTGTCAGTGTAATGAATGAACACCCGCCATAAAAACTTATACATACAAAAAAAAAAAGAGTTTAGGATTACCGGTCTTCCTCCATCGCAGTAGATACGGATGTCACTGATGCTCTCCCAGTTGCCACTTGACCGTGGAGTTACATTACGTATTATCTGGCCACAGACAGAAATTTTGAGAGTACTTGCACCGGGATCAAAGAACTTATAGTCGAACGAGAGGGATCCAGACTGGTCCATTAATTTCGGCAGTTGGAATGTTGCTCTATTCTGACTGTTTAGCCCAGTCGTGATGAAGAAACCATCTGAGGCAGCAAAGGGGGAGAAAGTGATATCCTCTTGGACCTGAACGCTAGCGTACTGATAGGGGGGGGGGTGGCTGGGCAGTTGTCTAGTTGCCCCCCCTCCAATGAAATTAAAACGATTTCTAATTTGATACCAGTGATTTGCAAATGTTGCTGAAATGACATGACTTTCCCGGGTTTTCCGTCACTTTGCCCCCCCCCCCCCCCCCTCAGTATTTGATCATTACGCCATTGGACCTGAATGCTTGTTTTTTTTAAACCAAGCAGAGACCTGTCTAAAGTTATACACTGTAAAAAGTCTAAACACTTTTATAAACGCTTTTCTGTAACACTTTATAAACACTTAAACACGTTTAAATGGAAATCATAAACACTACTAATTAGAAGTTATCATTGTCGCCTGTATCCACGTTTATTTTTGGAACTCTTCATAAACACTCAAACATGTTTACATACACACTAAAACACGTTTAATATGAATATTTTGGAACACTTTGACACGTTAATATGGAATCATGTGTTTATAAACTTATCGTGTATAAACATTTAAACACACATCTCAACGTGTTTAAGTGTTTATGAAGTGTTCAAGATTCCCAATTAAACATATAGGATAAACGTGTCTAAGTGTTTATGAAGTGTTCCAAAACTAAACAGGGACTTTTAATATCATACAGGCGATAATGATTACTTCTAATTAGTAGTGTTTATGATTTCCATTTAAACGTGTTTAAATGTTTATAAAGTGTTACAGAAAAGCGTTTATAAAAGTGTTTAGACCTTTTACAGTGTACCGCCGTCATTATAAGCAAATTAAACATATAGTTGTATACTATAGGCAAAAAAAAAATACTTTCAAATCTTTTACATGGATGAAATTGTAATCACTATTTAGGTTTTTAGATTGGGGAACGCGCTCGATGGTTCTTGTGCCCTCAGGCGCTTAGTGTGTGTGTGTATGACGCAAGAACTTGTACGGAGAAGTGAGCGTAGGGGTAGGATGATGACGTCTCGGCTCACTCCTGTGCTAGGTCTTTTTGTTTGTTCCCTGCAATGTATCTGAACCTCTCCTATTACAAACAAGCAGAATATACTCATGTAAATCTATAATACACATTTTAAAAAATGAAATTAGAGGAAAATTGTGGAAATTATTAACGCATATACACGACATCATCCTGGTTTGATTTGATTTGATTTATTTATTCACCACTCATGGGTTGGATACCCCTTGTCAGCTAATAGCTTTTTTCAAATGGATCCAAACCAAAAAGATAAAAAATAAACTTTTCTAAAGCAAAACAAATATACATGAGCAATCCATAAAATGTAGCAAATAAAGTAACAAAATGGTTGACATGTTAAAAAATTAAACAAACATAACAATGATTGTAATAACGCATTGATGAATGAGAATTTAAAGAAAAACATAACAAAAGTAATACAAACAAAACAAAATTTATAGGACTTGAGGGGATTAATGAGAAAAATAATACTTGAAAAGAAACGAACCATATCTCTTTCCAGATGGTGCCCTGCCATTTCTGCCATAACCACTGACCGTTCCCCAGGTCTCGGGCCTAGACCTTATACCACATAAGGAAAGATTGTTCGCATTCCAATACCGTTCACCAAATGTGCACTGGAAGTCTACCAGAAAAAATGAAGATAACAGCTTACTCTTTTATTGTTTTTTTTAAACATAATTATTCATCTAAGATTTTTTCATTTATATTTTATGTCTCAAACAGTACATTTAAGTTTCGATGCAAACAACACTGTCTTTTTGATTCGAAACTATTTTTCAAGATTCAAAACATGGTGAATATCATTTGACTGAAAAAAGTAGAATGATATTTCATTTACGGAGGCGAAAGATTGCAATAAAACCGGCTATGTTTACGTTTTTGTTTCTCCTATTTATCTGTGGTGTATTTTTGTCACAATTACTTTATAATCATGTAATCATTTTATAGTTTTTGTAATGTTCATGAGCGGTATATCTTCTTTGATAATTTATCTAATTGGATAGAAATGTCAAGAAAAAACACCACTACCCATCTGTACATTTTGGTCAAATTTGTAGGTTCTCATGCATCTGCTATAGCATAACAAATTTGAGTTTCGGATTTCGCAATTATAAACTCTCGGAAAAACGAACCTTTGGAATACGAGTGTCCCCGAATTTGGAAATCATTTATCAAATCAGTTATCATTTCTACCATACTGTAATTGCTGAAGATGAATTCATTCCACTACACTATTAAAGCAAAAAAAAAAAAAAAAAAAAAAAAGCAGAAATGAAGTCACTTACCAGCCGACGATAAATGTGACATAATAATCATCACCACTGCCAGAACTAGTTGCATACGATTAATATTCTTGAATGATGACATCGTTGTCACTTGTTTATTGAAATTATTTCACAAGAATCAGCTTGTATCAAGGAAAGACAAGAAGGCATTGCCTCTCTTCTGCTTCGAGCGTGAAATATAAAGCACTTATCTGCCAGTTTCGTCTGAATAAAAATAACAGTACCAGGAAGAGGCGGGGACGAATCCACTTTGAGTACTGAGGTATATGCGTGAAAGTGAGGATTTAGGATTTTGCAGGGGATGGGGCACAGTTATTGAATAAGCCTTCTGAAGAGCAAGAAGAAAAAAAAAAGGCTGGGCCATCGTTTAACTGGGATACCCTCTGACAAGCAACACCCCCTCTCAAAGAGAAGGAAACAATTTTGCACCATCTGCATTTTGAAGAAAACATTTGAAGGGGTACAATATATTTATCCTTTTCTCCACTTTTTCATTTTTTGTTTCACGTTCAGTTTCAAAGCTTAGGAATTTCCTGTCATAATACACGGAAATATACTTCAGAAACTATTACTGTAGTAATCATGGCGATAAGTTCTGTAAAATTACAGACTGAGGCTGTTTGTACTATAGGAATACAGTGAGGGGTTAACAATTAGAGATGAGGTGATATATCTGCATGCCTTCTTGCGTCTGGCCGTATTCAAGTACGACTGTTATTCTTTTTCACTTTCCTTAACACATTATATAAGAAATCAATTTACAAAAATACAATTTTAATGAATAGCCTCCATAATAAAGCTTATGAGCTAAAAAGAGAATTTAATCTTATTTTCCAAAACAAAGAAGCTATGGCAAAATGAATAAACAGGTTCCATAATAAAAAGAATTTTTTTGTCAGTGTAATGAATGAACACCCGCCATAAACACTTACACATACAAAAAGAGAGTTTAGAATTACCGACGGTCTTCCTCCATCGCAGTAGATACGGATGCCACTGATGCTCTCCCAGTTGCCACTTGACCGTGGAGTTACATTACGTATTACCTGGCCACAGACAGAAATTTTGAGAGTACTTGCACCGGGATCAAAGAACTTATAGTCGAACGAGAGGGATCCAGACAGGTCCATTAATTCCGGCAGTTGGAATGTTGCTCTCTGCTGACTGTTTAGCCCAGTCGTGATGAAGAAACCATCTGAGGCAGCAAAAGGGGAGAAAGTGATATCCTCTTGGACCTGAACGCTAGCGGACTGATGGGGGGGGGGGGGGGGGATGGCTGGGCAGTTGTCTAGTTGATACCAGTGATTTACAAATGTTGCTGAAATGACATGATTTTCCCGGGTTTCCCTCACTTTGCCCCCCCCCCCCCAGTATTTGCTCATTACGCAATTGGATCTGAATGTTTGTTGTTGTTTTTTTTAAACCAAGCAGAAACCTGTCTAAAGTTATACCGCCGTCATTATAAGCAAATTAAATATATAGTTGTATATTATAGGTAAATTCCAGGCAAAAAAAAAAAAATACTTTCAAATCTTTCACATGGATGAAATTGTAATCACTACACTATGAACATGACGGACAAAGAAAGCGGACAAAATAAACAACCCCTCATTCTACCCTTCACAATGGTTCTGGTAGTCAAAAGAACATCCCTTCACAGCTATTATGTTTAATCAGTAGTTCCAGGTGAATATGCAGCTGTCCCACATATTTCAGATAATAGCAGTGAAGGGATGTTCTTTTGACTACCAGAACCATTGTGATGGGTAGAATGAGAGGTTGTTTATTTTGTCCGCTTTCTTTGTCCATTATGTTCATAGTGCTAGTTAGGTTTTTAGATTGGGGAATGCGCTCGAGGGTTCTTGTGCCCTCAGGCGCTTAGTGTGCGTATGACTCAAGAAGCTTGTACGGAGAAGTGAGCGTAGGGGGTAGGATGATGACGTCTCGGCTCACTCCTGTGCTAGGTCTTTTTCTTTGTTCCCTGCAATGTATCTGAACCTCTTCTATTATAAGCAAGCAGAATATACTCATGTAAATCTATAATACACATTTTTAAAAATGAAATTAGAGGAAAATTGTGGAAATAATTAACGCATATACACGACATCATCCTGGTTTGATTTGATTTGATTTATTTATTCACCACTCATGGGTTGGATAGCCCTTGTTACCTAATAGCTGTTTTTCAAATGGGTCCAAACCAAAAAGATAAAAATAAACATGTAAAACAAAACAAATATACATGAGCAATCCATAAAATGTAGCAAATAAAGTAACAAAATGGTTGACATGTTAAAAAATTAAACAAACATAACAATGATTGTAATAACGCACTGATGAATGAGAATTTAAAGAAAAACTAACAAAAGTAATACAAACAAAAATTTTTTTAAAGGACTTGAGGGGATTAATGAGAAAAATAATACTTGAAAAGAAACGAACCATATTTATTTCCAGATGGTGCCCTGCCATTTCTGCCATGACCACTGACCGTTCCCCAGGTCTCGAGCTCAGACTGTATACCACATAAGGAAATTTTTTTCCTATTCCAATACCGTCTACCAAACGTGCACTGGAAATCTACCAGAAAAATGAAAATAATAGCTTACTCTTTTATTGTTTTTTTTTTAAACATAATTATCCATCTAAGATTTTCTTCATTTATATTTTATGTCTCAAACAGTACATTTAAGTTTCGATGCAAACAACACTGTTTTGTTGATTCGAAACAATTTTTCAAGATTCAAAAAATGGTGAATATCATTTGACTGAAAAAAGTAGAATGATATTTCATTTACGGAGGCGAAAGATTGCAATAAAACCGGCTATGTTTACGTTTTTGTTTCTCCTATTTATCTGTGGTGTATTGTTTTTTTCACAATTACTTTATAATCATGTAATCATTAATTTGATAGTTTTTGTTATGTTCATGAACGGTATATCTTTTTTGATAATTTATCTAATTGGATAGAAATGACAAGAAAAACACCAATACCCATCTATACATCTTGGTCAAATTTGTAGGTTCTCATGCATCTGCTTTATCGTAACAAATTTGAGTTTAGGATTTACGAACCTTCGGAATTATAAACTCTCGGAAAAACGAACCTTTGGAATACGAGTGTCCCCGAATTTGGAAATCATTTATCAAATCAGTTATCATTTCTACCATACTGTAATTGCTGAAGATGAATTCATTCCACTATACTATTAAAGCAAAGAAACCCCCCAAAACAAAACAAAACAAGCAGAAATGAAGTCACTTACCAGCCGACGATAAATGTGACATAATAATCATCACCACTGCCAGAACTAGTTGCATACGATTAATATTCTTGAACGATGACATCGTTTCACTTGTTTATTGAAATTATTTCACAAGAATCAGCTTGTATCAAGGAAAGACAAGAAGGCACTGCCTCTCTTCTGCTTCGAGCGTGAAATATAAAGCATTTATCTGCCAGTTTCGTCTGAATAAAAATAACAGTACCAGGAAGAGGCGGGGACGAATCCACTTTGAATACTGAGGTATATGCGTGAAAGTGAGGATTTAGGATTTTGCAGGGGATGGGGCACAGTTATTGAATAAACCTTCTGAAGAGCAAGAAAAAAAAAAAGGCTGGGCCATCGTTTAACTCGGAAACCCTCTGACAAGCAACACCCCCTCTCAAAGGGAAGGAAACAAAATTTCCCCATCCGCATTTTGAAGAAAACATTTGAAGGGGTACAATTTATTCATGTGTATTCCACATGGGGTTCAAAAGGGGACAGCCCTCTCCCTCCTCCCCAACCCAACTCCCAACTCTGACGCTATGGAGGAAAAAATTGTCGAACCAAAATGAGCCACTTCTTATAGAAAAACAATTAATCTTCCTCTATTTTGAAGGTTATTTGCTATCATTTCAACAATCCCTCGTCATTATCGGAACTATATTCAACTATGATGAATGCAAGACATGATTGTGAATACGTCATCTTTTGTTAATAAAACTGCTCACAAAGAAAAATATGATAAAAAACGGCAGAGCTAGTGCCAAGGTAGCAAACTTTTGAGTAAATCCTTACCTGAGAACGACAGTTCTATTCATCATAACGAGGCGCTGCTCGATCTGTAGGGAATAAAATAAAATAAAATAAAATAAAATAAAATGACCAACGAATGATTATCACTGTATACCGTCGTAACAAGAAGGAAAATACTGAAGGAGGGAATGAGAAATGCTGATAGACTCAGGTGGATGAGTTGAGAAGGGGAAACCGGGGGAGGGGGGGGGGGGGGGGGAGGAGAGGCTGAATTAAGAGGACAGTAAATGAAGGAAGAGAATTTTTTCATGTATTACTTAGATGTCATCGAAATAACGCAAGAATAGCCCTACGACGTCCTACCAGACGAGGAAAGGAAGTGACACGTGTTGTATTTAATGTAGGTCTGGACAACTAGAAGGGACTTTCACTCCCCATGTCTATCCTTCTTTGTCTGTCCCATTCATGCATTACTATCCCTCTGTAATGGCTTGGTTTGGTTTGGTTTGGTTTGGTTTGTTTTTTACTGGGGGGGGGGGGGGTGCTGAGATCAAAAACTTGTTACTACACATTGGGTCACAAAATCCTATAGCAAAGCTAGTGTTTGGCATCAGCAACAAAAAATGGGGTGCAGACTATCATGACTATGCATTTTCCTTCGAAGGGCATTGTGTAACCACTGCACATTACTGCAGCTACGAGGAAGATATTTACGTGATTAATATTAACGTTGTTATTCGTTGATAACGTGACAAAGCTGTATTAATTGTTTGCCAGTGCATGGAAAAAGGGAATGCAACTAGAAGCGTGAAAATAAATTTTGACGTTCCAAACTTTAAAGACACTTCAGCATTATTCCCGTCCTAATAGTGTATATTCCAGTGAGCCATCCTGTGAACATACGGAGCAAATTTCATGACTTGTTTCAGAAGCCTGACACTGCCAGACAATCATCACTGCATTTTTCGTAGTAGCTCCCACTAATGCACAATGTTACAAAAGATTCGAACCCATGATTAAATTATTTTCTTTTTCTATAACCTTAAAAACAAAAAAATCCTATGAACACAATCACCATCACCACCAATGGTCACCCTTTGTCACTCTCTGTATCCTCAGTATCATCATTACAATCATTATCACCATTATCATCATATAGTACACATGAATAATCGCAACATTTTTAAGTGCGAGTTTTCTGCGTAGCTTGTCTTAATAACTTGTCTCTGAATACAACCATTAACAAACCTGTTAATAACCCACGTGGTTCAGGCTTTGTAATACCTATTCGCATTCTTTCTTATCGTTAAGAATTGTTTTATCAAATGAAAATCTTAAAATTGTAACAAAGAACTGAAAGACCCGTCTCTTTTTGCATTCAGCGGCTCCTCCCACCATGCTTATAGTCATGGTATCAGTATAGTGAGAGGTTTAATGAAAATGGTTCAATCTTTTATTTCATCCTTGCTTTGTATATTTCATAGACCAGTTCACAGTAAGCACATGTCATGAATTACCCAAATTATTCACAGATATTATAAACAAATAGTGGTCCAATTTTGCTCTTTAGGATACGACTCCAAGAGTTATACTGGTGCCTCACGAACAATTTTTGTTTCCCCTTGTGAAATTAAGGAATACTTTTTCCAGTGTATCATGGAATGCACCATTGGTGCACAATTGAATAGTGATTACATTATATTCATGAGCGCCTAAGTAGGTATTGTCAATGGGTTTAGATTTTGTCACAGTTGACTCTCATCTTTTTTTTTCAGATTAAATCTACAATTTAATTAAAGAAGTTAAGTCAATAATAATGATATTGCGTTCTTGTATAGCGCATACCACATGTCAATTACTGCTTTCACATCAAGGTACGGTCGCTGCGACCGGTCGCTGCGACCGTACCCAGCGACCGATCGGACATGCTTTCACACCTCCGTCAAAATTTGGTCAGGCCCAGAGCGATCGGTCGCTGTATAGCTGACCTAGCCGGAAGCGGAAGTAGAGATAGTGCGTAGGCATGTATGGGGGTCATTGCATTTCGATCGGTCGCTGAGTACGATGTGCTTTCACATCTAGCTTGCATCGGTCGCGATCGGTCGCTGAAGTACCTCAGCGACCGATCGTTTTTGACCAAAACGATCGGTCGCAGCGACCGATGAAATGCTTTCACATTATGATTTCATCGGTCGCAGCGACCGTACCTTGGTGTGAAAGCAGTAAATGTCTCTATGCGCTTTAGAAAGGGCAGCCATTACAGCGCACAAGCAGGTCAAGGAATTAATTCCTGCCAGTCAGCAATGTGTTTCATCTCCTAATTCAAACCTTTTTGTTTAATGTCACTTGTCTGTATAAAATATATTCTTTTTTTTTTGCCACGTTGTACACTCACTTCTATCAAAACAAAATTGTATAAGAGGTATGGTAAGAGGTATGATATTTTGAGGAATCGAAAGTTGTGATTCCTTTCGATGGCTTCAAAATCATCTCCTGGACAATGAATGCACTTGAAAGTGCATCGTTATATATAGCTAAATAAAAGATATACAGAGAAGAGAATGGAAGTGGAAACTGAAAGGAGCCATTTATTCCCACACGCATTCGGGGGGGGGGGGGGGCTTGAAATGAAGATGGACACAAGATGAAGCACACTGCCATCTAATTAAAGTCGTGCATGATGTTGAACATGTTTCTTAGAGTATACGTTAAGAGTAATGACCAATGTCGGCGATTTCACGTAACGGGGTGGGGGGGGGGGGGGGGGTGGGGGCGGAAACACCGAATTTTACCCTTGGGGATGATCGGAATCTTTTGCCGAAATTTCTTGTGCGAACTCACACTCGAGTATACACATCCTCTCACCCGCCCGCACACACCCCTGCACATTTTTATTTTGCGAGTTAGCGAAGCGAGCGAGCCAATAATCCCTTTTTGCTAGAAAGAAAAGTGTAATTTTGTCTTTAAAATACTCAGAGGGTATAAGCCCTGTTTGGTCACCTCAATACCAAATATAATATGTCAGCACCTCGCTGGACCATTGTTGTTTGCTGTCGAAAATCACCGTTTCTTAATATGGCAAGACAGCGAAGCGAATAAGGAAACCCACTTTTTTTGGATCATAAAGTACCATTTCGCTATCAAAATACACCACAGACCCATAAGACATCTCAAATATAATCCTCCCTTTCATGCCAAATTCGTTTGCCTTCCCCAATAATTCTTTATCTAGATATTATGTGAGTGAGCGTGGTAGGCGAGGAAAAAATATAAAAGATGCACTAAGTGATTTTAGTATTAGGATACCCCCTCCCACATCCATCGTGGGAGGGGAGTATCCTCTCCCGCGGTTGGGACTTTCAAATTACCCTCAGTCAAATCACATTTCAGAAGATTTGAGTGTGGTTTGATGGGAATTACGAAATTGCTTATTTCCAATAGGCCTATTTTCTTTTGATTTTTTACATCATAATCATGAGAAAATTTTAAAAAGAAATATTATGACAAAATTGATCAATGGTAATCCTATGAATAATAATCATCATCGTCATCATTATCATCATCGTCATCATTATCATTATTCTCCTCCTCCTTCCAATCATCATTATTATTCATGATGATTTTATCATGCCATTTTTGAAGGTGAATTATTGGGGGATGATTGGCAATGCCCCACATGAAATATAGGCCTATCCCCACCCCTTTCCGGGAACCACACTCATGCGTCCTACCTTTGTTTTTTTCTTTAAAAAATATTATTTCAAATAAAAATTTCACTACTATTATGATGGATTTCTCAGAAGTTTCAACAACTGATTGATTTTATATTTTTGCTTTAAAAAGTGTGAGGTATATTTGTATACGCCACTCCCCTCGTTAAAGTGTGTGTGTGGGGGGGGGGTGTGAATGGGGGGGGGGCGTAGATACCCCCATTCCCCGGGATTTACACCAGAACCAAGTAGGCACATTGTGGCACATAACTTCTTGTTGATTTTAGTGAGGTGATTGCGGATTGTGTAGATTTTCATACTCTTAATGGAATACTTGACGGGTCACGTGTCATAAATCGCTGTCATTGTTAAAAAGTGGAAAGTGTGAATTTGAAATCCCCCTGTGTGCGCAAAGTTTAACAATATTTATTCATTTCCATCATATTACGTTTTCAAACAGGTTCGCAGATATCAAATCTATCAGAAATGCTGACAAAATAGAAAAATGAAAACGCTAAGCTTTGAAAATCGAGGGGGGGGGAACACGTCCCCCCTCCCATCGGCCGCCTATGGTCGACACACATACACATACACCCTCACCCACCACCGCCGACACACAACCATAAAGCACGGATACGCGCATCCTTGCAAACACAGACACACACATAAGACAAAAACAAACAACAAAACAAAGACAAGCAAAACAAAAACAAAAACAAACAAACAAACAAAGAAACAACAGACAAACAGCAGATCGATATAAGCAATTATCATCTATTCCTAATTATAGATTATTTGTTGTCTGGTTTCCAGTATATTTATCGTTTTCATAAACTGCATAATGAGATCTTTTTTTTTTTTTAGTTTATCTGTGAGAATTTCTTGTCTTCCGCTAGTACATTTGATTTTGTTATCATTTGAATCATGCTTTTTATCATACAAAATGCGTGACCTTTCTGCGAAAAAAAAATCGCCGGCTGGTGGCATGCCTGACTTAATAAATAAAATGATAGGAATCTAGTTGAATAGAATGGCGCATTCATCCAGGAAGCTGCAAGCGGCATAAGAAAATGATTTTAAAAAATGAATAGCACCCGTTCAACAGTGTCGTCAGTTTGCCCCTCATCAAAACGCTGTATACAGTAACTGTGTATAGGCTGTGCTATTCTCTGCGTCTCATACTCACTGGTACATGCACTGTACGGTAAAATACGAAACCACAACTCCCTGACGAAACGGAACAAGGTGGTGTATCGTGGGCTTTCAGCCGGTGCTGTAATTCGCCGACCTCAAGCAGTAACTGACATTTTTTCTTCAGTTTTTGAACGACATTGTTTATCTTTATACATTTTTGCGAGCAGTTTTTGAAAAATGGAATTTGTAGTTTAAACCATCTGCTTTGCATCACCTTCATGAGGAGGGTGTTACTGGTTTGGAATTAGCTGAGGCAGTTCACATCTGCCGACTAAGGAAGGTGTCCGAAGACTCCGAACCATAGATCTTGCGAAAGTGTCGCAGGTAACATCTTTTGGATGTGTCTCAGAGGTAAATCCTAACTAGTCGTTGAATGTGCATAATCTCCAACGAAGGAAGTCGACATGAGATATTTTAAAGGCAAACATATGTTGTGGATTGGATTGGTAGCGTCAGCATGCGTAACGCTCGCAGCCATTTTAATGGGAGTATGTATGGATTCCAAGGCTATGTAAGGGATGATCGCAACACCTTACACCATATTCTCCCACAAGTCTTACGGACTAACATGACACAAACAAACTCGACGCTCGAGCACAAATCAAACGAGGACAGTCCTTCCGGAAATAAAACGGGACAGCCCCTCGTCAAGGATACGATCAAGACACCTTGTCAGCGGCAAGTTCAGATCTGGAGAAACGTGTTCAAGAGGTCGCCCGATTACTTTGATTGCCCGGGACTGGATTGCAAGGTACGTCTCGTGGAGGATCAAAGCCTAGAGACTATGAAGAACAGCCATGTTGTGATACATGTGTACGGACTGGGCTGAGGTGCAGAAGAGACGGCCACCGGATCAAATCTGGGCTTATTTTACCTTAGAGAGCCCTGCGGTGGTCCCTCGCGATTATTACCACTTATACAATTACACCATAACATACAGGCCGTCTGCGACATTCTACCTTCCATACGGTTCATATGACAACACCCAACCTCAAGTTTCTCCCGATGACAGCCGGAATTGGGCTGAGGGAAAGACGGGTTTGGTCGCCTGGATGGCATCAAATTGTCAAGGAACTAAATGGAGGCGGTTCGACTTTGTCAAGAAACTCTCCGAGTACGTTCACGTCGATATCTATGGAGGATGTGGGAAACTGCGGTGTAGTAGACAATCGAATGATGAATGCTTTGGGCGCATAAGTAAGTACAAATTCTATCTGGCGCTTGAAAATAACGAATGCCATGATTATATCACGGAAAAGTTCTGGTTTAATGCTCTCCTTCATGACGTAGTTCCCATCGTCCATGGCCCACCAAAGGAAGATTACGAACGAGTTTCACCACCGAATTCGTTCATATCTCTTCAAGATTTTAGCAGTTTCGACGAACTTGTGGACTACCTCAATCTTCTAAATTCAAATGATACCCTATATAATGCATATTTCGATTGGAAGAGACAAGGAAGGGTTATTCGAAGCTCATATATATCACCAGATTTTGCATGTAAATTAGTCACGAAGGTTTTGAATGATAAAGAGGATTTCAGTAACGGTAACCACCACAAGGAAGAAATGACTCCACCGATAGACGATTCACCATCGAAGTCATGTTATAAGGCATCCGGGTTTCCGCATGATTTTTAAGCTAGACCATATACAGTTCAAATGAAAGTTTCTTGATATTGCATGGGTGGATGAATAAGTTAAAAAAAAATATATCAATAATATTTTGTGCTGTTGTGCACTTCGCTATGATGCTGGATGAAGAACTCGAAATATGAGAGTGTATTTGTCTTTGTATAACTTCAGGGTTTAAAAGATATTATCCCACACATTTGATAATATTTCTTCCGGTCGAGATCACTTATAGTGTAAGTGGTTGTGCCTGGTTGAAATATGGAATGCTGAAATGTGGTCTGACCTAGGTTGGTGACAAATATTATGATTTGAGTAGGTTGGATGTAGGAGTCAATTATGAATGTATTTCATGTTACTGAAATTTTATAGTTCAATACTTTTGAAACACTGTAACAAAACTCTTTTGAAATGTTGTTACCCTGTTCATGGCTCTTTTCTTTTAATAACTAACACCGTGTTTTTAAAGGCACGTCACGTCTTCAGTGGTTCTTGTCTCAAAAACATTTGCTTTGATATAAATGATCATCAAAAAGCCGATTCTGGCCTGAAAAATACAGCTCTAAAAATGAAATGAACCCTGAAAGTATGCTACTGCATGCCGTTTCACTGTTGCACATTCAATTTTGTCATATAAATCTTTATTTGGGCAATTCCATGGTTACTCACGTTACATTTGGAGAGATACTGAGTTATCTCTTAATCTCCTGCTCTCTGACTACAGGTGTTTAAAGGTAAATGAGTTTTATTCACACTGCACATTATGTGTAAACATTACAGTAGTAAATGTAGCATCAAAACTTCAGAAGTCGGTTACTCACGTTACACTATTTTGGACCAACCAGTGGAATTGCCAATTTCTATTATCTACCTGTCCAGTTGTTGAGCAGTTATGTTTCAAAAGTCAGTAATATATATCGGCTGTTGCTGTGCTGTAGGTATATACCTGTAGAGGTATTTAGTATCATAACATTTTCGGTTCGTTTCTTGCCATATACTGTAATATTGCTATGACTGTATATCTTCCCTATTTTTATGACAATTATTGATGGGGTATCTACTGGCAAGACTATGCACGTCATGAGATCTTTGTAATTTTGATATTTTTTTTTCAATGCTCGTAAACGATGAAAACATTAAAGGCGTTATACTTATATATCTTACGCTTTCAAATGTATGGTCTGCGAAGTAGAACAATACAGAACATCCATATGCGAAGAGAGAGGGAGATAGAGAGGGGAAGAGATAGATAGAGAGGTGGAGAGAGGGAGAGAGGGAGAGAGAGAGAGAGAGGGAGAGAGAGGAACGGGATGGAGACACGAAGGAAAAAAAACACATAGATTCGCCTAAAAAAACAACTATATGTTGTTGTTTTTTCGCATTATAGAATAGAATAGAATTTATTTCGTCATCGAAATACTGGCGTCCTATAACATGTTAAGAAGTATATGTACATTCGTTCACTTCACTTGCCGAATTGTTTTACCTTCCGAAACCATCCTGTATCTAAATAATCATATTCAATTCAGTCAATTTCAATTCGTATTCATCATTCAAGAAAAACAATGGCATTACAACGTTATTACAGAAAATATATGTACTTATTCATTCTACAAGTACAATGTTAACATAAATAAATTATTGTAATGCATTATACCGAATTTTTTTTTTTTTTTTTCAAGTTCTGAGGAAATGGGGTGATCCACTAAAAAGCAATGCTTGTAATTTGTGGAGCCCCAGAAAAAAAGATTGTTTCGAATTGGGCCTACGAAGACTTAGGAGAACACTTAGAGAACGAGAGGATGGGGCGCGGGGGGGGGGGGGGGGTTGTTAGGGGATAAGAATAACAATAATAACTTCTACTTATATAGTGCTTTTCATCAAAAAAATTATATCAAAGCGCTTTACAGAATTAATGCAAGTAAAATTAAACATAAAATGGCGAGAGAACAAAGTGAAATTATTAACATAACAAAGTAAGGTGACAATTTACGAACTAGGTTGAATATGCCTTCTCCATTAGATTGGTTTTTAATTTTGCTCTGAACAAAGTAATATCAGTGATGCCACGAATTGAGGCTGGAGGAGAATTCCACAAACGTGGGGCAGAGCATGAGAAGGACCTATCACCAAAGTATTTTGTTTTTGCTTTTTTAACAGTCAAGAGAACTTGATTTGCAGATAACAGATGTAACGACAGGACGGGAACTCAGTGGAACCGACACTAACAATGGCTATATAATTTCCACGGAATTGCCAGTTTAGAGAGTTTAATGATTAGTTACCACTGAATCGCTCTTTTTCGCGAGGCACAATATACTATATTGAAACTAGACTCGTATTCTGCAGCGAAATTTCATTTTTCTGCTCATGTAATATGTCTATTTCAAAGTTTTCTGGATTAAAAGATACTGCAAAAGTGTCGTTAAAGGGAAAGTCCACCGTAGAAGTTTCACTGTTTCAATAAAAGGAGATAAATTTGAACAGCATTTTAAAAAAGAAATGAGCAAAATCGGTCAAAGAATAAGAAAATTATACTCATTTACATTTTCAGGTAAATTACCCTCGGCTCTACAAATTGGCAACACTGATGACATCATGTGCGAGCAGGTCTCTATTCACTTTGTACATGAAATTTCACATTTTCTCAATTTTCTTGGAAGTTACACATTTTCTTACCCCACAGTCAAAGTATGTTATGTAAAAGGCAATTCTTCTGAACATACATTGACTATGGGGTAAGAAAATGTGTAACTTCCAAGAAAATTGAGAAAATGTGAAATTTTTCATGTACAAAGTGAATGGAGACCTGCTCACATATGATGTCATCAGTGTTGCCAATTTGCAGAGCTGAGAGTAATTTACTAGAAAATGTAAATGAGTGTAATTTTCTTATTCTATGACCAATTTTGCTCATTTCTTTTTAAAAATGCTGTTCAAATTTATCTCCTTTTATTGAAACAGTGAAACTTCTAGGGTGGACTTTCCCTTTAAAAGGAGACTCTGCACCGTTCAAAGTACGTTTATTTTTATTTCTATTTTTTTTAAAGTGGCAGTAGTTTCTTTCTTCCGCTCGCCCCATAAAAGGGGTATTCCCTGACTCTATCCTGTGCTAGAGGCATCCAACAACATCTATGAATACCAGCTACCAACCTGAATGCCTGACGTAGCTTCCTAGTAATGGCTTCTACTTTATAACTCTTCACTTACAACTCAAGCTATCATCAGTTTAAAAACTATACTAACTCTATTGTCCATCCTACACCCCACCCCTTGTTTTTTTAAAATTGTATTAAGTCCAGATCTACCTAATTTACCAAATCTTAACTACAAATTAATAACCAAAGAGAATTGCCGTGCCCCCGCACCAATTTGAATCCTCCTCAGATAGACAAATTTTCTACGATCAATTTCCTTTTCCTTACCTTTCGTTTTTGGATGTTAGAGAATGTGATTTACTTTTTTGTTGTGGCTGCTTGTCAGGGATCCTTTCGTACACTACTCCCCCTCCCCTCTTGACAGAAAAGCCTGGATCCGCCACTGCATTAATTTCGAACCTCTTAAACGATTGCCTATTGCAACTGGGTGGGCCCTCTACTGAACCTACTGGGATGAGATACTGCTGCACATAGTCACTGGGTTAATAGGTATAAATTGTACGATAAACTTGGGGTTCAACTTTGATAAAGTATAATATGAATCATTCACTTTCGGTTTGGTGTAATTAATAATCCATTTGCCACTTTATAAAAGTCCTTTGCTACTGAAGGGTTTCACTCACCTGGTGCTTTTATCGTTATTGTTTTCCTCAATGACCAATCCAGAGGCAAGGGGCATAGGGAGACTTGTCCCTCCCAGATCAAAATGAAGCTGACATACCTTAATTTCACAAACACAAAATGATCTAACCCTAATATTTACTCCCTTAAAAAAAAAGGTTGAGCCTTTCTGGCTGCTGCCGTTGCTTGTTTGAGAAGTAGGAGCAAAATACTCCCCTCCCCATAATAGAGGATCCTGGATCTGCCACTGTTCCCTCCCTCTCGATATGCACTCGAGTCTCCAATTCATCAACAGTTCAGTATAGACCAGTTAACCCACAGTGACGCTTGGACTTTGCAAACTGTTTCAACGTACGTTTGCAGAGGGGCTCAAGCAGCTCTTAACATGTAGGCCTATACCTCTTCTAAATTTCCCGCAAATGGTCGATAAGTTCAGTCTTTCTCTCGTGGACCGTACACAGTGTTTTCACTTTCCCCTACGAAGTGGATTAGACAAATACAAGGGGCGGCGCAAGGGAATTTTAAAGGGGTCAAGATGACTCATATGTGAGTTTATTTACGCTTTAAACATGTTAAATGAAAAAAGAGGTATTACATGACCCAACCCTCTCTTCTCCCATACTGTTCTTTCTTATTTCTCCTCTTTTTTTTTTTTTTTTGGTCACTTGAAAAAACCGTAGGGGCGGTTGGTCCCCTGCCCCTCCCCCTCCCCCGTAGCGCCGCCCTTGGACAAATACGCATTCATGGATTGCAGTGGGTTAAACCTTTTTTGCACAAAACGGCTGCATGGGCCGCCGCATTATTATACACGGATCTAATGCTGCTGGCACGATTAAGAACTCTGTTCGCTTGAGCCTCTATTTTGGTATTCACTTCGACATTGTAAAATCTCCTTTCTATCACATTTGTGAACGATTCAGCGATGAGATGGACTGAAAACAGCATTTTGGGGAGAAATTTTGTTCAAAAAAACTTATTTTACCGATGTGAGAGACAGTGATTATAGAACGGGATGAGCAGGGGAGTATTTCTTGGCGCCCTTCTTGGATATTTGTTGCTCGGAAAACTGCAGACCGGAAGTCACGCAAGGAGTCACGAGGGCGGTTCTAGATGTAAGCCAATTCTGAACAAAAAAAACTTGCTGATATAATATTTACTGTGGCTATCTATTCTTTGAAAATCTTTTTTTTTTTACACAAGATTTTCATTGACTAGAGTGTTTTCCTTAACAGCCCTCTGTCACAGACTCAGTGAAAAACTGAAACAAATTTGGCAAATCTTCAATCCAAATTATCATTACAGTCATGTAGAAAGGTTAGTACCTTTAAACGTTCCTTCTTAAATCATAGAAGAAATTAAACTTAATTTACGGGGTTTTTCTTTCCCGCTCAGGGTTTCATTTAGCAAAGCGAATTAAAAAGGAAAAAAAATCAAATATTCTTGTCTCTTTATATACATTTCAGATGGGAAATATATCGGGTGTTTTAAGGCAACCTGCATGGATAGTAAACATAGCGAGAGTTTCGACAATGACACAGTGTCAACTTACACACCAGATAATTGCACGGGTCTGTGTTACCTAAAGAATTACCCGTTGGCTGGCATTGTTAATGAAACAGACTGCATGTGCTCTTGCCTGAACTGCAGCGAAGATTCACGGGTGAAAGATGAATACTGCGGTCTGCCTTGCCGCAGTGACACGCAGAAATTTTGTGGTGGTACTTTGTGGACGTCCATCTACCAAAGTAAGTCATTAACTGGTAAAGGTTTTAATCTAACATCTGGCAGCGAATAACTGCAGCAAACAGGCCTCGAAATGAACTTTAAGCAAAATGATATTCATTGGTTTATTGGAATAGATTAATGCGTTAACAGAATCACGCCGGGATAACCACTTGAATCGTCTTTAGTAGTATCTGACCCAGTGTGTGATTTGCGTAAGCTGAAGGCAAATCGTTCTTCTCCCATTAAGTCATACCAATTTGTCTAAAACACAAAGGATTACATTCAGGGGCGTCGCTAGACCTTTTTCAATGGGGGGGGGGGGGGGGGTGTAGAGGCCAGATTGTCGACCAACAATGCCACCGATTACCGTCGACAACGTCCATAAATGCACCCGTATAAAGCCCACTAGGCATGTTCAACTGTGCCTCTATCATATTTTCCTTCTTAATTTATATGCTCCCCTCACTTGCTGAATGTGTTTGCTTTCCGAAAACATCCTGTATCTAAATATAATTTTAAAAAATTGGAAAAATTTACACTGTCTTTCGTAGAAGTGATAGTTCTTCATCAAACTACACGATGGGCCTATAAGATATCTAAATTATATATCTGGTCACCTCTCTTGCCTAATTCATTCGCTTTCAAAGACTATCCTGTTTCTAAATATTATACAAGCAAGCGCAGCGAACGAGGAAAAAATATATTTACTCTTTTTCATGGTAGAAGTGATAATTATTCATCAAAATACACGATGGAACTAGAAGATGTCTGTTTTGTCATGTTCGTTTTGTCATGTTCATTTGGTCACCTCGCTTGCCGAATTCGTTTGCTTTCCCAAATCCATCTTGTATCTGAATATCATACTAGCAAGCGTAGCGAGCGAGGAAAAAATACATAACTCCTTTTCATGGTAGAAGTGAAAGTTCTTCATCAAAATACACGATGGGTCTTTAATATATCTGTTTTGATATATTTGGTCACCTCTTTCCGAAAGCGTCCTGTATCTTAATATAATACAAGCGAGCGCAGCGAGCGAGGAAGAGTATACACTCTTTTTCGTGGTACCAGTGTTATTTCGTCGTCAAAATACACAAGCAAATAAGCCGAATGTGACTCTATTTGGGCACCTTGCTCCCCCCTTTTTTTTCTTTTCCCCCCTTCCTCTTCCCTTTCCTTTTTTTCTCTCACTCTCTTTCTTTTGTTGCCGACAGCGATCGCGAATTTGCCGACAAGAATTTTGAATGGGGGGGGGGGGGGTGGGAGGGGTGTACAATTTCACCCCCTCTAGCGACGCCCCTGATTACATGGAGTCATATGAATTTTATTCCCCACAGCCTTGCATCTAAAATGTGGACCTTGAAACATTCCAAATTAAAAATCTTTTCTGCAAATATTGCAATAGTTCATGATTAAGAAAATGTAGCTTTTTAGGGACTGATAAGATAAAATATATCAATCTAATCGTATGATGCCATTTTTGTGTTTCAGTTAACCTCGATGGCGATCCACCAGTTGATTGCGGTAGGCTATATTCTATTCCCTTTCTAGCCTTTTCTTTTTCTTTCCTCCTTAAATATTCTTCTGCATTATCATCATCAGCAACTGCATCATCCTATTTCATATTTCATATTTCTTTTTATTATTAGTTCAATATTATTTTGAGATCATTATCAACATCATTCCATTTTCTTTTTTTTTTTTTTTTTAGCTTTTTCTTCTTTTCCTCCTTATTAATTCTTACTCTGCATTATCATCATCATTTTTAATGTATTATATTATCATTATTGTTATTATTATTATTATTAATATTATTATCATTTATTATTATTATTATCATTATTGTTATTTACTATCATTATTGTTCTTATTATTATTAATATTATTATCATTTATTATTATCATTATCATTATCATTATTGTTATTTACTATTATTCTAACCACTATTTTATTATTCTATCGTCATTATCATTTTATTTATTGTTATATTTATTTTTGTTGTTTTCGATAGTGCTATACTTACTACGTGCTTTTGTAACTTAGTTTTTTCTCTATATTTTCATCTATTGTACACGGCTTTTCACCATAAGACTATTCTGGCGCAACTGCTTGATTTGATTACTTAGATATAGACCATTTCGTTGGAATATTCCTCTCTGAATCTCATTTCTCCCCTTAATGTGATTTTAAACAAGGACATAATCCGATTGTTATTTTCTGACATACCAGTTATGATAGATGCAATAAAGAACGTGAACTGCGTCCCTTTTTACAGACGAGAAGCCTCAGTCCACGTGGAACGCGTGGAACACGTGGAAACTGGCCTGCATTGCGACGTCGGGGGTACTGGGCCTCATCATCGTTGTAACGATTTTTATCATGACTTACAGGTAATTGTCTAAGCTCTAATGATATGGGCGGAATTCCTATAGTAGAGTGGTAATTCAGGCAATTCATTAGAGTCACATTTGAGTTTTTGGACCAAATCCAGTCTCTAAAAAGGAATTTGGAGTTCAGCACTTCCTATATAGATCATGTTGCAACGAATTTGTTTTAGTTTAATTATGCAGAGAATAGCCCCGGGAGAATAGCCTTAAAAACACATACTTAAACTTTTTCGATATGCACTGATGAGAGTACGGTACATACCGCATAAATGAACAGAAAACCGAAAATAAATCAGTATAAACTTAATTAAAGGAGCAGCCGCGCGAAAAATAACAGGTTGCTATTATGGCTGTCAGGAGTGACAGAAAATTGTCATTCATACTGTTGTTACAATGTTATGACGAATGGATATTGGGATTTCTATAACACAGGGCCCCCTTGCTTAATGTTAGTCATTGGCCCTCTTTCAGTGGATGTGAAATCCATGTTTTAGTTGGCAGTCTGGTTCTTGGTTTCCGTGTTTAAAGAAGGAAAGCTTTCTGCATTTGCAACAATACTGTGTTCGCTTTACTGCAGAGCACATACTTATCATAATAATCATACTGACAATAACAACATGGATTAAAGTCTTGCCAAAACGCGTTAGTGACGGGCTGTGATTCGAACCCTCAACCCTTGGCTTGAGGGTCAAGTGAATGAACCACTATACCACAGCACTTTCACTTATTGAAATGATGAATTCCTGAATAACAATTCTTTTGTAACTGCGATCCATTAAACGTTTCTTGGTTCAATGCAATCACCCATAACTGTAAAAGAAATACATTTCGGAGAGCTTTCTAGATCACCGGGTATTGATCATTATCATCTATTAACAGTATATACTTTGAGATGCTGTTATAAAAATTCATCAGTCGTGACAATAATCACTTTCGTTTTCATGTCCTTATAAACTCACGTGATAGACTCATTAGTGCCACTTCATCCGTCCATTTAGAGAAGTTGAAAAATCATGCTTCAAAACTTACCTATTTTAGTGGAATGTAAATGCTGGCTTCATTGAAAGTTCCTGCGGATTTGAAATTTGTAACAGGAATATATTTACATAAATGCTTTGAATCATCATAGATCATTCATAACCATCATCATCATCATAATCATCACCATCATCATCTTCCTCTACTGGTAGCCAAGAAATATTCATTAAAATGATTATAACCTCGCCCATAGGCGCAAAGGCTTGTTTTTTGACCGACATGCATCTTTTGAATCCAGTTCCTAAATCTACCGAGCGTTCGCTTCACTTGTGAGCATGTTTAACATTTTTTTGGTAATAAAGTTTCAAGTTTTCAACACAGTTACTTTCAATTATTCAAAATCAAATAACAGACAAAATAATAAAACAGCAAGGTGATGTACATGTACTTTTTAACAGAACATACATTCATCGTAATAATTGGAGGACATAAAAATTTGGTAGTAAAAGTATAAACAAAATATAACGGCCCCCCCTCATATAGCTGCATAAGAGGCGGTTGTAAACTCTCCTTCTATGGTGGCCCTGGGGAGCGTTTCATGAAAGGACTTGTCGGATGTTTTATGCGACATTTGCCACAGTAACAATGCTTCTCAGCCAATCAAAATCAAGGAAAGATGTCAGATCTGACAACTTGTCAGACAACAAATGTTGATGAAATGCTCCCCTGAAGTACGCTCGATGACCGGCCATGTGCGACGCAAACTTCACGACCTAGGCGCGAAATTGGCGATCTCGGTCGTGAAAGTTTGCAACCCTTGTCGCAAAGTTCGCGCCTCGGGTCACGAATATCGGGTACCGGGACGTGAATTTCAGGTCGTGGGTCACGAAATTGGTGACTGAGATCGCGAATTTCGCGCCTAAGTCGTAAAGTTTACTTTGCACATGGTCTGTTATCGAGCGTACTTCAGGGCCACCATACTTTTCTCCTCACGCCCACTCATCGTCCTCTTACCAAATCTCAACGAGATTCATAAGAAGCTCAGAGGCTCTTTGTAATCAGGTAATAGTATTGTCACGAATTTGGAAACGACATTTCCAGCAGAATAAATTTATGAAGAGTAGCCCATGATTTCGATGCTAACGCTAGCCCTTGACTATTATTACGACTTTTTTTTCCGCCTTGCTCGCTCGTCTTGAATTATGACCTCTAGCAAGTCTGGCCTTGCATTACATAACGCCAGGGGCTCGCTCGTCGAGCGAGCGAGCTTGCCCTTGTGTTACGTAATGGCAAGGATGGACTTCAGTCGCGTGCGGCCTTCCCATTGATCGCGAGGAGGTCAGACTCTGTCCTCAGCTCGAGGTCAAACTCTGTCCTCCACTTGAGGTCGGGCCGCGTCCTTACAAAGGACAGCATACTAGTAATATAATTCATATAAAAGCGAAGGAAAATCGTAGAAGAGAGGATTGACTTGTTGGGTTTGCTCCCGAGATCATGTAGAAACGTAAATGACTTTGTACCGCATGTGGTCATCCAACATGTCTCACTTCTCATACTTCGTATTTCGTGGTAGCAGTTAATGTGTGAGGGAGACGAACGCTGCGAGGGCTGAGTGCCGAGTGTCATAAACGAACTACAATTCCCTGTAACAATTACCCCAATAAATTTCGTTACAGTATTCTCAGCACGTATACTAAAGTCGTATTTGGCTCAACGCCCACTAGTGATACTTCCTTTAACATGTTTAAGTCGTGGATATTGGTGGTGGTCGTGATTACCGCACAGTGTTCTTCTTCTTCCTAAATTTCTTCTTCTTCTTTTCTTTATCTTATTTTCTTTCACTTACTTCTTTTTCTTCTTCTTCGCCTTCTTCTTTTTCTTATTTTCCTTCTCTTCCTTCTCCTTTGTCTTCTTTTTTCTTTTTCTTCCTCTTCTTTTTCTTCTTATTCTTCTTATTCGCCTTCTTCATCTCCTCCTTTTTCTTTTTTTTTTCTTTCTCTTCCTCTTCTTATTCTTCCTGTCTTTTCAACGCATAAAGTTTCGTATACTCAATTTTAATATTCTTACTTTTAAATGTTAAGGTGTTTCGTGAGGAATGGACATGACGGAAGGAAAGTCAGGCAGGAGACGCCACGACCTTACTCCGGCTTTATCCAGAGACTACATCCCCGCACGTCTGAACGTAGTATCGGCAGTCCTGCAGAACGGAACACTTCCGGGGCTACCGCTCTATCGATGTCGACAGCGGACCGTGCATCCCGCAGTATCGATTTCAGACCACCGGTGCCGGTGCCGCGATCGAAAGCCAGTCTGTGGGTGGCGCCCTTCTATCACAAAGTCGGCAAAGAGATCGAGGAGGTGGGTGTCTGCAAGAGACGTGGCAAACGCGACATCGGAGGCCCACCATTACCCTCTCGGAGGACTGTTGATGACCATGAGGAGGAAGATCTTAGAGGTGCAGAGAACGCCGATAACTCCTACACACTTTTAGAGAGCGATAGTGGCGATTTCTCTTGCAGAAAAGAGTGCAAACATGTGCAAGAATGTATTGCCAGGCAATCTCCAAATGAGCGATAGAGTTAATGTCGGAATCGCTAGTACAGACATGATACCTAATGCAAAGTGACAACATAAGTAGTCATTACAATTGAAGCTGAAAGGCTTGCGGTCCTATATACAGTGCGTATGAATAAAAACTATACACTTTTGAAACAGTTATAAAAATTACGTTTCACGATATTTCGAAGATTTTTTTTCATGTTGATAGATGCACAGCATGCACAGGGGGCTCATCTATCAAGTCCCACTCACAAAACAAATTTTGATTCACACTTGACCGAACAGTGACTGTTTTTGTTAATGTGTGAAAATGACTTGCGCCAAAATGAAAGAAGAGGGGCAATTAAACCAGCGGTCTAAATAAGTACTCCCATTCAAAGAAATTGCTCTTTGCCACAGAGTTGCCCGACTACCTGACATTCAGGTTGACTGACTGATCGATTGTTTGGGCATTTTATTTGTCAATAATTTGATCAATCAGTTGATTGATTGGCTGTTGATTAAATGATTACCTTATTGATTGACTGGTTGATCTATCAGCTTATGTATTAATGGGCTGATTGTCGATTGATTTTTTGATTGATTGATTAATTTATTAATTGATTAATTGATTGATTAATTGATTGAATGATATGAAGAGTTATCAATTTGGTACTTTTATTCTTGACTGAATGACTAGCATGTAGATTTGATGTGTCTGTGAGTTGTGAATAATATTGTGTGCTTTAAAGATCTTGATGTAATTTTGCACATTAATTCTCACCCATGCATAAAGCAGTGAAATCATTAAAATCATGAAAATTATGATAAAAATCGATTCAAACTTCCTAGACTACCGAAACTTTATCATAATTTTATGCAAAAGAGTAATTTGTTTAAATAAGATTACTTATTCGGACTGCTTGTTTAATAGTCCCTCTTTTCTGTAATTAAGCGCAACTGATAGATCAATCAGTCAATACATCAGTCAGTCATCCAGCCATTCAGCCATTCAGCCAGTCAGTCAATCAACCAGTCAATAAGGTAATCATTTAATCAACAGCCAATCAATCAATCAATCAATTAACTGATTGATGAAATTACTGATAAACAAAATGATCAAACAATCAATCATTCAACCATTCAGTCAGTCATTCAGCTAACCAGTCAGTCAATTAGGTAATCATTTAATCAACAGCCTATCAATCAACTGATTGATCAAATTATTGACTAATAAAATGCCCAAAACAATCAATCAGTCAGTCAACCTATCAAGCAGTTGGGCAACTCCGTGGCAAAGAGCAACTTCTTTGAATGGGAGTACTTATTTAGACCGCTGGTTTAATTGTCCCTCTTCTATCATTTTAACGCAAGTCATTTTTTCACACCCTTAACAAAAACAGTCAGTGTTCTGCCAAGCATGAATTAAAATTTGTCTTGTGAGTGGCACTTGATAGATGAACCCTCTGTGCATCTATCAAAATGAAAAAAAAAATCTTCGAAATATTGTGAAATATGATTTTTCTAATTGTTTCAAAAGTGTAACGTTTTTATTGATACACACTGTATATTTCAGCATTTTTGTAAGAAAAAGAAGAAAACGGAAAGCATAGTTAAAGTTAACTAGAATGAATCTTTCCCCATTTCTCAAAAGAGATTATTAATAAAGCAATTTGTCATTTTCCTTTCATATATATGCATAAGCATTAGGTTCTCCCTGATCACCGGCGCAGCTAAGGGGGGCACGAGAGGGTCATGCCACCCCTTATAGTTTCTTTTCTTTGTTGTTGTTTTACATCTGTCATAAGTAGTAAAGTAGGATTTATTGTGTTTTGGTTGCGCAGTTTTCATTTTACTATTATGACTTAACATATAGAAATAAGATGTGTACAGGCTTGTATCGATTTCGTTCAAGATTTAATTAAGTCTTGGCGGAAGAAAAGTATATATACATATAAGATATATATACATGTATATATATATATATATATATATATATATATATATATATATATATATATATATATATATATATATATATATATATACATGTATATATATATATATATATATATATAATGTAGACAGTAATAACTTCAAAAAGAGTCGAAGGTACGCCATGTGTAAATCCAACATTAGCTTTTATTATACAGTTTCATGACAAGATTGTCATCAAACTGTGTACACTGAGGAAGGCCCGAGGCTGGCCGAAAATTCTGAACAATAAAAGCTAATGTTGGATTTACACATGGCCTACCTTCGACTCTTTTTGAAGTTATTACTGTCTACATTATTAATCATCCAACACGTTGGTATTATTCTCAATATATATATATATATATATATATATATATATATATATATAAGAATCAGAGTGGGTAGTAGAATGCCATCAAAAAATAAAATCATAGATTTTAAAAGAAAACGGAGCATAGCTCTCAAAAATGAAAGGCGAAGTCACACTCTTCGTCAGTGCCCACGGTGTGACAAAAAGATGTAAATCAAAATCCGTTTCTGAAACAGACTAAAAAACACGTCTGTTCATGGGCAGACGGATTGTGAAACTCACCTGTCAAAAGATATATATATATATATATATATATATATATATATATATATATATATATATATTTATTATTTTTTTTTTTAATGAAAGAAAATGACGTCATTTTTATGACTCCCCGGGAGGGATTCGGGGTGGGGATGAGGTGGTGATGGACAATGGGAATGCGTGAGGAGGGTGTGATAGGAGGGGTTTCTTCAAGAAAGTTATTAGACCACGCGTGACTACCTCCGCACCCATTCATGCGTAAAATTGGTGAGAGTTGTGAAGCAAATGATTTTTAAAAATCACGGAAATGTAATCAATATTTTAATTCAAGATATCTCTGTCATCCCTGGTTCATTTTTTCCCGATTGAGATGTCAAACGAAAGAGCAGAAAATAAACCTTTTAGAAATGTGATTATCTCTTTGAAATTCAAACATCGTTGGCCAAACAAATCGTTTGTATCCCTACTTCACATTCTCTTTATTCACTCATGCGTGAAATTATGTATCATATGAGTGGCATCGTATAAAAGAAGAGGGTCTAAACTTTACAAATATGTGACATTTATTAATCATATTAATCATAACTGTAATTAAGATATGATTAAACATCGATCAATCTCGGTTTCGCTTTTTCTGTGACACACTAGAGTGTTCCGAGAGACTTGCATTAGTCATTGCCAGTCCCTCCTCAGATAATATTAATTTACACTCTACGTTCTCACAGCTTGGTACATGATTTATGTATAACATAATTATCAGGTCAGATTATTCAATGAATTTCGTCAAAAATCTGCAACTGTAATATATACATGTACTGCTGTTTTACCTCGCTCTACATCATATCTTCTTCTGTTTTCTTTTCTTTACTGCCCTTTTCCTTTCTTGAGGAATCCACGTCATTACAAGTATTGCTTTCTTGTGGATTTCTCTTTTCCAATATCAATTTCCTTCTTTTTAAAAATACTTTTAAAGTACACTATGTCAATTATACATTTAATTTTTTATGTTAAATAGGAGAGAAAAATGATGTATGTTAATTTACGATATTTCTGTTTGAAATATATATATATATATATATATATATATATATATATATATATATAAATATATATATATAAATATATTATGTCTTGCCTTATATTGGAAATAAAACCTGAACTTGAACTTGAAATTGACAAATGCATGGGCATAATTGCGCTGACATTGACTGACCTGTATCAATTTAGATCATGATTTTGTTAATTTGATAACTTCGTGATTTAATTAACCCGTTGACTTCTTAATTCTCATACTTCCATGGGCTTACTACATGGTCAACACGGTTTCCAATAGCAAACTGGATTATTTACTGTAACATGATTATCATCTTTGAATTCATGACTTTATGAAATCGCTGATAGCTAATTTACATTATACTGATCTATTCAGCACTCTGTAGGTTTTACATTACATTTTCTTCAACATAAAAGATACAAATTCGGATCATGTAAATTATCATTTTTCTTCTTCTTTTTCTTCTTCTTCTCCTCCTTCTTCTTATTCTCCTCCTCCTCCTTCTTCTTCTTCTATTAGTATTATTGCTTTAATAAGTATTTTCATTATTATCATTAACGTTATTTATGGGCTTTTGAAAAAAAAAACTGTCATAAGTAGTAAAGTAGGATTTATTTGTGTTTTGATTGCGCAATTTTCATCTTACTATGACTAAACATATAGAAATACAATGTGTACAGGCTTGTATATCGTTTTCGTTCAAGATTTAAGCAAGTCTAAGCGGAAGAAAAAAAGTAGGCATATATATATATAGATCGCACACAGATGGATTGGATCATTACATTATGAATTATGTAAATTAGCTATCAGCGAATTAAAATTATGATCAATTTCATAAAATCATGAATTTAAAGATGATAATCATGTTACAGTAATTAAACCAATTGGCTATTGGAACCTGTGTTGACCATGTAGTAAATCTATGGAAGTATGAGACTTCAGAAGTCAACGGGGTAACTAAGTAACGAAGTTCTTTTATGTAGCAAATATAAAAATAAAAAATCATCTAATTAAAATTGATCTATAAAGCAATCAATGTCCGCGTAATTATGGCCATGCATTTTCGACAAAATCTATTGAATAAATTGACCTTTGCAAAAAAAAATCGCTATTCAATATACTAATACTAATTCATTTTGCGCGTTCAAATTCGACGATTTTAGTGCTGTCTGGTATGATCTTGGGTTCATATCCATATTGTTTTCTATGTTTTTCAAATCTATAAATTTATCTTTCATATCTACATATTTCTCTATCGAATTCATGAAAAAGGTGCTTCTTTCTTTATCTAGTCATGCAATCTAGCTCAACACGAGTTGCTGACGTAGCGACGTTGTAATTCCAGCATTCTAATTAATTTTTTAGCATTCAGTTAAATTCAAGGGTCAAAGTTTAGTTATTGTTTACTACACTCTTTTTATGGCTCATTCGTTTTTTTCTTTCAGCATGTGCTTTTCCTGTCGTATTTTATGACAAATATTTAGCTAAGAATCACAATGTGAGTAATATAACATTCTGACATATAAAATAAGTAAGTTTACTTACTAATGTTATAAGAATCATCTTTGGGCTTAACGACCTGTCCTTTTTCATTTCATAGTCATAAACATTTAAGTTTAATTTGCCAAAAGTTAATATTTATGCCATTACCTCCCTTCTCTCTATCGCCCACTATCGCACTTGGAAGGATTCTCTTGTATTTATTTCCACGTTTGAAGTAATCAAACTTCTTATTCTCGAGAATTCATATCAGATTTTCGAAACTATATATTTTGAGAATAATCAGTATCACTCACCTTTCAATAGTAAAAAATGTAATGTGCTTGCTTTATGACGCCCACTTTCAGTTTCCAAATGCCGAAATTTTCTAAAAAGCGGCAGGGAGAAACAAATACCTTTGAAATTTTTCATCATTTTTCTTGGCAAAGTGAAAATATTCGCTTCCAGACAAGTGATATAATCAAAGTACAAGAACAAGCAAATATAAACTATCAACATATTTACACTAAGCTATCAGCACTATAAAACATCATCTTAATTCAACAGCATTTAAAAAAATGAATCCCAATCTGGATACTTCATCAGACGTCAACCAGAAGTAACTATATACTTTTTTTATTTATTCAAATGCCTATATCCGTGGTATTATGCAAGGTAGGCATTTCATTATAATAATTTAATACAATCAATAATAAAACAGACTGTTTTGTTTTGTCGTCGACTGAACATTAAACCATTGACGTAGGTCACGTGATTAAATAGTTAATCATCCTTTTGGGAGTAACAAAACGATGAGCGAAACTAGCAGTCGACGGGCGTGGCTTAAAATTGCGCAAGAGATCATCATCATTGTAGTCAATACTGCCCTACTTTTCTTTGGCAAAAGGAAGCAAGCGACATGTTTTATCAACCAAATTTGAGTTAATTGATATTTTCATATTTTACCTAGTGTGCTCCTCTTCCAGGCCAAATTTTATGTATGAACACTCATCTTGCTAAAAGATATCTTAGGCAAGGCATCATTGTATTGCATAAACGTCATTGTAAATGACAGATACATTTTGCTCTTTTTTACAGGAAATGCCACTTTTGTCACTTGCTTCCTTTTGCCAAATTAGGGCAGAATAATTAATTTTCGCGCTCCGCGGCTCGGGGAACGAGTGCCGACCGGAAACACTAGTACTGCATGCACACAGGCGTAATGTGGATGGGCTGTTAGGTGGAATGAGGTGAACCAGGGATTGAAAGTATGATACCAATATTAATTAATAACGTGTAAACAGAGCTGAAATAAAGATAGGATGGACAAAAGGGGGCGAAAGTGTAGTATAAAATACGCAATGATACAAAGAGCTAAACTAGAGGTTAGATGAGAACTAGAGGGCGAAAGTATAGCCTACTATAGTATCTAATACATAGTGATAAAAGGTAAACACTAAATAGGTACCATTCCTGCAGACCCAAGCTCATAAACATTCTTACATATTCATTGGATTAGGATTAGGATTAGGGTTAGGGTTAGGTTTAGGGTTAGGATTAGGGTTAGGATTAGGATTAGGATTTCAGCTTGCGTCTGCAGGATTGGTGTCTATATAGTGCTTACCGTGATAAAAAGAGTCGAACTAAAGGTTGGAGGATCTGAACTATAGAGGGCGAAAGTGTATATACTTCAGAGCCCTCTGATACAGTCCATATAGATATATACATGGATATCTCTATATCAGTCGGATAAATAGAGCTGAACTAGGGGGCGAAAGTGTAATACCCAGTATACAGTATACCAGCTAATCTACCTCTCGTGCAGCTCTTCAAACACGATAGATTCAATATTACACCCTTTAGCTCAGATCTATTTATCACTGTTTTAGATTCCCGGGGAGAGCACCGGTGCTAAAGGGATATCCCAGGGGCCGCGGAACTTTTTGGGGGGTGGGGGGGGGGGGGGGGTGGGGGGGGGGGGGAGTTGACAACCAAACAGGTGGAGTCCAGGGGCAGTAGACATCCATGGGTGTCGATTTATGTTCGTGGTTGGGGGATGATTAATGCCGAATATCCTCAGCGAGGGAGCAAAACGACCGAGCGGGGAAAGGGTGTAGGGTTCGAACGGGAAGGATCGACTAAGAGAAGTCTAGTCTAATCTACAGTCCCTCCAAATAACCACAAAAGAAATTGTTTTCAAACAATATCGCAGAGATAGATCCTAATTACATGAATGGAATGTTAAGGGACCTCGATTTTTTAATCTTCTTTTTTTTTTTTTTTTAGTTGACATAGAGTTCTTGTATGAAACTCCCCGTTTCTTATTTTTTCAAAAAAGCGAAGAAAGCGAGCCAAAAATACCAAGTTCTTGCTACATTCATGTTATTTTGTCATCAAAATACTTTATAGGCCCATGAGATTATTTGAATGCTATATGTAGCAACCTTGCTGCCAAAAAAATTATAGCACCTCGCTGGTCCAATCGCTTACTGTCCAAACCACATTGTTTCTGTATAATACGAACGAGCGAAGTGAGCGAGGAAAAACACACTCTTTCGACGATAAAGTATTATTTCGTCATTAAAATACACTATAGGCCTATTTGAAGGCCTATACTTGAACTTGAACTTGAACTTGAAATTTGAATCACATATTCGGTCCATTCGCTTCCATGCCCAATTCGTTTTCCTTCCCAAACTATCCTGTATCTAAATGTGTAAAGTTAGCGAAGATAGCGAGGGAAAATGTACACGCTTTGATACGTTTCAACGATAGTATAGTCGACCACGACGCTCTTATACTTTGACACCTAGCTGCAAAAATATTGTGATATTCGGGCATGTTGCTGAGGGAATAACAGTGCTTGCTCCTCGAAAATATCATTTCATTATGAGCGAGCGTAGCGAAAGGACAAGGAAAAAAATAATTCACTTCGAACAGGTTTTAGTGTATTGTTACTCCATTCTCATGACTTTAGTAACATACATTTTTATTGGCATCTTCCTTTCTCATATTAATTTTGTATAGGCTATGGTCACACAGAAGCCGCGGAACGTTTTTGAAAGTGATGGGGCTGCATGTACAAACCAAAAAATTCACTTCCGGGTTTTTGTACAGGGGCCTATGTGTCTACTAAAAAAAAGTGAGGGGGCTGCAGCCCCCCCCCCCCCCAGCCTCCGTGGTTCCGCGGCTCCTGTCACAGGTTATTTTCAGCTATTTTAGGTCTTTTTTACCGTTCGACTCCTTTGTCGTTCGACTACTTGGTAATGTTTTACTAACATTTTATGACTTAGAGTAGTATAAGATTTGACAGAAAGACACTTGGAATGTATGTGACAACACGTCTTTTTTTTGGGGGGGGGGGGGTAATACAGCTGAAGATATGAGGCAGCACTTATTATTGGGTGATATACATTAAATATAAAAAATATTTTTTTCAATTGGATACACTGGATATGAGCTGATATCCTTGTTATGAGAGATAAATTGGAGATAATCAAATTTAAATAAAAGAGGAAATTTCCTATGTAAATCCAAGTTAATTTGGAGATGTATACTTGATAAATGGAAACTATTTTGCTTCAAGAAAAAAATCAAAATATTGATTCAACTGTAAGTTATTTCCTTTAAAAAATACACGAAATCCTGTTAAAATTACGTATGAAACGAAGTACATACAAGAATTTCAAACTCTCGAAACAATCCCCAGCGGGATCGACACCTAGGCCACCCATGGCAGTAGGGCACCCCAAAGGGGGCAACCGATGGGAGTTGCGGAAGGCGCCCCCTAAAAGCCCTGAACCTTTTAAGTTTTTGCAAGCCTATGAAAATTTACACTGTAGATATGAAGATTTTAAAACTGATAGTTTTGTTTTGGGGTTTTTTTTTTAGCCGAAATTGTAGGGGGCTGCAGCCCCCCCCCCCCCCCCCCCCCCCCCCCCGCTTCCGCGGGCGCGCCCATGAATTATGTACTAGTCCGCGATACTAGTACTGTAGTACTAGTGGAGAGAGAGCTAGAGATCTGGGCTGCGTTTCACGAGACCGTCATAAGTCTAAGTTCATGGACATCCCATTGAAACGCGTGTTAATTCTACAACACGCGTTTCAATGGGATGTCCAAGAAGTTAGACTTATGACGGTTTCGTGAAACGCAGCCCAGTGGATTTAACCCTCGCGCGAACTTTTAAGCCACGCCCATCCACCGACAGCTGAGCATCGTTTGCATGTTACCGTCGCTTCTTCATTTTAGTCTCTGTTCCTTTCCCTAGACTAAATTTCCAGAAATGGATGACGAGGCACCAGTTATTTACGGATTGGAGTTTCAAGTGAGTAACTTAATATAGGCAAATGTACCGTAATATATTTGTTACTGTTTGGATACCATGGCCCACACGTTTATTTTTGTGTAACGTTAGGGGGTTAAGACTCGGGAGTCGGGGAGCATCCGTATGTTATGTTGCCCTGTTGCCACCCATAGGATAGGCACTTTTGAGGCGACTGTAAAGTGAGAGGTAAAAATAATCATCTCTGAGAAGTTAAGACTAGAAATGAATCTGGGTATAAATGGATAAAGTGCACTGATTGGCTCCTCACCTGCTCGTGGCGCAGTGGTTAGATTCACAGTTAGTCTAGAGCTCGATATAATTAATAGACCAATTTCACCTCCGGTTTATGTATTTGGCCCTCTATCGGCGATGCCATTGCTGCGGTGGGCAAGCGCGCTGACCGCGATTGGCCCTTTGTACAAAATGAATGTAAGATATGAGATATGCCCTGATATTGTCCCATTTACTTTATTCTAGATCAATAAAATAACGCATGGATACATGGGTAGATGAGGTAAGACACTGACCATATCTGACAGATGAAGGTATGATGTATTTTTGTACTTTTGATGGTTTTTTCAACTTAGTTTTGTCAGTAGAAGTTCGATTGAAGCATCGAAGCCGCAGTAAACAGAAGCCCTCAATCTTACCCTGTTTACAAAGTCATGTTTTCACTCATTAAACTTTACGCCAAAGTACATAGTGATAATGTTTCTTGACTTCAAAGTCCTTTCTGTTGATGTTTTTACCCACTGGCGATGAATTCCTTCACACTGTTTACGGAAACCTGTGTAGGGAGTACGGCTTCTCACACAAACGGGCTTCATGAGTCAAAAGCGAGTGAATTTCGCACTCAGTCAGCTCCCAATTTTTAAACTTTCTCCAATTCTTGTGGCATTTGAGCACCGCACAGCTGCGACCTGAGCTTCCCTGATAATTTCTCATTGGAAATATTAAAAGAAATCTGCATATATTGGTCAAAATAGAGAAAAAATCAAACAAATGTACATAACGCGCTATCGACTTGTGTACTATAAACGTTGGATTGCCCACCGCAGTATGTCGAACTGTGTCGAACAGTCTGCTGCCCCCTTGCATTGTGGGATTGGTCTATACTAGTCATGCTAGTCAAAGGTTCGAATCCCTGTGACGCTGGTAATTTTTTTGTCATTATGAAATTGATGACAATGGCTTTTATTCCGTTGACAAAATAGTTCAAGTATGATAGATATTCATCGAACAGGTCGCTGATAGCAGAACTTTGTTGTCACCCTCACTTCACAGTCACCTTGAAAGTGCCTACCTACTCATAGGGCCAAACGTGTGTGGGACTGTAGCGAACATTTACCGCTGCAGCAGTCAAAAACAGACAACAAAATTGCTCTAGGCAAGATTTCATTTTCTTAAATTTGCTAGATTATCTGATTCAGGGACTCTTCAACTCTTAATATGCCAGAAGTTTGGGGATTCAGAGTTGAAAATGGAATTCTAAATAATTGTTTTCCTCTCGTGTGATTTTCTACCAAGCCCACACAGGGCTACATTGGTAGGCTGAGCTGTGCAAATTTATGTGACATGCTGCCCTCCATAGTCGAAGATTGAAATCACTAAAATAATCAACAAATTCATGTAAAATATTTGCTTTTTACATGTAGGATAATAAAATACTGTATACGCCAATATTTTCGCGTACAGATATTTTCGCGAATCACAGGCTCACAGACATTTTCGCGAGTTGTTAAGCTTTGCGAGCGCAAGAGCAAGACTTGCAGTAAACTTATTTGTACATGAATGAGCCATATCGGCAGATCCAGAGGATTTGCTTTTTGATTATTTTTTGCCAATAGCATCAAACTCGTAGCTTGCGATAAACAAAAAATGCTGTCATAAAACCCCTGATTTCTTGATTTATAGCGCGTTTTCAGTGACCTTCTTACTTACCACCCAACTAAAGCCCCACATGCTTTGGAAAATGGCACCGATTCCATATTTTGGGAAGCAGAATTGGGTTTCTTATGGGGGATTTAGAGGTGACCATGTACGGAGCTAACTTGTGGTGAGTGGCAATTTCTGTGTGTCTGTGTGTGTGTTATGCTACATACACACGGGGTGAAGGACTGCTGCAGTGCACTTTCCACATGCATAGTGCATAGTTTTAGGCAATGACAACTGTACTATGTGCCGATGACGCTGCGCTGAGAGGTAAAAAGCAAATTTATGTACAGATATTTTCGCGTGTTGTTAAATTCGTGATAGGTGAGTGATTGGCGAAATTTGCGAAAATAAAACCACTGTGAAAATTTCAGCTCATACAGTATCGTATTTCCATTCCATTCCTCCAACTGGATGTAAATTATCTTGATCAAATGAATTTTGAAAAATATTTTTCTGATCACTGGTGACATAGCTCTTACACCTCTGTCCCCCAAAATTCATTGGTAGAACACTACTTTAGTATTGTCAGCAATTTGCACTAAGAAACAGGGTCACCGAAAAAGTGCTGACTATCGAGAAATCAGCGGTTTTGTGGCGAATTTTTCACTCATCGCAAGCTCTGAGTGTGATGGTATTGGCGAAAAACAAATGAAAAAAACCAAACCCCCATACCTGCCAATGCACAGTGACTTGACGTACAAAGTTGAACGTAAGTTCGGACATGCCTTCATTTTAATTTGCAAATAAGCAAACAAGTTAACCCCAAGGCTACTGGAATGGGTGAACCCTTTATTAAAGTAAATGGCTAACATTATGAGAATTTTAGAAAATCTCATTTTGCTACTTTACAATGGTATAAACCCAAGAGTTATAGTTCAAAAAAGTACCAGTCTGAAAGTTTCAATGTCAATGTCAACGGAAAGTATTTTTAAATATTAGAAATGTAAACCAATGTTTGAAGAAAATATAATGGTCAGTTGCACAGACTGGAAATAAGGAATGTGCATGAACAGTAATGTGTATGTGTGTATATGCATATCATGTATAGTACAGGGAGAGAGGTGCAGCCAACGTTTTTTTTTTTTAACTGGTGGAAAATGCTCCTCTTATTTATTTGTCTCTGAGACAAGAAAGGATAAAATCGTGATTAGTGTCTTACTAGTTACGGTTTTCATTTCAAATTATGGTTGGTTTTGGGGTTATTTAGTACAAATACAAGTTTTATACACATGTTTCAACTTAGTTTGAGAATTTTTTAAATCAGCTGCTCACAAAGTTAGCTAATGCCTTTTAGTCTACAAGTTGAAATACTGATGCCCATGCTAGCCTGCCTATCCCCCCCGGGGGGATCACTTCCATTGAAGAGTGGACAGCATCCGCGAGAATCGTCCTTCAAAAAGCACCCTAAACACAGATTTTGTGCAGATGTCCCAGATTTGCACAACCTATACCGTAAACGAGGATATTCCGATTTTCATACCTTGAGAGTGATAGTGGGTTCACTGAAAGTTAAGAGCCGTTTTTATCTCGAGATAATTCACTGTCTTATTATGTTTTACACAGGCGTTACAGGATTTTCCGTGGCACGGGTCTTGTTACAGTTGGTGCAAATTACATATCCTTTTTGCGTTTTAGATTATCGTGATTTAGGGGGCTTTTTTTCAATTTTTGGCGTTTTTGACACTCTATTCGCGTTCCGCGTGTTCCGCACCTACCCCTGAAAAGATACCTTTTTTCCACGTTTTTTTCTCGTGGATGCTGTCCTGTCCACTCTTCAATGGAAGTGACCCCCCCCCCCCCCCCCCGGGCCTTTCCCTCTTACTCTACTGTGATTAGTTCCTTTGTCTGTCACTCACAAACAAGAATCACATAAAGGGCACATGCTCTACATGCAACCACAATTTGCAGTTTTGAATGTGCAGCTGATTACAAAGGGCGCCCTCCCTGTTCACAGAAACTGGGGTGTAATGTTACACCCAGCTGTCTGGCAGTATTTTATCGTTGCTGTGGCTTAATTTGTAAACAAACTGCACAAGCACTCACTATGAACATGGCAGACAAAGAAAGTGGACAAAATAAACAACCTCTCATTCTACCCTTCACAATGGTTCTGGTAGTCAAAAGAACATCCTTCACAGCTATTATGTTTAATCATGTAGTTCCAGGTGAATATGCATGTGACACCTGTTCCACATATTTTAGACAATAGCAGTGAAGGGATGTTCTTTTGACTACCAGAACCATTGTGAAAGGTGGAATGAGGGATTGTTTATTTTGTCTGCTTTCTTTGTCCGTCATGTTCATAGTGACTGTGGTGGGGGAATATCTGTGTTTTTGTTTGGTGAATTTTGATGATGATGATGATGATAATGATGATGATGGTGATGATGATGATGATGAATTTTGTATAGCACCATTAATTTATCACTAATATTCACTCAAAACCGGTATTTAATATGACATAGCAAGGCTTCATACTATAATAAATAGTATTATAATGAATAACTTGCTTAGCTAGCATGTAAAGGACTCACTTCTTCATGCAATCACTTTGATTGCACCGATAACCTCAAAATGAAACTATTGGTGTGAAAATCTTCATGCAGATGTGCATGGTACAAAGCAAACTCATTCTGACAGTTCTTATTCCTACATGTACATGTATCTAATGCTTAACAGCAAATCTTCTACATGGAGATGCTTGTAATGCTCAAACTGCAATGCGTACAATGCTCAATATACAGAGCTCTACGAAAAAAGTCATACCTCAAAGCAATGACTGAGAAAAATGGGGGACATATCAGTGTTTTTCACGTAAGTTTAAAGATTATTTCAGCATTTCTTTGCATTTTGCTGAGGTCATTTGGACTTTCGTGTGGAATAAAATGTTTGGGAGTCATGTTTGTGTCCCTGTATTATGTAATTTCTGGGGAGCGTTTCATCAACATTTGTTGTCTGACAAGTTGTCAGATCTGACATCTTTCCTTGATTTTGATTTGCTGAGAAGCATCGTTACTATGGCAACTGTCTGATAAAACAGACTTTGTGGGATAAAACATCCGACAAGTCCTTTCATGAAACGCTCCCCTGACGGTAGAAAATGCCTGTAAATTTAAAGCACCCCAGTGGTCAATACCGACCACTAGATTGCTGGTTCTCATAGGATTCTATGGGATAGAGGTCAGAAGTAAGAAATATTTAGACTGACTTGTTAGTCAGCTTGTCTCTATTTGTAAAATATTTTCATCCAAACATTTCTTATGTGATACAGGCTCGAAGCTTGACAGCTCAGGTAGCTGAGACAGATGCTATCCGCTTCCTTGTTGGCACGCAGTCCCTCAAGTATGATAATCAGGTATTCCACCTATAGATGTTCATGACAGTATTTCATCTATCATTGCATTCTTCTTATTTTCCTCACATTTCTCTAGGGCCAGTTGGTTTAGGCCTTTTCTTTATTGTTTGATTTCTTGTCTTTAAAACCAAGCATTTGAATTCCAAAATTCATTTTTTAAAGTTCCTTCATGATGATTGTCTGTAAGATGAGTATGGTAGACTAGAAGGGCTTTGCAGTTGGTCCTTTGTATATGTAGGGTCCCTGTGGGGTTTGTCAATTATCATTACCTTCAAAGGGCTTCAATTCTTGAGGTAACATCAGTTCCGCTTTCACTTTTGATTTCACTTTTGTTGTCAAATGAAAATTGGCTTAGCTCATGTTTTACATGAAGAGATAACATACATACAGACAGCTGTAACATCACATAAAACTTATTCAGTATAAGAGCAGAGCAGAACGTAGAGCAGGGTAAAAAATACCTTTTTTTGCCATGAGAGCTATTCTCTTAGAAAAATCGCTCCAGGGAACAACTTTACATGAGTTATATCTTGTTATATATTTGTAGAATTTGAATTGCTGATATCAAAATTTTCTCCTTGAGATTATGCCTTATTGAGTATCAGCATAATAATGCATAAATATATGTGTTATTTCTGCTGCTCCTAGATCACGATTCACAAACCGATTGCTAATTTTTGGAGTTGAGGCAAGGGCGACTTTGAAGAAAGAATTTGGTCTTGAGGATTTAAGGGAGCTATTTGAGCTCGAAAGAGGGCTAAATTGCCTGTCACCCAATAGGGGTAGTTTTTACCCTGACGTAGAGTAAATGTTGATGTGTGACATGATTCAGGGATGTACAGAAGAAGTGAAATAACCTAGTAATGTGATTTTTTATAAATACAAAAAAAAAAGAAAAAAAAAGGAGTTTTGAAAATGTTGACCTCTGGTGGTTCATCCCAACTGCAGGTGCATGTGCTGGACTTTGACGAGGATAACAATGCTCTCGACAAAACGGTCTTCTTTCACAAAGATGGCGAGATATGGCACATTGCTTCAAGCCCAGGAGACAAAGATGTCCTCTCGACCTGCTTCAACAAAAGTAAACCCCAGATTTTCTTCAAACCAGAGCCCTGTTTCATAAAACTTGTTATCAATAACAAGTGTTAGTAACTGTTACAAGCTACTGAAATCCTTGCATCTGATTGGCTGAGAGCAAATTTGTTATAGAAATTTGGCAGTTGTTACTGATAGCAAGTTTTATGAAACAGGGCCTTGATGTCATTTGAAGGGCTGCTACAGTGTAGCTAAGGGTTATCTGGACACTACACATAAATCACACTGTAAGAGAATGTGAACCATGCCTGAAGTTGAAAATTCTCAAATGATTTATCATAAACTTTGCTGAATTGTTTAAATATTTTTTCAGCATTTCTTTGCATTTTGCAGAGGTTATTTGGACTTTCGTGTGGAATAAAATGTTTGGGAGTCATGTACAGGTATGTGTCCCTGTAATATGTAAATTCTGAAGTAACACAAGACATTGCTATCTATAATATTTTTGATTGCATCTTCAGTGTAGGATTCCCCTGAATCCCTGACGCTCGCCTCATTTTTATTTTTGATATACAATCATAAACCCAGTTATATTGTAATCATATGGTTTCATAGTATGTGTCTACTTTATTGACTTTAATTAGTCTCGTCCTGCATCTTTGATCGTCTTCTCCCCAACTGTTCTTTTACACCGGCTTTCCTGATCCCCCATTGTTTTGTCTACGGAGGAACGGGAGGATCGGAGGGGGAAAAGATGCTAAGCTCTGACTTTTGATAAGGTCCTATATGTGTAGCATTTTCTTTTATTGTAGCGAATATTGATTATGTTGAATTCTTTGTTGTGTGTCAGATGTAATTTTTTCTAACTCTGTCAGAAGTGTTGTTCTTTTCAGTCCTTGGGGGTGCGAGGCATGATGAAACATACCATTATCATCATTTCCTTTTTTCAGTTGTAGATAACAAGCTTCAGGGGCAAGCAGCCATCTGGCGATTGCCAACGGATGATGAGGACCCAGACATCCAAGACATTGGTCTCCATGACGATACATCATCTAATGCCAAGAACTTGGAGGTGCTCTGTCGCCTGGACAACTCAGACATGGGCAACATTATAAGGTATTCCATGTAAATCAAAGAAAAAGTTCAGTAGTGGGAGAGAGGGCGCTTTGGAGATTTAACTATTTTGGCAGCTACAAAGGAAACTACATTATACTGATGCAAAATGATTTATTTCAAACATAGGTGTAGCCGCTAACCCGGTCTTTATGCTTCATCCATTTGACTCACGTACACTTTCATATCACGCTTCTTCCTTCTGTCCCATCCCTTTCTTCAACTCATTCGACCGACCGTACAATGTGTTCACACCATGCAGTCAAAGTTCAACGTGCCCAATAATCATAAAACACCACCAATACTTGACAGTTCGGTGACCTTTATTCAGCTTCAACTACTGCTTTACATTGTATCGTGTTCCATATAACCATCAATTCGAACCAAGAACTAGAAGTAGAGCTTAAAAGGAGAAGTAACTTAGAAAAAATAGAAGAAGGTTAAAAATCATACCCTTCTCCGGATCCTAGCTACGTGGCCCCATGCTTATATATCGTCCAATAGAAAACTTTGCCTTTTGCATTGTCTAAGTTATTTTCGCCCTTTTTGGGTATAACAAAAGGCGCTATTTCAGTTCGATCAGCACTAACGATGGGTGATGTTTGTTTGAGCAAAATTGGTTCAGAAATTGTTATAATATCAAAGAAATAAACATCGAGATTTGTATGCAGGCATTGTACTTTATTCACAAAAATGCATGATTATGAATATGTCATGGAAAAGTCACAGAAATTTTGTAAATTGCACTGTTATTTTCTTTTAAAGGAAAAACTTTTGGCTATTGAATGAATACTGATATAACAAACAAAATGCCATGGTCCCAATGACTTCCTTATACTTAGTTTTCACTGGAGTTGCCATTTGATATGGTATTTACACTGACACTGTACATTTATATCATTTATCTAATAGTAGTTTCCATTTATTTAACCCTAACTATTGAAGTTTTCATGAAGTTGCTGTGCAAGAAAAGGGTTTCTGGCTTTCTAAAATTCAACATGCAAAAGTCATGGAAAAGTCATGAATTTTATTTTTGTAAAAGGTACAGGAACCTTGTGATAGTGATAATGATGGTGGTGATAATGATAATGACAGTGGTAATGATGATTATGGAAAAACTGTGATAATAATTATAGTGATGATGATATTGATGATGATGATGATGATGATGATGATGATGATGATGATGATGATGATGATGATGATGTTGATGATGAGATGACAGTGGTAATGATGATGATTATGGTGAAAATTGTGATGATGGTAGTGATCATACATGTAAATATGATATATTGACGATTATGGTGATGACGATGATGATGATGATGATGACGATGATGATGATGATGATGATGATGATGATTACGATGATGATGATGGCAATGGTCAGTAATGATTTTAGGAATGATAGTTCTTATATACTGCACATAACACTCCTGATGCTGCAGTTTCATAACTGGCTCCAGCTTGTCTACTGTCATGGAGCTCTAGCATTCAAGAATATCCATCAATAATTGGGGGGGGGGGGTAGACATGACTTCAGAGCACAACTTTGTTGATATCAACCAAAATACATGTATTCAACAAAATTATGATCAAATTGAATTTGATTTTTAGTGTAGCATGCTTAAGGAGAAATAGAGACTGTGTTCATGTTTCAAAACTTTCTTCCCTTGCAGTGTATTGTGGGAACCCCAAGGAGACGGGAACAGGATCCTGTCTCTCACAGACAACAAGTTTCTCATGTGGGATCTTGAGGCCAGTGGAAGCAGTGCAAAAGTAAGAATGTTGGATACTATGATTCCGTCTGTTTAAACTGTTTTTATACCCCGCCAAACAAATTTTGAAGGTGGTATATGGGAATCAGCGTACATTCAGTCGGTCAGTTTGTCAGTCCTTTGCAACCTTTCGGATCAAAATATTTCCTCAGTTTGAGCAATGCTATGAAATTTGGCATGACCATTAGTATTGGGATGAAGATGTGTTGGAAACTGTGGTAACGGCATATTATGGCAATAAATTGGGTAAATACTGCGGATCGAACTACTTTCTCATTTTTCAAGCAATGCTCATGAAATTTGGTATATAAATTGGTCTTGTGGTGGAGATGTACAAGACATATTTTTCAATGTGTTGGAAATTGGGTTGCCAGCTCCTTGGAAGTATAGCTTCCAAGGAGCTGCGTTTCTGCGTTTTGGGATTACTGCGACAAGTAACAAGTAACAAGTAACAAGTAACAAAGTTCATGAGTATATTATAGCACTAAACCGGAGAAATATAGGGGGTTGAACTACTTCTTCATTTTTCGAGCAGTCCTCAGGAAATATAGCACACACTTTGGGGTGTGAGTATTAATCACCTTCAGTGATATTCATAGTTTAAAAATATAGCCATTAATGCACTTTCATGTATTATGTTTCGACAATTAGTGTTTGTTTCTTAGCTAGATTGGTTAATAATTTATCTTATTGGCATGAATTTCACTTTGCATTTACTTGGTACTAAGTGTAAAGGAAAAACAATAGAGGTAGTCATTTTTAGTCTCAGCAAATTGCTTTTACACATGTATGATCTTGAGCAGCATGTGTTGCACAAGGCACATGAGCAGTTACCGGTAATAAAGGTTAAAGGTCGTTGCTCAGGTAGTCTTGGTCCAGTGCCCAAAGGAGAAAACACATTCTGTTCTTTGTTGGAGACAGTATCTGCCATTTGCAACTCATCAAAGGGCAATGGAACATTATCAGTCTTGACTATTAGTGAATGCATATCAGTGTAAAAGTAAATACTGAACAAATATTTCTTCAAAGAAATCCTTTTCTAATTAAATAATTGGGGTTTTAAGACAGGACCCTTAAACTGGAAATTCAGCAATCATTTTGAAAACATGTACAGTGTATTAAACACTCTTCATGTGTTTATTAGTTTTGTGAATTAATTTAATAGTAGTTTGCTCTCTATTCTGCCTGCGCAACAACCCAGGGTTTTGATTCTGAGTCATGTCTTTTAGATTATAACATAGGTCAGTCATCAGATTCAAATGATCACATTGATTCATGTCTGTGAAACAAAAAAATGCAATATTATAATACCAGAAAAGTTAATCGCATGAAGCTTTTACGATATGTAGAGAGTTGTAGAGCATTTTTTTTTCTTCTTTTTCTAGTGCAGTAAACTTTTGCATATTGTATAAACAGTACCCAATTTTTTTATCCACAGATGACGAGTTCAGCGACCTTAGAGGGCAAGGGTCATCCTAAGTTCACTTCTCTTCGCTGGAACCCTCATCACAATAACTCCCAAATTGCATCAGCCAGTGATACAACCATCAGAGGATGGGATCTGCGATCAATGGAGTAAGACATCTCACATCTGGGCCCCATTTCATAAAACTTGTTATGAGTAACAAGTTGCATTAACCGTTATAAGCTACTGAAATCATTGCGTCTGATTGGCTGAGAGCAGATTTGTCATAGAAATGTGGCAGTTGTTACTGATAACAAGTTTTATGAAACAGGGCCCTATATCCTCCCTTGAACCCTTCACTTCCATCATCAGGTTTTTGACCAGTTCTTGTCTCGCCTGCTTAGCAGAGTGAGACTACTGTATAGGCATCACTATTTCCAACGGTGTAGGCAGCTGCGGCAGCGGTGTCAACAGTCATACTGTAATCAGTATAAGATTTTAATTGCTGATATCCCGGTGGGGGGGGGGGGAGACACTCGACCCCAAAAGTGGTAGGTATGTGCTGCGGGCGAGACAAAAAACGGGGGCTTTGGAACGGGCTTATTGTGAAAAGGAGGGTCTTCGGAACGGGCTTCGGAAAGACAAATGTTTGTGAAAACGTGGGTCTTTGGAACGGTTCGCCTGTGTGTGAGTGCGTATGTATCCCTATGGAACGGGCATGCTTGCATGCAGCTACTAGCCTGGCGGCACGGGCGCCTGGTGATGGTTGGACAGCGCTGGCTGGCCTACGTGCGAAACGGTGCAGACCGCTTTTCACCAAAAATGAAACTCATTAAACAGAGCAATGCGGCTGGAACGGCGAAACGAAAAACATGCTAAGCTTTGGAACAGATTTCTTTCTTCTTTTTTCTCAATAAAAGAAACGAAAAACATGCTAAGCTTTGGAACAGATTTCTTTCTTCTTTTTTCTCAATAAAACGGAAATCGAGATCTGAAAAAGGGGGTTGCCAAAGCGGCACGTCCCCGTATCACCAATATATGTGAGTGCCTCCCCCCCGGGCTGATATCCCAATTTTCTCCTTGAGAGTATGCATAATTGAGTATCAGTATGATACATTAATGTGTGTGTTGTTTCAAGAAATGTTAATTCTGCTGCTCCTAGATCACGATTCACAAATTTAATGCATATTTTTGGAGCCGAGGCGAAGGCGACGCTAAAGAAAACAGTCGCCCCAAAGAATTGGGTTTCAAGGATTTAAGGGAGCTATATGAGCTCTGCCGAGGGTGAAGTCACCCGTCACCCCAGGGTATTTTTTACCCTGTTGTACATGCAAGTAGCATTATGCCTAGTCCATATTTTTTGCTATCCAGCCGAGCAGTCTGTAGTGAATTTCATGCCCTTAGATTTGACCAATCAGAGGCCCAGAATCTTGCCATGTGATGTGTATAAGAAAGGCTGCATTCAGATGAAGAGCTGTGTTTAACCCTTCGAATACTAACCCCAAGATAACTTTGGCTAGGCTGGGGTTTATGGAAAATGTGTGTTAATACCAAGACCACATTGTAGTCTATAGGTTAACTTATTGTACAGTAAGGCTACATGTACATGTATGTCATACAGTAAAGTTATAGAGTGCATAAACTATACTGGAATATATTGCACTGTGCTGCAAAAGCTCTTTTTGGGCTTGAAAACACTGCATGTAATGGTAGTGATTTTCTGATTTCTAATGGTAAGTCACTCTACAGTTTGAGTGCCGCACAAGGAAATGCTCGCTCTCCTAGTGTTTCTTACGTTTTATTATGTGGTGGGGTTTGGAGTAGTAGAGTATCCAGGGAACTGCGCAGGTTGCGGGTATACTTTTTAGATTGCAGTTTTAAAAATTCAGCCATGGGGCTTGAGCAATTAGAGCTCTATTCACAATCTTCAGAATTTTGAACAATGTTTGTTGGCATACTTGTAGCCCGTGCACATCTCTTAAGAAAGGACTGAACATGTACATCACTTTCACCAAGCTTCCTTTCATGAAGAATTTTACCTATTCTCTGCAGACAAACCTACATGATAGAGAATGCCCATGGGCAGTTGGTACGAGACTTGGACTTCAATCCCAATAAGCAATACTTCATGGCATCCTGTGGTGACGATTGCAGCGTTAAGTTCTGGGATATCCGCAACACAGAGAGGCCTGTCATGGTTCAGAATGATCACTCACACTGGTAAGCGGAAAGCTGCTGTGGAATTTTATCCGGACTAGTAACTCCCCATATAATAACCCCCATTTTCCTAATGGTATTTATCTTAAGATAAAGTTGAGTTCTGCTGGGTGTTTCACAAAGACTAAGATTGACTCAAATCGCTCTTAACTATGGCAAGAGTGATTTAAGTCACTCTTAGTCTTTGTGAAGTACCCCCCTGATCATTTGAGTTAAATGTGAAAGAGACAGTTTCAAAGCAGTTGGGAAAAGTTTATTAAGTAGTACATGTTTACCTTGAGGTTTTGAAATCATCAAAATGATAAGGATCTTGCTAAAAAGCACTTACAATGCTCTCTCCCCCCCCCCCCCCCCAAAAAAAATGAATGCATTGGACACCACTACATTACATGTTCCATAAAACTCTGTTATAATCTTTCCTGCTATTTCACATCATATTTTGAATATAAGGGCATTTCAGTGTAGAGGAAATTTGGAGCAGGGCATGGAGAGTAAGATGCAATCATTTCTGTGAGCAGCATCATTGGATTATCCTCAGCTCAGGCAGTGATAGCTGAGTCATTCTTGCCAGTCTTCCATCTTATTCAAATGGCCACTATCACCATATTTTTTAACCCATTCATGACAGGAATTATTTAAAGCCTAATTTGATCACCTTTTATTCTTCAAATTGGCAACACCAACATTTTTCTTTTATTGCTACATTTTTCTTATAAAACATCATGTATCTGAAATGAATATAAATAGACAGAAATTATGATAAGTCAAAAAGTTGCCAATTAGCAGGGGAAAACGGTGATTTTAAACTTTCTTTCACATTGCCAATTTAAGGATTTTAGTGCTCATTTTCCTTTAAATAATTTTCAGCATCAAACAACGAATACTGACGCAACCAAAATGGGCACAGTTTGTGTAGAATTTTTTGCTCTTACTGCTCATGTATTTGGTATGATTTTTAAGGTTATGCATCAAAAGATATAAGGCCAAACCACAAAATGTGGACCTCTGTCATGAATGGGTTAAAACATTATTTTCATACGAGCAAAGAGGGAGCATGGTGGTATATTCAGAGCTGCCAACTGGTAGGATTTATTCCTATCTAGTAGGCATTTTTGAAGGGAATATGGCAAAAGGATTTCCCCCATTAAAATAGGATTTTAGAAAGTTCCGACAATGATTCTTTATTACCTTTATTTTTATCTTCTTTTCATATTATATTATCAACATAATAAGTTTACCCAAATGCTCACTTTATTCTACCTGTGTATTTTGTACTGTAGATAATTTTGAATGAAGGAGTGAAATGTAGAAGAGTGACAATCAAAATAATTAACTGTACATGTATTATCAGTGTTGCATTTTAAGAGTAAGGATATCATGCAGAGTGGCATAGGAATCACTCTGTTGTATGTTTCACAGTTTTAAGCCAATAATAGGATTTTTGGCTTGAAAATAGGATAAAAAGAAATGACATACAGGATTTTATTTCCCATTGGGGTAGGCAGCTCTGTATATTGGCTCTTGACTCTCATACAAGACGCCTTTGTTCCATCTTTGTTTATGCTTACGTACTTCAGAAAGGTGTCTCACCCACATTTGGCTCTTTCAACCCTAGTGTATTGAATGGGTCCGTGGTGATGATGGGGTGATAATGATTAAAGGGTCCTCGGGAAGAACAGTTGATGAGGCTACTGTGGATGAAGAAAAAAATTACCGGTGTTGGGCTTGTTATTATAAGTCAGAGCCCAACTTGACCTCAGACTAGAGCAGGATTACCGCTCAGCATCTTTTGTTCCACTAATCAATTCTAATCCTCTCTCACTGCGAAGACAAAACAACGGAGATCAGGAAAGCCATTGTGAATACCTATGCATGGAGAAGCTGATAAAAAGGGATAGACGCACCTTAAGTTTTGATAACCAACCTAATCATTATTGCCACATGTATGATTATTATTTGTTATGTTTAAAAGATAATTATTTTTCTTATAGTTATGATGATGGTAGTGATGATGGTGACGATGATGGTGATGATGATGATGATGATTAATATTATGATTTTATCATTGTTTTATAATTATTATTATTCATTTCAGGGTATGGAGTGTGAGATACAATCAATTCCATGATCAGCTTGTCCTTAGTTCAAGCAGTGATAGCCGCGTCATTCTTACCAATGCATCGTCCATCTCATCGGAACCATTTGGCCACATCGATGAAGATGATGAAGAGGAGGAAGATGATGAAGATATGGATAATGAGGAAAAGAACAAGTAAGATATGTTTTAATTACAAACACTAGCATGCTGATGCCTTGCCCCCCTCCAAATAAAAATTCAACCATGGTTTATTTCTTATTCGATACCAGTGATCTACAATCTACAAATGTTGCTGTGATCACATAATTTTTTTTTTTTTTGGGGGGGGGAGGTTCCTCATTTTTTTTGTAACTTATACTTTTTATGCTTTTGTTGGAAAATGAGAAATTTCCAAATTTATAGTCAGGCAAAAAATATGCATACCCTTTGATGATTTGGTGGTGATTCAGATTCCCACCCCCCCCCCCCCTTAAAAAAAGTTTGTGCTCATTACGCCACTGATTAAATTAATATGTCCCCTGCCTCAGCAGCACTTTTTTGTTGCCTCATACCCTGAGGCGACATATCTGAAAATTTAAAATGTTGTGGGGACTTGTACACTAAAAATGTTGGAGGGATATGTTGCAGGGATTTGTCTCCTCATATCTGAACAAGCCTTAAGTGTAATTACATTCTTGTTTCGTGTTGTAGGTCTAAAGAACCTATGAAGGATGGTGTGATAGCAACTTATGAGGAGCACGAGGACAGCGTATACGCAGCCGAGTGGTCTACGGCTGATCCGTGGTTGTTTGCCTCGCTGAGTTACGATGGTCGGCTAGTTATTAACAGAGTACCAAGAGCTGAGAAGTACAAGATTCTTCTCTGATATTTGAGGGTTCAAATGAGCTGCACTGGGTCTTTTAGACCAAACTTTAATTGCATAACACCGAACGTGAATGAATCGCAGCCAAGTGGTCAACAGCTCTTTGCTTCCCGAAGTGATAATGATAATAATAATGGGAGATTCATGTAAAGCGCTTATATCTGACACTGATTAACCTTCCCTGGAACTCGAGTATTATTACCCTGGCTTTAGCCAAGCCAAGTTATGATGATCAGATGATTATTGTGAGTACAGAGAGCTTAGAAGTACAAGATTCTTGTCTGATTTTCTGAAGGAACATGATTCTGAATGGATCACAAAGATGGAGCTTATAGATGGTGGCCAAATGGTCGACATCGGAACCTTGGTGTAATTTGCATCACTTAGTTATGATGTTTGGGTAATTATTAAGAGTACCAGTATAAGATCCTTCAAAGGAATGTGGTGTCATCAGATAGACCAGGCTTGAATAGCTGGCGGTTGAGTGGTCCATAGCCACCCCAGACTCTTTACTTTAATGAGTTACCAGAGCTGCCAATTCGTAGGATTTTATCCTATTTAGTAGGATTTTTAAGGGGAATATGACACTGAATAGGACTTTTCCCATTTAAATAGGATTTTTGAAACTTGTAAGAATGATTCTTTATACTGTTGGATGTTTCAAAATTTGAAACAAATAGGATTTTAGGCTTGAAAATAGGATAAAAAGAAATAAAGAATAGGATTTTTTCCCAACTGGGATTGGCAGCTCTGAGTTACGAGGGTGAATGAGTAGTTAACAGAGTACTAAGGACTGAGAGGAACAGAATTCTTTCGTTATCTTCTCTGCCAAAGAAGTGAAGAACAATGTTATCCATGGCCATCCTGTGGCTCTTTGCCTGGCTGCCCTGCAGTGGACATTTGCCGTAAATGTAGGGCAGAAAAAAAAATTCTTTGCACTCTGGGGAAATAATAAATGGATCACAGCCAGCAGTTACAGGAGCATGAAGCAGTAACATCCACTATCAGCTCTTTGTCTTCACCCATAAACCGACTCTGATCAGACCCAGGTCCAAACCTGAGTCTCGTCTCTTGGATGGTGACGTTATAGGTTGGCCCCAGACGTAAATAATCAAGGGTCAAGGTGAACCTTTAACCACTAAACTAGACAACCAGAGTACACCAAGGCTACAGAAGTACAAGATTCCCCTCTGAGCCATATTGTATCTGCAAGGGGGTAAGATTTTGCAATAGTATAGCATGTCAGCTCTTCAACTCATACATGTATAAAAGTTAGGGTACAACATTTATTCTTGAGATATTATTAAATTCAAATTATATGCGGAATTGGTACGGTATTCATATGTCCTTCAAGTGGAGGAGACAAAATCATCTGTCACTGTGAGAATTTTGTGTAGATGTCAGAAGATAATCTCCAGACCACTGCAAAAATTCCTTGTTTAAAAATATATTCAAAAAGGCTTCATGCCCAGTTACAAGATGCAGACATTCCTAATTGTAAATATTGTTTTCACTATTTATCATGTGTAATTAAATATATAAAGATAGATATACATGTTTGCATGAAAGAAGTTTGCATTTAAGGTGATTATAGTTTCTTCTTGGTGTTATCATTCTTGAGAGCTTCTCATCGATCTCTACCTACGCATATAGCATTGTACGCATGGCTGCATCAGAGCAGTTGATGCAGCCACACAACCAAAATTAGGCGCCCTATACTCAAACACAGTATGTGGGTCATAGCATGGGACATCGTCTGCTGCGTACGATTCCAGTGTAGTCCTCTTCGAAAGATACGTGATTTGATCTTTTATTTAAAAAGGACATTATACTGACCGTCACATTAAATCGCCCTTATGACGTGTAAGGGTACACTTGTTTTGCCTGATTTTGCAGTTAATTCATGGAAAAGACTTTACAATGCTGAATTATTTGATGCTAAAAAACATAAAATTGTATTGAAACAGTACAGCGGCAGTGTTTATCTGAGAGCCCAAATATGGCTACGAGTTGCATGAAACCTAGAGGGCACTGCTTTGTCCACTTGTAGAGATCGATGGAGCTTCTGGGTAAAAGTTATAATTGATAGAGACAAAGAGGAAGAGAGGCCGATTATAATGGTGGGAGAGGGTAATACACTTGGATGACAAGTGTGAAACACGGATAGAGAGAGGGAGAAGGAGAGTTAGAGACAGTAAGAGAGAGTGAGAGAAAGAGAAGGGGAGGGAGATCGAATGAGTTTTGATAAAGTTTGAATTTGAACGTACGTGTAATATATCGTCTGTTTGGAGCCAGAAGGGCGTTAAGACTTTATAAAATGATATGAGTTAACTCCCTCCTGGCTCTGAACAGACGATATGTGCATGTATTACTGTATAAGCTGAAATTTTCGCGGTGGTTTAATTTTCGCTAATTTCGCGATGATGTCCTCGCCAAAATTTCCACTCAGTAAAATGCCCATATACTTGTATAGAAATACCTTTCAAAACGTGAAAATAATAATTCGCTAATATGTCAAACTTGTCTCAAATCGCTAAAATATCTGTACGCTAAAATATTAGCTTATACAGTATTTGAAACACTGCTAAGCACTTGCCTTGAAAATTTTAGGAATAAAAGTGAGCATCTTTTGAGGATGGTGGTCTTAAAGGTAACACAACATTTGCTCCTGCAACAGTTGCTCCTGTCTTAATTTCTCCAAATAAATAGGGTTAGGGTTGTGATAAGGGATTTGGTTCATTTAGTGTGAGGATAAGGATTAAGGTTAGTGTTAGGTTTGGGGTTTGGTGTTATAATTGGCTTAACGTGCAGATTTTCCATGGGAGCAGTTGTTTTCGAAGCAAATGTCATGGAACCGGTCTCAAATGGGCGACAAAAAAAAAAAAAAAAAAATGAAGTCCTTGCTTTCTTGAGGAAGAGTAACTTACAACATATTTTTTATTTAGCTAAAGGGAAGGATACAGTGGTGAAAAAGGTGTGACTCGTTTTATTTGACAGTACACATTTTGGAAGATTTTGATAGATTTTCATTTTTTTTCGCAAAAATTTTCATTGATTTGGAAGAAATGCTGAGCTTTTTGCGCAACATAAACAAATAAATGCTCGTTAGCCAAGTACGCAGGAGAGAGGGAGCGCAGGAGATCTGATGCGGATTTAAGCTGACGACGTCACAATGGTACTTATCAACGTTGGAAATCTCCGTGTAAAGGAGTTGAAAGCCGAATTGCAGAAACGAGGACTTAACCGAAATGGGGTGAAAGAAACTCGTAAAGAGACTACAGAAGGAGATCGAAAAAAAAAAAAATCAACGTAATGACATCGCAATGCTTCTGAAACAACTAACCAGCAAGAACCGAAATATCATAAAGATATGTATGAACTTCTGAACAAAATCCTATCGTCGGTACAAGAGGTTGCAACTAGATTATCCATACTTGAGCAGAAGTTCGATGATGAAAAGCTAAGAAAGGAGAGAGTAAACCTGCAGGAGATTGTGAAGGCCATACCAGTTCCGGACGCAGCTGTGAACGAAATCCTGTACTCGCCTACTGTCCCGACGGAGAATCGATTCGACAGTCTCTCCGATGACGCCAGGGGTGATCAAAACCCAGGTTGATCTCCGTCATCAGATGATCAACTCACCGAGTATCGTGAAAGGCATCGTAAACAGAGGGCGGCTGCTGAAGCTCAACTCTTGGAACGTCGCACACAGATGGAGGAGTCTCATCGACGCCGTCAAGAGAGCTCCAAATGCGACGTAGTGGTGCTTGGCGACTCTATGGTGAAACATATCGACAGAGTGCGTCTCTCCCGAAGGAAAAGAGTGATCTGCAAATCAATGTCCGGTGCCATGGTGAAGGATATTGTAATGTCTTCACCGTGTGAATCACTGAAACCTGGCGGTGAGCTGGATAATCCACGCTGGGACCAACACTGCTGGGGCAGTGTCTCACGCCAGATTACGGAGCTCTGCTCTGCGTTGCGGAAGGGTTCTCTGTCACCATCTCAGGCATAGAGTGACGACGAGAGGAGGCGGGTGGACGACATCAACTGTCTATTGGAGATAGCTGCCCAGCAGAACAACCGGGGGTATATCAACAACGGGATGATCAACGAGCGGCGACATCTTGGTCATGATGGTGTCCATCACAACAGGTCTGGTGTTCAACTTCTGGCGGGAAATCTCACTCGGCACATCAACAGAGGCCAGTTGACGGGGAGTCGAAAGTCCTACGCTGAAGCGGTTGCTGGCAAGACCTTGGGCTCATCCGAGGACTTCACCCGGGAGGAAGTTCAAGTAAGTCAAGAGCTACCCAACGAAGGACGACGGGTGTCTACACATTCATCGACTGGTTAAGGAGATGGTCTGGATTTTCACGAAGTGTCAAACAGAGCCCGGCTGAAACCCTCCAGAGAGGACTGGCACGAGTACCTCCAGTTTGTACGGATGGTGATGAACAAATAAGCTCTTATTTCATTGTTCTTCTTCTCTTATTACTGTCTGGCGATGTTGAATTAAACCCTGGCCCTGTGAAAAACCAGTAAAATCAAACCAGCACGGCCTTCTCTGCTTCAGTTGCAAAAAATGGTATCACATTCACTGTGAAGGAATAAGTTTGAATGTATATACTACCCTATATATGAGCCCAGATGAAAAATGGTTTTGTTTATCCTGTTGTTTACCATCTTTTTGTGATTCATTATTTTATGACTATGGCAAAGTGGACATGGTGGATGAAAACCATACGAAAGATACTCTGACGCTCGACAATACTTCTGAGCCGAATTTATGGATAAACGGCTTAAACGATCAAACGGCTGTTTTTCAGGATTTTGAAAAAAAAAAAGATTTAAAGTCAGAGGTCTACATTTTTTACATCTCAATGTAAGATCTATATTGCATAAGATTTCTGAACTAGAAGTCATTGCTTTCACCGAAACATGGTTAAATGACTCAATAAACGATGAAGAAATTAATATAGATGGATATAAAGTCGTACGCCGTGACAGGACTTCAGGACACGGAGGTGGTGTATGTTTATACATAAGAAAATGATATTGCATTCAACATCAATGTTGATATGCAAATTGAAGTCACCGAATCATTGTGGATTAATTTCCTTTTACCAAGATCAAAACCAATTGTTGTTGGTGTTTTATATAGACCTCCAAAGAATAATACGTTTATTGAGAATTTGTCAAATTCTTTAGAACATATTAGCAAAGATGATGAAATTATCATTTTAGGGGATATGAATATATGTCTACTTCACAATTCTCCATTCTCCAAAAGATATATCGACTTATTGAATCTTGACGGTTTAAGTCAACTCATTGATGAACCAACGCGAGTCACACCGACTTGTTCATCTCTGTTAGATCATGTAATCTGTAGTAAGGAAAATAGAATTAGCCAGCAGGGTGTAATTGATCTTTGTATTAGTGACCATTCCTTCACTTTTTTGCACAAGAAAAAGTACTAAAATTGCAATTGGTCAGCACAGAACAACTACGCTAAGATCTTTGAAAAGATATAACCAACTATCTTTCGTTGACTGGTCATTGATAACTGATTGTACAGATGTAAATAAAGCATGGTCGTTTTTTCAAAATGAATTTATTTCAACATTAAACATGCTTGCACCACGGAAACAGGTTAGGATAAAGCAAAGAACAGAAATCTGGATGAACAAAGAAATTTTGTCCCTTATCAGAGAGAGAAACGCAGCTTACAAGAAAATGAAGAAAAACGCGAAAGACGAAACGCTCTCTAAATCATATCGAGCATTACGAAATTTAGTTCAAAGAATAGTAAGGAAGGCCAAGCTCGAGCACTTGCAAAACCTGAATGAAGAAAACAAACAAGATTCAAGGAGATTATGGCAGAATTTGATTCCCGCTAAATTTTGAAAATTTGATTCCCGCTAAATTTTTAAAAGATGGTGCAAAACATTATTCAGGCTTCTGTGTTTTATAATCAATCTATCTAATATGACAAGTACTTTTCCTGATGATATGAAAATAGCTAAAGTGACACCACTGTACAAAAAGAAAGACAAAACAGATGTTGGAAATTAAAGACCAATTAGTGTTTTAAGTGTAGTTTCATAAATCATGGAAAAATCACTTCATGTTCAAATTGAAAGATACTACAAACAAAAAAATATTATTTATGATTTTCAGTCTGGCTTTCGTCACGGCTATTCGACAGAAACAAGTTTAATTCACTTAACAGATTTTGTGAGGATTGAAATCTCACATGGGCACTTTGTTGGTATGGTGCTTCTTGACCTGCAAAAAGCCTTTGATACCGTTAATCACGAGATATTATTGAAAAATTACAAATAATGAGATTCAGTAAGTCGAGTTTAGCTTGGTTCAGATCATACCTATCCAATCGACACCAGCTGGTAGCAATTCATGATATTCATTCCAAACTACAACCAATAACATGTGGAGTTCCACAAGGGAGTATCGTAGGCCCAATCCTCTTTACGAGTTATATCAATGATATGTGTATTTGTGTAAATGCTTGTAAACTATTATTATATGCTGATGACAGCGTATTACTTTATTCAAGCTCTAACCTAAAATCTGTTGAGGAAAAACTCAGTGAAGAGCTGTCCCCCCCCCCCCACCCCCGGGATCCGTCTGTTTATCATAGGTTAATCCAGGATCTTTTTTCCCAAGGAAGGGGAGGGAGGGTCAAATCTGAAATTCAAAGAAAATAACAAAAGGAAACAAAGACAAAAACAAGCTAGAACAAACAATGAAAGGAAAAGAGGAACAACAAAAATGAACGTACAAAGAAGTCATCACGTTTTAGTGATAATATAACCTACGATTTTTTCATATTATGTTTCGGAGAGGGCATATGCACCCGTATGCTCCCCGGATGACACTGTATGTTTTAAAAGTTCATTAAGATTTATGGTTTCGCCAATGACCATAGTTACGTATTATTTTAATTTCTTGATCCATAAATTCTTTGCATGTTTCAGTGAAGTGGTTCTTATTTACGATGCATTAGATACTGAACACGATCATTTGATTTGAAACGAATTATATCCTGTTTATGGTTTCCCCAAAATATTCTCTCCCTATCAAACGAACGGAATGTTTTTGTGAAGCAGTTCTCGTATCAGTTATACAATGTGTTGAGAGACAGGAAACCCGGAGTAAACTCCGAATATACATGTAGACTGAGTCAAAGATGTAGCTTTTTTTTTCTTTAATTCGATTAATTAATTTGATCAATAAAATCTGACGATGGACAGCTGAATAGTAGCAATTTTACGTATTAATGTCAAATAATCCTCTGCCCGAGTTTTGAATGACAAAAGTCAACCTAAAGTTTCGTTGAATGGCCCCCGTTCCAACTGAATTAACTTCTTATACAGGGGCGGACTGGTTATGAGTTTTAGGGTTTTCCCCTTGGACTGGTCAACATTTTGTTTAAAAAGGGTCCGTCTATCACAAAATGGTTTGGTCAAAAGCAGCAAAAATCAGCAATGAGAAAAAGTGCACAAATTTTGTCAATATTATTGCAGTATACTCACAAAATTCTAAAACTAATGGGAATGGACTTGCGCGATTATTTTCAAAAGACCAGTCATTGCACGGTCCATTTTTTTTCTCGCTCGCTTTGCCAGCTTGCATGAATGCGAAATAGATCATTTTCAGTCTCTGGCAACCCCCCCCCCCTCCCCCCTCCGTTCAAAAGCTTAAAGTTGTAGGACGTCATAAGATATGATAACGATAATCATAACTCCTGGAAAGGGCAATTTTTTTACACCCCCCCCCCCCCATTGACCGGTGTTAATTCATCCATGATCGCATTTCGCTGAGCAGTCTATTACATCGAATTTTCTTTGTTGTTTGGATATTCGCGGCTTGAACACATGGGTTACCTGTTTATTATTTTACTTTTCAAACACCACCTTTATAAATTCAGTTATACCTTTTTCCCAATCAAATGGAAGAATGGAATAAGAGATCAGCTTTCATACTGTATTTGTATTTCAGCAATTTACCCTCTTAAAAAAATATCTTTTAAAGGATATTTGGACTCGAATGTGGGTTTCCTTTTCACTGACCCACACTTTGTATTTTCTTTTCAAACGCATTTACATTTCCCTTTAACCAATTCTTTTGCCTTTTATCTATATCAAACGCTTGGAATGAGTGAATGCAGGGCAGAGAAGAAAGATTTGATATATTCTCCTGACTAAATGAAGCAGTACTATTTTTATCAAGCCAATTCAAAACGAATCAAAACACTGACGCATCTCGATCTATTGAAGGGTCATGATGCATACTATAAGTGCAACTTAAAAGGGTAAGTCCACAACGAGATGAAGTAGGCTAACATTTAAATGAAAATAGTAAAACTTTCCAAACAAAACGGTGAAATTTGATGAAAATCGGATGAAAGTTAATATAAGGAAGTTATGAATTTCTGAAGTTTTGCTATATTTTCACAAAACATGAATATTCAGTGGTGAGTTGCTGATGTCATACATGTATTATCACATTTTTCACACATTATGCACACAGACAGAAAGGATTCTTTTATTAATACATACTTTAGCTACAGAAGTGTAAAAGTTGTCATATATCATGTACAAAATCATGAATACTCCTTACATACTTATAAAATGGTATTCAGTCTAATAAGTGTAGACATGATCGACAAGTTTTTACAGTTTGGGTGAAAAAAAAAAATGAATGGGACTATATTCTGCAATTTTTGTATGAATTATATGGAGAACAGCGAGGGCATGACATCACCAACTCATTCGCTGAAGATTCATATAGACAGTTCAAGAACTGTTTTGCGAAAAAAATACGAAAATTTGAAACTTCATAACTTCCTTATTTTTCTTCCGATTTTCATTAAATTTTCACTGTTTTATTTGGATTTTTTCTAACTTTTTAATGAGATGAAATATATTTCGTCGTGGACTTGCCCTTAAAAAAGGGAGATTATTATATCAAACAAACGAACCGGTATTGGTATTGCATGTTGATGAGGGATTATGATGAGGATCAGAGGCAGTGCCTGATCTGTTAAGAGTGACATTTTTGTCCGTTCCTGACATTGATAATTTTAAGTAGAAACAAAAATTTATCGAATTTCAGTTCCTCCAGTGATGTCCTTCACGGTGAAACATGAAATAGCTCAACAAATTTTATTGCTTAATTTATACGGGCTTTCAAACTGAAGTTCCAGTTTTGCAAAATGTCCGTCCGTGGCAAACAGACCAGGATCTGGATTCATTGAGGTGGGGGGGGGGGGGGGGGCGGAGGACACTCGTTCTAAATCGTACGGGGTAGTAAGGGCTTTGTAAAAAATGGTGATCGGACATGTATTTAATCGAGAATACAAAATTTTGTTTTGAAGGGGGCATAGGCTTTCTGCCCCCCCCCCCCAATCCGCCACCGAGTGCCATCGCTCTTGACACAATACAAATAAATGAAAAGTCGAAAGTGATTCTGCTTGTGTTCGACTTTTTCACAGTTTCTTTAAAGTGTTATAATCTTATAAATATCATCTTATAAGTTTCTTTCCCCCAAATTGAGTACCGGTAGGACTCGGGCATTTACGCTTCTATATACACTGTCTCGTTCCTTGTGAATTCCTAAAATAAAAAAAAACCTCGTAAGTTTGCGCTATTTCGTCCGAAAATTGCAGCTCACATGTTGGTTTTAAAAAGGAACACTTCCCATTAATTTAAGAATAGTTTTCATAATGTGTATAATTTCCTAACAGTTGTAACAAGATTAATTATTAGAAAGGTTTGTCAAAAAAGAAAACAAGCAAATATAAAAAATGGGGTTTGTATTATTACATGAGTTTCAGAATATTGAAGAAATAATATTTTGGGAAAGTTATTAACGTTTAAAAACTTAGATCATTCAATCTATAGTATGTGAATCTCAAATTGGCGTAATTTGGAACAACCCTCAAATGTCTATTTTTTGCATGAACATAAGTTTTCATTTCTATAACAAGTTACTATTCTTATATTTTTACAACCATTTTAATCTAGTGGTTTATTTTGCTTTCCTCCATAGAAACTTGTTGTATAGGTAACATTTCTCCCTCAGGGGATAGGCATTGCTATCTTCGTGAATTATTGGGGTGCTATAAAATCTTTTAGTTATCCAAGTTTTATCCCTGTTTACATTAATGATTAGAGTCAAATAGAATTAAGTCCATCATTTAGAAAAAAAAATCTTTTCATCGTGTTCAGATCCCAGCGCAACACTGACGTCTTCTGACATGAATCCGCGTCTGCCACTCTCCACCCAGGTTTAAATGAGGAAGAAATGCTAGAGGGCTAGATATTGCACTTTGTTCATGTTCTTTTGGCCTCTAGCTATGACCGTCGGTTGGAGTGACTTGAGCGTCACGGTGTGACAGAAGTAGTGTGTAAGGGTCTCTGAGAGGCGGTTTGAGGATCAAATTTTGAGGGTATGTCGCGGAAAACAATAGATTAATCCCTTGAGAACAATAGGAGAAGGGCATCTTAAACAAAGAGAGAGGAGGAGTGAGGAACAGTTTTTTGAGGGTACATCGCGGAGAACAATAGACGTCGGCGGTCTGTTTGGACTTGTTTCTTTATTTGCGATGAGATCGCTGAACCGGGGAAGAAATGGATCAATAAGGAAGAGTGGTCATCCTGAGAAGTATACCCCTCAAAAATTATTATTTTTTTTATTTGTTGTTGTTGTTGCCTTTTTGTTGTTGTTGTTTTTTTTTTTTTTTTTTTTTTTTTTTTTTTTTTTTTTTTAGCAACAAATGAATTAGAGTCTGTTGATCATCAAGAATATGGTTGCTATGCACAAAGTAACTCTTTATGTTAACATGGCAGATCAGTGTTTATTCAGGGAGAGTCCTTAGTTTATGCAAACAGAACCCTCTTGCTTCCAAATGTTTTTTTTTCTTTTAATTTTCTTACATATTTAGTTTGTATTACTTTGGTTTTGTTAAGGTAACGGGGTTTAATATTCTTCCTCTCCCTTTTCATGTTGAAAATATCTGCCATTTGTCTTTTACTTCGGTATCCAACTAATAAATCGAAATATAAACGAAAAGATTTTTTTTTAAAAGAATACCCATATAAAAGGTAAGAAAGATGAAAACGGCAAGATGACGTCATGATGTTCTACGATGTAAAACTTGATTGCGTAATATTTATCATGGTATCCATGGCAACCATGTAAACAATTAGGTGAAACCTTCTTGGTCCCCATAGTGATCATCAAAACAAAATGAAGAAGGTTGACCCCTGACCTTAACACAGTGAAATTGAAATCGAGGCACAGCAAGATGACGTTGTGATTGTTCCTAAAAACTCGACTGCGTAATGTCAAGGTATCCATGGCAACCATGTAAACAAGATGCAACGTTCGTGGTCCCCATAGTAACCACGAAAACGAGGTATGGTATCCAAATGGAGAAGTTTATCCCTAACCTAACCCAGTGAAATCGAAGTTGAGGGACGTGCGGCAAGATAACGTCGTGATTGTTCCCCAAAACTTGATTGCGTAATATCATAGCATCCCTGGTAACATGTAAACGAGGTATGGTATTCTGAGGAAGAATTAAGTTTGACTCATTTACCACCACGGTATACAGGCCTTTACGCGTTTGGTAGAGATGATGGGACCTGTTCTTATTGACCCTGTGCGAAACCTTCGTGGTCCTCTTTGTCAAAGGAAATGGAAGGAAATTCAAGGAATAATACAGTCAGGTTTTTCACACCCCGTCTACTTCCAAAGATAAACGCTGTGTCTTCTTAGAAGATACCTTGTTGTTAAAACAAGGAATAGTTGAAACATTATGCATGGACCTGTGCAAGTTTATTGTAGAAGTTCTCAGTCCGATAAATCACTACCCCATCATGTTTCCTCTTGTTTCCACCTCTTTCCATTTTCGAGATTGACAATATTCTAGTCCAGTCCTGTCATTGGTAAAAGTCGTTGGATGATGTCAGACTTTCTGCTTGAAAAGAATCTGATTTGTATTGCGTAATCGTCTGCTCGTGTAGTCGCGTGCGGGGAGAATCGATATAAAACAAACAGATTCTATTCATCGTAAGTAAGGTGCATGGTCATGGAAAGGGTAATACATTGACTTACATACATTTTTCTCACAATTCAAATCTGTTTTCGTCACCAAGTTAAAAAAAAAAAAAAAAAAAAAATAATAATAATAAGTTGTGAATAAATGACCAACGTGATCGAACAAACATTGCATTTTCGGATTACACATGTTTTATCTTGGAGGAGGTCTATATCCTGTAAACAGGTAAAAGAAGTATACACCGTCAACTTCACCGAAGTTTATCATGTATGCAGAGAGAGCATATTCACCCTAATGTTCACTCTGGTAAGAAATTTAAATCATTAAAACTGAACTGTTCACACAACGATTCAACAAACTTCGGGGAAAATAGTAATACGGTATGAAGTATGATTAAGTTTAAGGTTAAGCGATACGACGTGCATGCAAACGGAATATGTGGAAATTATAAGCAATTATCGCAAGGACTTGAAGAAAAACCCTAAACCAACCATAAAGAAGAGAGAGAATCCCTCGAAGGTTTGCTCGATGCCATCATCGGAGTGTAAATTCGTTTGATGTACTCTCCTCAAAGAACAGTTTTGCAAATTATCTTCTCTATATTTGTTTTTGTTTTTGTTTTGTTTACATTATTTGCAGGTGAAGATAAATAGCAGTACTTAGCTCTCTATTTCCTTACCGTAGAATATGACTATTCTTTTCTTCTTCTTAATTTCTCCATGTTTAATGAAATAGTAACGCAACGCACTTAAATAAACTTAGGAGAAAGCATTTGCACTGAAACGTCGATTGTATTCATCTCTAATGTATATACGAACAAATCTAAATATATGCACTGAAACGTCATTTGTATTCATCTCTAATGTATATACGAACAAATCTAAATATATGTTAATATATGTAAATATAAATATTACACTTTTTTTTTCTTTTCTTGAAAATTCAACGACCAGAAATCCGGTTCTCTCGATAAGGCTGCGATAAACGAAAGTATTTCAGCTTTGCCTGTGATTATTTTTCTCGTCAATTTTTTTAGACATACGTTGTTTCTTTTATCGACACAGCGTCATTACCGAGGACTTGCTAGTTTCGGGGTAATCTACCCCCGATTCCTCTGCACTATAGCGATATTGTGTTATGGTCCGGTATTACTGAATCAACTAGATCCACTTCGACACCCATGGCCAGACTATGCGGTACGCAAAGTATACACATCTTGAAAGTCCATAATAAAGCAATTCAGTATTGATTTTACTCGCTATATATTGCACAGAGAAGTCAGCAAACACCAGGTCAGAAGCAGAAGCGCTGCTGACCGATGCGCTTCACCAACTCTATTGTGTTTCTCCTCAGAGAAGGCTATGACATCACACTCTGTTTATTGCCATCTGTGGGACTTTCCATCTCCAAACATTCAAGTTCTAACAAGATGCGATCCTTCCTTACCGAGGAAGATGGGGTGGGGATGGGAATCGGAACGGGTATCAATATTCTGAACGCAGTGCCCTGCATGAATGGTTTGTGAGCCCCTCTTGTTTCGTGCAGTCCTTTCTGGCACCCGTCCGTCATCCAAGACTGTTGGTAAGAAGAATTCTTAAAGTATTACTTAAATCTTCGTATTCAATGGGGGAGTACAATTTATCTTTACTACCTTTGTGTGAAGAAATAGATGATAGTCAACCTGCACGTGAATCCTATTGTAAAAACATTTTAATGGTGATTGCGGTAATGGTTGGAACTATGTCAATGTCGTATCATCTATATCAAATTTCATGGTAGTGCTATGTGAGTATAAAGCCGACATTATTTTGTTTTGGTTTTGTTCGAAAAATAAAAACTGAAGTTATACTTGCATCATTTCCTTAAATTCTACATTTTTCTCTTGGATAATTATTCTACCACATTACCACTTTCTTCTGGATGTTATGATGCTATCAGATTCATGTATCATAAAGTAAAACCAACCTTTAAAAAAAAAAATCTTCATAATACGTTTAAAGGTAATGAAAGACTCTGATTTCAATTACAGTAGAATTTACATCGCTATATGAAATCTGCAACGTAAAGAATAAAATGATATTTCAGACTTAATTCCAACCTACATCCAAGCATGTTTTGATTGCGGTGCAATACATTTTAAAGCTTAGTCCTAATTAACAGAAGTGATCAGTGGTTACAACTTCGCACCTACCTAGAAGTAATGAATTACCAGCTGATCTCCTTAGGTTTTCAAGAAATAATTTCGAATACTGAGTACTTAAAGCACACTTTTTACACACGCTAAAAGGAAAATGGATATCCTCAAGAATTTTAAATTCATTATATTTTGCTTTTTGTTATGGGACACTCGATATAATTTGACATGGATATGTTTTCAGTGAATGCTACAGAATTTTGACTCAGTGGTTATACGCATGCATGTAATTTCAATTTTGCCTATTTCGCTGAATTGTTCAGTTCCATGTAAAATATAAAAAAATAAAAAATAAAAAATCGGAATAAAGCCTCGGAGAGTAAATCAAGTTTCTATTTCATACATGGTTTTCCTAGGAAAAGATGTCATAAAACTGATGGAATTGAAATCGTTGTTTGGTATACCGTTTGCACTAGTCTGAATCTACCCATGCGCGTGGTCTTATATCATTGTTTTGTTTTTGTCTTGTTTTTGTCTTTGTTTTTGTTCATTTACACTCCTGCAAGATCCTTACGCTCATCCACTTCCAGTTCTCTTGTGATCCCTAAAATTGCAAAAACGTGGGGGGGGGATCATTTGCCCACTCATGTCCTAAGTTATGGAATGGACTTCCTGAAGACATCAAAAAGAGTTTAACCTCTGAAACTTTCAAGAAAAATCTTAAAGCATTTCTGTTTATTTCCTAATTTCATATAAAAGCGCCTTGAGCACTCCACAGAGTGGATCTGGCGCTATAAAAATCACATTTATTATTATTATTTTTTGAAAAATAAATATTATCACCTTTAGAGTGCCATTACCATGGTTTTACTGTTCTTTATCGTTGTATACGTTTTCTGAATTACATTTCGTGGAAATTAGAGTGGTTATAGTATAAATCCGTTTGTTTGCTTTTATTTTTGTGCGTGTCTGTGTGAATTTCGTTATATCAAGTCCAATGTCATTATTTTGATTCAATCTCACCTATTCATTCCAGTCAAAGAAAAAACAAATGAAGTTATTGATTTGCTTTCACGATCATTTCATGATGTCTGTGTGATTAACTTTCTTTCTTTTTTTTTTCCTAGTAAATTTTATTTCACATGAGTGATCGCAATGTCGGAGAATATTTGTTATCGAGCTTATTACAAAACATGCATGAAATTCATCAACGTAAAGGCGTAAGCTGTCATTCACATCAGTTTATCAGATGGAGCTACTTCATGTAGGCGATGACTTCATTGTTAAACATGTTGGGCAAGGATCTTCACCAGGTTTAACCGTGGGATTTGTCAAAAAAGTTCCATTTGTACTTATACCTGATCTGCTGATAATGGCTTATGTATTAGCAGTAGCATATGCAGCCACTGTATTCGTTATTGTTTTTGTTGTTGCTATGGTAAATAAACATCTAGAGAGGATAAGTAAGGGAGGTCTCCGTCGGAAGAAATCATTTCAACTTTAGTAACCGAATCGCCATCATCATTTTGTCTTGAACAGCAAATCACCATCTCTATTTAGTGCTACCATCTAACCTGGCAGTCGACATTGATTTTCCCCTCACTAAGTTATACATAACTGGTGAGTACGCCGATGTTATTTATAAAATCAGAAGAAGCTATTGATATTTCTTAAACTGTGCTGAGAAGCTGAAGACAAGGAATGTAAAATGAAATTCTTCTGTTTGATATTACCGTCTTTTTGTTTTTATTTTTTACAGCATCTTAATTGAATTGCATAGGATTTAAAAGTAATTGTTGCATTTATGAAACATTTTCATCAGTGTTATAGTTTCCAAGATATTATGCATTTCATTGAACAATAGTTTTGACAGTCATAACGCTTTCTGCCTTTGTAGATTTAATTTACTGTTAAAAGCGTCGCAGATGACCGCGATGGCAGATTTGCCATTGTTTACACAAATAAATTTTCCATTGGGTTTACGTGAGCACAGTCAGTTTCAATGATGAAGAGGACAAGGCGGAAGGAATAACTTTTGTGTACATGAATAAATTGTTTGCTAACACGATTTTGAAACGGGACAGGAAAATATTAAAAAGCAAATGTTGAATATCTTTTACTTTAATTCCTAATGTTTTACAGATAAACTTTGACGTGTTTCAAGGAAGCCCTATCAACGGATGAATTAATCATGCCTGCTTTTACCAACAACATCGAATGCAAAGACTGTGGAGCCACCTTCCAGAATTGGTCAGGGTTATATCGTCATCAGCGTGTGTTTCATTCTGACGGTCAGCCAGAATATCATGTGTGCGATTGCTGTGGAAAGATATTTCTCCGACGTGACAATTTGAAGAGACACATGAAGACACATGATACAACTCAAGAGACGAATGCTCAATTCAAGTGTGAAAAATGCGACATGGTGTTCTCTCGCAAAAGTAATTTACGACGTCATGATCAATCCATCCATCCAACAAACAGTTTCATTTGTGAGATTTGTGACAAAGAATTTAATCGGAAAGACAACTATGTTCGCCATAAGAAAATCCACGAAAAAGATGCTCCACATACTGACCAACATGACCAACGTATCCATGAGATATCTTCATCACCAGGTAACACTTCTCCCAACGACGATCACGCTGAGGATCAACTTCCATCCATGGATGATATCTACCAGCAACATAAGAAACTGATACAAACCCACTCCAGAGTGTCCAATAAAGTGCGACATCTTTTCAACTTCGAGCTTCTTTCGAGTGACCCTGCAGAGATAAGGCAGTATGCAGAAGAAATATTTGACAGACAAAAGACGGCATTCAAAATCAATGTAGCATTCGGATTCATATTGAGAAACAACGAAACGCAGGTTTTGAGGTACCACTATGCCTCCACCAATGGTCGACTGTTTGATGCTCCTCGTCAAATTCTAGATAGGAATACATTCGATGCCTTTGCTAAAGAGCTTGAAATGGCCGACTATCTGGAATATGCCAGGCAGCAAAGACCAAATTCGAAGTGGGTCGTGGATCGTATAACGAATATCTCCTTCTACGTCTATCCTCTACGAGAATATCCCATCGGCTGTCAGTCTGATCAGGACTTGCCTGATTTCATTGTCCGCAACAAATCCATTTTGAATCACCCTTCCATGAATCTTACCAACGATAACACCAACTTGTGTTTTTTTCGTTGCCTCGCTGCTCATTTTCACGGCAAGAAAAGGTGGATAGAAAAAATGAGTTTAAAGTATTTTCGAAAATACACCACCGAGTCCCCAAAATCATTCAGTGGCGTCAAACTGAGTGAACTGGATGGCCTGGAAAAACTGTTCAACGTAAACATCGTGGTGTATGAATTGATAAAGGAAGAGAGTGCAGATGACGAAGAAAAAGAAAAAGTGGTGGCGCAACTAGTAAGACGGAGCATAAATAAGTTTGCCAGTACCATGTACCTCAATATCTACAGAAATCATTTCAGTTACATCACGGACATCAATCGATACTGCAAAAGGTATGAATGTAGAAAGTGCAAAAAGCTGTGGAAGACTGCTAGTCGACTGAATCGTCATGAATCCAAGTGTGAAGGAAGCGGCATACGGAAGGTGTATCCTGGCGGAGTCTATGTCACGCCTCCCACTGTCTTCGAGGATCTAGAGAGTGAAGGAATCCACGTTCCAAACAGTGACCGTTATTTTCCTTACTTCGCTGTCTACGATTATGAATCTATTCTTCAAGGTCTAGCAGGTACGCCTCGGACAGAAAAGATGGAAATGATCAACGAACACATTCCCGTCAGCGTATCGATCGCCAGTAATGTTCCAGGTTACGAATCACCACAGTGTTTCATTTCGGATGGAAATCCAACCAATCTTGTCTCGACTATGGTGACCTATCTCCATGAAATAAGTAACGCAAGCCGTACAATTCTCGAAGATCGCTACACACCTGTGGTTCAAGAAATAGACAATAGGATTAGTAACATGAAAAAATCGGCTGCTTCCACTGCCCAAGAAGAAAACGCCATTCCCAAAGTCACGTTCCTGACTAAGCTCAAATACCGACTCAAGGCCTTTGCACAGGAGTTACCGGTCGTGGGATTCAACAGTGGAAAGTACGATGTCAACATTGTCAAAAAGTTTCTCTACCCAGTCCTCCTGTCATCCGACCCCATCTCGTTTATCGTGAAGAGGAACAACAATCACATGGCCATTAGAACGGAACATCTACATTTCCTCGACATTCTGAATTATGTGGCACCGGGGTTCTCGTACGATTTGTTTCTTAAAGCATATAAGTGTTCGCAAACCAAAGGGTTCTTTCCTTACGAGTGGTTCGATTCTCTCGAGAAACTCAACCATCCAAGATTGCCTCCTCATAGGGCATTTTTCTCTAGGCTGAAAATGGAGAATATTTCTGACGAAGACTACTCATATTGCCGATGTGTATGGGAAGAAAATAGCATGACGACGATGCGTGATTTCCTAACATGGTACAACAATCGAGATGTACAGCCATTTGTCGAAGCTGTTGAAAAGATGACTGATTTCTACCGAGAACGAAATATTGATATGTTCAAAGATGGCATATCTGTACCAGGACTTACACTAAAATATCTCATGAAGACCGTCCCGATGTCAACCAACTTCAGTCTTGTTCACGAAAGAGATGCTGATCTGTTCCAGACCATGAAGAAGAATTTGATTGGTGGTCCATCTATTGTCTTCACCCGCTATCATGAAAAAGGCGAAACCACAATCAGAGGAGGGAAACTATGTCAGAAGATCATTGGATATGATGCAAATGCACTGTACCTCTGGGCCATCATGCAAGAGATGCCTACCGGTCCCTATGTTAGACGAAAGTCTGAAAAACAATTTCGACCTCAAACCAAACTTCCTATGGCTGCCGAATGGCTTGAATATGAGAGCTACAGGAATGGTATAGCAATTCGACATGCTGGAAATAACACAGAAAAGAGAATTGGTCCCCGTAATGTTCCCGTGGATGGTTTCTGTTCTCAAACAAACACTGTCTTCCAGTTCCATGGATGCTGGTGGCACGGTCACGACTGCCAATTGAATGAGGGGAAGAAGTTTAATGCAAAGCGGAAACGGTCGATGGTGGAGTTGTACAAAGAAACGCGCGACACCAGTGCTTACATCAAGCAATGTGGCTACAACCTCGTCGAAATGTGGGAGTGTGACTACAGGAAGAAACGCATGACGGATGAAATCCTGAAGGAGTTTTTGAATCGCTACCACAGACCACTACATAAAAAATGGAAGATGACCGAAGAAGAAATCCTGCAAGCCGTAATGGAAAATGAATTATTCGGCATGGTGGAATGTGACATTCAAGTTCCTGATGATCTGAAAGACACATTCTCGGAAATGTGCCCCATTTTCAAGAATGCAACTATTACCAGAGATGACATCGGAAATTTTATGAAATCTTTTGCAGAAAGGCACGGCATCATGAAAGCGCCTCGGCGAAATTTGATTGGTAGCATGTTTGGTGACCAGGTGATGATTATTACTCCTCTCTTAAAGTGGTACATTCAGCACGGCCTAGTTGTATCGAAGATCCATCAAGTGGTTGAATATACTCCTCAACGTTGTTTTCTCCAATTTGGTCAAGCTGTTTCTAATGCTCGCCGAGCTGGAGACCTGGATAAAGACAAAGCCATCATTGCTGACACCATGAAACTGATTGGGAACTCTTCTTATGGGAAAACCATCACCAACAAAGAAAAACATCGTCTCATCAAAGTTTGTGATTTCGTCGATGCTGCAAAATGTGTGCGAGATTTCAATTTCAGAGACATCGATCCAGTCACCGAAGATTGTTACGAAGTTGAAATGTCAAAGAAAACGATCAAGGAAGATCTTCCCATACAAATCGGTCTGTTTGTCTACCAGTATGCGAAGATGCGGATGTTAGCGTTTTACTACGATTTTCTCCTGAAATACGTGGACCGCGCCGATTTTGAGATGTGTGAAATGGACACGGATTCGGCCTACATCGCCATATCTTCCGACACGCTAGAGGAAGTAATCAAACCAGACAAAAGAGAAGAGTACCAACAAGACAAGTTCAATTGGTTCCCACGCGACGATACTCTTGACAATGCCCGCTATGACAAACGCACTCCAGGATTATTCAAAGTCGAATGGGAAGGGGATGGAATCGTGGCTCTATGCAGCAAGACCTATTATTGTTTCGGGACCAAAGACAAGTTCAGCTGTAAAGGCATTAACAAAAAGCAAAATGACATCACAAAATCTTTGTATTTAGATGTTCTTACCAGCGGAAAATCTGCTTCCCGTAAAAATACAGGGTTTATTGTGAAGAAAAATACAGTCTTCACATACAATCAGATTAGGGAAGGATTCACCAACTTTTATCCAAAACGGAAGGTTTTAGATGACGGGGTGTCGACGACATACTTAGATATTTAGTTCAATCACCACTTGACTCTCGATCAAGAACACTGAAAATCACTCAGTGACTGTGAACAAAACTGTAATAAAGGTCTAGAAAACTTTCCAAGGTTCAGAATGGGAACCCAGACGAGGGATACTCGTATACATACACACACACACACACACACACACACACATATATATATAACTATGATTTTTTATTTTCATTTTTATCTTAAGTGCCTCTACCGGACAATTTCTTCAGACCTTAAGGATCAAAAGATTTGTTGTCTAACGTTGTTTTGATTGAATTATTTCTCAGTTTTTTTTAAATGTATTTTAAATTAGACACTTACTAATTTGTTATCTTAACTCATGAAATTGGTGACACGTATGTGTATACATCTACAACAGTGCAACAAAGTAAATGAATCTCTATTTCCATCCTGTAAAAATTGTGACTATTCCCCTGGAGACTGCAGACCAATTCATTTCCTTTCCTGATGAACATGGATGAATTAAAGTGGATGTGACTTTATTATTAAGTCATATTTATATTGCATCCAAAGAAGCCAAAGAGAATAACATGGTAGGACAAATGGTCATCTGTCGACATGTATTACAGTCGAAATTTTTATTCTGACAAACACTGTCTTGTAGAATGCTTATTTTTCATATTATAATTTGTTCTTATCGTTCTCATATCCATGATTCTTGTTGATAACTTAACATCTTTGAGAGTCATGTATCTTGTGTTACCATTAAACTTGTCCAGTTTATTGTTGAACGCTTACAACATTTTAGAGTCGTGTAGTCTGCATGACCATTACATTGATCGTTCATATGTTTTTATAGTTTGTCTGGTTTCCTTGAAGTTGTATATGCACTGCTGTTAAATATATTGAGCTTTGTAGATAAGAATGTGTATTCATTCCAGTTGGGGATTTTGGATGATTTTGTGCATGATAATTAGTTACAATTTTCTGCATACTTAAAAGTTACAATACAATATCTTTCTTGCGGTTTCCCCTCCATTTCAGTAACAGGGTTTTAACATGACTGAATGTTTTAAGAGCTTACTGCAACTGTTATCCTGTATATTGTTTTGTTGACAATGATATCATTTATGATGTAATTACGTGTTATGTTATGTTGGAGATGGACAAAATAAATGAAATGAAATGAAATAATGTGAGTTTTTATGATGATAAAGAATATGTAATAAATTGTACATACCCAACTTGATTCATGTGTGCCACTTCAAAAGTGTAATGACTAATGGCTGTCGGTGTAGGATGAGATAATTGATGAGAAGAAACAAACACCTGACAAAGATGAGATAAAAGATCGAGCGAGGGTTTGAAGAGAAATATGGATTATGGAGATGGAGCGAGTGAGAGTTTATATTTCAATTAAGACAGTATCGGGGGAGGAAAGATTAATGTAAAAAAAAAAAAAAAAAAAAAAAAAAAAAAAAAAATTAATGTCAAATGCGACAGGTGACCTCGGAGCAAGTTCGTGACGTTGTACATGTATTGAATGACGGACGGGTGCCAGAAAGGACTGCACGAAACAAGAGGGGCTCACAAACCATTCATGCAGGGCACTGCGTTCAGAATATTGATACCCGTTCCGATTCCCATCCCCACCCCATCTTCCTCGGTAAGGAAGGATCGCATCTTGTTAGAACTTGAATGTTTGGAGATGGAAAGTCCCACAGATGGCAATAAACAGAGTGTGATGTCATAGCCTTCTCTGAGGAGAAACACAATAGAGTTGGTGAAGCGCATCGGTCAGCAGCGCTTCTGCTTCTGACCTGGTGTTTGCTGACTTCTCTGTGCAATATATAGCGAGTAAAATCAATACTGAATTGCTTTATTATGGACTTTCAAGATGTGTATACTTTGCGTACCGCATAGTCTGGCCATGGGTGTCGAAGTGGATCTAGTTGATTCAGTAATACCGGACCATAACACAATATCGCTATAGTGCAGAGGAATCGGGGGTAGATTACCCCGAAACTAGCAAGTCCTCGGTAATGACGCTGTGTCGATAAAAGAAACAACGTATGTCTACAAAAAATTGACGAGAAAAATAATCACAGGCAAAGCTGAAATACTTTCGTTTATCGCAGCCTTATCGAGAGAACCGGATTTCTGGTCGTTGAATTTTCAAGAAAAGAAAAAAAAAGTGTAATATTTATATTTACATATATTAACATATATTTAGATTTGTTCGTATATACATTAGAGATGAATACAAATGACGTTTCAGTGCATATATTTAGATTTGTTCGTATATACATTAGAGATGAATACAATCGACGTTTCAGTGCAAATGCTTTCTCCTAAGTTTATTTAAGTGCGTTGCGTTACTATTTCATTAAACATGGAGAAATTAAGAAGAAGAAAAGAATAGTCATATTCTACGGTAAGGAAATAGAGAGCTAAGTACTGCTATTTATCTTCACCTGCAAATAATGTAAACAAAACAAAACAAAAACAAATATAGAGAAGATAATTTGCAAAACTGTTCTTTGAGGAGAGTACATCAAACGAATTTACACTCCGATGATGGCATCGAGCAAACCTTCGAGGGATTCTCTCTCTTCTTTATGGTTGGTTTAGGGTTTTTCTTCAAGTCCTTGCGATAATTGCTTATAATTTCCACATATTCCGTTTGCATGCACGTCGTATCGCTTAACCTTAAACTTAATCATACTTCATACCGTATTACTATTTTCCCCGAAGTTTGTTGAATCGTTGTGTGAACAGTTCAGTTTTAATGATTTAAATTTCTTACCAGAGTGAACATTAGGGTGAATATGCTCTCTCTGCATACATGATAAACTTCGGTGAAGTTGACGGTGTATACTTCTTTTACCTGTTTACAGGATATAGACCTCCTCCAAGATAAAACATGTGTAATCCGAAAATGCAATGTTTGTTCGATCACGTTGGTCATTTATTCACAACTTATTATTTTTTTTTTTTTTTTTTTTTTTTTTTTTTTTAACTTGGTGACGAAAACAGATTTGAATTGTGAGAAAAATGTATGTAAGTCAATGTATTACCCTTTCCATGACCATGCACCTTACTTACGATGAATAGAATCTGTTTGTTTTATATCGATTCTCCCCGCACGCGACTACACGAGCAGACGATTACGCAATACAAATCAGATTCTTTTCAAGCAGAAAGTCTGACATCATCCAACGACTTTTACCAATGACAGGACTGGACTAGAATATTGTCAATCTCGAAAATGGAAAGAGGTGGAAACAAGAGGAAACATGATGGGGTAGTGATTTATCGGACTGAGAACTTCTACAATAAACTTGCACAGGTCCATGCATAATGTTTCAACTATTCCTTGTTTTAACAACAAGGTATCTTCTAAGAAGACACAGCGTTTATCTTTGGAAGTAGACGGGGTGTGAAAAACCTGACTGTATTATTCCTTGAATTTCCTTCCATTTCCTTTGACAAAGAGGACCACGAAGGTTTCGCACAGGGTCAATAAGAACGGTCCCATCATCTCTACCAAACGCGTAAAGGCCTGTATACCGTGGTGGTAAATGAGTCAAACTTAATTCTTCCTCAGAATACCATACCTCGTTTACATGTTACCAGGGATGCTATGATATTACGCAATCAAGTTTTGGGGAACAATCACGACGTTATCTTGCCGCACGTCCCTCAACTTCGATTTCACTGGGTTAGGTTAGGGATAAACTTCTCCATTTGGATACCATACCTCGTTTTCGTGGTTACTATGGGGACCACGAACGTTGCATCTTGTTTACATGGTTGCCATGGATACCTTGACATTACGCAGTCGAGTTTTTAGGAACAATCACAACGTCATCTTGCTGTGCCTCGATTTCAATTTCACTGTGTTAAGGTCAGGGGTCAACCTTCTTCATTTTGTTTTGATGATCACTATGGGGACCAAGAAGGTTTCACCTAATTGTTTACATGGTTGCCATGGATACCATGATAAATATTACGCAATCAAGTTTTACATCGTAGAACATCATGACGTCATCTTGCCGTTTTCATCTTTCTTACCTTTTATATGGGTATTCTTTTAAAAAAAAATCTTTTCGTTTATATTTCGATTTATTAGTTGGATACCGAAGTAAAAGACAAATGGTAGATATTTTCAACATGAAAAGGGAGAGGAAGAATATTAAACCCCGTTACCTTAACAAAACCAAAGTAATACAAACTAAATATGTAAGAAAATTAAAAGAAAAAAAAAACATTTGGAAGCAAGAGGGTTCTGTTTGCATAAACTAAGGACTCTCCCTGAATAAACACTGATCTGCCATGTTAACATAAAGAGTTACTTTGTGCATAGCAACCATATTCTTGATGATCAACAGACTCTAATTCATTTGTTGCTAAAAAAAAAAAAACAACAACAACAAAAAGGCAACAACAACAACAAATAAAAAAAATAATAATTTTTGAGGGGTATACTTCTCAGGATGACCACTCTTCCTTATTGATCCATTTCTTCCCCGGTTCAGCGATCTCATCGCAAATAAAGAAACAAGTCCAAACAGACCGCCGACGTCTATTGTTCTCCGCGATGTACCCTCAAAAAACTGTTCCTCACTCCTCCTCTCTCTTTGTTTAAGATGCCCTTCTCCTATTGTTCTCAAGGGATTAATCTATTGTTTTCCGCGACATACCCTCAAAATTTGATCCTCAAACCGCCTCTCAGAGACCCTTACACACTACTGACAGACCTAATAGCACTTTACAAGAAGCCACCTTCATCATCATCATCATCATCATCATCATCATCATTATAAGATGAATTGAAAGATTAAAAGAAAAATAAATAAGCCCTAAGTTAACCATGTCACGAGATAAATTTTGTAAAATAAAGTCGAAAAATGCAAGCCCGACTACTGTACATCGTTATACTTTGGTGAATGTCCTTAATTTAGGTTGAGAGTTAAAAAAAAAAATTCTGTAGGGTTTCAGAAAGTTTTGAAATGTCATTGGTGACAATCAGAGGGGAGGGGACAGGGGGTAACGTCCCCCAAATTTTTTAGTGGTGGGGGACACAATAGGTTATGTCCCTCAAAATTTTGGGTAAAAAAGACACCTGAAAAAAAATTTCAGCAAATGTTTGGGTACGTCCCTCAAATTTTAGGCTGAGGCGGTCCCCCTTTTTTTGCTTGTCAGCAAATTATTTGGGTGTATGACAACCCTCAGTTTTTTTTTATGTCCCCAAAATTTTTAAGCTGAGGATCCCTCCGCCCAAAATACATATGAAACGAATTGACGCCCACGACAAAATGTTGAAAAGTTTGCCGCGTAAGGTTGCAGAGTTATCGTAGTGTTTAGATTTCCTCATTGCTTGCATTGCAAATTTTGTGCAGCTGAAAACAAGGGAGGTCTACTCTTACCTATACACCTCCCTAGCTGAACCTTACTGAGTTATTTCTGTTAGTTTCTGAGGGATTCAATTTCAGTGGGTATTTTCTTATTCTCTGCATGAGGCCTTTATAAAAGTGTTTATGTAACTTTACTTTTCAATCCGTCGATGTTCTGTTCTAATGTTGGTGCTCGGTTCAGAATTTAGTGATGTGCACGCTGTAGGCGTGTTGATTATGTAGCTCAAGATGCTCGATCCGCAGCTCTGCATCCATATAATCAAATATACGGGCGACGAAAACTATTTCAAAACTTTCTCAGACTTCATCAGTACCTCCCCCGTTACCCTCCAACATACACGCCCCCTCCCCCTCCTCGCTCCCCTCCATGACTACCGCAACAACTATTGCTGAACGTCTGTCTACTCCAACGCCATGGAGTGTACTTATATGGCAAGCATCTGCCCAGCACTCCCCGGTGCGCCCCCAGAATAGTTCGCATAGTTTTGGCTCCGTGCCTGTGCCAAAACATTTCAATACGATGGGGGATGATGCATCCAGAAAACAAGACAGTCCAAGTTGGAACTCATTGGACACAGCCGGTGTGTTAGGAGTTTGATGTCGACTTGGACTTGGTAGGCCTAATATACATGTGTGAAAGTGGCAAGAGAGAGAGAGAGAGAGAGAGAGAGAGAGAGAGAGAGAGAGAGAGAGAGAGAGAGAGAGACAGACAGAGAGAGAGAGAGACAGAGAGAGAGAGACAGAGAGAGAGAGAGAGAGAGAGAGAGAGAAGGGGGGGGGGGGGGGGAGGGGAGAGACAAAAGGGAAAAAATACTCCCGCACAAACTGCCATAAATGCAGTATCAAGTTCAACGAATAATAATGATTTTAAAGTAATCAGTAATGTAAATAACAAAAAAAAAAAAACAAAAACAAAAAAAAAAAAAGAACAAACGCAGTGCCTAATGTTCAGAAGACAGTCAATTTGATGGCGTGAAAAATGAGGCCTGAAGAAACAGATAACTTCGGTCCCATGGGCGTTCTGGCAATTTTTTAGAGGGTTGACGAATACCCCCCCCCCCACTTCTTCGTTGTTTTCCTTCTTTATCTATCTTGAAGTTCGCGATGGGTGTCCTCATCTTATTTCCTCTTTTCTTTTTTACGTTTATGTTCTTTTTGTTGTTGTTTTGGTTATTCTTTCTATTCTTTTCTCTAATACGCTTCCTTATACAGTACCACAAAACAAGAAAAGATGGAAAGCATTGTTATAGTAAAACCAATTTCAGTCAATGAATTGCTCCTTTTCATGACTTATACTGACTGTTTCAGTAATAAATGGATTCTTCGTCATCTTCCTAAACAGGAGTGGCTGGTAACCGGTTAAAGCCATTTGAAAGCTCGAGTAAAAACAAAAACAAAACAAACAAACAAACAAATAAAGAAACAAACAAAAATTGTATGCATGCCTCAATATTGCCTAAAGTTTCCTTACCCTTAATTGTTTTTAGAGTGCAGCGTTTTATTTATTCATTAATCTTTAGCTTTGAAATAAGGTTGATTGAAACATTTGCATTTTGTCAATAAGTAATAAGTCTGTTTATTTGCGTTGTTTTGTGCTCAAGGGGGGGGGGGGGGGGAGTGGGTGTGTAATGAAATATCAAATTCCAAGAACTAGTATATTTTCCATCAAGGAAAGGAAGCTAACCAGAATCGTCTTTTATTCACTCAGTTGAGTCAGCTCTATAGTGAAAATGTAACCCTTTTTTCAACAAAGTATAATATATAAAACAGACATTTTTGAAAGACTGTTTCGCTACCCAGTGATGAGTATCAATTCCCGAATAATGGAAGTTTCGAAATTTGAATGGGGTGCACAGCTAGGTTCCAATCCCTCCCTTTCTTCAACAAATCATTCAAGACTTTTTAAAGACGAGTCTGCCTCGCTGTACACTGATGAAGTCTCCCCAGTCATGCCAATTGGACTAAGTTTCGAAATTCGAGGGGGGGGGGGGGGGGTGAGGGTCCAGTACCCTTCACGAACGCCCATAGTACAGAAGATAGATTACAGATCATATTGGTAGAATTCTCACGTTATTCCTTGAAATTCCTTGATATTCCTTTTAGTTATAATTTGTAATTCATAATGCGAAGTCGAATGGCGACAGAGTGGGAAATTTTCAGGGCCCCCACCCCCCAAAATGTTGCCTCAGTATCTGTATCCATGCCCACTAACATTAAATATAGAGTCGCATTTTATTGAATTGTAGGAACTCGAAATTATTTCTAATGTTAGATATCAAGAAATTGTTGAATGAATTGAAATGCAATAAAATTCTACCTTTGTTTTTATGTAGGCCTGGAGAAAATGACCTTCAATGCACATACTGCGTGTTTCCGGCAGTCTTCTTCCCATAGCCGAGCCGAGGTTATGATCCCGGCTAGGATGTAGGTGTTTCTCCACAACATATTTGAGATAAGGACAATGAAACCATGTGTTCTTCAAGAAAATAAAGAATATGTGAAATTCTGTGAAGAAAACATATTGACAGATGTCAACAAAATTCACCAAAAGCTATAGTAGTTTGATTAGTGTCAAAAACAGAAGAAGAAAAAAAATCATATAGACATAACTTTCTTATTCCTTTTCAGATTTCGTACGCATTTAAATTTTTGCTATTCTGTTTTTGGTTTCCTTAATACTGAAAGAATCTCCCAGCCGCCTAAATGATTATTTAGAAATAAAATAAAAATAAATTAAAATTTCATGAAGAAGAAGAATCATAAGAAGAAGCTGAAAAGAAAAACTTGAAGAAGAAAAAGTTATGAAGGAGTTGTGAAACAGCATTGTGATGTCAACTTCTTGCTTCTCCGTTGGTCAACACACGGACTCCATACGCGCCGTTTCCCCTACAAAGCCACAAGGCCCCCCCCCCCCCCACCGTCCGTTCTTTTTTTCTCTTCCTTTCTTTCGTTTTCCCATTCTCTAAACTTCCTAACTTCGCAGATGCTAGAACCAGAACACCACCTGCTCAAGTCAAAGCTCAGCTCGACCCCCTTCGGACCAAACTCCGTTATGCCAGCGAACCACGAACAAACAAAGCTTTTGAAACTAATTACCATGTCAATGAAGCCATCGATCCCTTTATCGCCGAGTTCTTTGTGTAAAACTTCTTTTTTCTAACTACACGTTCAACCGCTCGGAGACGAAGCCATATTTTTTGTCTCGCAAAGCTAGTCATTCGGCCAAGAATGAGAAATTATATGCAGTATCATTAGATAGTGAGATGCATGAAATGTCGGTTTCGCTGTGGAAAGAGTTATTATCGTCAGAGTCTGGAATGTAAATGGATTTGATTACAAAGAAAGCATAAACGAAACTTTGTTGGCTACCAACCATACAACGACAAAACTCTTGATTGAACTGAGCCTGCGCAGTAAACTTTGGAAACGAAAAGTTTTGCGACCGTAGGTCATTTCAGCCAATGTGTACAGAACTTCCACCACGAGGGACCATAGTAGTAGAAGGATTTACGTTATTTTGTGTACGGGATTTATCAATTTATGGTAAGTTACATTTATCTCCTGAAAGGGCATATACTGTGTCTAACACTGACTGAGTTTGGGGTTTTGTGCAGAAGCATAAATGTAGTTTCTGTGGAGTTTTGAAAGTTGTTTCTGGCAAGCTGTGCCGGTTTATGCTCCACGCAAACGTGCGGCATAACACGTATTTCTATGGTAGTGTATTGTCATAATGTGCATGATCCATGCAGTGCGGTGCGAAAATAGCAAGCAATCGACAGCTGAATTCAAGAGTTTGCTACTACCAGCAACTTTGCATAAAGTTTACTTCGTATTGCAATATAAGTGCATGTGATCGCGCTCACGCGCTGAAAGAAAATATACTAATTTTGTGTCTGGTGCTGTTTGATGTAAATTGCTAAAGTATTTTGTAGACAGTGGAAGGAGTTTCCAAAGTTATGCTTCTTGATTTCTTTAAAAGTTTCTTATTTCTCGTTGAGCGACCATTACGGTACTTGTCGACCATGTACAAACTTTGGACGGTTCCATTTCCAAGGGAGGGTTATCAGATGACAAGTTTGTAAACTTTCTGATTTTTGATCTCATTAGTTAAAGGAGTATAATTTGTCCCTTGTAATTTGTGGTATGTGAGGTTAATTTTGTGGAAATAATTTTGTTCACAAAATTATGATATTTCAAAGTCATTTCATAAACTTTCACTTTTACAAGTTATGCATTTGTTGAGTATTGAATCTGCATGGACTGGGCTTTTCGTGTTTGTGTTCTACTCCCAAGTTTTTGGTGTTTAGTGCCAAATGTTTCCCGCCCTTTGGAAATGTTAGATCCTCGTGTTTCGCATACCTCAAGTTTCACTTCCTTCATTCAACAGTGCTTCCTTATATAGAATTGACTGTACAACATGTTTTCCTCACTTTGGTTCCATGTGTGATAAATGCTTATTTTTCACTCTTACAGTTAGCTGTACGTTAAACTCTAAGATTTGAGATTCAACAGCAAAACTTGTCTAAATCTTGTGAGTAGTTTTTTTTTTTTTTTAATGTAGAAGTACTTTGTAATTTTATGTTATTTGTTTGACAACAAGTCATAGTAGACAGTTTTTGCTACAGCTTTTTAATGAACGCAGATTTTTAAGGATTGTCTTCTTTTTTTATTGATTGGAAGGGTATTTCTTTATATAGATTAGAATTGTATTTATTTACAGTAATACATAGACCCATCTTTGTAGATCAGATTGATTCTAAATTTTTTCATAATCTACATGTATAATTGTATACTGGGAAATTGGATCTACATGTAGTCTGATTGAGATGTAATTGAATACTGGTATTAAACTATATGTTATACAATGTAGTCAACATGTATTATTGTCAGAGAACTACTGTATGAGCTGAAATTTTAGCGGAGGTTTTATTTTCGCGAATCACTCACCTATCGCGAATTTAACATTACAAAATATCTGCACGTTTGCTTTATCTCTCATCATCGGCACATATTTCTTGCCATTGACATGCACGATGTGGAAAGTGCAGCAGTCCTCCGTACCCTGTGTAGCATCATATCACAACACATAGAGAAATTCTCACTCACCACAAGTTAGTTCCGTACATAGTGACCTCCACAACCCCTATAAGAAGCCAAAAATGCGGAATCGGTGCCATTTTCCCAAAGCATGCAGGGCTTTAGTGGGGTGGTAAGAAAGAGAGTCGCCGAAAACGCGCTATAAACCAAGAAATCAGGGGTTTTATGATGGTTTTTTTTTTGTTTATCGCAAGCTACAAGTGTGATGGTATTAGCAAAAAATAATAAAAAAACAAATCCTCCGGATCTGCCGATATGGCTCTTTCATGCACAAATAAGTTTACTGAACTGCAAGTCCTGCTCTTGCGCTTGCGAAATCAACAACTCGCGAAATTGTCTGTGAGCCTGTGATTCGCGAAAATATCTGTACGCTAAAATATTGCCTTATACAGTACATGTTGTGTACATACATGTACATGTGTAGATCTTTGTTTGGTCATTTCCAGTTTCATTGTGAATACTGAATCTATTAAACAAAGTCAGATGCATTGATAATAAAAGAAAAGAATTTAGAATTACTATTTTCAGCCCCCGAACTTTAATTTGCTTACATCTGCCATTTTTTCCCAAATGGTTGATGTGATAATTTATGGTTCCAGATGCCATACATGTACAATGTACATGTAGGCTATGAAATAGTACACTCTTTTCCTTGTTGCATTCAAATCTTCCAAACAATAGTGGAATTCATAATCTGCCCATTGACCTATTGAAGAAGTGATAATGCGAGTGAAGTAACTCCTTCATATTTCCTCCTTTCCTGTTTTTAATGGAGGCTTTGGACTAAGAAATCCACCGCTCTATTCTCAAGGTGCAAAGTAAATCAAACAATGACTAAACTTTTTTAGTTGTTGTGTTATTCATTCTGGAGATTGAGAGCATGGGCTTCCCCCCTGTTTAAGGTATACTATGGATCAAGACAACCAGCAACTATTTGTGAAAAGCTGTGTGTCGTTTTCCCGTTTTCCGTGCCTTGTTTATCGATTGTTAGTGTTAGCCATGGATTATAAAGTGTGTTCTTTGTGGTTGTTGTCTTCGCATTAAGTTAACTTTGATGAATCTGTAGTTTCACAACTCTTGCAAAGTTTGAACTCGGCCAACTTTGATGCAGAGTATTATAAAACTCTATAGAGGAAGTTTGTCGAAGAATACAGTACCAGTAATGTGGACATCATCTGAATTGATGAGTGTACTGTACATCATGGTAAGAATAAGTTTTCTTTCATAGAAATTAGAGTGGCAGTTTTGATTGAAGTTGGTGTTCCAGGATGTTCTAGGAAATATGATAAACCTGAGGCAGTACTAGATTTCCTTTTAGTGATGTTAACTTGCACTGTTTGATCCAGAATGCTAGGAATTACTGTACATGTACATCAGCAAAAGAGCAAAAATTAATAGTAAAAGTTTTAGTCTATTTCCAACACAGTGCCTTCTGCCATCTGTAAGTAATCATGATAAGTGGCAATGCGATGTACATGTACATGTAGAACTCAAACTGTGTGCTGTATTTTTATGTACTGTAACTTCGTATTTTTTGTATCATTGAAATTTTTTTTTATTCATATTAGATCACGATTTAAGATTCAAGATTCAAGGTGGTTTATTGTAGTGCTATAACATCACTGTTATTTTCAATTCCGTTTAACGGTGAGTCAAAACCAAAGGGTTTTCGGATACACAAAAACATCACACCTTTGCCAAAGTTGCCGCCTATTGAAAGTAGTGCTGTCAGCCGGTCCGGGATCGGGATCAAATCCCGGCACTCTCAGGCCCCGAGACGGTTCCAGTATCAATCGATTGAGACCGTATCCCGGCAGAAAAAATAAACAACTTATTTATTTAGGTCGTAAACTTTAGTAATTGTACTTACAAAATACCGTGCGAGAGAGCTCATGCATAGATCTATTTGGCTTTCACTGCGATTGTATTGCGCAATAATTCGCTGCACCGTATTCGTGTTCATTTTCTACACATAGCTGAAGACACCAGCGAACGTACATGGTGTAACGGTCAACAAACGTTTTTCTAGTGCTGTGGTAACGGTACTACAAAATTGTTGCTTATTTCAGTTATCAGTGAAAAGTTGCAATTTGGACGAAATCCCATAGACCAGTACAGCATTTTCTCTCGCGGAACCATTCTTTTATACATGCTGAAGGTATTGATCATTTTTAATTCTCAATTTAAAGAGTGTGTACTTTTACTGCACATCAAAAGTACATGTACCGATACTAGACATATCAATGATTAATGAGGCGATCTCTGTGGGCGATTCCCGATCTTCAAATTGGCTTCGAAAACTCTGCTCATGGTACTTTTTGCGGAATGTACATATTTTTGTGTTGGCGGGCGATCGCGAGCCAGTAAACAAATCAAATACACATTACATACCGGTACATCCGAGTGTATCGCTTGTGAAATACAGTACGGAGGTGCTGCATCACCTGTCCGCGCCACGACATACGAGTGACGTGAGGGACCAACTTTCTGGTGAGCTTATCCATGGTTAGCTGATGTAGTTAAAGAACTTTGCGTTCAGAAAGATCACTAGTAAAGACACAGCATCGGAAGTCTTGGAGGTGATTTACATTGTATGATGACAAATAAGTCAGAAAAACTTGAAATATTACAAGTAGCTACACAAACAATGTATAATCCCTGGCAGACAGTAAATCTCTGTTTATCCGAAACCGTTGAATTGAAAATGGTTAGTGGCATGGGCGGTCATTTACCGGATGGAAAAACGTTTGACTACAGCACTAGTTTATTGTCTGAATTAAATATACAGAAATTCATCCTCTACTGGCAAAGTGACAAACAAGCAACATAAAACATAATTCATTCAAAGAAAAAAGTACAATAGTAATTATAATGATATCAGTAATAACAGTAATAAACACAGATACAAATTTATAAGTTTAAAAATGGGTTGAATGGGATTAGTCAATTTATAGTATTTTTAAAAAAAATTATGACATTTACTGTAAATGTTATGGGTTCCATATCCTGTACTAAACACAACAAAAAAGAAACTCCCCCCTAATTCAAAACAGCATAACTTATCAACGAAGAAGTTTTGAGCAAAATAATTTGGCAGGAGTGTTCCTACACTTATTGCCTAACTTTGGTGTGAAAATGAGATTGATGAGTGATGTTCAGCCCTCCTAAATCTACAAAATCCATTCAGTTTATGGAAAGAATTGGCATCAACAACATGAATCAGCACATATGAAAATACTGGGTAGTCATTTTTCCAGCATTAACCCATAGAGGTACAGTGTCACCTTTAGGAGACACTTTTGCAGTATCTGTTGGTCCAGAATGTTGGGCAGTACATATCATACATGAGCAGAAAGAGAAAAATGCACTGACAAATTTGAGCCCATTCCCATCGCTGTATGGTGTTGCGTTCTGGAATTAGAGCAGTTTAAGTGTAACTAATCATTAAACTCTATATTGGCAATGCAGTCAATAAATATATAATCACTGTTTCCATGTTCAAATTGGCAATTTCTGATTTAATTTTACAATTATATTTCATTTTGGTTTATGTTGTATCCACATTTATTTTTTTCAAGCTATGTAAACGTGGAAAAAAATAATTTGTATTGCCAATTTGAGGATTGAAGATGATTAATTTAGACCTCAAGAAAGCTCTGTACTGCTATGGGTTAAACAGTAGCTTTTTAACATTTATTGCTTCATCGTTAAAAATGTTCTCACTCAACCATGACACAATCTCAATGAACATCAACAGCACTTAAACAACACCAGAAAAAGCTTGTTTCACAGATTCCCCAAAATGACTCATGTGACTTTTGAAAAGTGACATTTTTGCCTTTAATGTCTGCTCACTCAGTTGCAAGTAACTTTAGTGATTAGAGTCAGTGACAACCAGGGCTGTCATGCAGGAGAAGAAAATGAAAATAATTGCTGCCAATTTGAGGAATGAAAAACTGATTAACATAGACTTTCAGAATACTCTGTACTGATCTGGGTTAATCCTTTTTATTCAAATTAGACTAATGATCCACTGAAAGGAATGTGTGGTATGTTTGAATTGATACTGAAATATTATTTCCTTGTTCTAGTGGTACATGTGTATGTATGCGTGCATGTACAGTACATTGTAGGTATTAAATCTGGTTTATATTCAGGATATTGCTGGTAAATGTTTATTTATTTTCAGTGTTTTTTTTTTTTAATTATAAGTTCATTCAAAAAATGAAAGAAAAGGAATTTAAACTTAGACCCGGTTTACACTGAGCAGTGAGCTGCAAGCCAGGCCACGGCCCAAGCCCGGTGTAAACGTATGAAAAAAATAAAATTGCGGGACCAATTACGAGGCCACTTTGGACCAGCTCTGAAGGTAGTCTCTCTGCCATGGCCACTTTGGGTGTAAACACAGAGTGTGATCAATTGTGGGGCTAGTGACATCACTTCTATGGTGAAACATAAAAAGGATTTTATAACCTGTAGAGTGCTCCTACATGGTGTATGGCGAAACATAAAAAGGATGTTGAACTGGCCATGGCTGTGTCCCAGTGTACATGTAAATTTATGCAGATTGCTGGGCCAAGCCTCAAAATTCTAGCTGCAGCCACTCAGTGTGAATGAAGTCATACATGTACATTGTACATTTAATTGTAGTTTGTTGCTAAATGTTTATGGATGGGAGCTATTTTTTTCAAAGAAAAGCTGTCATAGAAAAAAGTATTTTTTACTGATAAAACCTACATGTATAAACTTTTGTTAAAGTGTACCATGAATCACCTGAAGATAATTGGCTCTGTATCTTGGGCAGCCCGTGTCTGTATGTCTGTACTACAGTCTAAATATTACTTTGGTATAAAGATATTGCGAGTTTGTATTTGTATACTCATAATTTTCACATCTGGTGATGAAGGAGACTGGTCGATGTTTTCGGGGAGCATGAATTCGGGTGTTAACTGAATCTGACAGCCATTTGGTTCTGTAAATGTCCTAATTGTGTGGTCTTATGTTATCCTTTTATTTCTTCAAATTCCTTATCTGTTAAATGCCTGGATGTTGGGTAAAGTTTTTTGTTTTGTTTTTATTTTTGTTTTTATTGTGTTTTAATTTTTTTTAATTTATCATTTTTATCTTTTATTTATTCTAATTCATTTTATTATTATCATCATCATCATCATCATCATTATTATTAGCGTATAACCTACCATTTGGCGAATGCAAACAATGAGTTTATTTCGTCACAATAGGGCAAGAGAATGTTAAAGTACACATTCAAAGAAAATCACAACTATGGCAAATGATGTGTCACTAGAAACTGGAAAGCTAACAGATAGCAATCGTATCAGTTTTACGTCAACTACGTATCAGGTAATATAAAAATGATACAAATAAAACCACCTCCCAGCATCTGTGATATAGGAGTGATTCGCCCAAAAAATAACGATATTTTACTGACGTCACGAACGGGCTCAATCCTGTCCAAGCAGACGATTTCCCATACAGATTGAACATAATTGCAGTGCAATTATTTCTCAAATAATAAAGAATTTAGTGTATTCTAACATGGTCATTTTTGCACCATTCTAAAGGGGAAATGAAACCACTTCTAATAACTGAAATCTCATTTTTGTAAATATACAAGATAAGAGTTGATGAACAATCAAAGAAACCACACTTTCAAATTGAAACGCCCGCCAAATGATTGCATGGACGGTAGTCGCTCCCTCTTGGAACGCCGAATATAGTGCAGTGTGTGCAGCTGAAAATGCAATTGCGTCTATTTTGTTGATTCCTTTATCACTGTAACGCCTCATTTTCCATCTAAATGATACAATGCACGGGGTTTAGGGAAAAGAATAGATGAAACATTTAGACTGACGCTAATGAAGTGAAAGAAATAACTGAATAGAGGACGCACTGAAAATGTGTGAGATGTTATGGGACATCGTCAGCTTGTGTAATTAACATCCCGCCCGTGACGTCACATATCTCAGCGATGTTTGGAGAGCTCTTCAGGTGCTATGTCGGGGCTGTGTTTTAGCGCCTGCTAATTGATAATAATTAATACTTTGAATATATCTAAGCAATGTATTTTGGCAGACTTGTTCAATCTAAGCTTCACCTACGCAATTATGAAAATTGAGTCAGTTTTTAAATCAATGAATGTCTACTTTAAGGGGAATCGAGTGTGCGTTAAGGGGTATCAAAACAATAGGCCGAAAACAAAAGAATTCACCCTAGTGTTGCAGTTAGAGATATTATTATTGTTGTTGTTGTTGTTGTTGTTGTTATTATTATTTATTATTATTATTATTATTATTATTATTGTTATTATTAGTAACTTGTATTTTTTATTTGTTATTTTTATTTTATTTATTTATTTATTTATATATATATATATATATATATATATATATATATATATATATATTTTTTTTTTTTTTTTGGGGGGGGGGGGGTATTTCACACGTAATATTGAACACAAATTTTTCTTCCAGTTGATCAGTGCACATAAAGAAATGTGCAGAGCTCTCATGTCTCTTTGATCAGAGCCCTACTTCACTCCTCTTTCTCCACCTTCCTCTGTCACTCTGCCTGTGTCATTTTGTTGAAACCATTTTACTGCACTGCAAGTAATGAGCTGTTTTTTTAAAAAGTCGATGCACACATATCAAGAAACAAACTTTGTGAACATGCAGGTCTATTCTGCTGATAGTCTTTACATACAGACCCTACATGTATTTCAAGTCCCCTAAAGTCTTGAGTCTAACCTAACTTTGCCAATGTCTGTAAGGACTATCAAGAGAAGCTAGAGTACAGGGCCTGTGGTCATAATGATAGTCTTGCAGTTCACACACACTATTGTCTTATAAGCTGACAAGAGTTTACATACATGCCTTCAATCTTCACACATGTACATGTAGACTAATGGTACGGTTCCCATATGTGTGACTGCAGCTTTGCATTTTCGACAAATGGGTAGCTGGCATTCCTAACCTTGATTTGATTTAAACTTGAAGGCTGGTCTTAACCAGCCCCTTGTTACTCTCTAGACAAACAAACCTGGGACTTTAGAAATTCCTAACATTCAGATACTGCATACACACTCTCATCATAACTGTCACAAGTTATGATTAGGGGCTATATTGCATGTTGTACACTTGACATACTAAAATGTATTCTGTGGTGACTGTCACTTGTGTCAGTTGCAGTATGACATGGCTAAGATTGTTAGTCTTATCACTGACTTCTTTGAGAAAATAATTTTATTGAAGAAATGGGGGGGGGGGGGGGAGGCAGTTCAAGTTTGAGTATTTGTATGTTATCAGGATTGACTTGCAAGACATCATAATTCCACTCATTAAATACTGTACATATACAGTATGTACATGTACATTGTAGTTTGCCTGTATTATTTATTATACAGAGTGCTGAAAAGTGTTCAAGATGCATGAAGAGAAAGAGCAGATATTTACAATATGCATTTTGTCCTTTTTTATTAAATGTTTTTTTTTTTTTCCCAGTTAGTATCGCAGGAGCTGACCTGAGATGAATTCCAATGCCACCCAATCTCCGAAGCGTACCCTTCGATCGGCAACCAACAGCCCCCTCAGAAGAAAACCAACATCACAGGTGAATTCTAATTTCATTTTCACATGAGACATTGTGCCAGTCATTATTATAGATCTGTATCCCTCCCAAGAGAATTTTTTTGTCAATGTTTTTTCCAAAATTTTCTGGTTGGATTTGGCTGCACAGCTTCCAAAGTAATTTTGTCAATTATGATTAGTGTTCCATGTGGAACGGTGTCAAAGGGCGGTTATTTCTCTGTTATTCGCATTGACTCCATACTGTATATTTAAACCATGACAGACATATCTTTCCTGTTTTTAAACCTTTCATTCAACTTAATAGCAAAAAAAAAAAACCCCAAAAACAAAACAAATCAAAGATGAAGAAGAAATAGTTTCTTGGAAAATTGGGAGAAGTTCTGGCCCTTTGCTAGTCTGCAAGAACACACCATATTGATAAATAAAATTGTGTCTTGAGTCAAGGGGTGAAAAAGTACATGTATATTACGTGTAGCAGGAGAAATTGCAGTGTAGGGCTTATGCACTTTAAGTCATACAGCCTGGATATTCACAACCTGGTTTACAAATTGCTGGTAAGCTACAGAGCTCTTGTACCATGGCTGTATGACTTTTGCCCAAGAGAGGGCACTGCTCAGGTTTTCAAGCACAGTATCTTTGTGACTTCAGTTTTGATGTGATTGAATATTTTATGTATCAGCTTTATACACATACATGCCATGTGGTATTCCAACCCTGTCATTTTCCATTGCAGATGAATAAGTATTATTGTCAGATAAGCAGTACTATAAATGTATGTGTAGTTCCTGGTATTTTACTAGTACATGTAATTGTAAAATTCATAAATTACATGTACTTGGTAATAAAACTTTATTGCTTGTGCAGCACTTATATAAACCTCAGCTACATGTAGGGCTAGGACAGCTACTGTGCTGAGCAAGTTCTTTTTTGTGGGGAGGGCCCCGAAGGGGGGGGGGGGGGGTGATATTTCTGTTATTTGGTGATTTATTTAAAAAAAGAACATACACCCTGTACTTCTATAAAGCACATTTAGTATTTTGAAAGAAGGCCAGTGTTCTCCATCAGCAAAGTGTGGGATGTTTGAAATACTTTTGATAGATTAGCTGTACAACAATTCCCCCCCCCCCATCTTTTAACCGCGGAGGGGGGAGGGGAGGTATCCTGGGCTTGATATTCAACATCTTAAAAAACTATTCAATTCATGGGGGGGGGGAGTATAACGGCTAAGAATTTAATAGCAAAAGTTGAATCTAAGGTTAAAAGGGAAAGTCCACCTAGATGTTTCACTGTTTCAATAAAAGGAGATGAATTTGAACAGCATTTTAAAAAAGAAATGAACAAAATCGGTCAAAGAATAAAATTACACCCATTTACATTTTCTAGTAAATTACTCTCGGCTCTGCAAATTGGCAACACTGATGACATCATATGCGAGCAGCTCTCCATTCACTTTGTACATAAAATTTCACATTTTCTCAATTTTCTTTGAAGTTGCACATTTTCTCATCCCATAGTCAAAGTATGTTATGTACAAAGCAATTCTTCTGAGCATACATGTACATTCACCGTGGGGATTAGAAGGCGTGTAACTTCCAAGAAAATTGAGAAAATGTGAAATTTTATGTACAAAGTGAATGGAGAGCTGCTCGCATATGATGTCATCAGTGTTGCCAATTTGCAGAGCCAAGAGTAATTTACTAGAAAATGTAAATGAGTAATTTTCCTATTCTTTGGCCGATTTTGCTCGTTTCTTTTTAAAAATACTGTTCAAATTCATTTCCTTTTATTGAAACAGTGAAAATTCTAGGGTGGACTTTGCCTTTAAATACAGCTAAGTCTCAGTTATACATATACCAATGATTACAGTGATGTACTCCGAACATACATGTATGTTTTCCATACAGTGTACATGTGTTCAGTACTGCAGTATGGGAAAATGCACTCTGATTGTGAACAAAGTTTGCTCTTTCCATAAGTTGTCTTTGTTTGATCAATACTTACCAAACTTCCAATAACGGCTCGTTTATTATGCATAGTGGAATCGAACAGATGTTCACAAGTCTGATAATGAGTTGTGAAATTGTTTGCAATCTTTGTGTGGGTAGGTTTTTCTTCTGTGTATATGCGGGTGTGTATGTGCATATGTGTGTACTCTGTACACTGACACAAAATTTAGATTGCCTGTAATTTGTTAGGGTTGTTCTTCCCTTCCAAAGTTTCATAAAACCTCAAACACCTGTTTGCTGTATTTTGTACTCTATGTATTAATATCAAGAGCTACAAGTATATGTACATGTGCAGTGTATGTTCATCAAGTTTTGGTTTCGGGGCGTTCTGCATTCTAAAAGTTTGGTAAGTAGCTTTGGATTGTAGTTCTGAAATAATTTGTATGAAAAAAAAAAGATTTGCAGCTACAGTTTAATTATAAATAGAATTTCTAGATGTCTGGTCTTTGTTGATCAACAGTGTAGAATGGAATGAGGGAATGGCTATCAGATTATTAGCATTTAAACTTACTTATGATGGCTATAAATAAGTTACCATTTTTTACTTAATCACTGATACAGCTGTCTATCTCTTTACAAGATTTTTTTTACATGTAGCACTTTTCTAAAAGGAACCCATCCTGTTTCCCCAAAGTTCATAGGTCAGGTGTAAATACAGTAATGAAAATCCCTGGGTTATTCCTTGCAATTTATTCATTGTTGAATAGTTTTTGTACATTTCCTAAACAATCTAAGAAGTGCTTATATAATTTTATTGTTTATTTTTCCCCTTTGTCATTGCCATCCTTAACTTATCATGCAACATTTCTTTTTTTTTTTTCTTTGAATGCTCAGGGTCTGGAGAAGTGCAAAGATGGTAGATCTCCGGTGAGGAATGGTTCACCAGTGAAAAACTATTCTGCAATGAAAAACTTGTTTGCTGGTAGGTGTTGAAAGGAGCTACAATTCATCCCATCAGTGCAAGAATGCCCCTAGATATTGTGCGCAAAAGAGCCCTTAACCCATTCGTGACAGAGGGTCCACATTTTGTGGTTTGGTCTAATAACTTTTGATGCAGAGCCCTAAAAATCATACCAAATACATGAGCAGAAAGAGCAAAAAATTCTACACATTTTGTGTCCATTTTTGTTGCTTCAATATTTGTTGTTTGATGCTGAAATTTTTTAAAAGGAAAATAAGCATTAAAATCCTTAAATTGGCAATGCGATGAAAATGTTGAAATTACCTTTTTTCCCTGCAAATTGGCAACTTTATGACTTCTCATCATACCTTCTGTCAATTTATATTTATTTCAGATACATGATGTTTTATAAGAAAAATGTAACAATGAAAGGAAAATGTTGGTGTTGCCAACTTGAAGAATAAAAGCTGATCAAATTAGGCTTTAAATAATTCCTGTCACGAATGGGTTAAGAGATATGATGCATTAAAAAGCTCTTCAAATAAAAATCCAGTTGTGACACTGACTAAATTGTTTTGGAGTTACTGTTAACCTTCCTTCAGGATAGGTTTTGAAAAAAAAATAATGAAGCATTTTACTGCAATTCTTCTTTCTTTGATTTACAAGAGAATGCCTTTTCGTGTACCCCCCATTGCTTAAAGGCAGTTCTGCACTGATGCGGCAAATTTGTAAAAGCAGCCCTCTTAGTTTGTGTCATTGTCTTTCTCTTACTTTCTCTCTCCCACTCTTTCTTTCTTTTTCCTCTTCTCTCTGTTTCTCTCTTTCTTCTTTCTATTTCTCTCTCTGTTTCTCATTCTCCTCCTTTTTCTTTTTTCCTACATGTACTTTCTCTCTCTTAGCCCTTCCTTCCTTTTAATACTTGCCATATGATTTCTTCTGTATCTTTTCATGAGCAGGTCTAAGGTATTCTTCCTCAGGTGTCAAAAAATCCAACTAGTTGAAATTTAGGTTAGAACCCTACAAACTGAATAATTTCAGCAGAAGACACAATACATAAAAGGGCCTGGAATTGCAGTCCGACCCCCCCCCCCCCCCCACCCCAATGTGGAGCCCAGCCAAAAGTAAAAAAAAAGAAAAACAAAAGGTTTATTCTTACCATGGGTGGAGACATTACTTCTGTTAATCAAACATTGATCCAAGAAAATTAACTTTCCATATAGGGTATGATAATGATTGTTTCCCCCAGAAAACCCTGGCAGTATTAATGGTCTAATATATGTATTCATTTTATATGGGGAAAATTTGTCTTGTACATCCCATGTCCCTTGTGTCACACACATAGTCACATATATGTACATGCACATGTACAATCATATTTGCATCTGTTGCATCAAACTCATCATAATTATATTTTTGTATATTGGTAATGGTTAAATTGAGTATGACTGATGTATGAAGAAAGAAGCAAAAACACCAAACTTTGTTTTATAAAAAATTTGGAGGACTTTTGTGTGGTCCCATACATTATGCTTTTTAATGATTAATCTCGTTAGGAGTGCTATGTGCAGTATTTCCATGCATTTTATCAAAAGTTCATAGCTAGCTTTGAAATCTTCGAAAAAGCTTTGTTTTTTTCTCTCTCTCCAAAAGTTTGTGTATTTCATTTTGAAATTAAACTATTGTTGATTCTGATCTGTCTCTTATATCACAGGTCAAATGGCCTGGACTTGCCCATGTGTATCTTTATACACAGGGTTCATACGGGTCAGGGAATTTCTGGAAAGTCAGGGAATTGGAAATTCTTTTTTCCAGAAGCGAAAAGTCAGGGAAAGTCAGGGAATTTGTCAGTTTCTTCTTGAAAGTCATGGAAAATCATTTATTCAAGATATTTTTCATGTTAATAAATTTGCTCTCTGGCCAGCCCTGCATTCATGGCACTCAGATCAGCTTTGAAATTCTTTTAATCAGCGTGCTTTTTATATAAGTTTTGCATCACATGTGATCGATGAGTCATGGAAACTTGCATTTTTCTGCCCTGGAAAGTCCTGGAAAGTCCTGGAATTATGAAAATGTATAAGTGTATGAACCTTGATAGTCATATTTCTCCTACAAATTGAAAATCATTTTCCTCCTTCATGCTCTCTGTGAAATGGATAACCATTATAATGTCTTGTAGAATTCTTGGGGATGTTCTCTGTTTTGTAACAGAGGGTCCACATTATGTGGTTTGGTTTAATAACTTTTGATGCAAAGCTCTAAAAATCATACCAAATACATGAGCAGAAAGAGCAAGAAATTGTACACAAACTGTGCCCATTTTGGTTGCATCAATATTTGTTGTTTGATGCTGAAAATTCTTTAAAAGAAAATAAGCATTAAAATCCTTAAATTGGCAATGTGATAGAAATTTTAAAATCACTGTTTTCCCTTGCAAATTGGCAACTTTTTGACTTCTCATCATAATTTCTGTCAATTTATATTCATTTCTGATACATGACGTTTTATAAATAAAATGTAGCAATAAAATAGAAATGTTGGTGTTGCCAAGTTGAAGAATAAAAGCTGATCAAATTAGGCTTTGAATAATTCCTGTCACGAATGGGTTAAGCACGTTCTTGCATTCCTCTACTGTAGGCTTAAGACAGGAGCCACTCATTCCTCTAGACAAGTATTATCAAGTTTATTGTATCTTTGGTGATTTGTTCACTTGCTCATATTTTTTTCTTTCATTACATTTCATTTTTCAAACCAGGAAGTATATGTCAAGCTGCCCAAGAACATATGTTTATAGAACAAATACGCCTCTAATGTTCTGTGTGAACATGTATTGATCTTATTTCTTTTTTCTTTAGAAGTGGTGTTTATTATTCTAACCATATTCAGTTGTTGTCACTCACTCATGTTTGAAGTTTGCTATCACTGCCCAAAGCATTTAATGAGACAGTCAATTTAAAGGAGAATGCGATCCCGGCATTAGTATGCTCTTAACGAATAAAGATGACCAAGAAGTGTAAACAGTGGAAGTTTGAGCAAAATTGGACTGTCTGTTCAAGACTTATAAATTTTGAAATTTTCAGTAAATCCCTAGTATGGAGATCCTTGAGTTGGCAACTTTGCCAGCATCTGTGATGTCATTGTGGACAACTCTCAATTCCTTTTGTACATAATATTTCAAAAAAATTGATTTATATGAAATTTCATGTTAGGAATCAATCAACATAATTTTTCCTACAATGCTCTCAGAATTGATGTAGCTATGTCATACTCAAGCAGTAAATCAAAAGAATTTTTATTATGCCTCCGCCCACCGTAGGTGGTTGCCGGAGGCATTATGTTTTCGGGTCGTCCGTCCGTCCGTTCATCCTGTTTTCGTTCTCGCGATAACTTAAGAACCGTTTGACAGATCAACTTCAAACTTGACTCGTGTATGCATATGGGAGGGACAATGATCTGAATAGATTTTGGAGTCTCAAGGTCAAAGGTCAAGGTCATAGAGGTAATAATACACATAAAAATGGCTCATTCTCGCGATAACTTAAGAACCATTAGACAGATTGGCTTCAAACTTGGCTCATGTATGTACATGGAAGGGACAATGATCTGATTAGATTTTGGGGTCACAAGGTCAAAGGTCATAGAGGTCATTATGGTTCGTTTTCACCATAACTCAACAACCATTTGACCGATCAACCTCAAACTTAGCACAGGTATGCATATGGGAGGGACAATGATCCGATTAGATTTTGGGGTCTCAAAGTCAAAGGTCAAAGGTCATAGAGGTCATTATGTACATAGAAATGGTTCGTTCTTGTGATAACTCAGTAACCATTTGACGGTTCAACAAACTTGATTCATGTATATGGAAAGGGCAATGCTCTCATTAGATTTGGGGGTCACAAGGTCAAAGGTCAAGGTCAAAGATGTCATTGTATTTATAAATAATAATAAATCAAGATGAAGTGCCATTTATTTCTGATTTGGTAATGGCGGAGGCATAAAGTTCGACCACGCGTGGTCGAAGATTCATCTAGTTTTTCTTGAAAATAGAGAAAATGTTAGATTCTGTGTACAAAGAATGAATGGAGAGTTGTCCATGATGACATCATAGATACTGGCAGAATTGCCAGTTCATGGATCCCAATAATAAGGATTTACTCACATTTTCAAAGTTCATAACTCTTGAACAGATTGTCAGATTTTCCTCAAACTTTCACTGTTTACTCTACTTGTTCTTTTTCATTCACTGGAAGCACACTGATGTCTGGATTGCATTCTCCTTTAAAGAGAAATGCATTTTGATTGCCTAAATTGGAAACTGGAAGATGTCAAGATGAAAATGTTTTACCTAGACTGGTTTCCAGAAAGGATGTCCCTAGTCTTTTTATCCTCCCTCTCTCTCTGTCACCCCCCTCTCTCTCTCCCTTTCTCTTTCTTCCCCATTTCTCTTTCCTTTCCTCTTTCTCTCTGTTTTTCTTTATCCTTTCCTTTCAAGGCATTGGCTAACTTTGTGAGCAGCCAATTTAAACATTTTTTAAAAAATTCTCAAACTAAGATGAAACATGTGTATGAGTGCTTGTATATGTACTCAAAACCCTGAAACAAACCATAATTTGGAATGAAAAACTGTTAGTTATACCCAAACCGCAATTTTATGTTTCGTCTCAGAGACAATAAATAAGACTGTTTTGCTCAAATTAGAAAATGCATGATGATGCGCCAATACACATAGTATGGTCTGGTGAGCCATGCGTGCATGTACACTCCTTACTTCTAGTCTGTGCAACCGATCCTTAATACATATCTATATATTTTTTGAAACATTGGTTCACATTTCTAATATTCAAAAATACTTCCTGTGGATATTAGAAGAGAACAAGAAGAGAACAACAATAAAAAAAAAAATAATGAAACTGATTTGTAGAGGGAGGGTCAGATAAATAATTTATTTTTCAATAACATTTCTTTATTAAGGATTCAAACAAGTCAGAAGATATCCTTTTCAGAGGACCATTGAGGTGTTGACTCGTATTCTTAATTAATAATTATAATTCAATTTAAAACTTGGGTTAAAAGTTGTTCTCAGCAAATAACAGTTTAAAAGTAGTTCATGTTATTCAAAAATAAAATTTGTGTTCTCACCTCTTGGTGTAAGACTGGTGTTGAACAAAATTAATCAATGCAAATCATGCAATTATTTTACCTGTGTGCAATGACTCATATCTGCTGGTAATTTGTATGAATACATTGGATGTCAGCAATTGCCACAAGCCCTTCTGTTCTTTTCTAATGACTGAATAAAAAATAAAATCATTTGAAATGCATGGAAAAGTGTGAATTTATTAAATCAAACAAAAGGAGAAATTTACTCTGGAAATTTGATATTTCAGTTCTGAATGCAATTTGTTGAGGTTGGTGTGGTTTTCTATTGCATTCAGAGCTAAGGAATATATTGAGCGAAATTTGTACATACATGTACTGTAACAAAACGGGTGGTAGATTTTTGTGGTAACTTTTATTGAACAGTGGTTCATGTTTATGTACATTTGTGATTACAAAATGAATGCACACCTGTAGCTAGACCACAACTTGCATTTTTGAGGGCTGAATTATCATCTATTTCTTCTTAAATTGGCAACAATTATTCTTTTACCCACTCTTTCATAGTTTGAAAAATTAAAAATAAACCAGTGTGAATCGAATTTGCAAATTGAACAGAAAATTGCCAAAATTGGAAATGGTGATGATACATTTGGCACTGTGTGCCACTTTTGAGACGCTTACACGTTGAGCATGATTTTATTTCATTAGAAACATGCATTTTCTATAGACCCTAGCCTGAGTTATCTCAGGCTTAGTGTTCAGTGAGTAATGATTAGTGATGATAAAATCTTTGTTATTCGAGAGCTGTTCGATGTATATGTACTGCAATGAAAATGGACTCAAATGATTTGAAGTGAATTTTGCTCTTTTCTGGTCTTGTATCATGTGTAATTCCTCGCATTCTGGATCAAAAGATACATGTACTGCACATACTGTATGTTACTCAAATTAGACACTGTACGTAGTGCTATTTAAATTTAACTTGCATGTATGCGTTTAATGCCCTTTGAGCTCTTAAAGGGAAAGTCCACCCCAGAAGTTTCACTGTTTAAATAAAAAAAGTTAAATTTGAACAGCATTTAAAAAAAGAAACGAGCAAAATCGGTCAAAGAATAAGAGAATTACACTCATTTACATTTTCTAATAAATTACTCTCGACTCTGCAAATTGGCAACACTGATGACATCATATGCGAGCAGCTTTCCATTCACTTTGTACATGAAATTTCACATTTTCTCAATTTTCTTGGAAGTTACACATTTCCTCACCCTATAGTCAAAGTATGTTATGTAAAAAGCACTTCTTCTGAACATACATTGATTGTGGGGGTTAGAAAATGTGTAACTTCAAAGAAAATTGAGAAAATGTGAAATTTCATGTACAAAGTGAATGGAGAATAAAAGCATACTGGTATGAAACTGCTTGATGTGACTTGAAAGGCCATTCAGTGTATTATGGATTTTACAGAGTCTTTGCAGCTCAGTAGTATAACTTGTGAAAGATTAATTTTCAAAGTTGTTGATGCATAATTTTAGTCATGATGATGCTAAGTTAGGAAACTAAAATATCAAAGAATTGGAACCTAGAACAATATGGTCTGCTATCCCTGAGTATACGAAAAGGAGAAAGAGAGAAAATTATCAATAAATTTTTCATTTCTGGACCCATTTGTCAAATAGTGACTGCATTATTCCTGCAACTTCCTATCGGTTACCGCAATCAATTGAGGCTCTACCACTAGGCCTTTGTCTGTCCCTTGCATTCAAATTAAATACTAGAGATTAAGCCATCCATCCATTATAGCCACCTGTCACCCCTGCTCACACAATGGAACACTCCCCACACAGTTATTGCCAACTTATTATCTCAGCCATACTTAGTTGTCCATGGATTGGAGTATTATTATTATTATTATTACTGCTTCTACGGAGATGGGCCTGTTCTCTCCATCTCTCTCTCACTCTCTCTCTCACGGAAGTCTCCCACCCTCAACATCCACCCTCCCTCCATCTCTCACTTGGCGTGGAACACTCTGCAACCACTGTGCATATTAAATGATGCCTGACACTCTCCTGTCTTTGTTTGAGCAAAGTTAAGGAAACACAGAGGTGGAGAGAGAGAGAGCGATAAAGAGAGTGAGTGAGTGGATGACACAAACTGACTAACGAAGAACCTTAGTCCGTGGCACAAAGTTCTACTTGTGCGCCACTCGTGGACGCTTGTTATAGAGACCGAACAGGGAAAGTGAGTGGCGTGTCGTCAGCAAAGTGTTACTTTCTTTTTAATGCATGTCTTGGATTCTAATGTACATGACTTAACGTGCTCTGTTGTTGAGAAGCAAACTTCTGGAGGATTTTCTTTGGATTCTTTTGAGATGGGATCTGCATCATGGATGCCTTTTGAGAAGGTGAGATGGAATGTACATGTAGTCTGTGGACTTTAGTACAAGTTGGCTTGAAGGGATGAGTTTTGGTGCGTGGTGGTTGTGCAGTATCTAATATGCGCCATCGTACAGGTGCATGGGGTCCACGAATATCATACACTCGCCCTATACACTCAAACACACACACACGACACTATAACATGATGCAGCATGCGTGCATGTGTGTGTATGTCGGAGAGCGTGGAGCATGTATTGCTCGTTTGACTTAACGAACCCCAGTCTTTTTTGCTGTATGGTGAACTAGTAGCACATAGTGGAAACTATAATGGATGGGTGTTGGCGGAGTTGTTTGTAGTTCTTCGTTAGTTGATGCTGTCTGGATGCTGGCTGAGCCCACCCTTAGATCTGTGTGTGTCATCCCCATGAGAGTGTGTATGGTTATATCTGTAGACATTTGCACAGTGCCTTTCATTGTATGTATTTATAATATGCCGTGCATTGTTTGATTTGTCCCATATTGTTTGGAACAATTTCTTTTATTCATGATTTTTTTTTTGTATCTCCAATAATGACTCATGCAGTTTGTATGGTGTATTTTGAATGACTAAAAAGCAACATATAATTACTTTTGACTTTTGTTCTGTTTTTTTAGAATGAAAAGGATCAATTACAAAAGTTTTTTTTTGAAAAACGTGCTTTGTCTACATTTATCATTTGTAAACAAATGAATGAACAATACCAATAAGAAAAACATTAAAAACTCAGTTGTAATTGTCCCCCCTCCAATTTTATTTTTTCTTCAATTCTTTAATACCATGTATATGTAGATACAAAACTATATAGGAGGAAGTCATTGGAAAAAAAAATGGATTCGATTCTCCAAAATATATTTTAATGCCTCCCTCTTCCTAAAGAACAACCAAAAACCAAAACAAAAGAAAAATACAAATTTGCTTTATTTTGTTTTTGTAATGATTTGCTAAATTTTTATTGCATTACTTGATTATTTCCTGTGTTCAGTGATTAAAATCAGTGGTTAATATGCATGTGCTTTACTGTTCATGATTATTTTTCTAATTATAAAAATGTACTTGTAATGGTTACATTCATAAAAGTCTGATTTGATAGGGATTGGTATAAATTATCAGTGTGATGATTAAACATTAACAGTATGATTACAGATTGAAGTAATATGGACCTATTATTCTTCAAAGTGAGTAAAGTTTGCATCATTTCATCACAACGTTTTAATGCATTAAATTTTTGTAGATTAACATGACAGTGTGGTTTGCTGTCACTATAAAAGAATATGTAGGTATAATTGTTCCATGTCTTGGATTTGGGTCTCCACATCCTTTTCTCCCCCTTTTTCTTCTTTTCTCTTCTTTTCTCTTCAATTCTCATCTATTTGTCTCTCTTTTGTTTTCTTCTTTTTCTCTCTTCTCTTTTCTTTTCTTCTCTTTCTATTCCCCATCCTTGGGCAATTGAATCATAGTTTGAGTTTGATTGGAAAATGGGATAGGGATGCTAGGGAATTTCTAAAAGTACATCGCTATAAATAACACAGAAATGTCAATTGAGCAGTTCACTCAGAATGACCTCAAAATAGATCTCTGTTTTTCATACGTAGCTATCATATTGTATGTGTATATTGTACATAGATTATTCATATTGTCTACCCTTGAAAATATTATTGCAGCATATTGTAAAATAGAGACTTTAAGAAAATATAAACATGTATTAAAATAATCTACCTCTCCTAGTTGCTTGGAGACACAATGATTTCGCATGACCACAGTTCACCTTTATCTTTTGATTAAAGCGTAAAATTGGAGTTCAGAATGAGAATTTTTATATTCTCATAGACTTAACACTAGGGCCACCCGATTCCACTTGCCGATGGGTTAAATTACATGTACATGTATGACCTCCATTTGCTTTTATCAAAACTTTACCTAATCCATTTTAGACTTATTTTTTTTCTTTCACTCTGTTACCTCATGTCAAAAGTTTCTTTTCCTCTCTATTGATTGCACTTTTTATTACTTTAAGACCATTATACGCCTGTCGCCTTTCCATGTTGCATGTGGTCCGGGGTTATTGAGAAATTATACTTAAATATTTTAGCCAATTATGAAATAATTTCATGAAATCAACTCCAATTTTACTCTTTTCCCTTTTGTGGGAAGGTTTTTTAAAATTCATTTTGAGTTTTGATACAAAAAGAAGAGGTGTTCAATCTAATCAGTTTACAGTCATGAACTACATGTGTTGTGAACTTCATTACAAAGTTGCTAACAACCATTGTTAATAGTATACAGCTTAAAGGTTGTCCCTTATCACTAATTACAGTAGTAATTCTGGAATCAGTCTCCAGGGGGGCATTTCATTAACATTTGTTGTCTGACAAGTTGTCAGATCTGACATCTTTCCTTGATTTTGATTGGCTGAGGAGCATCGTTACTATGGCAACTTTCGGATAAAACAGACTTTTGTCGGATAAAACATCCGACAAGTTCTTTCATGAAACGCTCCCCAGGAGTTGAAATATGTGAAAAGGATTGTTGCCTGGCAATCTTAGGTGATGAGCTTAAAGCACCAACTTGCTAGACGGAGTACCCTTTCTACATAACCAATGTTGTTATGGATGATGAATGGAGCCTGTTCTTAATAGTCTTGTCTTGTCTTCAATTCACTGTTCAAGAAGGTCACAAAAACAAAACAAAACTAAACAAAAACAGTGAAAAAAAACCCAACAAAACAAAAAGAAAACAAAACAAAAAAAGCAAAACGAAACAATATACTGCTAGAAAAAAGTACTCCGATAAGAGCCATTGTGAATTTCAAATTTTCGATCTTTATTTTAGTCAGATCATCTTCAGGAACTGAAGCATTGAGTGAGATGAACTGTTTGTATATAGTAGGAAAGTTTGAGAACAAATGAACTAGATCAATTACATTACCAACAAAAGGAATGAGATTACATGGGAAGTAATTGAACAGGGTACCAAACAAATAGAATAGGATAAACAAATGTTTACAGTAAGAATGTTGATAGGGAATGTCATTGTGTGAAAATATTTGACAACAAATGAACTAAGTCAGATCAATTACAAACAGAAAGGGAAAAGAATACAACAGAGAGTAATTAGGAAGTAAAGCACATGGAATGCGGATAAACACATGTTGACACTAAGAATGTTGATAACAAAACAAAACAAAAGAAGTTACAACCATCCTGCAGTTGCTGCTGACCTTTTTGTACAACAAATCTCTGGTTTAAGGTCTTGTCTTGTGTTGCTATCATGCATTGATGTGCAGCTGTATTTTAACAGCAAAAATCTTTGTCAAGGCCATTATATTGTGAATTAGAGCTATTAAATCTTGTTGAATTATCGATCACTTCATCATTTATAGCCGTCGGCCTCGGTTGGTAATATGGCTCAGTGTTGGTTTAAATCCAAGGAAAAACTTGTTTACTGTGGCAATTTGCCCTTTTCATGCAAAACTGCAAAATTATGAAGTAGATACTGAATCTTCCATTGAAAATGAAAGAGAAATTATTTCACAGTACAGTTATTAATTATGATCTGTTTTATGAATGTCAGTCATGAAAAGCAATGAGAAGTCACATAAATCAAGGCAAAAATCCAAGTTAAAGACATTGGTTAACATTGTTATGATTTTTAAAAATCTCATTTTGTTACTTGAAAATGGGATAAACATTAGGGTTATAGTGTAAAAATAGTGTATAATATCCACGGGAAGTATTTTTAAATATTAGAAATGTGAACTAATGTTTGAAAAATATACGAGGGTCGGTTGCACAGACCAAGCATAAGGAGTGCGCATGCGTGCATGACTCAACGGACCGCACTGTGTGTATTGATGTATTACGCGGTTGAAGGCAGGTAACAGTATTTTTTAATTCGTGCAAACGGTCCTCTTGGTTCATTGTCTATCGAGACGAAAGCTAACAAAATCGCGGTTTGCGTCTAACTTACAGCTTTTCATTCCAAATTATGGTTGGTTTCAGGGTTTTTTAGTACAAATACAAGTACTCATACACCTGTTTCATCTTAGTTTGAGAATTTCTTAAATCAGCTGCTCACAAAGTTAGCCAATGGCTTTAATAAATAATAAGCAAATTAAGTGGATTCTAAGGAAATGAATTTTCATATGGATAACATGAGCAAGAATGATGGTTGTTTGAACATGGAACAGCATGGAAAGAAAAATATCTGACAAAGAGAGTATTCTAAAAATATGATACAGGGCTATTTGATTAGGATATCTTGGGGAAAGTTTGCTGTAGGAAGGCAGAAAGAAGTTGATAATGACATTTAAAGGTGAAGCCTAAATGGCCTTTGATGAGAATCCACCTTGGCAAGAGGAATTTTTCCTTGATTGATTCCAAGTTGTCTTCTTGAGCTCTCCGTGGCAGATAGATCAACCCTGACACTGAGAGCAATTAAAGGACCAATACCCACTCATCCTGAAAAATGGTTTCATTTGCATAATCAGCCTGGGTAGTAATTGATCTGATCCCTAAGGCTAATAGCAAGAGCTCTCCTCTAGCTTTTTGTATGTGTGTGTGCGATGAATGCTCTAGGGGAGGTCGACATGTCAGCGCGGCTGGCACGTGCCGATCTCACTGCTGCTTCAGTGGCGCCCATTAGGGATCTTTTTGTCATTGCTGTAAAGGGATGGAGACCTTTTGTTCCTTTGTTGACAGTGGGAGACCCTTTGCTCTGCAAGTCAGGGCTCTAATTCTAAAAACTCTTTTTCCCTGGAAGTTTCTCTATCTCTTTCTATTTCTACCTCTTTCTGTCTGTATTTTCAAAAAATCATTCTCTACATTGTATTTTTCAGTTGTGTTTTGCTTATTAGTATTTTCTTACTTCTCTATTTTCATTTTATATATATATATATATATATATATATATATTTTATTTTTTTTATTTTTTATTATGGCATGTTTCTTGTTTATTTTTGTATTATGTTGTTTGTTCTGATTATTCCTGTTTCATTATTTTAGTGTAGGATTTTTCTCTCTCTTTCATTTTTTTTTTTTTTTTGGGGGGGGTGTCTAATGCTGTTTTAGTTTCTGTGAGCCTTTGTTTTGTGTTTTGTTTACTTATTGTGGGTTGCCGAATATGGTCCTACATACATGTATGTAAATCTATTTTCTTTGTACTGCTGTAAACTCTTTGTTAACATTTGTAAATTGTATTATTTTTTCTACATTGCCATGTCATTCTTGATCATTTTTAAAAGTTCCAAATATGCTTTAGTAAAACTTCTTTTTTATTAGCTCTTCATACTTTCTCTCTTCTCCCTTTGTTCCTTTCTGCATTTTCCGTTCTTTGTCTATCATTTCCTTCCCCTTTTCCCTCTTTCTTTGCATTTTCCTTTTTATCCTTCTAATCCTACATATATATAGTTCTACATTCCCTTACTCATTTGATCATGGGTCTACAAAACTCCTTAAAAGCTTACATATGTACTTCCTCTTTAATGTTTTTTTTTTTCTTCTCTGATTTAAACATCTCATTAATTTTTTGAAGGTCACAACTCCTTTGCTAATTCTCTCTGGTCATTTAAGGAATGATCTTTCTTTCTGCTAATCCATATCTGAATTAGTGTTTGGAATTCACATTTTCTTACAATTCTTTTTCTCTGGTATATCTTTAGATTTTTTTTTTCTGTCACTTTTGAAATACACACAACTTTCGTCTTAAATGTACCTGTTCTTTCTTCATACTTAGGCTTTCAACAAATTTATGTATTCATGCACAATTATACCATAATTATATACCATAATTTCAAAAAGTAAATTTATGGCTCATATTGGTTTTGTTTTGCAGCAGTGAAACCACGACAGATATATGTACTTTGAAATAGACTCTTCTTGCAGGTTTATTATTGTTACTTTAATTGTTGTTTATTTCATTATATTTCATTTTATTCATTTGTAGCTCTCAGAATACATGTCAAAGAACTTTAAAAGTTTGCAGTTTGTTAGTTTGCAGCATAACTGTTGTGTGGTTTTTGGCAATAGCATTTAAATCTCGGTGATTATTTCTGCTGGCACTCACATCCTTTCTGAGGAATGCGATGGACTGGAAAACTTCCTTTCTTTGAAAAATATGGTTATTAAATCACCTGTGTTTGGTAGTGATTTTTTGTTTTGTTGTTTGATGAATAGTATTATAGTAGGATAATTTATAGCTTAAAAATTTCTAACCACATGTGTGGAAAGGAGATTAGTCACTTCAAAAACAGCTCAGTGGAAAAGTTGTGATTGCAGTGGTTTTTGAAAAAAAAATGCTTGTCTGTTCTTTCGGATAAGTTGGATCTGCAATACATAATGTTAAATACCTGTAGTTTATTTTGGAGTATTTTGCTATTTCCTTTTAAATGTTTTATTGCATGTGTATTAGAAATCAGTCACATTGTAAAGTCTCAAATTAATTGCTTTTAAATGTTTTTTTGAAGTATTTTCAGTCATCAAAATATGATAATCATGTTTTCATTTAATTTTTCTGCACTTTATACAATATGCCATACTTGTATTTTTCATGGCAAGATTGTAAAAAAAAAACATTCATGAGCTTAGATAGCTTAGCAAAAGGGAGTAGTGTGAAAATGATGCATCCGTAACACAAACAGTACAGACAGCAATGTGCATGTTGCATTGTTCATATGTCTTTTTGCACCACGTAATGCTTTTGAAAGTTTTTCTCTTGTGTGAATTCCACCAGGTCCAAAATCAATTAGAAAGTTAAATGTAAGCATGTAGAGTTATATTGAACAGCACGGGATTAAGGACAGGTGTTTATGTGTTTCTGTTTGTGTGTTTCGAATGTCATGGTCATTTTACGGGATATTTCTATTTAATCAAATTTTGAATTTACAAATGCTGAAGGCAGCTCATCTAAGTTAGCTTCTCAGTTATAACATTTCTTTGGAAAATGACCAAATAATGAATATTTCATTATTTTTTTAACTTAAAAGAGGACTTTGAGGAATAACTTAACAAAAAGAACCCCAATCATAAAAGCACACATACACTGTAATTGGAGGCTGGCTAGATAAGAGAGCAATATCTTTGACAAAAACATATGGAAACAAAGAGCTGAAAAAGTTTTCTTTCTTCTTCCCCAGTTTCCCTGGGGCTAGATTTTCTTGCATCTCATTACGGGAGGCCACAAGCCTGGCACGCGCCACTTAGCTCTCAGCGCCATACATCGGTCTTTGTTTGACACAGGCATACACTTTGTACACACACACACACACACAAAGCAAAGAAGGGGACCTGCACCACCAAGATTGCAGACAAATACACACAGACTGTACACCCACACACACATACAGAGGCTGTACACTCCATGCACAGGGGATGATGATGGTAGGAAAAAAGTAAGGAAAAGGAGGAGATAAATGGTCTGGGATAGACAGAATTGATGAAAAGGGCAAAACCTCATCGAGCGTGGAATTAAACTTTGACTAGCTGTGGCTTTGTTTTGATAATAAACAATTATTTCTTTTCTTCTTCATCAAATTTCCTCTTTCCTTGCCAAACAGAAAAATAAATTTCTATTCTCTCAAAGCCAGATTAGGATTTCATTTTAAAAAATTAAACAACAAAAGGAAATTATATTTTTGATAAAGTTAGATTAATATTTCTCTTCCTGATTGACATGTATGTACTGTAGATATTGATGTTAAAACATGTTATTGAGTAATTAATGAAAGTGTTGCCAAATTGTCCAATTTGGTCAGTTACATGAGAGATGCCATTTGCAGTCTCGATGAACCCATTTGAAAGTGACTATCATGTGGCTTTTCCTAGGAGTATTGAGAGACCATTTTCAATGGGGATGTCAGACAGAACATAAGAGTAAGTTGTTGGCTGTAACAAAAAGTTTCAAACAAGCAGAAAGAAGTAGAAAAAGGTTATCATGCATTCCAATTTGCAGACCATGAAAAAAGATGGGCTTCAAGATTTCAAAACTTGTGATGTCCTCTGTTTGTTTATGGAAGTAGAAGAAAAAATGTTATTAATTAATTAGTGAAATTTTACAGACAGCCTATGAAGTATTGCATTTGATGTCAGGGGATGCCATAGCCCCAACAGCTCCTGACATGTAAAAAATGTAAAAAGCAATTCTTCTTAACATCATTGACTATGGGGGTTAGAAAATGTGTAACTTCCAAGAAAATTGAGAAAATGTGAAATTTCATGTACAAAGTGAATGGAGACCTGCTCGCATATGATGTTGTCAGTGTTGCCAATTTGCAGAGCCGAGAGTAGTTTACTAGAAAATGTAAATGAGTGTAATTTTCTTGTTCTTTGACCGATTTTGCTCATTTCTTTTTTAAAATGCTGTTCAAACTTATCTCCTTTTATTGAAACAGGGTGGACTTACCCTTTAATGATCTACTTATACCCTAGAGAGAATAGAGATCTGCTATTAAAGATTACGGAAGCCATGATTGAGTTCACACGACTGTCTTTAAACTGAAATGGTTACCTGCCGTTTCAAACATCTATCAAGCATTTTCTATTTATGAAGATTTGAACAGGATTTTAGCCTGGAAACTATTCCAATGCAGACTCGGACTACAGGCTTGTAAAACTTTGAGCAGTTGTTGTGTCGATCTGTGTGAACCCTCGCCGCTATAAATTCAGAAGCTTCACTGATTTGAAGTTTCAAAACCATGATGGCCCTTGATAATTCATAGCTAGTGCATGAATTCGTCATGCCCTTGTGGAAGCCATGAGGTGTTTGTCGGAATGCTTCCCAAGGAGTTGAGATGGTGCATGCTTGGATTCCTTTCTGTATTTTTTATCATGTAAAATATATACATATGGAAAGAACGGACAAAATGCAATGCAATGAAATGAAAATCAACTAATCGTTAATGATTTCTACTGAGTGACTTACAAACATATATGGTTCTCTATAACTCTAAATTATCACTATTATTATTATTATTATTATTTTTATTATTATTATTATTATTATTATTATTATTATTATTATTATTATTATTATTATTATTATTATTATTATTGTAATCATTTTTACTGTTATTATTGTTATTGTATTATCATTATCATTATTACTGACAACATCATCATCATCATTGTCATTATCATTAGTAGTAGTGGTAGTAGTAGTAGTATTGGTTATTATCAAATGTTGAGTTGTACCATTTATTATAGATACAAACACACAAGTATGCCAGTCAGTGAAGAAATATGAAAGCCAAGGTATTTGCAACTTAGATGGAAAATTATGAGTGGTTCTGTCTATATAGCCTTTTCAATTGCCTCGCTGACTTATTGAAGGCGAAAGGGTTGATTTCGATTGATATGTATTCCCTTCAAGGCCGTGATATTATTGGTGTTCCCGTGTAGAACTTATATTGATATTGATTTCTTTCAGCCCTGTGAGGAATTATTATGATTTTGATGGAGTGTGTTTGTGTGGTGACTTTTTTGTGACTAAATGATAAAAAGACAAGAAGAAAATTTATGAAATTGCCATCTCAGGCATTTTGTATACATTCATTTCATTTGTAGAAAGAGATAAAATTATCTTATGCCTTTAGTGTGTCAGGACTATCATTTGATATACATACAGTAGCATAATCCACATTATGATCAATACTTTAATTGAAGTTTTAAGGAAGAAAATCTATACATTTTCTTTTTTTGATTTTATTACTACATCAGTAAAGTGAGGTTGATAATGTGCAAGTATTGAAACTTTAGAAGGCTAAGTTAAATAGCCTCTTAAATTGACTTACTCCAAATTCTAGATTCATGTACATTTATACCTCATAATCAATATTTTGTAGATTTTGAACCTAGTAAAGAGAAAGCATGGTAAAAGTGAATGTACTTTTATCAAGTAGGTTGAAAAAAAATGCAGACACAGATAAATATATTTATACATTAGTGAAAATTTGAGAAATATTTGACAAAATTTATGAAAAATATAAAAGTTATTAGTGTTTGAATGTCCAATCAACTTTATGATCCTAGTAAGCATTCACATGCTGAAGTTGCAGATCTGAAGGTATGGGCATCCACATTAAAGTGTACCATTCACCTGAAAAAAGAAATTGTGTGTGGTACTAATGCTTGTGATATTATTACACCCCCTCAAACCCCCCCCCCCCAAAAAAACCATGGTTCTTGTATAGCGCTCATATCTGTCACGTTGTGACACTCATGGCGCTTAGACATTATTACCCGGTCACAGCCGAGCCGCCAAAGTAACTAGCGCTCAAGCATATCAGGTACCCATTTACACCTGGACGGAGAATGGCACATGTAGATTAATGCCTTGCTAAAGGATATTAGTGCCGGGCCGGGATGCGAAACCCCGTACCTTGTGATCTGCAGTCCGGAGACATATCCACTAGGCCACGACACCTCTGCAAACAAACAAACAAACAAAAACAAAAACAAAAACAAAAACAAATCAGTAAAAGTATTACCTGGCATTCTAGAGAGATTAACCGTTAAAGGAGTTTGAAGAAATAAAAGAATAATGTAAGACCAAACAATAAGGCCATGTATGGAATCAGTTGGCAGTACCGGTAATCAGTTCCGTAAATGCTATAATTCATGCCCGCATGTGTGCTTGTGTTAAACAGTTTACCTTACTAAATGCTTTATATTAACCCTGTGAACACTAAGCTCAAGATAACTCTGGGTATGTTGTCAATGAAAAAATGCATGATTTACTGAAAGCAAATGCTCAGTGGGTTAAGTTAATTGACAATATACATGTACATGTATTTAAACTTGCAATATCTTTACACAGAAGTAATTTTAAACCTCATGTTGTGAATAAGTATAGAGACAGTGAATCCCTGCCATAGAGACCAGGGAGTGTTTCATGAAGTGATTTTCACTGACAACTGTTATGAGCTACTGAAATCCTTCCATCTGATTGGCTGAGAACAAATTTGTCAGTAAAAATCACTGACAAGAACTTCATGAATGCTCCCCAGAATTTGATTGGTACATTTACTGTAAACTTTGTATGAAAAGAATAATGTAAGAATGGCAGTAGGTTATTAGCACCCTTCCAAAGTAACTCTACATGTACAGTAATCATATAACCTTTCATTTTTAATACGTTAAAACTTCCTTTCCATGCAGCTATTTCAATCTCCTTTGTGATCCCATGAAAGTTATACTCTGACGTCTGGCATGACGTTTAGTTTCCATGTGACGTCTTTTTGGTAAAAGCACTCCAGAAAACTCATTAATGGAGTGGGAAAGGAAGCTCATTACCATAAATCTTTCTGAGAATGAAGATGATGAATTTCTTGTGAATTTTCTTTTTAAGATCTTCTTTCAAAGGAAGTATTGGTAATAGATTACTTATAGATTGTCCTTAGAAATTTTCCATATGGAAGCAATACCATTCATGAATTCTTTGTTCATTTTCTTTTCAAACTCTTCCTTTTGTATAGAATATACAGTAAACCTCTTGCTTTTTTTCAAAAATTTTTTATCTTGCAGAGAATGCAGAGGTTGATATTTTTTTGCTTTACACTCCCTTAAAAAATCTTCTTGGAGAAAATACGGAGGATAAATCTCTCTTCTTTTTCATTTCTTGTTCTCCAAAATTATCTGACTGTAGGGAGTTCAGATGATGAACTAACTTCTCATGCATTTTCCTCCAAAACTCTTCCTCTTGCAGAGAATGGTAATCTGATTTCCAGTACAGTTAATAACGGCCGAGTCAAGGGTAAAGCAGAGAGATCTGATTCACCAGTCTGTGACGGAGGCGCCAGAGACATGGTTAGGGTATGTATTGCTCCATGTTTCATTTCATCATACACGGTTGTATGGTACAGGTTTGGATTGCAATGAGGTTTTTGTGTAAGGTTTAAGATTGAGGGTTGTGGTAAGATTTAGGAATTTGGGAATTTGGTTTGTGCAGGAAATGGACCACAGTTCAGTTTGCTGCCTGATCATGTGCCTTTCAACTTTTGGTCCAACAACAATGGCTTCTTGCTGTAGTTTGGAGCAAATATTGGGATTAAGTTTCGGTTGTGATTTAGTCTTACAGTAAAAACTGTCTCAGTGGCCACCTCTCTATTAAGGCCACCTATTTATAGTGGCTACCTCCATTGTCTTCTTCCAAGAAGAAAATGCAGAGGCCATTTTTTTCCTGTTTCACTCGAGAGTCCTTTAGAGGGGTTTGACTGTTGGTTTTAGGATTATCCGTAGGGATATTCGGAAAACGTTGGATCCTTGATTGGGTCAGGTAGGTTGATCCAGGACCAACTTTAGAAATTTGTTTTTTTTATGACAAAACAACACTGGAGCAATTGTCGCCGAAGCTTGTGTCATAGCAGCCAAATTCAATGGCTCATTAGATGCCACAACAGCCCACAATGACATCTTGGAAACTTGAATGTGAAAGCTCTGCCCCAGTGGTCCAAATGGCAATTCCAAGGCTCTACAGTAACCTTTTTGCTGGGGGGGGGGGGGGGGGGGTCCAGATTAATTTTTGTCTCGCCTGCGTAGCGGAGCGAGACATAGGTATCACTATTTCCGGTGTCGTCGTCGGCGTCGTCGTCGGCGTCGTCAACAATTGTGTTGTACACCCAATAACTTTCTATAGCTTTAAGGTGGGATCACCAAATTCATACCAGAGGTCCATCTCTTGAAGGCGCAGGTCAAGTTCGAATATGAGTCGAATTGGAATAAGGTCAAAGGTCAAAGGTCAATGAACTTTCCATGACTGGCACTGTGCTATATTGTACACACAATAACTTTTTATACCTTCGAGGTAGGATTGCCAAATTCATACAAGAGGTCCATCTCTTGAAGGTGCAGGTCAAGTTCGAATGTGAGTTGAATTTGATTAAGGTCAAAGGTCAAAGGTCAATGAACTTTCCATGACTGGCACTGTGCTGTGTTGTACACACAATAACTTTCTATAGCTTCGAGGTGGGATCACCAAATTTATACCAGAGGTACATCTCTTGAAGGCACAGGTCAAGTTTGAGTATGAGTTGAATTTGAATAAGGTCAGAGGTCAAAGGTCAATGAACTTTCCATGACTGGCACTGTGCTATGTTGTACACACAATAACTTTCTATACCTTCGAGGTAGGATTGCCAAATTCATATGAGAGGTCCATCTCTTGAAGGTGCAGGTCAAGTTCGAATGTGAGTTGAATTTGATTAAGGTCAAAGGTCAAAGGTCAATGAACTTTTCATAACTGGCACTGTGCTATGTTGTACACCTAATAACTTTCTATAGCTTTGACGTGGAATCACCAAATTCATACCAGAGGTCCATCTCTTGAAGGCGCAGGTCAAGTTCGAATATGAGTCGAATTTGAATAAGGTCAAAGGTCAAAGGTCAATGAACTTTCCATGACTGGCACTGTGCTATATTGTACACACAATAACTTTTTATACCTTCGAGGTAGGATTGCCAAATTCATACAAGAGGTCCATCTCTTGAAGGTGCAGGTCAAGTTCGAATGTGAGTTGAATTTGATTAAGGTCAAAGGTCAAAGGTCAATGAACTTTCCATGACTGGCACTGTGCTGTGTTGTACACACAATAACTTTCTATAGCTTCGAGGTGGGATCACCAAATTTATACCAGAGGTACATCTCTTGAAGGCACAGGTCAAGTTTGAGTATGAGTTGAATTTGAATAAGGTCAGAGGTCAAAGGTCAATGAACTTTCCATGACTGGCACTGTGCTATGTTGTACACACAATAACTTTCTATATCTTCGAGGTAGGATTGCCAAATTCATATGAGAGGTCCGTCTCTTGAAGGTGCAGGTCAAGTTCGAATGTGAGTTGAATTTGATTAAGGTCAAAGGTCAAAGGTCAATGAACTTTTCATAACTGGCACTGTGCTATGTTGTACACCTAATAACTTTCTATAGCTTTGACGTGGAATCACCAAATTCATACCGTTTTTCAAACAATAAGTTTGCCATAACACCTTAATAATTAATTTAATTTTACAATTTTACTCACATTATTATCAGTTACATTCTTTTTCACTAACATTCATTTCCTTACTTGCATGGAAATAATTATAGCTTCGTAGTATTAACAGCATTCTTAGTGTTATCTGATTTCCTAGGGATAAAGTAGGCCTATACCATTATTGCATATGTAAACTGTCAGAACCACAATTCACCCCCTAAACTGCTGACAGCCTCAGAAGTCATATAGCATAGTTTTGACATGCAGTCTCTTCATGACTGCAATATGCAGGCGAGACAACGCTTGGCGTTTGCCTTGTTTTTTTAAAGATTCTGTGAGCTTGAGTCCTATGCTACAATTTTTTTAAATTTTTTTTTTTGGGGGGGGGGGTGGCTGTCAGAATTTGGATTGGACATGTGGCCTGAGTACCTGTCTGTGTGAAAAAATATAATAGTTTATTGGTTGATATGAATGATGCAAAAAACATCAGCTAACAGGTAACAATGAAGACTTTGGGAATGAGAACAGTAAAAATAATTACCCCCCCCCCCCCTCAGTCTGTTATTACTCATTAATGTGAAGCTCAAATAGTCACACTATCATGCTCTGCGCTGTGGTTGAATAATTAAAAATAGATGAAAGGAGAGCTACTCCAAGTGTCTAGAAGTTGTGATGAAACAATTCGTGTTGCACTTAATCATGACTAAGTGCTGCTATCCATTATTTCTGGTATGCAAATTATCCCCGGAATGGATTGTGCTTGGACCATGGAATACAAACACACCACCCCATGTAAAGGAGGTACTGTACCTGTATAGCTTGATGAAACAGGGTCCCTTTCATAAAACTTGTTATCAGTAACAACTGCCAATTTCTATGACAAATTTGCTCTCAGCCAATCAGATGCAAGGATTTTAGTAGCTTATAACAGTTATTGCAACTTGTTATTGATAACAAGTTTTATGAAACAGGGCCCAGATTGGCAAGAAAAGAAGCCGTGTGAATGCAAACTGCAAAATTGCCGATTTAAAACTTGTAATTTAATTTGGCATACTTCATTTCATGACAGTTTCTGTTGATATGAAAAAAATCCAGGTAGTAGAAATAGTTTTACCTTCTCTGTCTCTGTCTAATTTTTGTGCAGTAAAATAATTGATTTTATGCAATAGAATAATGTTTTTCACTTTTCAGCAATATTCACTTTTCGTTCCAGACAAGTCTTTTTCAGTATTTTTCTAAGCTATCTAATACATATAAGATCAGTAGAAGACCATTGGAACATCAGTGTAAAACTAATGAAAAAAAAGGAGTAAAATTTGCACTTCAATATTCATTTGTTTTAATTGAATTCATACAACTTTGGGGTCAAAGAAAATTGAATTTGCATAGAACCAAAGAATCATGGGAAATTTATTCAAGGCAACATTTCCTAAATATTTTAACAAAGTTTTGTGAATGCCCTGTGCAGTCCTCAAAATTTTGTTGGAATTATTTCTTTTCATTATCCATGAAAGTAAGCAAGTATAGGGAAATACATGTAGTTTTTAATCAGAAGTAAGTACATGTCCACAAGACCTTTTTTTGATAGAATTATTTGGTCCCCATCAGTACTGAAGAAATAAATTACATGTAAGCACAATGAATTATTGTGTTTCTCTTCTTGAATATTTGCAGTTACATACGAAGCTCTCATTTTGCAATATGATATTGTTTTGGATAGTCACGTTACAATTAATCTAATTTGCACACTTTTCAGAAATGTAAATTTAGAGACAATCTTTGAATATGTGATGATTTCAATTACCTTGGATAAGAGAAGTTTGCTATCAGAAATTAATTGGCTGGTTTTGCAAGGTTAGAAATGATATGATTGGTAATTTTACAAGAGGTGTTGGAGGGAGGGAGAGAGGAAGAGAAAGAGAAGGAGAGAGAAAGTGAGAGAGGGAGGGAGACGTAAAGAGGGAGAGAAGAAGGGAGGGAGCGAAGGAAAGGGAGGAGGGAGAATGAGATGGAAAGAGAGGGAGGGAGGGGGAGAGAGTAAGGGAGTGAAAAGGAGGAGGGAGGGAGGGAGGGAGGTGGAAGGGAGTGAGTAAGGGAGCAAGGGAGTGAAAAAGAGGAGGGAGGAAGGGAGGGCCGTGCAGGGGACAGACCGGATGATGTGTATGTACATGTATGGGAGTGGATTATGAAGGCTGATACTTCATGAAAAGCAGGAAACTATACCCAAAGACTTGCAACTCTATGAGATGTGCCCCCTCCAAGTGTCTTCTTTCTTACATTCTTTCTTTCTCTTTCTTTTTCTTTCAGTCTGCTAATGTCTTCACTTTCCTTCTGTTTCTCTGTTTTCTCCTTTCTCAGCATAAATGCCTTCTCTCCACCCTTGCCTAACTCTGTCCCTCTCTAAGCCTTTCAGCTTTTGACTTCCCTCTCCTTGCTTATTCTTTCACTTTTTTTTTCAGTCTCTTGGTGGCCTTTCTGTCCTTTCTCCATTTTCTTTTATCTTACCATTTCCCTTCCATGTTGCATACATTCTCCCTCTTGAGTCTCTCAAGTCTCTCCCTGTCTCCTTAAGGTGCTTTCACACATGATGCCACAGTGTGGTACCACACTGTGGCGCCACACTTTTTTGTGTACAAGCCTATGGGGTATAGGGCGACAAAAAAAAATGTCGCCGAGGCAGGACACACCTTTTTTGCCTGCCTAGATACACAAAAAATGCGCACAATCAAATTTCTAAAAAGTTAGCGCAAAAATTGTTGCCATGAGATTGCTTGTGCAAGCATGCACAAGTTTTGACAATATGCTCTCTTCTTGAGAGTTGACGCGTTAATGCGCATTCATTAGCATATGTGGCGACACAAAGTCCCACCATGTGTGAAGACGAAACAGTGTGGCGCCACAGTGTGGTACCACACTGTCGCATCATGTGTGAAAGCACCTTTACACTATGAACATGACAGACAAAGAAAGCGGACAAAATAAACAACCCCTCATTCTACCCTACACAATGGTTTGGGTTGTCAAAAGAACATCCTTCACAGCTATTATGTTTAATCATGTAGTTCCAGGTGAATATGCATGTGACACTTGTCCCACATATTTCAGATAACAGCAGTGAAGGGATGTTCTTTTGACTAGCAGAACCATTGTGAGGGGTAGAATGAGAGGTTGTTTATTTTGTCCGCTTTCTTTGTCCGTCATGTTCATAGTGTTATCAACCTTTCTCTTTCTCCTGAGCACTTCCTCTGTCCCTGCCCCCCCCCTCTTCTTTCTCTTACTCCCTTTTGTGTGTCTTGCATGGGAACAGTGCAGAAATAATTCCATTCTTTCTAACCTTTTCAAACTGTTCCTTTTATCTCTGTTTTCAGGAATCGGGGGATGGGGAGGAGCGTCGGCTGAGAAGCAGTGCTAAAGGACTTCCAGGTAAAACCTCGTTCAAATGAAGCTTCTTTTTTTTTGCTTGAGACAGAAGCACAAGCACATTTCTGGACAAAACCTGTGTGGGTTTTACATCTCTGGCCCAGGGCTCTAAACTACATTTTCCTTTGTTCATTTGCTTAATATTCTAGAGCTCAAATATCAAGGGCCATTCCAAGCATTCTAGCAATGCGAAAGTGTCTCTAAAAGAAGACCCTCTACTGCTCTGCAGTACAGAGTCTTTTTGAGGTCGGGCCTGTTTCATAGAACTTGTTATCAGTAACAACTGCCACATTTCTATGACAAATTTGCTCTCAGCCAATCAGATGCAAGGATTTCAGTAGCTTATAACATTTATTGCAACTTCTTATTGATAACAAATTTTATGAAACAGGGTACAGAGCTAAAGTCACTGCTTGGGTTTAATATCCTCAACTCTCTTTTTTCCTTCTTATTTATCTCTTACTTTTTCTCCTTTTATTCTTTCTAGTTTCCTGATTCTATCCAAAGGTATCATTTTACCAATGAAGGAAAAACAAAATCATAACAACATCCTGGGAAAGAAAGTGGAAGGCGGTCTTCCTGGGGTATAAATGAATACTTTGACCTGGACTAAATTGCACCTTGATGCCTTCGATCACTACCAAATTACGCTCAACATGCTTTTTATAAATACCAGTATATCATGCCTAAATAACTTCCTGTGAAACTTGTGGAAAAAAACCCATCACCAATGATTTTAATTGAAAATATGTTGTAATGATGTATTCATGATTGCCTGTGTTTATAATTTACTTTGTGTGAGGGGGGGGGGGAAATTGTATGCAATGAAATTATTTGGAATTTACAGATGTTGGAAGAAAGCTATCAGGTTATAGTGCTAGAAGAATTATTCTTCTGTCATTGAACAATTGTCAAGTTTATTGCTAGTCATTTGTCATGTGATATCATTGTGAGCAGAAAAACAAGGAAATATAGATTATGAGTCTTTTTGATTTCAAAATAGTCACTATCATGTTGTCAAGAGGATATACATGTACTAGATCAAATAAAGTTAATGTCATTTGTACTTTGTGTTGTGTGTATGCAAGAAGCAAATACATTTCTCTTGATTTTACTTCATTATTTTTTTCTTTTAATTGCAGCAGAGCCGGCACCAGATATACAAAGGTAAGATATCGAATTACTCTTGATATATCAGTTTGACATAAAAAGTTTCCTTTAAGATGACCACACTTTTTAACTCTTAAGCTCCATGTACCAAAGCTACATACACTAGCCTCTGTAGCGTTGCCATATACACGTACATGTGTATAGTTGCATGCTCACTTATGCCTATTGCCTACTTAACTCTTCTGCAAAAAATTTGGCACATGGGGATTTGCGACTGGTACTATAAGGGTTTAACCATTCGTGACAGCATCCACATTTTATGTTTGGCCCAATAACTTTTGATTCAGAGCCCTAAAAACATGCCAAATACGTAAGCAGACAGGCCAAAAAGCCCTATACATACAGTGTCCATTCTGGTTCCATCACTCTTTGTTGTTTGATACTTATATTCTTTTAAAGGAAAATAAGCAGTAAAATGCGTAGAGTGGCAATATGAAGGAAAGTTCAAACCTCTGTTTTTCCATGCAAACTGGGAACTTTCTTAAAGTGATTACACAATGATAAATTTTTTTAAATATATGATCGAGAATTGAATTCGAAGAAGAATAACATTAAAAATTTGATGATTTTCAATCAAAATCAATGCATTTTGGCTAATTTTCTCATAAAAAGTCAAGAGTTGACCAACAAAAATTTGAGTATGAGATATGACGTAAAAGCGCGCATTGCAGTTGTGCTGCGCGCTGGACTGTACAATATGTATTATACTTTGCGCGCATTTTGCTAGAAGTGCGCGACAAGGTACCCACTTTGACGTCATTTTGACGTGAAAGTGGGTACTCGGTTGAAACTAGGTCACAGATGAGGGGTCAAAAATATCCTGAAATCTTACCACATTTGGAGGTTTCCATGGCAACACGACTTTTAAAAAAACTTTAGGCAGATGATTTTCTGCTAATAAAATCATGCTCTTCTAAATGAGCTAACATTGTTTCAGCATTGGGTACCCCCTTTAATCTCTCAACCAGTACTCTCTGTCGATGTATTTCAGATAGATGAATTTTTATTAGAAACATGTAACAATGGATGAAAAATACTGGTGTTGCCGATTTGAAGAAGAAAAGCTTATCAATTGAGGCTTTATACAATTCCTGTCATGAATACTTTAGTACAATATCAGATGGGTGTAGGAGAATGAGGGAGAGATACAAGTGCTCTATTTGCAACAAGGGCACTGAAAATGGTGATCATCCTCTGTAATTACTTAGCTTTAGGGCAATTAAAATTATCAAATATTTATGGATGAGGCATTCTATAACTGTCCCTACTCAGTCATTAAAATTGCATTGTATAGGCATGCGTACATATAATTTACCTACCTACATGTACGTATCTATTGGGATGAGAAGAAGCTGTTGACTGTCTCAACTCCATTGATTGCCAGTGTATGCGTGACAGCTGAACAAAACTTGTGGGCTCAATTCAAATTGAAGTGATGAAAATGGTGGTCGTGTAACTTTTTACTTTCAAAGGGATGCATTTTATTTGTTGTCGAGGCCACACATCTCTACGATGCACTAGTGTGTTCATGACAAATGAGAATTTAAAGAAACAATCTTCTTTGATCTTTTTTGTTTATTTCTTTCAACTGTTTTAGCATTCCCTATTATTCATGGTTTGCGCATTTATTGAATTCTCGTCAACACTTGGATGAAATATAACAGAGCCGTGAGCCATGGAAACCTGGAAAGATTTGAAGCTGTATGGGGAGACAATGGATGACTATTGCAACTGTTAACTTTTCCCCTGGAAAATTTGTATCATTTGTATCTTTAGAGGAAGATGATGCAAGCCCTCGAACAAAAAAAAAGAAAAAGTAATTGTCTCTCTTACGTCCAGGTTTGAAGTCCATAAATAGAATGTGTAAGGAAATGAAATGAGGCTCTCGTAAAAACAGTTATGAAAGAGTTTGCTTTTGTTTGCAGAACTGTATTGCAGAATCATGTTTGCATTGGATGTATGTTTTATCTGTTTAGCAGCTGCACAACGCGTGGATGTGACGGTTCTGGCCATACTAGCGGAGGGAAGTACACAAGGCATAGAAGGTAAGGAACCCTGTGTTCTCTTTTTGGGGGAATTGAAGCAAGGCTGTTCAATCCCTCCTACGCTACCCTTTTTTTGAAGTTGTTGTAAATTAACATTCAAGGGTGACATATAGATTTTGAAATGTTTTGTTTTATTTATGAATTTGGTGGGAAATATCTTCCTGGGTACAAAATTCCCATTAGAGGTAACTTTTTTCGGGAAGAACTCCTTGAGACCAGGGAAAAAATATACGGGGGCTCTGGGTGAATTCGCCCCCGAAATGCCAAAAAGAGCCCCTGAAATTCTCATAGGCTCCAATGTAAACTGTAATACAATGTAGAAAATTCGGGTGAGTGAGCTCAAAAAGTAGCCCTGGAAAAAAAATGATTAATTTTTTCCCTGCTTTAGACCCTCTAGTCGTGTGGTAGGATGTACGGCCCATGGCATGAAGGGGTATTATTGACTAACATTTGGACCCTGACATGAAAGTAATGAAATTATTTATTGATTTTCCATAGAAGTGAAAATAAATATTCACTTCCAGAAAGACCGATTATAATTATTCTCATTCCATAGGACAATATGACCCTTATTCATTGATTTCAAGAAATTGCATTCTATTGTTGACATACCTTTGCTTCCTATCATCTTTTTGACTTAGTTTTGAAACATGTTTTTCAAAATGGAAAATGTACAGGAATTCTTGATACAAAAGTGAATGTAGAGGTGTTGTAGTCAAGTGGTTTAAACTTGACTGGTGATGTGAAGGTCATGGGTTCAACCCCCAGCACTACACTAATGTTCTTTGGCAAGACCTTAATCTACATTTGCCACTCTCCACCCAGGTGTTAAGTGGGTACCCATTAGGATGCAAAAGTCATCTTGGTTTGTTTAGCACTTTGAGCATCTGCAAAAGGCACCCGACTGCAATCCTTCTCAGGTAGTGGAGATGGTGTACATTATATGTGGACAATCCTGAATCCGATGATCGGGGTAATAATATTCCTGCAAAACACTTAAGAGACAGAATTTATAAGGTGCTATAAAAAAAATCCCTCCAGACATTCTTTTTGTGTGTGTGTATAAATTGAATAGTTTAGAAGATAATGATTTCATAAGATTGGACAAGAAGGTACACGCTTATCTTTGTTTCCTTTTTTCGTGTTCCAGACATTTCTGTTGTTCATCATCTCTCTAATTCCGTTCTCACTTACATGTAATATCTTCATAATTAAGGACTTGTTAGGTTGTAGGTAACTAATATCAATATTTTTTGTATTCCTTGTATTGTCACAAGAATGCTGAATTTACATGTTGAAGTGTATGCCACTATTATTTTTATATTACTGTCCACGTTCTTTTGATAATTACAAGGATTTATACGTAAAAGATTTCTATGGGAAACTAATGAGGCATAGTGTGTATGCATAAAAACTTTAAGAACGAGGAAGGAAAATTATATTTGTACATAGGTCTTGTAACAACACAAACATTTAGAAGTTCCTGCTCAAAGCAGAAATATTGCTCGAATAAACCTTGCTTGATTAGCAACACTTAGGCATGTTGATCTTTCATGTTTATCCATGGTTTAATTTGCTTTGTTCAAATGTCAACATCTTATCAGTTTTTATTTATTTTGCATTTCTCGCAAAGCTTGGATGAAATCATGCTTGCATGCCAATTTAGAGGGAAATGGATAGATATTTATTTTATACAATAATATTTATGATTTTTAATGGATAATGGTGATATTCTTATCTAATTCCTTTGAGGAAACATATGGAATGTTCATACATGTAGAAAAAGATGACCAGGGCCAGGTAACACAAAGGTTTGCTATCAATCTCTAAGTTGTAACAGCCACTCAAGACCACTGTTTCATGCGTATGTCGTTCAGAAAGGTGACCCTGGACCAATCAGAATGGTTGTTTTAAATTTGCGATCGATCGCAAACCTTTGTGTTACGGGCCCCAGGTATGCCTTTCATACCCCCCCCCCCCCCCCCTCCGCAAAAGAAAAATTACAAAAGCAATTTAGGAAGCTTTTTATGATGACTTACATTGATTTCTTTTTCCTTTTTATATTTATTTTTCATTTTTTAAACAAGCATGAATTTATACTGAAACAAATAGTAAAGAACTGACTTTAAAGCAACATGTGAAATGTTGCAAAAAGGAAGTTCCTTTCAAATTGTTAAAGGAAGAATCTAGTAGTACCATAGTCCCATTTTTTGCTAGAATATGAACTTTTTTCAGTCATTTTCTATCTTAAAGCAGTTTGACAACCTGCTTTTGTGAAGATAACACTCACATATGCCCATAAATAAACTGTCACTGGACATGTCCACATTAATACAGGCTGCAACGCAACTTCACTTTCTGTGCTAGCTGGAGCTGCCATGACTATTGTTAGAAAGGTCATGCTTTCAACAGGTGACCACTTCAATTCCCGATGAAAACTGTATCCTGTGTGACAAAGCCATCGAACATTTGACGTTGCAAAGGTCGCAGTCAACTATCTCCTTTATTGTGACCTTTTCTCCTAATACATTGTGGCATTGGTGTTGTTTTGCTCCTTGGAAGCCAAATAATACCAAAGCTTTTCAGGTCTGGTGCAGATGTACAGGGGGCACAGTGGCTAAATTGCTCTTTGACTTTCAATGTAAGGGTGCAAGTTCAAATCTGAACGAGGTGATTATGATATTTTTAGGCAAAATGTTTTGTCTGATGTTTCCTTATGATGTGGATGTACTTGTAGCGTGTAGAAACTTGGAAGAATTCTTTTCATTGTTGTTAAATTGGTATAAGTGACTGTCAGAACTGGCGTAAAACTCATAGACAAGGCATCGCAGTAATTATTCAGGGGTTCAGTTTCAGAATATTATTGTAAGAAATAATGAAATAAGATAAAAATAAGTTGGAATTTAAAAAAATAGAAATAAATATAGAAAAATATCAAAACCACATGATAAAAGTGAAAGAAATTTCATTTAAAATTTTACAAATGTATCTGAAAAGGACAATTTTATTGAAAATTGGTTTTTTTAATGAACTTGGGAAGGCATGAACTTTGCGATTCTGACTTCAGTGTTCAGCTCTAGATTAGAACCATTCTTTCAGAAGTGTACATCCTAGGCACATGAATTCTGTATAAACATGGACCTTTGCTGTGATTGTTTCATAGCCTGGGAACAGCCACAGGCTACTATTAAAGGGTATGGACCAATTAAAATTATCAAGCCCCTTTGCATCCAACAACAACAACCCACTAATCAGTTGCCTGCAAAATCCTCAAGATCAGTCGCATAAAAGACAGGAAGACAGTGAAACGAGATTGACTGTTTGATAAGAATTTAAATCTCGTTCAACCCTCTCCTACATTTCTCCTTGCCCTCAAAGCATTCGGGTGGAAAATCTGATTTATTGCTTGACTTTTGGATCAGAGATGAAAATGGAATTGACTTTCAAGAAGGAAAGCCGACTTGTCCAGTAGGAGAATTCGGAAAAGAGCTGCTGGCTAAAAGTCAATCTAAATAAATTCAAGCGGTGTCTCTTTTTCAGCATCAGTTTTAGTCAATATTTAGTAGATTGCAGTGACTTCATTATTTTGATCTTTGTCTTATCTCATGTTCCCTCTATCTTTGTGTCTGTTGCTTGTTTTTATGTCCTGTTTTCTGTTTGTTGGTCGTTTTGTTTCTGACTCTTCATATTTTCCCCATCATCTATTCTCTGTATCCGATTACACAATTTGTTTGCAGCTACTCCAGCAGCAGATTGCTTTATAGTTAACTTCTAACCAGGCACGATTTTCAAAAGAGAAGAGCTTGAATTCTGAAAAAGGTTAAAAATTTATGGGTGAGCTTTCCATTCTTTTTATGTGGGTTAGGACGAATATCGCAGTGGAAAGATTCTCCGGAAAAGAAAAAAGATCTTCAAATGCCCTCAGTGTTAAAGCAGAACATTCATACCAATCTTCTTTGCTCTGCTCTTCTTTTCATCACTCTTTTTCAATATGTACATTATACTTCCCTTTCTCATCTGAGCATTCTCTCTCTTTCTCTCTCTGTTGCCATGCATTTGTCTTTTTGTGTACCTCGCTTCCTAATCTCTCTATCTCTCTATTACATGTATCTCATGCTCTCTCCTCTCCTATGTCACAATTGATATGTAGTATTGTAGTTATGCCTCCCATCGTGGGGTGTTTCATAAAGCTGTTTGTAAAATTACGCATGACTTTACAAATGACTTGAATATGAATTGCCAGATGGGACTGCAAATGACTGCATCTCCCATAATTTCAATTAAATTGTGTAAAATATACTTCACAATGAAAATGTTTGGAAACAATAGTAATGTTAATTTACATCTGCATATTTCACCTTTAGCTGATGTGATTTACAGTATAATGATTGAGAACCCCATTTGGCTTGCCATATTCAAGTCATTTGTAAAGCCATTTGTAACTTTACAGCTTTATGAAACACCCCCAGGACTCCTTTCCTACTGTCTCCCTCTCACTTCGTGGGTTTATTTTGTACCTAGTAATTTCTTTCCACTTCTGTGGATCTACTCCCCCATTTGTTTTTTTTTTATTCTTCTGTTTTTTCCTTATTTTTTTGTATTCTCATCTCTCTCTCTCTCTCTCTCTCACACCATAATCCTTTTTTCTCCCTACCACTCCCTCTGTATGATGTATTTCCTGACTTGGTCAGATGTCTCTGTATTCTTGTTTCTCGGGCTGGGGGGGGGGGGGGGGTCTTTGTTGTTATTCTTTGTCCCTCTCCCTGTTCTCCTCCTTTCCCTTTGTCCTTTGTCTGTCTCCCACTCCATCTCTTTATGTGCACATAGAACATTGAAAAAAAAAATTGGCATATATCTTCTTCTCCCTTTCCATCTTTTTGTGTCTGTTTGATTTTTCACATCTTGTGTGATCTCTCCCATTCCTTTTTTTATTCTCCTGTAGGTCTTGTGTTCTCTTCTTTCTCTCTCTCTCTTGCTCCTTTCCTTTTTGTTTCCCTACTACTCTTCCTCTCTGTATTTCCTGACTTGGTCAGATATCTCTCTATTTCTGTTTCGGGGGGGGGGGGGGGGGGGGGGGGTCTGTCTTATTCCTCGTTCTCCATGTTCCTCTCCTTTCCCTTTGTCCCCCTCCCACCCCATTTCTGTATGTGCACATAGAACATTGAAAAAAAAATTGGCATATATCTTCTTCTTTTTATGTCTGTTTGATTTTTCACATCTCGTTTGATATCCTCCCCCATTCCTTTTTTTATTCATCTGTAGTCTTATGTTCTCTGCTTTTTCTCTCTCTCTCTTTCCCCTTTCCTTTGTGTCTCCCGACTACTCTGCCTCTCCTTATGATGTATTTCCTGACTTTCGATAGATATCCCTCTATTTCCCTTTATCTTGGGAGGGGGGTCTTTGTTATGCCTCATTCTCCTTATTCTCCTCCTTTTTCCTCCTCTCCCTCCCACTCCATCTCTGTATGTGCACATAGAACTCATGTTTTAATTTTGTCAGATATCTTCCTCTACCTTTCTATTTTTGTGTTTGTCATCTCACTCTCTCGCTGCAGTTTTATCTCTCTTTCTCTCTCTGTTTAATTGTATAACATTTTTGCATGTCCATCACTCTCTCTTTGTCTCCTTTTCTTCTCTCCTTGTCTTCTTACCTTCTCTTCTTCTCTCCTCTTGCTTCTCTCTCTCTCTATATATATTTCCCTATCTTTTGTGATCATGCTCCTCCCACTCTTCCACCACCTCTATCTATCTCATCTTCTATTAACCATCCATAATGCACATCCATACATCCCACAACCTTTTTACTTGCTGCCATAAATCAACCCGACTCTCCTGCGGTTCGTGAGCCATGTCAGTGCACATTCAGACTTGCACACGACAGGTGTGTCTCCATCAGCCCGAGTGAGCTCAGGCTTAAGATTCTATCCCGATCAGTGCTACTTGAGACAAAGGTCCAAGTTTGAAGAACCCTGTCTCCATCAGCCACAGTTGGACAATTCCTGCTCTTGGAATAAGCTCGGGGTACAGCGCATGCGCGTTTTGGTTGCAGTTATCTTTACAGCATGTGCTTTTGAAATGAAGATATACAATACTAGGCACCATGGTTCTCGCCAGTACTTAACACCCATGGTTCCATACCATGCGTAAAGGATTTCAGACAAGGAAGAACCATGTGTGACATTGCTGCACCATGTGTGGCAACAAGGGTAAAAAAATATTGGAGTATATATTCCTAACAATAATGATAAATGCCACAGATTGTTTTGCTTTTTGGCAATGTATTTTTACTATAATGCCATTAGTAGACAACTCCTGCTTACCAAGAAGTATTTTTCATCCTTTTGCTATAGCATATACTGCTGCCACACCTAACTTTAGGTGTTATCCATAAAACTTCCGAAAATTACGCGCTTTGTGCAGAGGGGGAACCACGTGTGGATTTTTTTCTAGTGAGAACCCTGCTAGGCACCAACTAGGCTGCCAAAAGAAAACAGGTACCTGAATTGCCTGATGGTATCAGGAATAAGACTGAGTTAACCCTGAGCTGCATACCTGTGAAATAATAGGCTAATTTGCCAAGTAGCGGACTTATTCACAAATAACCGCAAGTTCTAAAGCTTGAACTTAAGCCTGTGAAATGGCCTGCTATTAACATCTTCATTACTAATTAACTCGAGCTAGTTTTGATTAGGTTATTGCTAGGATCAGAATTAGGTGGCTATATATGAAAACTCCCGCTGATGGAGACGCACCTATAGATGCAGACTCATGCACCATTCCAGTGAAATCTGTCTGCATGGGTGCATCCCCACAAATTGAACCCAATCTGCTAAATTGAAATTGCTTTTCCCATCATATAAATAAACAAGATAGATGTGATCAGACCCAAAACATGCGTGTCACCCATGTTCTGGAGAAAGCTGATGATACGTTCCAGATTGATCAGTGATCACTTTGAACTTCACCAAAAAGAGAGATGGAATTAACACTGTAGCAAATTCTGAATACAAAACTAGATTAATGCTAAAATGCTTAATTTATTTTAAGTAGTAATTGGTTATCTCATTACTGATTTACCCCAGATGACTTAGTTATTTTATTTAGTACTTTGACATTAGAGTATAATGCATTTTTTAAAGGCTGTTGGCTGGATTCATATGTGTATTAAACTATCAGCTGCCAAATCAATGAAGTAGTCATAAGACAAATCTTGCTTAAATTGTACCAAAGTTATATAAGATGGTAATGATACCCCCTCCCCCCATCTCCACACTGTTTGAAAAAAAAATAAAAAAATTAAAGCCTCATTACCATGATATTGATTTCCATTTTGATGTAGGCTACACTTCCTGAATTTGGGAGTGGGATGTCAGAAATGAAATGGAAAAATATTACAGTCCAGTGTCAAAATCAAAATGGAGTAGTTACTTATGCAGATAGAGGAATCATTCAGCTGTTTGCTGAAACTGTGAAGTTTTAAATCCTCTTTGTTTTTCTTGAGCAGAAAGATCTTCATTAATTGGCTTCATTGCTTTCAGCAGATGATTTTAACCATCAACTTTTCCCCAAACAAAAATATGCACACACGGGACTGACATTGAGTATGATGGTGCTAGACATGTTATGTATCTGGTCTACATGTATGAACATGTGCTTGCAATATTACACGTAATGAAACTTGTGTGCAATAAAGCATGTACTTTGATTGAATGCCTCATCCCCTACCCTGTAGACATGGAACGTATTTCCATCATTTTTCCCCTGTGGAAAGTTTCAGCTGTTTAACCAGACGAGCTCATCCCAGTGTTCTCATAACCAGCGTTAATAATTCAAAAATGTGCAATCGATGTTGCTGGCAAGGTAAAGGTCAGACGTTACCCTTTCTTGCTCTCAGTCCAGGGAATCCTGCAAAATGTTTTCTGTATCCTGTATTTTATCAAACCAAGCAAATCGTGAATGTGTCTTCCTATCTTTCTATCGTAAAAACCCTCAAAATTTTAGCCTATCCTTCTATCATCTCCTCAAATCTTACAGAATTTTCACCTGCCCTTCTGTCTCCTGAAAGAGAAGCTTGAAGTCAGGGAAAAATGATTAGAATAATTTTGTGAGATTTTGAATTGTGTTTATGCTAATTTAGAGAAAAATATGATAGTAGTTTTTGTTTTATGAGGTCCAAAAGGCGAAATATTCTTTTAGAATGTGAGGTTACTAAGTATGGAATCGCCCACTTCTATTTCTTTCTTGAAATGTTTGAGGCTTCACCACTTTTCTTGTGGTACAGATGGTTCCTTTAAACTCTAGGTATGAAGAATCTGTATAAATATAAAATGTCTTTATTGTTTCTTCCATTACCTCATAGCAGTGTAGAGATTTTTTTTAAAGGTCCAGTTTAATCACTTTTCCTCCTCAAATTGACATCAACTATTTTTATTTTCCACTCCTACACTGTTAGAAAAAAAAAATAAAAAATGGATATAACTTGAGCATATGGGCATGAAAAGTACAAAATTGAAAATGAAAAATACAAAATTGCCAATTTGCTTATGAAAAAAGGGATTTTATATTTTCCATGGCATTGCCAATTAAGCGAGTTAAATGAAAAACTCTGATCAGTTCGCCTCTTATTAAAAAATTGCACCGTGTATTGTGTTGGAAGTGGACTCATTTCTCATTTTCCCTTATCTGCTCATTGTCTATTGTGTAAAAAGAAGCCTTCTGGATCAGAAGATACTCTGAAAGTGTCACTTAATGTATGCCAGTTCTGTGTTTAATCGAACAAATCCTCCACAATGTCTGCCTGGATCATCTTGGAAACCTAACATATTCAAGTTGATCCTAGCTGAAGGGAATATATGGTGCAAGAATTCTTTGATTTTTATCTAGCACCATCTCTTTCATGATATAGAGGGTTTCTGCATGCAGATTATGTGTAGAATTTATGAAACCAAATTTTGTTTGAGAAAGCCAGAGATAACTTCCACGTTTGTTGATTTTCTAGAGGACAATTGGAGCAGGGTTGTTGGAATTGAATATTCCTTTTGATCAGTCGGAGTTCATGTACCATATGACATGATTAGATACATACATGTGGGCAAAGCTGCCATGCTGCATCCATGTCTTTGCTTTGCTGTTCAATAACCCCGACCCAAATCCATTTAAAATGTTCATGGCAGAAAATCAAGCGCGAGGTGGTGGTATGTGATTAGTGATACCCAACATCCTGTTTTCAGTCTTGATAATTTCAGTATGAAAACTTCATCCTTGCCCTTCCTTAGCCCTTTGCTTGAATAATGTTATTGTTTTTTACTCTTTCTGTACTACTGGTACATTGTACATTGTCTCTTCATTCCCTCCTTCCCTTGTCATTTTCCCTGCTCTCTCTCTCTCTCTCTGCTTGCTGTCTGAAGGCTTGTTCATGTCAAGCAGTACAGCCCCCCCCCCACCTGCAGTATACGTCCATGTTTTTTACTTGTGTGTAAATGAATGGTATTTTTAGGAGGTAAAAAAAAACCAAACCCAAACTGAAAGCAAAATTTAACTTTTGTGCCCTGTAGCAGCAAAAAAATGGGGATCAATTATACTCTTTAAAAATTAGTGCAAATTGTAGCATCCCACATATAGCCTGCACAGCCACCTTTTGGCAAAGCTCTCTTTCATTTGAGAAAGAACTAATATTGAGGATTGGAAATCATCAAAATGATTCATCAAAAAACATTCATGCATAATATTTAGAATTTGAATTTTAAGAAATGATAATAAATCAACTTGTCTTGCTGAAAAAAAGATGCACCGCACACAGAAATGGATACATGGGACTAGACACTTAAGTTCAGGCTGAAAACTCAAGTAGTTTTTTCTCGTATTTCCAATATGAGGGAATTCAAAGGGCAAACCCTTTCAAAGGATATTCCTATTTTGATCTTCCAAACTGACATGAAATAATTAGGTCATAAAATTATTTTACACCTATCCCTCTTGCTCTCTCTGTCACACACACCCCCTCTCTCTCACCCCCTCTCTCTGTTTTTTTCCATCCATTACTTTTGTATTTTTGTTTGCCTTTCTCCATGCCCATCAATTGTCTCCCACCCACTCTCTCTGTGTGTCATTTTCTGCATAATGTCACTGTCCACATCTGTACACCACTGCTAAAAGACATCTGTGCAATATGAAAATGACTCATTATTCATTATTAATATTATAGAACAAAATGACTTTCCAAACCCTCACCACGGTATCAGTTTAATTGATATCAATCTGCCTTATTATTATTCTCCTTTTATTAGAGTGAGGTGAAAGGGGGGGGGGGACAGTGAGGATGTAGGGCTACATGTATGTGCGTGTAGTTAGGACAGTGCTTTCCGTAGTATCACAGCATCCTTCGGTTATAAAGCGTACATGTCATTGTGTACAGTAAGGCTTGTTCACATGTGAAGCCTAAAACCTGGCAGTAAACCCCCTTGGTTTTCTTAATGTACAAATGAATAGGATCTGAGGGAGTAAAAAAAAAATTATGGCAAGGAAAGAGGCATATTTTTGCCTCCTGGCAGCAATAGGTGTGGACGCATCAAATTCTTATGAAGTTAGCCTAACATATGTGATGTCACAAGTTTGCATAACGTTTTACGAAACTCTACTATGTTTGAGTGTGAACTATTTTTGATGCGTCAGTACGCATCTCATTATCATAATTGGTGTGGCAAAAAACAAAAACATAACGCAGGGGTTTACCCCTGGGGTTTGCCGTTTCATATCTGAAGAGCATTGATAGTGTTTTAATACAGAGGCCATTGACTCCTTGAATGTGCCCAGTATAAGTTATGTCTTATGTCATTTATTTCATCTACAAAGAAACAACCCCCCCCCCCCCAAAAAAAAAAAAAAAAAAAAAAGGAAGAGAAAATTGATTGATGTTAGGGCTTCTAGAAGAATGGTTAGTCAGTGGTCATATTTAGAGGGTTTTTTTTCATTTGAGAATGAATTGTAATGTCTTTTGGGACATATCTTACAGAATTGTTTGGAAGTAAATACAGCGAGCACTTTAAATGCATTTCTATTTGATTTGAACAGTCTCTTAAAAGGGGAACTGATACATGTATTTACCCTCCCTATTGACTGGAAAAGTTCAGACACAGTGCAGCTTTTCCAAACGCCACACAAGACACTCTTTCTCAACTAAGTGTCAAGTGTCCGTGTCCAATAATGCTTTCACCTCATTAAAGATTATACAGGGGTCTCTAAACCATCATTAAAAGTCAACACAGGCCATTGTTATAGAAAGTGCATGGTAATGAGTTTGTGGTTAGTCTGGCTTCCGGGTGGTGCGATTTTATCAGGTTGTATTACAAAGGTAAGTGAATCTGATGATATCTGGAGTTGATGCTTCAGATCCTTCTTGCTCTCCAAGGTAATTTCATGCATTTTGGACAGTGGAAAACTATGCAAATGAGAGAATATTAAATAGCAGAGTCTGAATGCTGAACTATCAACGAATAAACTATTTTCCGTTAGAGATCTGTTGTCCATTATCATTAGGACAATGTGTTTATGATGATGGATATAATGAATTCTGTACTGTATGAAACAGACAAGTATAATAAAGTGAATATCTGCATCAGTGCATATACATATATTTTCTCAGAGAAAGAGAGAGAGAGAGAGAGAGAGGTGGAAAAGTAGAGGAATGAGATCAAGATGAAGGATAAAGGGGATATTGATAGAGAGATGAAGAGATGGAGAGGGAGGAAAGAGAGAGAGAGGAAGATGAAAGGAAAAAAGGCTTTGATAATTTTTTTTAAAAAGATGAAAAGAGGGATGTGAGAGAGATGAAAAGAGAGGGGAAGACAGAGAGATAAGAGCGATGGAGAGAGGGGATGTGAGAGGGAAGGAGGGGATGTGAAAGGGAGGGACGGGGAGAAGAGAGAGAGAAAGAGAGGGGATAGAATTTTGCAGTTGGACAGAGAGGAGGTAGGGAGTGCAGCAAAGAAGTAGACAGTTAACCCATTCATGACAGGAATTATTTAAAGCCTAATTTGATCAGCTTTTATTCTTCAAATTGGCAACACCAAGATTTTTATTTTATTGCTACATTTTCCTTTTAAAACGTCATGTATCTGAAATGAATATAAATTGACAGAAATTATGATGAGAAGTCAAAAAGTTGCCAATTTGCAGGGGAAAACAGTGATTTTAAACTTTCTATCACATTGCCAATTTAAGGATTTTAATGCTTATTTTCCTTTTAAAAGTTTTCAGCATCAAACAACAAATATTGACGCAACCAAAATGGGCACAGTTTGTGTAGAATTTTTTGCTCTTTCTGCTCATGTATTTGGTATGATTTTTAGAGTTTTGCATCAAAGGATATTAGGCCAAACCACAAAATGTGGACCTCTGTCACGAATGGGTTAAATCTACCATTGTCATCAACTGAAGATGTGAAAACATTGAAAGGTTGATAGAGCTGGAGAATCATCCCACCACAAGATACCTCTTTCAACCATTCATAACAGAATTCCATATTGTGTGGTTTGGCCCAACAACTATTATGGTGCAGATAAAGATTAGAAGGAGGTAATGATCTGGAGAGATGGAGAGAGAGAAGGAGACAGAGACAGAGAAAGAGAGAGATAGAGAGACATCGCGGAGAGGAATAGATGGTGTTAATATTAAGGAGTGGAGCAGTGAAATGTATACTTCTGACATCATCTGCAAATGTGAAAACATTGATATGTAGGTTGAGCAGAAGACTCATTCGTTATCCAACTGCAACACACCTCTTTAAGGGAAAAAACCCCAACAATCTACATGTACATGCGCCTTCATGTACAAGGAGATACAGATTAGAAAATGTTGGAGCGAGAGATGGGGAAAGAGAGATAGATTAACAGATGGTACTGAAGGTGGAGCAGAGATTTATGTCTACTGCTGACATCATCTGCAGATATGAACTCATCAAAAGTTGTAGCAGAAAATTATTTGTCATTAAACCACAGCAAACATCTTAAAAGTAGCAGCCACTCTGCCTGTGCTTTGGTATTCAGTGAGTTTGAAATAGTAATCTGATGAAAAGCATTGTACATTTTAGCTTATGGCTTTTCTCTAGGATTTTTATCTATTCAACAAAATGACTGTTGGGATTAGCATATCCCACTGAAAAATAATAATATTAGTAATGACGATGATGATGATGATGATGATAGTAGTAATGTAATGATGAAAGAAAAACGAGGAGGAGGAGGAGGAGGAGGGGGGCAGGAGGGGGTGAGGGAGAAGAAGAGGAGGGAGAAGGAGAAGAAGAGGAAGGACGAGAAGAAGGAGAATGAAGAAGAGTTGGTGGAGGAGGATGAGGAGCACTAGTCTGAATTATGTTGTTTACAAGTGCCAGCATTGCCAATTTCGAGATAAGCAGGGATTTCCAGCATCCGGAAAAGTGACCCTAGCCTTGATGTGGGCGAGTAAAAAGAAATGAAGCATGCCAGTCTGGCCATAAAGTCTGTACGGATGTCTTTTCCCATCCTTCTTAGAGATTTGCAAGGTTGTCTTTCTTGGAATGAAGTGCACTTCCTTGTCAGCTCACCGCCCCCCTAAGATGGGTAAATGGACAAGCGAGACGGTACATGATTGGATTGGTTGCTGTAAATCATTGAAAGTACCCTAGCTTCTAGACTGCAAGACCGATCTTTGTTTTGACTGATCTGTTAGACTAATGTGTCTCCCTCTACACTCAAGATGTCTCTTGTCTTCTTAATTTGTTTGTCTCTCTCTTCCCCTCTTTCAAGATGAATTTTATTCTCTTAACTCCTAATCCTTTTCTCTTTCTTCATCTCTTTTCTTTTTTCTTTTTTTTTTGCACGCATCCTCCCCATCTTTCTTTTCTCATCTCGCTCTTTTTCTCTCTCTTCTCTTCTCTTTATCTTCTTCTTTTCCCCTGTTTCTCCTCTCTCTCTCCTCTTTCTGTTTCTCTCCTTTCCTTCCTCTCTCTTTCTCTCTTTTTCTTTCTCTCTTGCTTTCAATTCCTCTCCTGAAAGAGAATATGTATTGGAGGAGGCAGATGTAAAAAAGGAAGAGAGAGGAAATCTGAGAAGAGAGGAAAATCATAGGAAAAGAAGAGAAGAGGGAGTAAGAGAAGATAAACAAAATGAGTAGGTGAAGACAGGAGGAGAAAGGGTTGGCAAGAGAGTAAGCTAGAGGAGAGAGTGAGATGAAGAGAGTCTCAGAAACCAAGCGAAACCTGCTTGAAGAAAAAGGTGAAAAACCGAGATGTTCCTAATTGTTGTGAATGTTGGTGTATGGGAGAAACCACTTTAGGTGGCATCCCCAATCATATCAACCATGAATTTTCATTTGAATTAGTTGCTCTTCCACACTCCTTGCTGGAGGGTAGAATCTGCTTGTGATCTGTGTTCACACCAGTGGTGTATACATGAATAATTATCTAATGTTCCTCAAGAGCATGATTTATTTGTCTCCTCCCCCCCCCCCCCTTGATTCATTGTGTGGTGTGTGCATGTCTACCCTACTAGTTCACACTTCTTCCATTTTCAAAGGATATTCATTTTCAGAGCTTCCACACTGATTGGTAAATGAAGCTGTAGTCTGCATTCACACCAGTGGTAGAGATGCATCATGTGATAATGGGGCTGATTATCTATTTGCCCTCTTCTCTCTCTCTCTCTCTCCTCCCTTTCTCCCTTCCTTCCCTCGCCCCCTTCTCGCTCCCCTCCCCTCTGTCACCCCCCTCCCCTCTGTCACCCCACCCTCCTCTCCTCATCCTTCTCTTTCAGTTATTGATGTAAAAAAAAATTGTCTTGTGGTTCGTACTTCCAAATAATATTTCAAGGGAATTTTCATTTGCATTCATTGCTTCCGTAAGTTCCATACTTATTGCTTGAAGGTGAATGTGCCTGTGATCTGCATTTACACCAGTGGCCTGAACATGCATAATTATCCATTGTTCACAAGGAGAATGATCTATTTGTAGTTCCTCTCTGTCCTCTTGATTCACTGAAGTTTATGCATCTACGACACTGGTTCACACTCTCAAATTCCCCAATTTTTACAAAAGAAATTGCAATTGAGTTAGTTGCCTCCACACCTTTTGCTTTAGATTAAATGTGGCTATGATCTGCATTGACACCAGTTGTGCAGACATGCATAATTATCCATTGTAGTGTGTATGATGTCTATTCACCAGATGATTTGTATTATCTGACTGCCAATGCAAGAAAGCAAGTGTGTGGTCCTAAGCAAGCAACAAGGAGCCCTACAGCTTAAAGTCCTATCCAAGGGACTTATTAATGTGGATTAATGTCTTACAAAAGTTGGAAGGGCATCAACATGATTTCAAACTTGAGGACTCCCAGTTACAAGACCACTAGTTTACCATTGAGCCATCACCCCTCCACCTTTTCTTTCATATAACTTGTAAAGAACAATGATTTGTGTCTTTATTTTATTTATTTTATATTTACTGGCAAAGGAATCATTACTCTTTTACATGATTTCTTGAGATACAATTTGAAATGTAGACCGGGGGGGGGGGGGGGGGGGGAGGTGCTTCACAAAGAGTTAAGTGTAACTTAAAGTCATGCTTAAGTGCCAACGCGCATGGCATTTGACCCATAATCTCATTGATGACTACCCAGTAGCGCGCGTCCCCTGCGCATGATTTGACCAACGCGATGATGTGTTACATACTGCATGCAACTAGGAATTTATGTCTGATTTTAAGTCACACCTAACTCTTGTGAAACAGCCCCCAGGCTTATGAGCTTGGATTTAATTCTAAACGACATGAAACTATTTTGTTTTCTGGTGATACTTGACCATATTTGACAGTATTTATTATCTTATGTCTTGACAGTTCAAACAGGTGTCCAATTGCAGCCAAGAAGAAAAAGGCAGAGCCTGAGCCCCCACCACCGGAACCGGAGCCTGTCAAAAGGATGAAGAGGTTGTCAAGGAAACGAGGTGCCCCACCAATTAGCCAAGAAGAGACAGCAGCATCTGCAGCAGAGGACGGTCCTACCAACCCCAAGGTGTCGGCGTTGAATCCTGATAACGATGATGCCAACTCCATCTCAAGTCAGGATGAGGACGTGCAGGCAAAGTGTAGCCGGAGAGCGATCGTCAATCTCCAGAAGTTGATCGATAATGTGACAGAGGAGATCAGACACGAGAAGGAACAAGAGGAGGGAGGGGATGTAAAAGAAGAAGGAGGAAACAAGAAGAGTGATGAAGCTTCTGAAGCAAAAGAGTCGGAGAAAGAGGAGGCAGAGGATGAGGAGAAAGCAGAAGAGGGAGGAAGGGATGGGGTAGGGATGGAAGAGAAAGAAGATACAGGTATGGAAATGGAAGAGGAGGAACAAGAAGAGGAGCAGGAAGAAGAGGCTGCAGTGGAAGATGAGAGTGAAATGACAGAAGAGCAGAGTGGTGAAAAGGAAGAGGTGCAGGATGGAGAAGAGGAGTGGACAGGTGGACATGATAAGTTGGATTCCATTGAGGATACAGAGGAGAGTGTTTTGGAAGAGGAGGAAGAAGAAGAGGAGGAGAAAGAAGACTCCTCCGTGACGGATGCAGAGACATGTGCTCCTCCTACGCTTCACAAGGAGCTTGCATTCCTCAACCAAGATATGCCAGTCTTGGACACAGCACCGGACCTTGTGGGAAACAGCTCTGCAGCATGTGAGGACAATAGCAGTGGGACTGGGGATGGGATGAATGGAGATCTCCAGCAAGGTGAGGGAGAGCTGGAGGGCACCCATGAAGGTGCAGATGAGGAGGAAATGTATGGAGAAGCCCCATCGTTGGTCATCGATGAACAGCTATCATCCAGAACTTCATCAAAGATGGAGGAAGATGAAAACGGGTTGCCTCTACATCTACGAGTTCTAAGTGAACAGCTTTCCCAAGAATTGGAAGAAACTCGCAAGAAACAGACTGTCGAACCTTCCTCGGGGAGTTCCGAGCAATCACCCATGCCTGCTGAAGCCCCCCAGGAGAGCGTCCCCACCTCTCTGGCCAGTGCAATTGAATCCTCTTCTCCCGCTGAACTCCAGCAGGAGGAGGCGGATGAGAAGCTTCCACCGCCACCACCAAGCAACGAGGGCATCATGGAGACGGACTTCTCAAACACCAGCAATCTCGCTCTTTCACAAGACAGCATGGACGATAACATGCTTCCCATCAAGGTGTCCCAGATCAAACAAGAGGTGGTGGATCCCTTGGACAGTGACATGGACATGGTGCCAGAAGATCACATCATGTCTCGTCTGACAAGTGACCCTCACAGATCCCCAACCCCTGTCGTGCCAGTTACCGCTCCTTCTGCAGCTGCAGCAACTGCAAGCTTGCCAGGTATGTTGTTATGCAACAGATAAACAGAGCACCTTTACAATCTCTAGTAATTCCTATCAATGTAAAGATAATCACCTTAGGAGACAAACTAGACCATTGGTAGATGACCTTTTTTTGTTCGTATCTTCAGCTGTATTTCTTCTTGCTGCTTGTAAGAGCTCATAGAAAATATGTGAAAAGCAGAAAAAAAATATCAAGCTTTAAAAAAATGAATTGGATTTCAGGTTAGTAAATTACAATTCAAAAGAAAGTGTTAAAAACAATTGCGAGAGTTAGATTCGCTGTACATAACACAAGTGTTAAGTGTGAAATTTGGGAATTATTGAATTGATAAGAAATTTACCCACTTTCCCTCTAAGGCACTTCCAGTACACACAGAAACGAATAGATGGACCACACACACATTTGGTCTGATTGTATGTTTGCCCTGAACACTTCACCTATTTCTTTCATATTTCGAATGTAAAGACGGTTGAAGAGCAGTCCTTTTCAGGGAACTTTTGTATGTATGATATTGTTCCTAGCTGACATGAAAAAAATTTTAAAGCTCGCAAATTATTTTTCACCTTACCCAGAACTCACCATCTCTTTAAAGCCAGAGCGAACTGGCACCCTTGTATGGGATTTTGAATAAGCGCCCTCTCAGTCCTAAACTGTTGATTTTGTCCCCTTTTTGCTCCCAGCATGCTCTATTCTGATCAATGAGAGCTTTATTTTTTGAGTAACATCTGTTAAAATGTATTTGTATTCATACTAAGGAAATTCATGAGAAGCCACAGGATATTGTTTAGTTATTATGTTTCTGCTTAAAAGAAGAAAAAAAAATATGTCTTGTGTTATATTGGAAATAAAACCTGAACTTGAACTTGAACTTGAACTATAATGTTTCTAAGAGTCTCTGGTTTTGAGTAGCCGTAAGTTGGCGCTGTTGTAAATACATCATCATAAGGGTCAGTTCACTGTTGCTTTAAAGCCTGTCAGTTTGTTTGCAGTCCAGCACTTCACAGTATCAGATACATGTAGCACCTTTAAGAACATTGTAAGGAAAGATTTCACTTTTCCTTTTCCTTTTTAACAAATTTCTGTCAGCACCACCTGGACCATGCAATATCGAGTGCAGTAAGTGTCCCACACCTGGCTGTGATGGGACAGGACATGTGACAGGCTTGTACAGTCACCACAGAAGGTAAGTTGTGATGATGATGATGAGGATGATGATGTTGACGACAAGGATGATGATGATGACAAGGATGACGATGGTGACGATGGTGCTGATTGTGATGGTAATGATGATCATAATAATTATGATGACGAGGATGATGATGTTGACGACAAGGATAAATGACAAGGATGATGATGGTGATGATGGTGCTGATTGGGATGGTAATGATGATCATAATTGTGATGCAGTGAGGAGGAGGAGGAGGAGAAGGAGGATAGTGATGATGATTATGTAATGATGATTATGTAATGATGATGGTGTTGATGATTATGTAATGATGATAATGGCAGCAGAAGTGTTTGAGTGATTATGGTAATGTTGGTGATGACTGATTTTGCTGATTTCTAGGGTGATTTTGATTTACGTGATGATCATGAAAGTGGTTATTCTCCATCTTGGATAACTACATAGATAGGATAATGGGATAAATAACTATGATGATGAAAACATTACCCATTGACCATCCAATCAATCAAATATTGATTGTGGGTAGGTACGGTGACAGTATTTTTTTTAAAACAATGATTATGAATAATGAAAATTAATTATTGTAATGATCTCATTAGAAAGCAATGATATCATCCTGATGTTGAAATTTTATTGGCAATAACAAAAATGACATTGATGAAACAAGAGCTACATGTATGTACTATGGGATAGAGTTTTGCATGCATCTGTATTATTCATTAAGATGGGAGATGAGTAAATTCATTTTTGCAGATGAAAGCTAATATCCATTGTGATTGTGATGTTACAGTATTATGATATGTACGTGTAACTCTATTCATTGGAATGAATAGCTGTACGTGTTTATCGACTTTTGATTCTATCCACAGCCTGTCTGGTTGCCCTCACAAGGACAAAATTCCTCAACAGTGTAAGTTTCTTATTGAAGTTTCTACTGTTTTGTAAAGAGTAATTCTAATAAAATGAACCTTTAAAATGCTAATTACTTTTCTATGCATTTCCATGTTAAGTGCAGTAATTTGTAAAGTGATTTTCTGCTGTCATTTCTATTTGCATGGGTGGTGACTCGATAAATGCTCTGGCAGCATTTGGTCTGGGCATATAATATTTCAGCAAAGATACCTGGTAAGCGTTGGCGTTGTAATAGGGCTTTAGGGTTAGGGTTAGGGTTTGGTGGTGGTCCATGGTTAAAGTTTAGTATTTGTTTGTTGTTTTTTTTGTATGAAATTGACACAGCGTAATCGTTGCATTGTACAACCATCTGGGTATCTTTGGAAGCATATGAGCATTTGAAAAGGGCCTTCACCAAATAGTGATCATACATGTATCAGTTTACATTATGCAGGGATGAGGGGAAATTCCCACCTTTGCTTTTAGCGGCAGGATTTTGTCAGCTTTGTTATCAGTGTGGGGATGTATTATTCTCCATCTGTTTGAAGCAGATAGTGTTTTTTTAGTGGTTTTGTGCTTTGTACTGTATCTTTTGCATAACCACTCTGACATATTTTTTATGTGGGTATGTTTACCCTTTTTAATGTGCACGAGGAGAGAGAGGGAGGGAGGGAGAGAGAAATTAGAGGGAGAAGAAAAGGGGAGGGAGGGATGAGAGAAAGAGAAAGAAAGATAGAAAGAGTCAGAGTGAGGAAGAAAGAGAGTAAAATAGAAATGATGATGATCATGACGATGATGACGATGACGATGACGATGATGATAACGACGATGACGATGACGATGACGACGACGATGACAACGATGACGATGACGATGACGATGATGATGATGAAATTAATTAAAGTTGGACATAAAAGACGAATAAGATGTATATGGGATAAGCAGTAAAACAAGAAAAATATAATAAACAAGAAAAATATAATACAGAAAAAGTGAAGAGAGAAAAGGGGAGCAAAGAAGAGACTGGATTGCATACTGGTAATGCTAAATGATAGGTGAAAGGAGAGGAATAAAAAAAAAGAGTTATGTATTCGAAAAAGGTGCATATTTAAAGAAGAAAAAAACATCCTGAAAGTGGCCCCCTACCCGAGGACTGCCAACATCCACAAAGAAAAGACAGAAATGACCACATTTTATCAGCAAACCCCCCCCCCCCCAAAAAAAAAAAATGTTGATGACAAGGAGAAATGAAATGCCCTGGAAAGTCGGTTGACGTGTATGTGGAGCTATTTAGGGGAGCATGGGCAGAAGATTGTTATGGTAATGACATCAAATCTTAGGCACAAAGCAGCTAAGCACCTGCAGAGGAATGGCTTTAATATGCCCATTAACGTCCATTTAAAATACAGCTGGCTAGATAGGTGGAAATTTGTCATAAAGTGCCTTTATGTATTCAAAAGTTTGATCTGTATGCACAGGAATAGTGCAAAGCTTTATAGGCCTACCATATTCATTCCTTCAGATTTACATGTATAGATCATAATGTGCACCAAGTAGAACTAGCTTTGTATTTGATACTTCCAGATTTTTATCTCTGTACTTGTACATTTCCCTACTGTACGAGCAGTGCCATATATTGTTCTTGATACATGTTTATTCATATTTTGTTTACCTAAGGGAATATTGACTTGCTTGGGGGAGGAGAAGGGCATTTTGATTATAGATGTCATGTATACATTTGCCATTGAATGACAATGAGATGAGATCACAGTATTATTAAAAAAAAATAAATCCGTTTTTCTGGCAGAGAATGTAGATTAGTCTGCAGAAAAAGACCCTGTTTCGATGTATGAACCCAATTCTATAGAGTCTTGAGTTGAGCCTAACTTTGTCAGTCAAACTAGGTGTTGTGGTGTGCGCCTGTAATCCAGCTGACAGTGGAAGTTATATCCTGATTCAGCAGACCCAGGTTCGAGTCTGAGTCGCGTCTTTTGGATGGTGACGTTGGTTCCAGACGTAAATAATCATATTTGATTGATATGCGTCTGTAAAAACCCAATTGAACAAAATGAACATAAGGTCAGGAGCAGCTATAGTACAGGAACTTAACTCAGTTAGTCTCATGGTTCAGACACTAATGCATGTTTTGACTGACTGGGCTCTTTTACAGGTCTGCAAACGAGATGTGGACTAGAAACCAGATAATGCTGTATTTCTAAAGGTCAATCAATGATTCTCTTTTCTGGCTATCTGTGGGAGTTTTTCCACTTCACTGGGCCAACAATTCAAAGGTCACTTTGTTGAAAACGGAATCGGAAAAAGGCACCTGAATGCGAAGCATTTGAAAGAGTTGCATATCTTTCTTCTTTTTCTTCTTTTGGGTTCAGTTTGGTTCTTGCAAGACATCGATGTGTATACCCAGTGAAGTGTTCGCAAGCATCAATAATTAGAAAGTCAAGGCCGGGAGAAATACAATTAGACTGTGAGCACAGATGGTGTGGGCTTTGGTATCCAGGGGAGATAAGGGAGAGAGGGAGGAGCGAGAAAGAGAGTCTGTGTGTGTGTGTGTGTGTGAAGGAGGAGGATAAGAAGGAAGGATGGAGGGAGAGAGGGAAGAAGAGAGAAAGAGACAGACAAGGAGAAACATTTATTTGGGGGAGGGGAGGGGAGAGGGTTAAGAAGTAGTGCAAAGTGAATTGATGTAGAATGAGAGAGAATAGAGGGATAGGATAAAGTGATGAGAAAGGGGATAAAATGAAGGAATCAAATCAGGAAGGTATGGATGGAGGGATGGAGGAAAAAATGAGATGGAGGAGGGACTGAAAGAGGGAATCAAAGGAGGAGAAATGAATGGAAGTAAGGAGTGATGGGGATATCCGAAGGGTAACGATAATGATAATATATTGATTTATAGAGCGCAGAACCCATGTACATATATTCTTCTGCTCTGCAAGAGCTCTAGATATGCTTGAACAAAAGTGAACAGGGTAAGAAACGGGGGAGCATTTCATGAAGAGTTTTGTCGGTGATTTTCACCGACTAATTTGCTGTCAGCCAATCAGATGCAAGGATTATCAGTAGCTTGTAACATTTGTTGGTGATTTTCACCGACAAAACTCTTTATGGAACGCTCCCCAGGACTAGCAAGATGAATGGTGGAAGTGAAGAAGGGGAGGGGGGCAAGGGGGTAGAGGGGTGTAGGAAGAGAAAATGGCTGGAGGATTGTATGTTGTAAACATGTATTTGTTTTCATTTTAGTTTTTTTTTCTATGAAAGGTTTTTAAGCTGTAAGGAATTATTTACTGGGTCCTTGGATTCAATTACAGTTTGGCATCATGAGTACACTTTCCCCACTCCTCGGAGGAGTATTTCAACCATTTACCATCTATATGTATGCTCATGCAAAGCACATGAAAGCAGAGCAGTCTTTGGGGGGAGGGGGGGGGGTTGACTGGTGTTATCATGATGCATGTACAAAAGTTTGGATTCTGCAAAGGGGGGGGGGGGGGGGGGAAGCATTTCGGATGTGAATAAAAGGAAGATTTGAATGATTATATTCTGGTATATCTGCTACATGTATATACATGTACTTGAGGATTACTAAAATGCAGTCTCAAGTTAAGGATTTAGCTTTTGAAAGATATTATAGAAGATAATGGTGACATAAGAGTTTATGAATATTGAGAAGGAAAGGGAAAACCCCTAATATGGAGGAGGAGGGAAGGGTTTTAAATTTAAGAAAAGCCTCTTTTAGGATAATTCTGAGTTGCAAATGATGGGTTTACTGCAACTAGACATTATAATGGGTACTTGGGAGAAGAAATGCAGGAGTTATACGAGGGCATTGGGAGAAAAAATAATATAATGAGTTATGGAAAAAAAAAGAAGACTTGTAAAATTTATTAAATTACTTATTCAATGATTTATTTTTTTTAGTTCTTTGACTGTAAGATTGTGTAGAAATGAGAAAAGAAATGGGATACGTGATAGAAAAGAGTCAAACCTGTCTTAGCTGCCACCTCTGTAATACAAGCCAGCTTCCTTCAATGGCCAAAATTTATTCTCGCAGAGATAAATTTTGTTGTTGTTGAATTGGGTTTTTACAGACATGTATCAATCAGATATGATTATTCACGTCTGGGACCAACCTTTAAGTCACCATTCGAAAGACGTGACTCAGACTCGAACCTGGTTCTGCTGAATCAGTTTGTAACTTCCACTGTTAGCTGGATTACAGGCGCACGCTACAACGCCTAGTTATGTGTTCAAGAACCTGTCTATAAAAGCCACATTTTTTATTTCCTTTATGGTGACCATTATAGACAGGTTTCACTGTACAATGAAGTTAATACTATAATTGTTTTTCTGCATGTACTTGACATTGCCCTTCATTATCTTAACTCAGCAGATTTTAGTGGATTCCCCCCTTTTTTTCCTTCTAAAATGAAGTTCACTCTATATCATGTCAGAGAATCTCCTGATTTGTATTAAAGATTGATTAAACCTCACTAGGCCTCAACTGTCTCAAATGATTAATCTGCTCACTGAATCAAAGAGAACAGCAAGAATTAGGGTAATTGGTGCGGATACGATCCACAATGATCCTTTCTTTCTAAAAAAAAAAATTCTAAAGCTATTTAGCTGCCCTTTTTGAATTGCTAATGATACTTCCTTGAAAATTTCTCTGAACCTCGCAGAGACAAAATGATGTGCATCATAAATTTTATGAAAATGTTAATATACTAGTATATTGCTGCGCAATAAATGCCATGCATTAGGAATGACATGTTCATGTCTCCTATAATTTGGAGAGATTTTCCTGCTTAAATTCCTATTTGCAAAATTACTTTTAGTTAACAACTTGATCCTTGCAATGTTTCACAATGAAAAGAAATTTTGTTTTGATATATTTTATTTTCCTGTGCATGTGTACAATTTATTCTCTTCTTTGATTTGATTGTGAGTAATACTAATGTAATTTATTTTTCATGCCTCATAACATATTGATAAAATTTGTGTATGACATATGATTTGAAAAACGAACAGATATACATGTATTTGAAACTAAAATATAGAAATGATGAGGGGGGGGGGGCGCATAGAGAGAGAGAGAGAGAGAGAGAGAGAGAGAGAGAGAGAGAGATGGAAAGACAGCAATCAGAGCTAAAACCAAATGATAGAAATAAACACAAAAAGAAAAAATAATGACATTAAAAGAAAGAAAAAGGAGAACCAAAAAGTAAAAACAGATAAGAAACAAAGAAAAGAAAAATTTGAGAAACAAAGGAATAGAGCACTCTGCCTGCAGCAAGATAGAAAGCAAAACTCAAGATAGAAAAAATTGAACTATGAAAGAGACCGAGATAGCAAGATAGATGAAGGGAGGGAGGGGGGGGGGAGAGAGAATAAGAGAGTGGGAGAGAGAATAAGAGAGTGAGGGAGGAGAGGGAGAGAGAAAGGGGGGAGGGGCTGGAGAGATATGAAGAGAGTAAGAAAGTGAAAGGGGGAAACAGCACTTAGGAAAAGGAAGAGAGGGGCAATTAATTTTTATCTAGATAAAATATCTGGAGAGAAGACCCAAATAAGAGAAAAGAATTATCAGTGTCTCCAAGCTAGAATATGCTGCATATATGTATCAAATCTCGGGGTAATTCTAATTTGATTTATTCTAGAGTAGAAATGCTTTGTAGGGAATGGCATTCGATTTCTTTCCCCACATTGCACAAATTAATCAAATATCTGTCTGGATTTCTCATGAAATATTCAGTTCTCAAAATATGGAACCTAATCTCATTTCAAACCTGCCAGAATATTGACTGGTGAATCAAAGAACATCATGGAAGATTACTTTTCATTGTTTTCATCTTTATCTTTTGTTTTATTGTATTGAAATATAAGTATATTATTCCTGACTTCTGTGCACAAATTACTTTGATATAACTCAGTGAATGCCATTCACATTCATTTTAATGTGTGGCCACATCGTGGCATATATTTGGTATCAGACTTTGATCGGTTTGTCACGGAATGACACTCAACAAATTTTTAAAAGTTTGAAGACCTGTAAATGATAAGCAATGAAATATGCTGAGCTGTTTTGTGTTAGATTGTGAAATGCATCACTGCATTGTTGAGTTAAAAATGGGATGAAATTTGGTTGCGTCAATTGTCTACTTAGAGTAGAAGCTGTGATAAAACGAATCACGATGAATGTCATGGACGGACAAGTGCATCATATGAAAGAGGAAGAATTAATCTTTTGGTATGAAGTGTATGAATTTGTCTGAACATAATCATTCTCAAGTAATTAATGTTAAAAGTTGGTTTCTTTTTTTAAAGAAAGGCTGTATAGTAAGGTGTCCATTTGATTTTGAAGTTTTATACTTATTTGTATTCCATCTATTTATATGATTATATTTATATTGCAATTGTTTTCTTTTACAGTACTACAGTTACATGAACACGTACTGAAGTAAGATGATTTCCTTTTTTTAAACTGTGTACTCGTGATGCTTGTGCTTGCTGTGTATAATCACTCATGTGTGAATGTTTCCATGCATAAATATGAATAATGCACCATATAGATTACCATGTATAGATTAGTGCACCGTAAGCTTGCAATTTGTAAATGACTGTGGCATCGTGGGATGTGCTTTTTTTTTCTACTGTGCTTTCTGTAATTTTCTACCAATATGTCATCTGCATGTATACATTCTCAGGCCAAATAAGATTTATTATTAGTTTCTTGTCACCTTTGGTTTCCTTTTTTTCAGCCTCCCTCCCTCTCCTATTGGTGTTTGATGTGAGATTTTCCTTTTGGATGTGACATCATAGCCAATATGAGGAATTATAACAGTATAACAATGAAATTACCAACAAATAATTTTGTTTGTACTATTTCAACATGTTTTGAACTTCTGTAGTGCAATAACAAAATATTGAAGAAAAAAAATCATGTTGAAATGATAAGTTTTAGTGTGTACAGAAAAAGTATTGACAGATCAAATCAGTATTAAACATCATTCGTTTTATTTTATTTTTCTTTTCTTTACAAACTCTAGACAGGATAATAGTGTTCAAATGTACTTGGTCTGCAATCTCAGCATTCTTTTTCCTTTGCCACTTTCATGTTCGATTCTTCGTTTCTCTTCTTGTCCATCCTTTATTCCCATCACCACTGCACTTCTGACTAAAAATCACTCTTAACTCAAAAGCATGGATTTCTAACTCCTCTTTTTCTTTCTCTTCCATTCTCCCTTTCTTTTCTCTCCTATTTCTCTCCACCAACCCTACATCTCGCCATCACTGCACTCCTTGCTATATTAAAAAGCACTCTCTGTTCCACTAATCTTAAAGGCAAAGTCCACCCCAAAAGTTTCACTCTTTCAATAAAAAGGAGTTAAATTTGAACAGCATTTTAAAAAAGAAATGAGCAAAATTGGTCAAAGAAAAAAAAAATTACACTCATTTACATTTTTCTATTTAATTACTTTTGGCTCTGCAAATTGGCAACACTGATGATATATGCAAGCAGCTCTCCATTCACTTTGTACATGAAATTTCACATTTTCTCAATTTTCTTGGAAGCTACACATTTTCTAACCCCCATAGTCACTGTATGTTTGGAAGAATTGCTTTTTACATAACATACTTGACTATGGGGTGGGAGAGGGTAACTTCCAAGAAAATTGAGAAAATGTGAAATATCATGTACAAAGTGAATGGAGAGCTGCTCACATATGATGTCATCAGTGTTGCCGATTTGCAGAGCCGAGAGTAATTTACTAGAAAATGTAAATGAGTGTAATTGTGTTATTCTTTGACCAAGTTTGCTCATTTCTTTTTTGAAACAGTGAAACTTCTGGGGTGGACTTTCCCTTTAATGGTCTGTCATGTTATTTGCCTTTTCCTTTCTCTTCCATTTTCCCAGTTCTCCCTCTCCCTCTCGCTTTCTCCATCTTCCTCTCTTTATTTCTACTTTTTTGGGGGTTGTCATTTTTCACTTTTAATTTCCCCACTACCTTTCACTACACCTCATCTCAAGCCTTTGTTACCATCACCAACTGCATCTCAGCCTTTTTCTTGAGTCAATTTCCTCTTTTCTTTTCTCTCCCTTTCCCCTGATTTCTTTCTTCTATCTCCCTTCCGCATCCCCATCTCCACTCACTGTCCTATTCATCCCACAGGTCTGTTCTGTCTCACTTTTTTTTTTCTTTTCTTTTCTCTTCCATTTTCCCTTGATTTATTTCTTCTATCTCCCTTCTGCATCCCCATCTCCACTCACTGTCCTATTCATCCCACAGGTCTGTTCTGTCTCACTTTTTTTTTCTTTTCTTTTCTCTTCCATTTTCCCTTGATTTATTTCTTCTATCTCCCTTCTGCATCCCCATCTCCACTCACTGTCCTATTCATCCCACAGGTCTGTTCTGTCTCACTTTTTTGTTTCTTTTCTTTTCTCTTCCATTTTCCCTTGATTTATTTCTTCTATCTCCCTTCTGCATCCCCATCTCCACTCACTGTCCTATTCATCCCACAGGTCTGTTCTGTCTCACTTTTTTTTTCTTTTCTTTTCTCTTTCATTTTCCCCGATTTATTTCTTCTACTCCCTTCCGCATCCCCATCTCCATACTCTACTCAAACCACTCACTGTCCTGTTAATCCCAAAGGTCTGTTTTGTCTCACTTTTTTTTTCTTTTCTCTTCCATTTTCCCTCAATTTATTTCTTCTACTCCCTTCCGCATCCCCATCTCCATACTCGACTCAAACCACTCACTGTCCTGTTCATCCCAAAGGTCTAACTTTTGTCTAACTTTTTTTTTCTTTTCTTTCCTCTTCCATTTTCCCTCGATTTATTTCTTCTCCTACTCACTTCCGCATCCCCATCTCCATACTCGACTCAAACCACTCACTGTCCTGTTCATCCCAAAGGTCTGTTTTGACTAACTTTTTCTTCTTTTTTTCTCTCCCATTTTACGTTTTCTCTCTCCCTCTCTCCCTCTCTGCTCCCTTTATCTGTTTCTCTCTTTCTCTACCTGTCTGTGTGTCAGTCCCTTCCCCCTCTCTGTCTTTCTCTGTCTCCCTCTCTTGCTCCTCTCCCCTCTCCTCTCTTCCATTCATCTCTACACCACCTTCACCACACTCCTTCCCTGAAACCCACTGCCCACTGCCTACTCATCTCAGAGGTCTCTAGTGAAGGTCACTTTAAGGTCATGCCTTTTCAGTGCCAGATGTGGTTTTCTCATCTTACAAAAGACACATCTCAAGTTCACCATGCATTCTCTGTAGTATTTTGCTTGTGATTGAAATTGGATTGACTTTTCTCCTTTCCTGTGTGGATTGCCAGGTTGCAAGTGTCAGTAGAATACTTTGAAATGGGTTAAATCAAATGAAAATTATTGCTCTTTTTCATTTCATTTATTTAATTTCATTTAACATCAAAATACTGCAATGCAGAATAATTATGCAAAAGACGGGGGGGGGGGGGGGGGGGGGGGGGGAATCATATAAAGCCCTAGGCTTGTCAATGATGGATAACATACAAAAAAAAAGTTATTTCTGTATTGTTTTTTTTTTTAATTTGCTAAGATGATTGAAGAGGATGCCAAATGGGAATATTTTCCTTTCTTCATTCTTTTTTATTTTATTTTCTCCTTTCTTTTTCCTTTTTTGAATCAGTTGGCAATTTTCCTTGTTGTGAAGCCCATTTTACCAAAACATTTATTTCATCAAAATCAGTCTCCGAACAATACACCGATACAAAGCTGATTTTTCTTCTTCTTTTTTTTTGGTATGAAGTAGGCTAACATCTACATCGAGATAAATGTCCTTATTCTAAAACAAGATTTAATGGGACATTTTTATGCCAACTTTACTTTGGAGAGTAATTATTTTAACCACTTTCGATTCATCAAATCAATTGACCTTTCCAAGGAGATTCCACTAGTCTCTTTTCATTTTCTGCTGTATCATTGTAGTCTCCTTCACCAGACTCTTGTCCTGTATAATTTTATTTTCCTGTGATACCAGTATACTTCACCAGCCTGTGAATCCATTGTATTTTCATGTAATTTTGTTGCCTTCAACACCCTCTATTACCTTTTTTTTTCAATGTCATATGGTAGTACTGGTTTCCTTCACTGTCTTTTATATGCCATTTTATTTTGATTAAACAATGTAGTCTTCCTTACCAGCCTCTCAGCACTGTCTTTAATATTTTATTGTGGTCCTTGGCCGATATTCAATTCAGTACTTAATGCATAATTTTAAGTATGTTGCTCAGTTTTCTGTGAAATTAAAACTCTAAACCAACTTCAGTAATCAAATGAATCTTTTAGCTAAGTATTTTAACCTAAATCATTGACAGCCACCTAGCAGACTTAAGCAAATTACTTTGGAAAACTGATTGGCTGGCATGTAAGCACAGGCATATATGCTGTGCAGAGGTGAATTTTATGACCATGCATACAATGCGACGCCTTTATTGTGCATTATTTGGGATAGACTTTATGATGTCACAGTGGTTATTTGTAGATAAATTGCCTTAAAGTCTGCTTGCTAAAGTAAATTACTTAGAAGTGATCTGAATACGATTTAAAGCATTTTATTTAGTCAAGTAAAACGCTAAGTAATTTAGTTACAATTCGTGTATTGAATTGATTACCGGCCCTTGTTACCAGCCTGCTACGCCATTTTATATCCATTCTCTCACCAGCATATTATTTATCATTTTCTTTCAAAACACATTGTAGTCTCCTTCACCAGCCTCTTATAACGAGTACAGTTTTTCTTCCAGGGATGTAACACTGTAGTCTCACCTCACCAGCCTGTTGTCTCATTTATTTCTATGTAACAGGGAACATGATCAGACCGTGTTGGGTATCATTTTATCAGCTTGCCACGGTAGTCCAACAACTTCACATAGGTTTAGATGAACCAGTTACAGGAAGTTGGTACATACAAAAAAAAAACACAAAAAGAAGAGTTTTTCTCTAGTTTTATTATGCCTCCTCCCGTAGGGTGCTGGAGGCATTATTCTGAATAAACAATTTTTAGAGGATTTTTCCTTAACAAGTTAATGGTTATTTTTAACAATTCTTTCCGGTATGTTCCTTTTAACCTGTGAGACAGTATTTGGGAGATTTTATTTTTAATCTCTTGTTAACAAAAAAAAAAATTGCAGTTGTATATAATTTCATTACTTTTGCTCTTTATGTTCTGTTTGTTACATTTTCTGCTTGAAATTTACACAATACAATATGTCAGTTCTGAAATTAAAACTGATTTAAGTGCTTGTAATTATAGAAAATTCTGCATTTTTAAAGAATTTTTCATTATGCATCTGGCCAAGTGGAATGCAGGACAAATATTTGCTGTAATTAATATTTTAAAAATTTGGGACATTAAGTTTAATTTCCTCATTAATCTACCTTTGTTCATCATAAATTTTATCAATTCATTTTGCAAATAGTCGTGATTTTGACTTCCGTTTGTGATAATTGTATTTTCTGTCACTACCAGAACTCATACACCCTTCAAGGGAATTATGTTCTAATTCATGTATTAGTTTTATTGGCCTAACAGCCAGGCTTCAGAATCTAACATTTACATTTATATCTAGGTTTTTTTTTACCAGAGCTAATTCTTTAAAGATAAATTTGAGTTCTGGTTATGCAATTTCATTGTGAAAGAAACAGTTTCTAAGCAATTTGCTTGTTTGAGTAATAAGTTTTTGTGTACCGTGAGATTTTAAAATCATCAAAATGAGGTGAAATCAGTTTGTGATCAAATGCACACGGAAATGGGTATATGGGACCAAGCGCAAATGTTTGGGCCAAACACTTTCAATTCAATTCTCGTTTTATTTTGAATGAGAGGGTATTTGAAGAGGCAATTCCTTTCAAGTACTGTTTCTAGTGTTATGATAATTCTTCCAAACTGACATGATTGTAATTGGAAAGTCACAAAATATTTTGCACCTTCCACAGAACTCTCAGCTTCTCTTTAATGGCTATGCTAGTTTTGCATCACTCTCATCTGTCTCCTTTAATCGTTTCATGGTGTTCTGGGACGTTTGTACTACTTTAAAGTCCCCAGTTTTCCGCGATACAGAAAACAGAAAATTTTCACAGAATTCACGGAATTTCAAGGAAAATGCGATTTTTTCAGGCCAAAGAATATTAATTACGAAAAATACAGCGAAAAAACATGGAAAACAAAGCAAAAATCCAATAAAACAAAACCGCATTAGTGGAAAATCTGGATCAAACCTGTTCGCAGTGTTAAAGCGTGTGTTTGCCAAGCTTTAGTTGCGTCTGCCATATACTGCAGTGTGTTTATATTAGGATAACTTGCGTTTTTTCTAAGATTTTTACTATTTACAATTGCTGTATCGTATGTTTTGTTCATGTCACTGAAGAACACAGAATTTGAAGTTTAGAACACTGGAGAACACAGAATTTGCATTTTAGAAAGTGGAAAACTGGGGACTTTATATTAGTTGCTTTTCAGGCATTGATGATTATTGCATGAATGATTAACATACATGTATCTGAGTCCAATTTAGTCACAATATTTGCATGTATTTGTATTCGTGTTTAAATGAATTGAAGAATTAATCATCCTTTCGAAAGCTCTTACTCGTCAAGTGCTTGATATTCTCCTGTAGCATTGATATTACAGAAGTTAAGAATTTGTGACTTTTTTGTCTATAATCTATTTCATTTTTGTTTATACATGTAATAAATAACATTGTTCATGTTGAATTTTGTACATTTCACATCTTGTATGTATTCCAAACTGTAAGATAAAAATATGGAGCTCATTTCATTTTAATGATAATGAATAATTAGACAAATCAAATTGTGTAAACTGTTGCTAATTTTACTTTGTCCTGTACATATTTATTTGAACACCGTTCCTCCTTTAAGAAGGCTGTCGGTACTGGTGCAGTCCCAATGTGTTCCTCACTCCAAAAGTTAATGAAATCTTAGAAGTGTCAGACTTGATGTACAAAAGAATGAGATCTTAAAAAGTCCACCTTTCAAGCCCACTCCAACCTCTGTGGCTAAGGCCTCATTCACATTTCACAGATAAGATTTTTCAGTGAAGGTAAACCCTAGATCTGCCCTACTGTTCGCAGAGTGTAGGCACATGTATACACCATGCAACAGAACGTACCTTTAAAGTGTACCAGTCACCAAAAAGTGTTTTGCTCTGCATAGTATGGATTCATTGTCATTGTACTATATTCAAAATATGAGCCTTAAAGGTGGGAGATCCCATTTGCAGCTCTAAAATATTAACCCATTCGTGACAGAGGTCCACATTTTGTGGTTTGGCCTAATATTTTTTTATGCACAGCCCTAAAAATTATACCAAATACATGAGCAGAAAGAGCAAAAAATTCTACACAAACTGTGCCCATTTTGGTTGCGTCACTATTCGGTGTTTGATGCTGAAAATTTTTTAAAGGAAATTGGGCATTAAAATCCTTAAATTGGCAATGTGATAGAAGGTTTAAAATCACCGTTTTCCCCTGCAAATTGGCAACTTTTTGACTTCTCATCATAATTTCTGTCAATTTATATTCATTTCAGATACATGACGTTTTATAAGAAAAATGTAGCACTAAAATAAAAATGTTGGTGTTGCCAATTTGTAGAATAAAAGCTGATCAAATTAGGCTTTAAATAATTCCTGTCATGAATGGGTTAAGATGTGTGAATATGTTTCAATTATAAGAGAATGATTATTAAAAACTTTTGTGAAAGAAAAATGGATTGTACATGGCTAATTAACTGAATAATTAACATTTTTGATAACTCTGTACTTATCTAGGACCGAAAATTTTAGTGGATTTTTTTTCAACACACAACAAAAGGATTCACGTTACATACAGTACAGCGCTGCTATTATGCGGTACGTGTGGTGGGGCGAGCTGCGCGCGGCTGAGCTAGCTAGCTAGCTGGCTTCGCTTCTGCCGGTGAGCTGATCCGACTTGCTTATTCAAGGATGCTAGCCAGATTTTCATTTTTGTATGACCGTAAGATTAAATAAACAGTATCAGAAGGGCATATCCTAAACTCCTGCCAAGTTGTATGGATTTTCGAAGATTTTGCAAAAGGGATCTCCTACCTTTAAATATTACTTCTATAAAGAGATACTGCTAGTTCAAATGAAGTCTCACTTAGCATAAAATCAACTGGTGAGATAGACTAGTGGACGTACACGAATGCATGGGCATGAATTAGGACATTTACAGAATCAAATAGCCAGTCAATGTCATAAATACCCTGATTGTGTGGTCTTATGTTATCTTTTATTTTCTTCAAACTCCTTCAACACCTAGGATGCTGGGTATAGTTGGGGGGGGGGGGGTATTTCACTTACAAGCGCAAGCTATGCACACATTATTTCTTAAGTGATTGGTACACTTTATTTAAAATCTTATTATCCCTCAAATGTGACCAAGGCCTTAGTAAGAATCTTGCAGCAAATGACTTTTATCTTTTTGTCTTCTTTTCTCCTTGCAAGGTGTCCGACGCCCGGTTGTTCCGGCAGAGGACATGTCAATAGCAACAGGAACTCACATCGCAGGTAAGACAGCATTCAAATAATGATCTGGAGCAGAGAGAGACATTTAGATCTTTAAAATTTGCTCCAAGGAGATGGGAAAACCCCTAAAAACTCTTGTGATGGGGTAGGAGTGGGTGTGTATTGATGTGACCACACTGATGGGTGTGGATGGTGTGTTGATGTCATGATATTACCATGACGGTGATGAACCTAATGATAACAATTCTCCTTTCTCTTTCACAGTCTCTCTGGCTGTCCTAAAGCAGCTGCCGAGAAGCTTGCAATGATGCAGGGTCCTCCTCCGCAACAAAAATATCAGAGTGATAATAGAGTCTTGGGGTAAGTCTCTTCAATCCAAATTATGGTGCGACTGATGCTAGGAGGTCACTTGCTACACAGTCAATTCCTTAACAAGTTTTAACCCAGGGGAGCGTTTCATGAAGTGTCTTGTCGGTGATTTTTACTGACAACTGTTATAAACTTTTGAAATCCTTGCATCTGATTGGCTTAGAGCATATTTGTCAGTAAAAATCACCGACAAGACACTTAATAATAATAATAATAATATACAGTTCTTGTATAGCGCATATCACATTATGATATAACGTCTCTATGCGCTTCCAAAGGACTTGGATATTATTGCCCTGGCTTTAGCCCGGCAGCCGCCAGCGCGCAAGCATTTCAAGGAATGAATTCCTGCCAGGTACCCATTCACCTCACCTGGGTTGAGTGCAGCACGATGTGGATGAATTTCTTGCTGAAGGAAATTAACGCCATGGCTGGGATTCGAACCCACGACCCTCTGATTGAAAGACGAGAGTCAGAACCACCACGACCACGACACTTCATGAAATGCTCCCCAGATCCTAGCTGTAATCTGAAACTCTATAATTCTAACCTCACCCTTACATCCTTTGATGTAGCCCGAATACTGGTGAAATACTGGGGGGGGGGGGGGGCTCATCAAATTATGTGATAGCTTTAAAATTGAGACTTATATTTCTTCTTGATCATTGAATGTATGGGTTTGTTTAAAGTCTTGAAATACTTCTCTTAAGATGTTTGGATTATCAAATAATGCTAGGCCCAATTTTTAGAATTTCAAGTTTCAGTCAGGGTATCAGCAGGTCATTGGGGGAAATGGAATTCATGATGTTGTTAAAGAAAAGTAATGACTGTTTGTAGGGATGTAGAAATAATTTTCAAAAGACTTAGATCTTGATTATTTTGTTTTAAAGCAGTTTTATATCTATCATTTACCAGGAGACCAATGTACCTAAAGGAAGTGGACCCTGTAGGTGGAGTAACCACCTTGTCCTCCTCCAACACACCCCGAACCACCCCCATGGAGAAGGTGAACCCCAAGCCATTCCCTGTAGACTCTCTTATGGCATTCAACCCAGCTACAGGACAATTCACAGCCACCACCAGTCACAAACGCATCGCCCCCAAAGTGATCTCAGCCGCAGAGCTCATGCCACCAAGCAAGCGTCCTGCGATGCCAAATGATGGGACGGTGGACAACAGAGAGGCTACTCTGGCTGCAGCGGCAATTAATCTCTCGTTGAAGTCGATGCCGCCGGGCATGATGCCACATTTGGCTATCCCCATGCAGTTCCCGCAGCCGATGACACCGCCGAGTACAATACAGCAGCAGCCGTTGGACCTAGTGAAGATTGACAGCAACGGCACTCTGGATCTGAGCATGAAGTCCACCAAGATGGAAAATCAACATCATCCACCTGTGACCTCCCTCTCACATCTCTCTGGCCCGATTCCAGCAAGCACTCCCCCACCCCAGTCCCCTCTCCCCATGTCAACTCCCTCCAGCTTGGTCCAGCTTTCCATCCCCCAACCTATCATACCCAACAACCCTGTCTACTCCGGAAGCTACACCTTCCCTCCAATGTCCCCGTTGGTCCAGACATCAACGAACAACAACTCGCCAACTATTCTCCAGATTCCGCGCTCCTACGACCAGGCAGTGGACTTCTCGGCCTCAAAAAAGTCCCAGCATCCGCTCCTAACCAGTTTCCCACATACGCCGTTGAGTGGATCCCTGACGTCACTAAGTAGCTCACTGACGTCCCTCCCTGGGTCGTTGCCGTGCAATGTTCCACTGACCTCTGGAGGTGGTGCCCTGACCCCCATCGCTCCTAACGCAGTGGTATCGACTGGTGGAAACGTGTCACTGACCAGCTTTGGAAAAGAGGAACCTGCGTAAGTAACATAAAGCACATGCCTACATCTTTTTTAACACTTGCCAGCTCTTTTTTTTTTCTGCATGTAGAATCCTATAGTGCATCTAGTTTAAGTTTGAAAAGAGAAAGCAGAAATGGTTAATATTTAAGCTAAAATAACAGCTGCCTAATATATACTATCCCCCAAACTAACAGCTGCATGAATAGTGCAAAATAAATCCAAGTTCTGTCTGCAGTAGAAAGAGGAAAAGATAAAGTTCTGAAATTGACAAAGTACAAGTATACTTTTTAATGTAAAAGAATGTAAAATCTTAAATGTAAAAAAACTCCAGAAATTCATACATGGTTTGGTTTGAAAATATTTTTTCAGTAAGTAAGTGGACATTTTCCAGTCATTTTTATGAAGGGTATGCTAACTTCAGAGTCGGTTCCCCAGAGGCATTTTTCATGCAGTCTCCTTCTTGGACCAATATTGCCTGTGGTAATTCTACCTTGATTGCAGAGAGTTATCACTCATCAGAATTTCCCTCTGTTTCAATATCTCTTTGCTCTTACATGTACACTGTATATTGAAATTTTTTACTAGCTTTTAAAATAGATACCTGGAAAATATCTGTGCAATCAAAATTTAATGGAACTTCATCAGACAAAGAAAAAAAAAGAGGAAATGTATGCAGCTCTACCAAGTGCAGAAGTTTTGTGAATTGTACCAAAACATTCGTCCTCTTATCCATCATTGTATCATTGTCAGTATTTAACTCAGATCATGCCCATATATACAGTATGTCACTTCATGTTGTTGAAAATGGGAAAGAGAGAAAGTATTATTAAAATCCCTTAATTATTCATCTGCATCTCAGACTAATTACATTTGTTAACTTAACATGTCTTGTTTTTCTTCATTTTCCCCTTCTGTTTGCTTCATGTGAACTAACTTGCCCCTCATTTCATTTCTAATTGACTCCCTCCCCCCCCCCTCCATTCCCTTGACCCCACTTTCCCTTTCTCACGAATTACAACAAAAATACCTAAAGCAGTCCCATGAAAAAGCAAAACAAAATGAGCTTTGTTCCCAAAGCTTTGTTTGAGCCAAGGAGAGAACCTCTAAGGTATGATTAACTCCGATCACATGAGGGGATAATTTTCCTATATTGCGTCACGATTCATTGCTGTTTGTGGGCACAGTTGCCTCGTGAACACAGCATGCAGATATGAAGCGATCCCTGTGGTTGCAAGAAAGTCAATAAATTTGAAGCTTTGAATAAAATATATACATTTTTTTTGCTCAAAAGGTCAGTTGTCCCCTGGTGATCGTGTCTGATATCGAAATTATGCAAACACTAACTGGCTGGTTTTCAGGCAGCAGAGAAGAAAGAAAAGGTTCAATTGGACATGTAATAAAGATACTGTGTTTTTACTTTTATCAATTGAAACCAGGTATAAAAAGAAAGTAACATTGCTAGCTTTCAAAAGGAAATGCATTAATAATAGTTTAAAGGGTAAGAGAGTATCTAGACTTTGACAAATGAGGTAAAATTAAACTATTTTACAAGCTGCCCACTAGGATAATATAATTTACTCACAGCAAATGGGAAAAAATGTAATCCTTTTGTGACATCTGATACATCATTTGTAATTGGCAAGTTAAAGCTTTTCCATGTAATTGCCAATTATATCAAATTCATTTTACTCTGCAACTAACCGAAATCAGTCAGTGCAAATTTTGCATAATTTTGAAAATATTTAATGATGTTGCCTCAGCCAGATGGAAAGATTCCATCACAAATAGATTGGGTCATTTCCTGTTTGATGTTAACTTTTGGTGTTGGCGCTGACTTTCGGTGTCAGCTGGAAGTGTTTAATACATGTAGTATTTTTCTTGACACCTAATTTATAAATCATCAGTGTAAGTGTTGATCATTCAGTGCTTTGGTATACTTGTTAACATTCCTTTGATTAGTTGTAATATATGATTAATTTGAAGGCAAACGAAACAAAACAAAATGAAAACTCGCGTTTGTTGCCAGTGAAGCTAACACCAACAGGGAACATCCGACATGACATGGCTCAGAATGTGCTGAAGGGCTCCAAGTTGTATTGCAAGTCCAGTATGCATGTTTGGTGTTCAGTGGGTTAATCAGCTATGAATGAGGCAGCCCTGAAGGGGTTTGATCATTGAATGTTAATATTATTCTTTTGAAAATCAAGCCTAAGATACTTCAAGATTTGACTGGGAGTAACACAATCATGTCCAGCAGTTTAAATTCTATTCATGCCAAGGGCCCACAATGTCCCAGCAAAAATGGAATAGAAAGATTCTTTCTACATTTTCTTCCGATAATAAGATAAAAACAGAAGAAAGAGATGGAAATAAGAGCCATGTTTTGAAGGAGAATGAAAGTGAGGTGTACATTGTGGCCAACTTAGCAATATGGGAGTGGGTGATCAACGCAGTTCTTTTTACATGTAGGTCACTTTAGAATTGAATTGATTCATTATAAAAACAAGAAAGCAAACATCTATTGTTTCTGACAAGGATGGCATAATGCTTTCCCAGAATCACTAAATTTTGAAACAATTTTTCCCTATGGAGTTGGATCCATACATGAATATATATATATGTATATCATAAAATATCAATTTGTGATCGTGCAAGTGATTTATAATTCAGGGCTGCCTTTTATCATAAACTGGGTCATACATATATTGCTTGGTATAGTGGTGTACAGTGTACATGTATCTTATCTAATATATGTGGTAAGGTTGTACGATGTAAATCAGTATGTAGGCTTGGCATTTTCTCCAGAAGGCATTTACTGCATATAGAGTGCCAAAGTCTGTTGATAGTATCTTGTGATCTTTCTTTTCATCCCATCGTTCAGAAAGTTATGTTTTTGAACATTTGATTATTTTGACCTTATGTTTTAAATATAGAAAACAAGTGGAGGGGGGGGGGGAGGGAATCATGATAATGTTTTTATTTATATACTTATTTTTTTTAGAATTTAGAATTTATGTCATCAGGTTTATTGACTTTAATTGATTTATTCAGTTTGAGTAGGTTTTATTTATATCTTTTTAAAGTCTTAGTCAAAGCCCTAAATGTAGCTCCTATAAAAAAAAAAAAAAAGCACCAGATTGTTTTGGCTGATCTACAGGTAATATAAGAAAGTATTTGGTATTAAAAAAAGGCCCTGTCACTTGGATGAAGATTTTAGCCAGAAAATTTGAAAAAAAATCAGATAAATATTATGTAGCCACATTATGATTACAATAACAAAATCAGCTGAATTTCTTATCAATTTCTATAGATTTTTAATTCAAAGCAGTGATTTTTAGAAAAGAATCAAGGCACTCTATATCAGGCTTATGTTAATTATGTCAACCTGATACCAAGATTCCACTACTCCAACTTGCGATGTACATAGCACATAAGTGCTTCTCCAAAACTGCAACTGGGAATAACATTTCAGCTTGTCACTTTCGATGTCATTGTGGATATGAGATTTAATGCCTTCTGGAAAAATAGCCCATTTATCCTTTGCATGCAATATGATATTGTATTCTGTAGTAGAACGTTGTGTATTGGTCACATGTGAAGCACTTCAAGTTCATTGTTCATGAGAGAAAGAAAAATGCACATCATTCTTTGCCACAGATTTCGAGAGCATTGGTGTATGAACTCAAATTGACACTCGCTCCTCCACTTTGACTTAGTGTGTCAAACTCACTAGTGATGAAGGTCACAGTAACGAGGGTATTAGGACTGGTACTGTTAGAGAGATAGAAAAGAAAAGAAAAGAAAATGCTTTAAGATTGATAATATCAGGATGAAATATAGGCTGTGTGAATGTTTGTCCATCTTAATTGAAAGGAGTGATTACCGAGAAAGAACTGTATTTCCAAAGCAAAGGGAAAGGTCGCTTGAAATACCAGAGTTAACCGCCTGACATTTGGCCAAGCTCTTAGGAATGGTAGTAGGAAGCATGACTTTGTGCATTTTAGGGACAGAAATCATCAAATTAAATTTACAATTCAAATACTGCTAGTGTTTTGACTGAGAACCAGACCTTTGATGGCTTTTATTGGAAATGTACATGTATTATGTATATTTTTGTATGCTTGTAGTACGTGTATGTTCCATTTTAAACTCAACTGCTGAATATGATACATGTACATGTATCTGTGTTACTGTCGATTGAATTTGATTTCTTTTGCTTTTAGTCTTTATTATCTAGCAAAGCTTTGCTACTCTCATTGTTGTTCAAATCCAGTCTGTGTAATTGGCCAGCTAGTATTGTAATTCTTCTGCAGAACACATCTTTTCTCACTGATAGTTCACTTTGACAATAACTTACATATCCTGGGGGGTGTAACATAAAACATACAATCAATCTTACGATTGATATCAATCGTAAGTCTATGGCAAACCATGTACTAAAGAGATACAATTGATTGTAAGATTGATTGTATCTCTTTATGTTATACCCCCCATAGAAAGGAAATATTTTGATGATTTTTCTCAAAGGCAAGCTTTTTTGCTGTTTCAACAGACACATAGAACATCAAAGTTGCATTCACTGTTTTTATCGACATGCATACTTCCATGCATCAGCACAAATTATATTATATTTTTCAGGGGCATGAGAGCTATTATCAACACTTTAGCATTCTGTTTCCACATTCAAATTATACCATTGAATGAATTATCCTATGAGGATTGTAGTTTTATTATTTAATTGGTATGAGAGGGATTTTGATTGGCCATTAGTTAGGCATTCAAATACTACATGTATTATAAGTGAAAAGCACTTGAAAACATGCATGAAATCTATTTCTTATATTTCAATGCTTGCATGCTTTTTGTACTTGTTTATTTGTTATGTTCGTATTATTTTTTTATTTATATTATTTATGTATTTATTTATTTACTTATTTATTTAGCTAGTTAGTTATCCATTTGTTTATTACCTTTCTGTATTATGCTTGCTTTTTGTCATATTATTTCAGCCATTGTAATTTTATTTTGGTGGCACCATTTTTGATAGCAGTAGGAATTTAGAACTCTGAAAAAAATCATGGGAACTCAGCACCATTTGAAAAATTACTCACATTGCTGTAGTGATATTGTAAAACATTGATAATTCAAGGAGAAAAAAAACCAGAAGCAGTCATTGATTTAGCACTGGAAAGCTGCAAAGCTCTGACACACAAAGAAATATAAAGAAACTGCCATAAGGAAATAATCTCATTAAAAACAGCAAATATGTGTGAAGAGCTCCTGTGGAAAAAAAAAAGGGGGGGGGAGATATTTAATAAAAGGGGTTGCATGATTTGACCTACATGTGCAGGAGCTCTAGATGAAATTAAATTTTGAACCATTATTATGCATGGGTTTTCTGATACCATCTACATGTAAATTTCTGTGGTTTTCCCTATAAATATTGTGGGAAATGGAGTTGTATAAATGACAATTGCCAATTTAAAACAGCAGTTTCATGGCTGAAAAGGGCATTGATGTGTTAGTGGTTTGATAGAATAGAGGGGAATTGGACAATTTCATGTGGTGTTGTCATTTGGTGTTGATCTCCTGTAAAGCAGAAATATAATGACACAGAACATATGTCATCACATTATTAGAAGGAAGTGTTTATGGCCATTCATGCAGAATGAAATGATCAAACAACTTTTAGTTCTGATCGCTAAGCTGTAACCTATATGATTTAAAAGAAAAACATTACACTGCCCTAGAAGGTACATGTATTTTGCCTATTTATAAATTATAAATCATGGACAAAAAGATAATGCTCATTATTGAAATAGTTGTTTGATTTGAATTCCAATTTCAGATTACAATGTTGTTAATGTAAAACACATTATTTTCTCTCTGATTTGATCTTAGTTGATAGCTTGTATTAGCTATAACTGCAGTTTGATATGCCTTTGCACACAATATGTGTGGAACACCTTGCAAATCAGTTTGGCTTTAATTCATTACAATTTGTCCTTCCATTAAACCAATTTTCCCTTTAAATGGTGGAAACTTCCTTCTGAAGATGATGCTTAGATGTATTTTCTGTGGTTAAGATTTAGGAACATTTGATTTAAGTTGCTGTGACATTTATTTTCCTTAGCTGTCCCACCCCTGGATGTGATGGATCAGGCCATATTACAGGCAACTATACATCCCATAGGAGGTTGGTCATTGGTTAATTCAGACCATATGAATATTCATGAGTAGAGTTTAGAACCAAGATCTGTTGAGTTTTGAGACTAGAAAGACATGAATATTCATGAGTTGACTTTATAAATCTATTGGGCAGTCATAAAATGAATATTCATTATTTACCTCTGTGTTATGAAATACTTTTTGTCAGTATTAAAGATTTTATAAGTTCATGTCAATTTAAGACAAGAGTATATTAGCTGATTTCTTTATTTTATTTGTTTTGATTTTTTTTTGGTTCAATTTACAGGTGAATACATTGTATGCACAAAGTTCCATGCACTATAAATGTCAGCTGATGTGTTATTTCGAACTTGTTACAAAATATTTGAATTAGAATTTTTTTTTTTATCAATACCTTTATTGATTCATGACATATGCTTCCCTATTTGGTCTCTCCATCTTATACTTCCAACCATTACAAAAAATATTAAACTGCTAATGCTACCACTCAACTAACCAGCCCTGTAGCGTAAGTATCCAGCCAGTCCATAAAACCAGAAATGTTGCATCATTTAACCATATTTACCAGTCTCGCTCCATTTCTTTGTTGTGTCTTTATTTATTTATTTTTATGTTACATGTGAACACACAATTCCAAGCATCTCATTTTCACTGTTTATCCCAGCATAATTTAAGACTTGTCAGAGTGCGAAAAACACCATTAAAGACTAACCCACATTCTGACTGTCATCTCCCCCTATTTTTTTTTATTACTTATTATCCAGATGCAATATAAATTTCAAAAGTATCACATTTGTGACTCACAAAATTTTTGAAAATTCTAAACGAATATATTTCTGTTCACCCCATTTTCCTTACATCATATTTCTGCATCAGTTGCTATTTTCACTCAATTTGACACTGATTGCCAGCCCCTATTATAAATCACGTCTTGCATTTTTTATTTTGCATCTTGGAATTAAAATGCATTTGACGTACTTCCCCCAGATGATCTGATTTTGCTACACTGTTTCAATGTTTGCACAAACTTTTTTGATGCTTTTCAATTCATATACATTTATGTCCCTTCACTTTGAAATGAAAAGTAATCCTATAAATGGTACCAATCCATCATTATTTTTATCCCTTGTCATGTTATTTTAAGTATTTCATTCTATGTATCACTTCAAATCAATTCCTATTGGTCTTTGACATATACGTAATTGCACGCCTACCCCCCGAGACTGATAAATTGCTTTGCTAAATGCTCCTTTTTTCATGGGGAGATTTGATATTTCTCTACAACTAAATTCATTTACATGTACCTCCATTTATTTTTCAACCATTACTATGTTTGTGTGTGTCGTTTTGCTTGCAACGTTTGGATGTTTATGTTTAAATGATTAAATCCACCCCTTCTTTGGAATGGTCTCTCCTGCTTGTTTAGCTTGTCTGGTTGCCCGATGGCAGATAAATCCGCTATAATCCCCGGATCCCAAGAATTGAAGTAAGTTTGGTATTAACTTCAACAAACTAATCTGCATGTCCTTTTTCTCTCTTTTTTTTTTTTGTTGTAATTCTATTATTTGTTCCTTTTTGTAATTCTGTTTGTTAATGCTTTTGGAAGTTATTTCTGTAATGTCATAAAATTGCATCATCTTATTCCTAAAGGCAAAGCACTGTGATTATATAAGCTTAGAAATACAGGTTATTTTTTATTATTATCTTTTCTTCAGTAAGAGTAGTTTTTAGTCTCAGAAAACTTTAATGCATATCAAGGACCTGTAGTGTGAGAATTTTCTCTTCTTTTTTTTTTTTTTTTTCGTATCAACATAATTGTTATTTTTACTAGACGGAATCATTTGCTGTTTTAGCACAGCAGCATCATCAGCAGTTTGTCAGTCTTTAGAATTAGAAATCAATTTTTAGTGTTATTACTTTCCTTACAATTCTTATATCTAAATCTATAGAGGGATGCTGGTGCCAAGATTGAGTTCTGAGAAATTTCATTGCTTAATGACCACTTAAAATGTGCATTGACTTCATTTAGTTGGGAAGCAAGTACTGTCCTAACTAATTATCTGTTATTCCTTGGTTTAAAATAACACTATAGAAGCCAAACAAACCATCTAAATATATAATAAAATCCAAGATCTGTTAAAAACAATATCATCTTGCTTCACCCTTTTCATTATGCATGCTCCCTGGATGTTTGTTTTTTCATTCAATTATTGTTTTCATGTTGACTCTAACTCAGTTTTTAATCTCATTTATAGAGACTATATTATAGTCTCTCAAAGTATATCCAATATATTTTTTATATTTGATTGTGCTATATACATGTACATGTATGGTATTCATTGTAACAGTGGATCATGTGCAATTTCAGTTCACAGCTCATTGCTAGACAATGCAAGAAAACTATTTCATGGATCTTCCTTCAAGATGGCAAATTTGAATTGTCTTTCCCTTCCTGACTTATTTATTGAAAATTGATAAATGAACTTGTGATTCAGAATATGAAATCACTTTTAGAAAAGAGTGTTTTTCTTCTTTCTGATGATGATTTTAATCAAGTCATGTTTAGATGTGTAACAGAAATGCACCAGAAGTTCTATCTGTAGCTGTTTTTCTAATTACCTGTAATTTATTGCATTTCCACTTCTAGGATAATGTTTGGAATGTGCATCACCAAAGATATGTCAGTTTTGAAAGTGATAATGTACATGTATAACATCTGTTCCCATCTGTCGTCCGTGGCGCTTATGAAACTTGAATAACTTTGTGACCATTTGCCCATTTGTAACCAAACTTGGATGGTAGATGCTCTGTAGGTACCTCAATTTCATTTAAGGGGCAAAGGGGTCATGTATATAGGTCAAAGGTCAAATTAGGTCAAATGTTAGAATTTATCTGCAAGTTTTTACTGGGGTTGGTAATTTTTAAACCGCCCATTTCTATCCTAACTTGGATAGTAGATAGCTTAGAGTGACTCAGTGTTATTTCGGGTCAAAAGTCATGTATGTAGGTCAAAGGTCCAGTGAGGTCAAATGTTACAATTTACCTGCCAGAATGATTGCACATGCGAGACAAATAATTGCTATTGCCTTGTGTGTAGTCTTTTCATGCCACTCTCTTTCACTATTGCTACTTTCATTTGAGCTTGTCTGGCAAGATTTGCCGCCCACTGCACAGATAGGTTGATGACTCATGTTTTTCTGTGTCTTTTCCTTCCAGATGTCCTACACCTGGCTGTGACGGCTCTGGTCATGCCACAGGGAACTACTCCTCCCATCGAAGCCTGTCAGGGTGTCCTAGAGCCAAGAAGAAGAGCTACACGTCCTCACCCAAGAAGGAAGGAGAGGAAGAGGGTGATGGGCTTATCAAGTAAGTCTCTGTGATATGGCTCCGTGATTTGTGAAAAGAGCCTTTTTTTCATAAAAGCTCGGTCATAACAGCGAGACTGATGAAAGACTGAAAGCAGACAAATTAAAAAATGTTATTACCTGAATGGCCAAAGACATTTAATTGTGGATGGGTATCTAGTAGGTTATCAATGGCCTTTGCCCAGGATGCAATACGATTATCAACTTTTTTCTACACTTGACCGAGATGAGGTGAATTGATACCTGGCAGGATTTCTAATCCTTGAAGTGCACTGTGCTTTGCCAAAATTCTTGCTAGATTTGAGGCCGGGGAGAAAAAAAAAGAATTCCAAAGCACTGATAAAGTGTACATAGACCTACAAGAACAGAATACTGCCATTATTCTTTTTTACTGCTTTGGCCATTTAGAACAGACAGGCTCATACTAACCTTCGCTTTGTTTTCCCACCTTCATAGATGCCCTATCCCAGGCTGTGACGGATCTGGTCATGTCACTGGCAAGTACGCCTCCCACCGGAGTGCTTCTGGCTGTCCTCGGGCCATCAAAGCTGGCTACATGGGCCCAATGCAGACTGCCCCCAAGGAGACGAGCCAGTCCGGGCCCACTTCCACCATGCAGAATGGTGTGGGTGGGATGGGCGTGATGGGGAATGGGGGTGTGATGATGGGGGCAGTTGGTACTGGTGGTGGCAGTGGTGTTGGGATGAGCGGTATCACGGATGCGGTGTTACCGCTGAATCTTCTGAAGCCCAGCATGATGACGGATAGCATCATGCCCATATCACCGGTGGAGGAACAGGAGGAGGAACCAGTTGGACCAAGGTATGTTTCACCAAACCAAGAAAACTTTGGAAGAGTTCTGTAGAAAATATATGTTCGAATTGTTTTCATTGGTTTAACGCATTGTCAATCATAGGGTCATTACGTTGAATCATACTGTATTTCATTACAGAAAGCTGCCCTGTACATGTCCATAGTGTGATAGTTGAACATTCTGTGGATTGATCGTCATGACCTTGCTTTGTAGTCTGCAGTCTGCGGTTTAACCCGTTGCCTATGGGAACCGGATGGTCCCTGTATTAAGTCTATGATTTTAAGAATTCAGTAGTCAACAAGTTAGTAGTTCTCCCAGTTGGTATGGTTACCTTGTACTTTTTTCTAGTCTCATGTACAAATGATCCTGTAAACCGGTTAAGATGAAATGACATAATCTATTAGTGCAGTTCTTTTTTCTGTATCTTTTTGCTTAGGGATGAAATGAGTGTGCTGATTACAAGCCTCTGTTGTGCTAAGTTTCTTGTTTCATCTTTGCCTTTTACTTAACCCATAGCAGTACAAAGCTTTCTTGAGGTCCAAATTAATCATCTTCAATCCTCAAATTGGCAATACAAATTATTTTTTTCTACATTTACATAGCTTGAAAAAAAGAAATATGGATATAACATAAACCAAAATGAAATATAATTGTAAAATTGAATCAGAAATTGCCAATTTGAACACAGAAGTAGTGATTATATATTATTCACTGCGTTTCCAATTTAAAGAGTTTAATGATTAGTTACACTTAAACTGCTCTTATTACGAGAACGCCACACCATACAGCGATGGAAATGGGCTCAAATTTGTCAGTGCATTTTTTTTTTTTCTGCTCATGTATGATATGTACTGCCCAACATTCTGGACCAACAGATACTGCAAAAACGTCTCCTAAAGGTGAAACTGTACCTCTGTGGGTTAAAGATGTTTGTGAGGTCATTTGTGAACAAGACTTATTGCGAACTTGCTAGTGATAAAGTGTCATTTTGTTTTATTCTTCGTGTAGCTGCCCGACCCCATCCTGTGATGGCTCGGGTCATGTCAACGGGTCATCCCCCGACCATCGTAGCATCTCTGGCTGTCCACTGGCTGCTCAAGCTATGAAGAAAGCAAGGCTCAACGGTGAAGACATCACCTCACTCTCTCACAAAAACGTCAAAGGTATGATCATATTGTACTCATGAAACCTCATCCATGCCACCGGTTCTGTGAACATTTTAAAGATATGTTCTGAATTTCAGTGCTTTATTTCATTGTTATTGGAGGGTGCTCGTGCTAAGGCAAAACAACGTATCTACACATGGCATCGTTTTGAGTTCATTGATTCTAAAACTTCACTGACATGCAGATTAGTTTGTAGCTTGGTTAAGTATTTCGAACTTATATTGAGAATTGATAAATTGATCATTGTTTACACACAATGAAAAAAAAAATCTTTAAAAAGTCCTACATACTTGAATAATTTGCATAAATTAAAACAACGCTTCTCAACCGGTGGGCCGCAAGGTCCGAGCCAAAAATATTTTGAAAATTGAAATTAAAAACAAATTGTGTCTAGTATTACGTGACACAGCTTGAATCCAGCTTTACTGTTAAATCAAATTGAATTGAATTGAATTTATTAAAATATAATCCACAATTATGGATTATCATCAAAGCATTAATGTCTTGAAATTTCTTCACAGATAATCAGATTTCTGTACATAATTAGGGAGGGGTGGAGGTAGGTAATGTAGTGGTCCAGATAATTAGATTTTATTTTCTGTTAAGTTCTATCGTCTTTTTTTCTCACTAAGATTCTATGAGGTGGGCCTCGAAAACATTCTAAGAATGAAAGTGGGCCACGAAAAATTTCTAAGAGCCAAAGTGGGCCTCGAGGTAAAAAATCTGCCAGTCTTAGTCCAAACATGTGTTGTTGAATTAACTCTTGAAATCTTTGGCGTGATTTGCAGCTCACAGCTTGGAAAAGGTTTGGTTTGGTTTGGTTTTATTTTCTGTAATATTGAAAGACATCAAATATGAAAATTTAAGACAAACATGAATATAAACGAATTTTTAAATCAAAGTTCAGAATAAAGTATGGCTGGAAAGCTCTATTCAGAGACATTAATAACCTGTTGCCTACTGGAAACTACTGGTCCCTGTATTAGGTCTATGGGACTTTGAGAATTCAGTAGTTAACGGGTTAAAATGACTCTGTTCTTCCTCGAGGTCCAGGTGAGCTATCTGCAGAGAGCCAGAAGCCATCGATTTAGTTTTCAGTGGTATGAAAAGCCCTTAAACTGTCAATGAAGGCTTTGACTTTGTTCATAATGCACTGTCCATATCAAGCCTATTAAAAGAAAATGAGTAGAATATGTAGTACTTCATCCTTTTACTGATCTTGAATAAATGCTGATCCTGAATAGATGTCAGATAAGCCAATGATTGTTTTGTTTACAAATTCAAACTCTTGATGATTTTTCCATACAGGAGTTGAGAATGATGAGGAGCTGTGGAACCTTGACATTGAGATCAACGAGCTCCAGTCGAGCAATAGTCAGATGGAGGCCCAGATGAGACGACTTAAGACACAGATTGCTACAATGGAGACAAAACTTCGTCAGGCAGAGCAGGAGCACCGTGCCATGGAAGAAAAACATCGCTCTCTCACCACGCAGCTGGATGGATTACGCAATACGCTCATCAGACATCTCTCGGACGTCAAGAGTGTCGCGATGAGTGGTGGTCGCGAGGCAAGCCTGCTTGGCCCTAGCTATGAACGCATGGAGCAGTTCCTAGCGAGCTTGAAAGAACTGGATAATGATGCAAAGGATGTTGTGATAACAAATGGGGGCTTGTCCGGGAGGGAGTCTGCAGCTACTTCTTCCTTTCAATCAGCCACACCGCCTCCATCTCTTGGGTCATCGTCCCCAAGGCTAGAGTCGGAGAATACGCCTCTCACACCCCCACCACAACCAGTGGACCTGACACCGCCTTCACTAAGTAATGGTATCATCCACCATTCGGAGCAGCCCATTTCAACACCAGGGGTAGTTCGAACCAATGTTGTGCCAGTCACATGAAGGACTTTATGACTTGCCCTCCCTCTGATTGTAATGGGTAATAACACCCCCATTTGAAGACAGTGGATTACCTCCAAAAGTGGTACATCCAACCCTTGCATACAAATGTAGTTTCTACCATTTTGATGTAGGTGAAGATGCTTGCAAGAGGGATGATTTTATTCCATGTATATACTCTACCTGTACTCTCCTATAAGGAGCAATATGGGTTAATTTATTAAATGTACTATATACATATCATTGTAAGTTGGTGAATATTGTCAGTTAAAAACTGAAAATACTTTGAAATGCCATTACCTTGATCCAGAAATAGGTCCTTTGGATTTGCTCTTTCTTCTCTTTCTTGCATAATCCTCCAGAATAATCTCTTCATTTTGTATATATGTCTCTACACTTTCTGCTTTTAAGAAAGATCCACGCAGGTGATAGGCAGACAAATAATCATATCCCCTCTTAAAGAATCACTTAAAAGATTCATGAGTATGAAGAGATCATCACCATTTGTATGGAAAAGGAAAACAAAACATAACAATAGCAATTACAATCCTGTATCAGCACTCATAGAAATGACATGGAAGAGAACAGATGGGGCTGATCATGTTGCGCGATTTCTTATCACGTTGTCGTAATCGAGGTTCCTGTTCGGTCAAATTCATGAGCTGATCTTATTGAACTTTCATCAGAAATCCATTTTGTCAAATTGAGATACATGTATTTGAAATGAAAGATTAAGAAAAATAAAGAAAATGAGAAGAAAATATATGCTACTTTTGACCATAACTTCAACAATATACCTTTATATGTAATGAGCAATGTATTATTTGAAAAGTATTAGTTTGTACTATATGACATTGACCTTACTTTAAAATTTTCAAAAATGGCATTTATCGGTTTTTGCATAACTGTTCATATGGGTAAGGTGGATGGGCCTATAAAGTGTTGCATAGTTGTGAAACTCACCGAAGGCTTGTTCGGACGTGCTGCAGTTAACCGTGTCAACAAAACTGCGCTGGTATTTTGTATTAAATCACTGGCAATAGGCGATGGGTAATATAAGAAAGAACCTATGCGTATTCACTTAACCCGTTGATTCTTGAATTCTCGAATTCCCATAGACTTTAATTCTGGGACCACCTTGTTCCAATAGCCATAGAGTTAATGTGTTATAGGTACTTACACATGAAGCACACTATGCTTCACACTTCCACAGGTTTCGTAAAGTTGTTTATTGCTGCTTATGTGAACAAACCTTTTGAGTTGCAAATTACATAACAATCAATTCTCACATTTCGCAATAATTGCGCCCTCATTCATCTCAGCTTCGACAGTCACCATAGCACATTAATTCTGGGAGATGGGTCGACAACAGTACCATCATCACTTAGCACTAGTCGCCTTTTCCGCTCCTATTCTAAGTGATTACAGACTTCTAACACCTCATAATTTCCCTTGGCTCTCACTGCTAGTTCTACTAACTCATCCTTCTTCCCTGCGCTTGGGATCCATTAGTCAGTTAAATATTTCTTCAATTTGTCAACTCTCACTCATGGCGTTTGCTATCGTGGAAATAGTTTTCGACCCTTGAGTGGGAAAATAGGCGTCTCATGGTACAGACGTTGATGGTGCATGCACTGTGAAATGCAAGAATTTAATCTCTGCATGTGCATTCCAAGTGTTGTAGATAACAATAACTCAAACAAAATATATCCTGTTTATCCACCTTCCTCTTTACCTTGAAGTAAGCCACCAAAGTCAGTTTCAATTTCATTGTATTCTGTCATCTCTTTACATGAATTTGAATTTAAAGAAAACAAAATTGTTGGGAATGCTATCATTAAATATCATTAAAGATACTACCCTACTTGTTATTTTTCTGAGATACTGTTGTTAACAGCAAGCAAGAGAAGAGTCAAAAAGCTATTATATTTGCTATTATATTTTGGATCAGAAATTTATCCTTTCATGATTGGCTTAAAGACCTTCACGTGATCATTGGTATTTTCAGCTATTTCAGAATGTTGGCGTGAAGGTTTACTATTTGGGAAATGACGTCACTCTTATGACGACATTTTCCAAATAGTATATACTATTTGTGAAATGACGTCACAGTACGCAAAATCTATGCGCGAAATGAAAATTCAGTGGGGCATACGAGAGCTCGAGTGCGCACCATGGGGAACTCTCGCGGTGTCACGGCTACTGCGTTTTTCAATTTCCGATCACTTTGCAGTTTATCTGTATGGCAGAGTGATCTAACTTCACGCACAGGACCATATCTCAAAAACTAGAAAAGATTGTGAAAAACTGGTAGCACCAACGGAAAGAGCACCCTAAAATTACCTTGGAAATTACTTTCCTTTTGAAATTAGAGATGGAATTTTGAAATTATGAATGAAAAATCGGCAAATTTGGCAGCGTTTTGCGTTCGTTCTGACAAAACTGGACTTGTCGACAAGGGTCTAGAATTCCTCTTTTCGAGAGACAATATCATCAAAATAGTAAGTAAAATGTGATATCAATTTATTCAGTGGCATTTTGCCTTCCTGGTAATGCAATTATCTTACCTTTTATGGATCTCTATTTTGTATTAATCACTTGAAAACTGGCGTGCGTGAAGTTAGGTCGACGTTATTTTTTAACACTTTTCCAGGTCCAGAGCGGTGCGATACGACATCGAACTTTGCGATCGCGATATCTTGCGAATTTTTCGTATCAATCAAGAAAAATATAAAATAAGAAAGTAAAATTCATGTACAAAATACATATAATCTTGATCCAAAATATAAAACAAATATACTCTGCCATAATTTCGAGTTTCTGGTTAAAACTATGGGCCTCGGTGACTCCAATAGTACCATTCACTTCGGGGCTGCGCCCCTCAGTGAATAGTACTATTTCGGAGTCACCTCTTGCCCATAGTTTTAACCAGAAACTCTCAAGGCAAAGTATATTTGTATATCATACTCTCTTATGAATGTTATAGTATGCAATGTATAGTGCGTATTTACTGCCAAATGTTTAATAGCCAGTTCATTTCATGTTTTTGTTCAAAACCAGAAGCTGTAACAAAAGTACTACATTGAGTGCATCAATCATGCATTCATGTGCTGAAAATAATGCTATAGAAATAAATTTTTTTTCTGATCTGCAGTCGAATACTGAACCAGCAAATTGCATCATTATACATCTGTAGGTATTCTCTATATAACCAATTGATGCACTGTGTTGTCAGGTTTCATATTTATTTTCATATTTCGGGGATGGTAAAAGTGATGCATTGTCAAAAGAGAAAGATAGAAAGTACTATTTGTGTGAAAAACTACTATTTCTCATGAAATTGTGTATTTGTTGAATTATACACTTAGAAATGATAGAAAGTACTATTGTTGGTGGGTAAAAATAAGAATATTTGCTACCTTAAGTTAAGGATGAATTACATTATGGCATGTGTTAGAAATATGAGCACATGCAACAGGATGTGATGAATCTATCTCAAAAGCCATTGATATGTACCTATACTTGAAATTTGGCAGGAATTGCAAAGTTCTGATCATGGGAATTCTCTTTTTTTAGATTTATTTCGTCTTTATGCAGAGGACAACATACTGCATTGCATTTGTGATTGATATATGAAGCTCAGTTGTCCATAACAGGAAGTATCTAAAAAATGTCATGAACTTCATTTGTTAGCAGTTAGCACTATTCTTAGGGCTTAGATCAAATTTAAGAATGTGTCTATGAAAACAAAGAGCTTGAATGTATTTTGTGTGCGGAAATGCAAATCATTTTGTCTACAGAATGAAATGAATTGCAGACATGTATACATTTGCATAGGTTATATTTTACTGAGTGGAAATGTATTTTTGTGCAGGCCCTTATATCTACACAGATGTTTGTATATTTTGGCGATAAATTATTGGCTTTTTTGTAGTTCCCCTCTCGCATTTATGGGTGTTGAAGGCAATGGGAATGGTGCAAAATGGTAAAAGCATGTTAGTACCAGAAGGGCTTTATGGCAATACACTGTACAGCATCCTTTTTTGGCATTCAGGTGGAAAAGGGTCTCAAGTCCAATGTACAATTTAAAAAAAAAAACTATAAGTGAGAGTTTCCCAGTGTGTCTACTTGAAGGTGATTGCTTTCATTTTTTTTGTGAAAGAGAATTGAAATTTCTGAAACAGATAGTTGCTAATGTAATATCAGGAAAAAAAAGAAGATTTTTTTTTTTTTGATAATTACTGTTAGAGTTCTTCTGTGTGATTGCAAGTTATTGTGGTTTGGCAGTTTATGAATCTAAAACATATCATTTTTTTTTTTTTTTTTTAAATACAGGAGGAGTGTAAGACACCTCTTTTTGGGGTACTTTTATTCTCCTCCCGTATCTTTAATCGGATAACTTGGTCCTTTTTTACTTTAATGTAATGTGCTAGCATGCATAACTTTTGTTTTCTCTGCTATTGAAGTATTTTTATGGTTTTCTTTTCTTTTTTTCCCCTTTCTTTTCTTTTAAAGTAGAAGCCGATCTGCAGTTTATTGACATTGTCCTAGATTATTTTGCAGATTTCAGTGTTCATTCATTTTTAGAATGGGAAGTAAAAAGCTGCAATTTAAATGATTTATTTTTTGTGATGTTTAGAACAATTCTAATAAAATTCATCCTCAGCAGCTACAGTTATGTTTCCATATTGTTGCCAAAATTTGTGTTTCAGAATGTAGGAGAAACTACTTACATTATCTCCAAAGTTTGGACTTTAGTTTCTGAATGTGTATAGAATTTATGTGTAACCAACGAGGTAAAAATATTTCAGGAAAGTGTATGATGTTTTCATAGTAGGGAGAAAAGTGCAATATTTTATGTGCTCTGTTGTGCTGTATTTTGGTTTCATTGGACGTGTACTTTTCTTATATTTTTTTGAGTTTCTGTACTTTTCTTTGAATTTGTGAGGCGAAAAATAGTACTACTTAGAGACCAAAAGGAAATTTTCTTTAGTGGCCTAAGAAATGAAGAGAGCTTGCTATTTTCATGCTACAAGACATATTTGAATGGGGAATGTTATTTTCTGTTTTATATTCTGCTGCTAACAAGACATGCTCAAAAATTGTGAAAGAGAACTAAGCTTAAAGGGAACATAATTGTTGTCCAGTGATGGACAGGGAAAAGTTTAATAAATGAAATCAAATATATAAACAGGAGAGTGTTTTAAACAAATTTAAGTATTTTTTTTCCTCGACATTTTGACTTTAAAATGTGAAGGATACATGCGAAAACAGAGATTGGAGGGAGTGCATGACTATGTACATGTACTCGTATGTACTCAGTACTCATAAAAATGATTCTACTCTGGTTTTTATAGTAGAATGTGGTCATTGTGGTGCATTTAATATTTTCTCATGGTAAACATACAGTATAGGTAAAGAAATTGTGACTGGCACTTTTGGCACTTTGGTGAGAAAGAGTGATGATAATGACAGAAATATCTTATTAACCCACTACATGTAGCTTCGGGAACTGGGTGACCCACTGTACAAAGTCTATGGGAATTTGAGAATTCAGTAGTCAACAGGTTAAACATATTGACTTGTGCTGAATTCTTATTCTCATAGACTTAACGCAGGGGCCACCCAGCTCCAGTAGCTAGTGAGGTATTGCATTGTCATGAAGTTGGCAAATTAAGATTGGTTGGTTGGGGGGGGGGGGGGAAGCTAGATCATGTAAATTTATACCAAATTTAACTTCTGAAACTGGTTCTATTGGTAATTTTAAAAATGAGCATCATATAAATGGCGAGCATCAAATGAATATTGAACACCACACACTCCCTCATGTAGGAAAAATGTGTGTCAGAAATCATGAATAATAGAGGCCTGCTTTTTCAATTTAAAAAAAAAAAAAATTAAACCATACAGTAATTGTATGTTGGGCAATGAAAAGAGGTAATGAGTTCAGAGTTAGAGGGTATCAACTCCTACCCCTAAAATATTTGGTGTTATAGTAGGAGATATATTTTGATACATGATGGGCTATAATTACAGCAAATAAATGTATGTTAGGAAATTGCCTAGCATGGTATGAATTCATTCATTAATGAAATTGTTGTTGTGCTTGTATGATAATACTCTTTTTTTGTGCTAATTATATTTGAATGTTTAAGTTTACAAGTGAATCTGTGGTAATGTAGCAGTTATTTTTTTCTTTGTCATATTTAGATTAGAAAAAGAAAGCTGTTTCTGATTTATGAGAACTTTTTAGTTTGTGATATTTTCTTCTTCAATATCATTCATTCTCTAGACATGCAATACCTGTGAGTATGTTTCAATAAATTACCATATGTACCATGATACTGAAGAAAACTTGTTTCATTGTTTCATCTGTCTATGGTAGATCTTATTAATAGCTATAGAAGGATCCAAGTACTGGGGCCAGCTCAGACTCAACATAAAATTGTGACCTCCTAAGCCAGACAGTCTGATCAATTACAAATACTTGTGCATTCAGTAATACAGAGACTCCAACCCCAAGCACCTCTTAAGCAGGAGATTCTCCTGCTAAGACCCCCTAGCAAACGGGAGACTCTGACTCAATGTACGCGTAGCCCATGTCACCAGCGCAAAGCACGAAATTCCTTGCGGCCGAAGGCCACTTTTAAAGTGATTACACAATGGTAATTTTTTTTTTGATATATGATCGAGAATAGAATTCTAAGAAGAATAACATTACAAATTTGATGATTTTCAATCGAAATCAATGCATTTTGGCTAATTTTCTCATAAAAAGTCACGAGTTGACAAAAAAAAATTGAGTATGAGGTATGACGTAAAAGTGGGTACCCAGCTTCGCGCATTGCAGTTGTGCTGCGCGCTAGACTGTACAATATGTATTATACCTTGCGCGCATTTTGCTGGAAGTGCGCGACAAGGTATACCCACTTTGACGTCATTTTGACGTCAAAGTGGGTACCCAGTTGAAACTGGGTCACAGCTGAGGGGTCAGAAATATCCTGAAATCTTACCACATTTGGGGGTTTCCTTGGCAACACGACTTTTTAAAAAACTTTAGGCAGATGATTTTCTGCCAATAAAATCATGCTCTTTTAAATGAACTAACATTGTTTCAGCATTGGGTACCCTCTTTAAGGTTATAGAAGCTGTCTGGTGCTATCTTACATGTAAGCTTATTTTTGAACATATGACAACACTAAATGAGGTAAAATCCAGTGATTCAGATTCATTTTTGTCCCGCCCACCAGAGGTGAAGGCGAGACTTCGGGATCCAAATGGCGTCCATCCTTCGTCCGTCTGTCATGGCTTTGTTTATCAAGCTTTAGTCTTTAGGCCAAATGAACAGTTTTCTTGTTTCTCATCCCCTCCTTTTTGTTTGACCTGCTTCAAATTTTCTATTTTTGATTTTTGTTCCAAAAGGAAATCTGAATATGATTGGGGGACCAAACTTCATGCACATTTTAATTTTCTAAAGAACACTATATTTAATCCATAATATCTGAAATTTTACCAAATAATATTCTGATTAGACACTGAAGGGAAATCAAAATTTAAGATTACGTATGGTTGTAAGAAGAAAACTTATTGACAAAGAATTCCAGAGGCATCGCGATTTGAAAATTCGATGTCATATTCCAATACAAGTCCATGCAACGCTATACGCCGAGCTAGCTTACGTATGACACAAACAGAGTATACATCGATTATAATATCTGTGCATATAATTATGCACAGATATTTATTTAGAAAGAGAAACCAAGAATCAAATTTCCAGGGCCTAACTGTTATCGTGTTTAGCGTTGGTTAGCAGAACAGGCAGACAGTCGTCATTTAATGGCAAGTACAATTCTTAGATTATGCCCGGTGTTGAGATTTTGTTAAATACTAATATTCTAATGTCAAGCACTTCCCCAGAAGTCAAATTTAAGGCCAGAAACTGGAATGATACTATTCGTTTTTTCACTACAGTCCCACCTATATGGGGGTAGACTGCAGTGTTCTGTCTCTAACAGTCTTCGTTAGCCTGGTATTCTGGTAGGGTCGGCACAAAAGGAGGAGTGCCGATCCTACCAGAATACGAGGCTAACGACCGCTAGAGACAGAACACTTAGGTCTAATATGGGGGGCACTCACACTAGTGCTCGGTGGGGGATGGGGGTGGGAGGCGCGTGTTCCCTTATACACCGTTGCCTAGGAATTTTCGGGGAAAAAATCCTACAAGTGCTCTGGTGAAAGAGTCTAACAGTTAAGTCCTCAGCACACACCTAGATCAGTCAGTCCGCAGGTCCACAAAAAGTGGCTTCCTTCACGTATACTGGTATGCATGAACGGAACAGGCTCTGCATATTTAATGAGTTAAAACCTGTCAGAACACCACTTTCATTACGGCCCTTGCTGCTGTAATACTTAATCAAATTCGATGTTTTTGGTATCTATGTAAAGATGAATAATCAATCTCTTATGCCATGTGTTTGAATTTAATGGAAAATTTGGAAGAAGAGGTGAAATTGTTGATCTAAAAAACGATACAAAAATTATTTTTTCCCCTGCCAAAAGTTGTCATTTTGTAAGGCTTTTTATACTTGAGCCCAAATAATTTTTACATGACCACAAAGCTGAATATCTATGCTTTATGAAAATACTAATTTTAACACATGATGAAATTTAATCGGGTCAAGAGCACACTTTACACAGACCAAGTGCAATTACCAGCCCAAAACCATAAATACTGCTCTGTGATTGGTCCATTCAGACCACACACTCATCCTGGAATCCCAACGGTCACCTGCTGAGTCACTGAAGGTCACACTCTCCATGTGGCAATCTGTTCAAAACAACCGCGCTGGCATGATTCTGACCTTATTCAGCCAATCAGAACACTGGATTTCATGCTGCTCTAAAAATCAAGAAATCTTGTCCTGAACTTCGTTGGGAAAAGTGTGCTCTCGACCCGATTAAAAGGTGCCCCACAATAAGAATGGTATTTTGAGGAAATACAGACTTTCAGCTTTATTTTGATGTAAATATTATTTGGGCTCAAAATAAAAAGTTTTGCATAATCTGCAAGAGAAGTGAGAGGAAGAAAATTGTGTTTTGAAGCATCTTTTTTCACCCCAATTTACACATATTTCCCCAAATATGTTATCAAAATGAATGCAAAAATGTTAAAGTGTGATATTTACTCTTTTCAATGGTGTATCAACCAATGATTTCACTTGATGATAAAGTAGTTAAATTCTTCCAGAAAGAAAGTCTCATAATTCATGAGATTTGATAAGATGGAAAATTTGGCCACGAGAGCATTTACGTGAATCCTGCTCATTTGCTCATTAGCACACAGACCTGCCGACTGGCTGTAGATCTAGTAGACGACAGCCAATCCACTGCATAATGTGAGCGAACGAGTTGAGCCTATCGAGTCTAGTTATTTCTCTACATGACTAGTATGGCTGAGCCTGATCTTATCTAGGTCTAGATCTAGACTAAAGGAGAAAAAACAATGAAATACACTGTATGATGGGGGGACCCTTGTCTGCGCACCTAATATTCCACTTCAAATTGACAAACTTTCTCTTTTTGTATTCCTATATAGCTGACCTCATTTACTGTGCCGAAAATCTTGTCAAAATCGGAACAAGAACAGTGTAATTTTTTACAAGAAAAGGCGATGGTGTAAATTTGACGCTAAAAAGAGGAAGGTGCCCTTGTCTGTGCACTCATTCACTTTACATGCAGTTCGGGGTTTTTTGCATGAAAGTGGCATTTTCATGGCATGGGAGTAAAAATTACATAAAATAGACACCTTTTGCCCGTTTTTTGTAATTTTTCAGTGATGCATATTGCTCAAATTGATTTAAAGATGATTGTGTTCGTTGCGTCTTTTGTGATGTTAGAATCGCACATGACACGTATGTGCAGACTTGGGCATTGCGCAGACAAGGGGCATCAGACCATACATAAGGAGAGAGAAGAAGACAGATGGAAGGAAGAACAAATAAAAAACATAATGGACATGGGAGAGGATAGATGAGAGGAAGAACAATTAAGCATCACCCCTTCTTAATGGGGTAAGAATATCAAACAAATAAGCAGGGCATAAGAAATACATAAAGATTAGAGGATACAGAATTCATTGTTTTTTTTCTTTTATCTATACCTTTCCCTTTTCTTTATGGACTTCTAACTGTTAGGCCTATGGATCCATCTTTCTTTTTACATTCTTTGGGCAATCCTCTCATCTGTTTCTTTGCCTTCAGTTCCTTGAATTAGGCTCCTTTTCTTGCTTTTTCTTTCATCTGTTCTCACTGTATACGTACACGATCGCCGCGTGCGCCGCTGTACGTGGCATGTAGGGCGTAGGAGAGCTGAAAACATAACAGAGTGATTCATATATGGCTGAAACGAAACCTAGACTTTGAAACCAGCACGTTTGATGCAATTAATCGAAAAACTGCCTAGGCTACGGTGTAAAACGGAAACGTGTAGGGGGGAACCTAGGCTAAACTCACTCGTAGGTCAAAACGGAATTTTGAATAGCGATACTAATTGCCGACGCGAACGCGAAATACATCGACTTAGATCTAGATCTTCTATAAAAGAGAAGAAAAGTTTTGATTTTACTTGCCAAATGGAAAAGACAACGTTGAGAAGTGCAGATAGTTGCTAAAATCATTGGCCCAAATGGAAAAGACTAATTAGCATTGAGAAGTGGAGGTAGTGGCAAAAATCATTTAGACCAAATGACAAACAAATTTGCCTTGAGAGGTAATACATTGGTAAAAACATTAGACCAGATGACAATAAACAAATTTGCTTTGAGATGTAAAAAAAAATTGGAAAAATCATTAGACCAAATGGAAAAGACAATATTGAGAAGTGCAGGTAGTTGCTAAAATCATTGGACCAAATGGAAAAGTCCAATTAACACTGAGAAGTGGAGGTAGTGGCAAAAATCATTAGACCAAATGGTAATAAACAAATTTGCTTTGAGAGGTGAAAATGCTTGATAGAAATCATTGGACCAAATGGAAAAGTCCAATTAACACTGAGAAGTGGAGGTAGTGGCAAAAATCATTAGGCCAAATGGAAAAGACAACATTGAGAAGTGCAGATAGTTGCTAATATCATTGGACCAAATGGAAAAGTCCAATTAACACTGAGAAGTGGAGGTAGTGGCAAAAATCATTAGGCCAAATGGTAATACATAAATTTTCTTTGAGAGGTGAAAATGCTTGATAGAAATCATTGGACCAAATGGAAAAGTCCAATTAACACTGAGAAGTGGAGGTAGTGGCAAAAATCATTAGGCCAAATGGTAATACATAAATTTTCTTTGAGAGGTGAAAATACATTGGTAGAAATCATTGGACCAAATGGAAAAGTCCAATTAGCATTGAGAAGTGGAGGTAGTGGCAAAAATCATTAGACCAAATGGTAATAAATAAATTTGCTTTGAGAGGTGAAAATACATTGGCAAAATCTTTAGACCAAATGGAAAAGATCATTTAACATTGAGAAGTGAAACAGTGGCAAAAATCTTTAGACCAAATGACAAACAAATTTGCTTTGAGAAGTGATACTTTGGTAAAAATCATTAGACCAAAATGCTAATAAATAAATTTTCTTTGAGAGGTGAAAATACATTGGTAGAAATCATTGGACTGAATGGAAAAGACCGATTAACATTGAGAAGTGGAGGTAGTGGCAAAAAATCATTAGACCAAATGGTAATAAATAAATTTGCTTTGAGAGGTGATACTTTGGTAAAAATCATTAGACCAAAATGCTAATAAATAAATTTTCTTTGAGAGGTGAAAATACATTGGTAGAAATCATTGGACGAAATGGAAAAGACCGATTAACATTGAGAAGAGGAGGTAGTGGCAAAAATCATTAGACCAAATGGTAATAAATAAATTTGCTTTGAGAGGTGATACTTTGGTAAAAATCATTAGACCAAAATGCTAATAAATGAATTTTCTTTGAGAGGTGAAAATACATTGGTAGAAATCATTGGACTAAATGGAAAAGACCGATTAACATTGAGAAGTGGAGGTAGTGGCAAAAAATCATTAGACCAAATGGTAATAAATAATTTTGCTTTGAGAGGTGATACTTTGGTAAAAATCATTAGATCAAAATGCTAATAAATGAATTTTCTTTGAGAGGTGAAAATACATTGGCAAAATCTTTAGACCAAATGGAAAAGATTTAACATTGAGAAGTGAAACAGTGGCAAAAATCATTAGACCAAATGACAAACAAATTTGCTTTGAGAGGTGATACTTTGGTAAAAATCATTAAACCAAAATGCTAATAAATATATTTTCTTTGAGAGGTGAAAATACAATGGTAGAAATCATTGGACCAAATGGAAAAGACCAATTAACATTGAGAAGTGGAACGGTGGCAAAAGTCATTAGACCAAATGACAAAAAAAAATTGCCTTGAGAGGTGATACATTGGTAAAAATCATTAGACCAAATGGAAAAGACAACATTGAGAAGTGCAGATACTTGCTAATATCATTGGACCAAATGGAAAAGACTAATTAGCATTGAGAAGTGGAGGTAGTGGCAAAAATCATTAGACCAAATGGTAATACATAAATTTTCTTTGAGTGGTGAAAATACATTGGTAAAAAACCTTTAGACCAATTGGAAAAGACCACTTTACATTGAGAAGTGAAGACGGTGGCAAGAATCATTGGACCAAATGACAAACAAATTTGCTTTTGGAGGCGAAAATACATTAGCACAATCTTTAGACCAAATGGAAAAGATCATTTAACATTGAGATGTGAAACAGTGGCAAAAATCATTAGACCAAATGACAAAAAAAAATTGCCTTGAGAGGTGATACATTGGTAAAAATCATTAGACCAAATGGAAAAGACAACATTGAGAAGTGCAGATAGTTGCTAATATCATTGGACCAAATGGAAAAGACTAATTAGCATTGAGAAGTGGAGGTAGTGGCAAAAATCATTAGACCAAATGGTAATACATAAATTTTCTTTGAGAGGTGAAAATACATTGGTAGAAATGATTGGACTGAATGGAAAAGACCGATTAATATTGAGATATGGACGTAGTGGCAAAAATCATTAGACCAAATGCTAAATAAATTTGCTTTGAGAGGTGAAAATACATTGGTAAAAAACCTTTAGACCAATTGGAAAAGACCACTTTACATTGAGAAGTGAAGACAGTGGCAAGAATCATTGGACCAAATGACAAACAAATTTGCTTTTGGAGGCGAAAATACATTAGCACAATCTTTAGACCAAATGGAAAAGACCAATTAACATTGAGAAGTGGAACGGTGGCAAAAGTCATTAGACCAAATGACAAAAAAAACTTGCCTTGAGAGGTGATACATTGGTAAAAATCATTAGACCAAATGACAAACAAATTTGCCTTGAGAGGTGATACATTGGTAAAAATCATTAAACCAAATGACAAACAAATTTGCCTTGAGAGGTGATACATTGGTAAAAATCATTAGACCAAATGACAATAAACAAATTTGCTTTGAGAGGTGAAAATACATTGGAAAAATCATGAGACCAAATGGAAAAGACAACATTGAGAAGTGCAGATAGTTGCTAATATCATTGGACCAAATGGAAAAGACTAATTAGCATTGAGAAGTGGAGGTAGTGGCAAAAATCATTAGACCAAATGGAAAAGACAACATTGAGAAGTGCAGATAGTTGCTAATATCATTGGACCAAATGGAAAAGACTAATTAGCATTGAGAAGTGGAGGTAGTGGCAAAAATCATTAGACCAAATGGTAATACATAAATTTTCTTTGAGAGGTGAAAATACAATGGTAGAAATCATTGGACCAAATGGAAAAGACCAATTAACATTGAGAAGTGAAACGGTGGCAAAAATCATTAGACCAAATGACAAACAAATTTTCTTTGAGAAGTGAAAATACATTGGTAGAAATCATTGGACTGAATGGAAAAGACCGATTAACATTGAGATATGGAGGTAGTGGCAGAAATCATTAGACCAAATGCTAAATAAATTTGCTTTGAGAGGTGAAAATACATTGGTAAAAAACCTTTAGACCAATTGGAAAAGACCACTTTACATTGAGAAGTGAAGACAGTGGAAAGAATCATTGGACCAAATGACAAACAAATTTGCTTTTGGAGGCGAAAATACATTAGCACAATCTTTAGACCAAATGGAAAAGATCATTTAACATTGAGATGTGAAACAGTGGCAAAAATCATTAGACCAAATGACAGAAAAAAATTGCCTTGAGAGGTGATACATTGGTAAAAATCATTAGACCAAATGACAAACAAATTTGCCTTGAGAGGTGATACATTGGTAAAAATCATTAGACCAAATGACAATAAACAAATTTGCTTTGAGAGGTGAAAATACATTGGAAAAATCATGAGACCAAATGGAAAAGACAACATTGAGAAGTGCAGATAGTTGCTAATATCATTGGACCAAATGGAAAAGACTAATTAGCATTGAGAAGTGGAGGTAGTGGCAAAAATCATTAGACCAAATGGAAAAGACAACATTGAGAAGTGCAGATAGTTGCTAATATCATTGGACCAAATGGAAAAGACTAATTAGCATTGAGAAGTGGAGGTAGTGGCAAAAATCATTAGACCAAATGGTAATACATAAATTTTCTTTGAGAGGTGAAAATACAATGGTAGAAATCATTGGACCAAATGGAAAAGACCAATTAACATTGAGAAGTGAAACGGTGGCAAAAATCATTAGACCAAATGACAAACAAATTTTCTTTGAGAAGTGAAAATACATTGGTAGAAATCATTGGACTGAATGGAAAAGACCGATTAACATTGAGATATGGAGGTAGTGGCAAAAATCATTAGACCAAATGCTAAATAAATTTGCTTTGAGAGGTGAAAATACATTGGTAAAAAACCTTTAGACCAATTGGAAAAGACCACTTTACATTGAGAAGTGAAGACAGTGGCAAGAATCATTGGACCAAATGACAAACAAATTTGCTTTTGGAGGCGAAAATACATTAGCACAATCTTTAGACCAAATGGAAAAGATCATTTAACATTGAGATGTGAAACAGTGGCAAAAATCATTAGACCAAATGACAGAAAAAACTTGCCTTGAGAGGTGATACATTGGTAAAAATCATTAGACCAAATGACAATAAACAAATTTGCTTTGAGAGGTGAAAATACATTGGAAAAATCATGAGACCAAATGGAAAAGACAACATTGAGAAGTGCAGATAGTTGCTAATATCATTGGACCAAATGGAAAAGACTAATTAGCATTGAGAAGTGGAGGTAGTGGCAAAAATCATTAGACCAAATGGTAATACATAAATTTTCTTTGAGAGGTGAAAATACAATGGTAGAAATCATTGGACCAAATGGAAAAGACCAATTAACATTGAGAAGTGAAACGGTGGCAAAAATCATTAGACCAAATGACAAACAAATTTTCTTTGAGAAGTGAAAATACATTGGTAGAAATCATTGGACTGAATGGAAAAGACCGATTAACATTGAGATATGGAGGTAGTGGCAAAAATCATTAGACCAAATGCTAAATAAATTTGCTTTGAGAGGTGAAAATACATTGGTAAAAAACCTTTAGACCAATTGGAAAAGACCACTTTACATTGAGAAGTGAAGACAGTGGCAAGAATCATTGGACCAAATGACAAACAAATTTGCTTTTGGAGGCGAAAATACATTAGCACAATCTTTAGACCAAATGGAAAAGATCATTTAACATTGAGATGTGAAACAGTGGCAAAAATCATTAGACCAAATGACAAAAAAAAATTGCCTTGAGAGGTGATACATTGGTAAAAATCATTAGACCAAATGGAAAAGACAACATTGAGAAGTGCAGATAGTTGCTAATATCATTGGACCAAATGGAAAAGACTAATTAGCATTGAGAAGTGGAGGTAGTGGCAAAAATCATTGGACCAAATGGTAATACATAAATTTTCTTTGAGAGGTGAAAATACAATGGTAGAAATCATTGGACCAACTCATTGGGCCAAATGGAAAAATCCAATTAACATTGAGAAGGGGAGGTAGTGGCAAAAATTATTGGACCAAATGACAAACAATTTTGCTTGGAGGGATGAAAATACATTGGTGAAAATCATTGGACCAAAATGGAAAAGACCAATTAACATTGAAAAGTGCAGGTAGTGGCAAATATGATTCTATGAAATGGCAAATAAACAAATTCACATAGAGAGAAATGTTGATCCAGGCAAAAAAATCATTAGACCAAATGGCAATGGAAAAAAATGAGCTTTGAGAGTTGAAGATAATGGCATAACATTATATGGCAAAGTTGAAAAAAACACCAACTGACATGAAAAAGTGACGATAGAGGCAAAAATCATTGGACCACATGGAAAAGACCAACTAACATTGTGAAGGTATTTGACAAAAATCATTAGACCGAATGGTAATAAATAAATTTGCTTTGAGAGGTGATGAAGATAGTGGCAGAAATGATTCTATGAAATGGCTATACATAGAGAGAAATTTTGATTGTGGCAAAAAAAAGAATCATTGGACCAAATGGCATTGAGAAGTACTAGTGGCAAATTGTCCAATGATCCCCCCCCCCCCCCAGTCCTGTGTCAAAGCAAATTGTTTTGATATAGCCATTTGGTCTAATGATTTTTCCACGACCTTCACTGAGTAAAATTATTGCCATTTGGTCTAATGATTTTTGCCATGGTCTTCACAGCAAATTTGGCTATATCCAGTTGGTCCAATGATTTTTGCTGCTATCTTCACCTCCCAAAGCAAATTTTGTTTGTCATTTGGTCCAGTGATTTTTGCCTCAATCTTCACTTCCCAATGTATTTTGATTTTTTTTTTTAATTGGCACAATACTTTTTGCTACTGTTTTCACCATTCAGAGGAAATTTGTTTGTTGTAATTAGTCTAATAGTTTTTGCCATGATCAACATTTCTCTCTATGTATTGCCATTTGGTAGAATCACTTTAATTTGCCAATATCTTCATCAGCTATCAAAGCAAAATTTGTGTGTCGCCATTTGGTCCAATGATATTTGCTACTACCTTCATTTGTCGGTGTTAGTTGGTATTTTCCATTTGGTCCAATGATTTTTGCCACTGTCTTTGCTTCAGGTTTGTTTATATCCATTTGGTCCAATGATATTTGCTACTACCTTCAGCCCATAGCATATTTGTTTATTGTCATGTGGGTGGTCCAGTGATTTTTGCCCCTACCTACACCATTCAGTGCTAGTTGGCCTATTTTTTTCTTCTTCTTCATTTGGCACAATAATTTTTGCCACTATTTTCATTCACCCTTTACAGCAACTTTGTTTGTTGCAATTGGTCTAATGATATCTGTCATGATCAACAGTTCTCCCCATGTAATTTGTTTGTTGCCATTTGGTACAATCACTTTTGCTACTACCTTCATTGTCGATAATGGTTGGTCTTTTCCATTTGATCCAATAACTTTTTCCACGGTCTTCACTGCAACTTTGTTTATATCCGTTTGGTCCAATGATTTTTTAAGAGTGATCTTCACTGCAAATATGTATTTGGTATTATTGGTCTAGTGATTTTTGCTATTACTTGTCAATGTTAGTTGGTCTTTTCCATTTGGTCCAATGATTTTTGCCTTGGTCTCCTCTGCATATTTATTTATATCCATTTGGTCCAATGAATTTTTAAATGATCTTCACAGACTTCACTGCAAATATCTATTTGGTAATATCCATTTGGTCTAGTGATTTTTGCTAATACTTGTCAATGTTAGTTGGTCTTTTCCGTTTGGTCCAATGATTATTGCCTTGGTCTCCTCTGCATATTTATTTATATCCATTTGGTCCAATGATTTTTTAAATGATCTTCACAGACTTCACTGCAAATATCTATTTGGTAATATCCATTTAGTCTAGTGATTTTTGCTAATACTTGTCAATGTTAGTTGGTCTTTTCCATTTGGTCCAATGATTTTTGCCTTGGTCTCCACTGCATGTTTGTTTATATCCATTTGGTCCAATGAATTTTTAAATGATCTTCACAGACTTCACTGCAAATATCTTTGGTCCAATGATTTTTGCCTTGGTCTCCACTCCAGGCAATGCAAAACTGTGAAGTTTGAAAATCCTGGAATAAAATTGGTATTGATTCATGGATGAGTATGTTTGTTCCCTTTTTTTTTTTTTACATTTATTTGAACAAGCTTTGGAAGTCATGACAATCTAGATTGTAAAAATTTATGCTACGTTCACACCTTTACATATTTGGTTGCGTATTGCCCGAACGCAGACATAAGCAGTCATACCTAAGAAAGCGCAATGAAACATGCTCACATCGTACTCAATGCGCAGATTAGCGCATAGGCCTGCGCTGGTTGCTCGCTAGTTTGAAATTTTTTTAATTATCGCAAGCAAGCGCAAGGTCAAATCGTTGTTGTTCGCATGATTGGGCGTAATGTTGTAATGTTGCGCTGTTGCTCACACACCACTCGCACCAAGAACCGCAAGAACCGCTGCGTTAGCCGTTCGATACACTGCGAGTTTAGCTCGTATGTCATTTGCTTTGTACGAGCAGCATATACGAGCTAGATATGAAATAGTGTGACTGCTTGCGTCAGATTTGCGGCGTATTGCTGGGTACGGCTGCGAATTGATAGCGCAGCAGTGCTCAGCAATATACGCAATTTAAGTGTGAACGAGGCAATAAGGAAAGCATGCATATTGCTATGTAAAAATATTAAAACAGGCATGTTATATTTATTTATTTACTTTCTCCAAAATACAGATTTCATATTGGTGATGTGCTGCACTGTTCATAACAATGGGTCCTGCTCCTGTACCTCCACTGAGAATTCAGCTACGTCCAACGGGAGAAAAATCAATAAACAAGCAAGACTCAGATGGAACACGCACTCATTGGAGAACCAGGATGAGAAAGGAACGGCCGCAACATTATGAGATGGTCAAAGCCAAGGATGCAGCATATATGAAACGTCGAATTGCTACCTTGACAGATAGTGAGAGAGAACAGCAAAGAGAGCTTGCAAGAGAAAGGGCGAGGAAGTATAGACAAAGAAAGAAAGAAGAGGAAGCAGAAAAAGCACATTCCATATCCAAAAGCAGGTCGAAGCATTTAAAAGCCATTGAGGAAGAGAAGAGAAATAAGCAGAGAGAGAAATGGGCTAAAAAAAACCGAGAGCAGAGAGCCAGATGGTCGCAAGAGAAGAGGAATGAATACAATTTGAAGATGAGAATGAAGAGAAGGCAAGAACAAAACTTACTCCAGACCCAGCAAAAGAGAGCTGTAGTAGAAGAGAAAAGGAAAATGAGCAAAGAAAAAAAGAAGCCTGAAGAAGAAAGACAGAGACTTGATGATGAACGGTGCAATTTGGAAGATGAATGGAGCAAAGGGCAAGATGAACGGTGCAGAGGGCAAGATGAACGGTGCAGAGGGCAAGATGAACGGTGCAGAGGGCAAGATGAACAGCACAGACTGGAAGAAGAAAGATGCAGACTGAATGAACAGAGCAATCTGGAAGATGAATGGTGCAGAGGACAAGATGAATGGCGCAGATTACAAGATGAACGGCGCAGACTGAAAGATGAGCGGCGCAGGCTGGATGAAGAAAGACAGAGACTTGATGATGAACGGTGCAGGCTGCAAGGTGAACGGCACAGACTTCAAGATGAACGGCGCAGACTGGAAGAAGAAAGACAGCGACTTGATGATGAACGGTGCAATCTGGAAGATGAATGGCGCAGAGGACAAGATGAATGGCGCAGACTGGAAGAAGAAAGACAGAGACTTGATGATGAACGGTTCAATCTGGAAGATGAACGGCGCAGACTGGAAAAAGAGAAGCAAGAATTGAGAAACAAATGTGCAGCTGAAGCAGAGCTGATTTTACAGGAAGAGGAGGAGCACTTGGCTTCAGGATGGGCCAGACATGCTGAATTGATGGAATCATCGGGAGATCATTCTCAGAATGTGGAGGAGGTGATATTACTAGTGAAAGAAGAAAATTTCTTTTAAGGTCTCCATTTATGCTGCCATGATTTGTGATCAAATTGATCATTCTATCCCTACTCCTTGAAAGAAAAAAAAAAGTTTTGGAAAAGCACAGACTTAGAAACAACAAAAGTGATCTTTCTTCTATAGTGACCCAAAGAGTTGCAGAAGAGTTGCAGATTAACAAGAAGAAACACAAAATGAGAACTGGAAATAGGAAATGTAGCCTTCCTTCCACTCTTCAAACACTGAAGGTCTTTAAAGAACAAGTGGCAGTCAAATCATTTGGCATTACACCAAAACTGTAGAAGAATCTGTATAAGAAGGAGGGGGTATTCAGCTTCAGTAGTGATGTCAAGAAACTATCCCAATCGTTAGCTGCCCAACAAGAAGGATGTGGGATCATAGCATAGATCATCTCAGAAACGTCCACAAAATTCCCATCAAAGGAGTTTATCACTTTGGATGTGCAGCTCTGTACAAGAGTAAAGGACCCTTCCAGTACATTGCAGGATTTGACACACCATCAGAGCACCACTTCTTTCGGTCACGACATGGCAAAGGGCTATCTGACAGTGAATCAGCAGTTGTCAAACCTCCTTTACTGGCCTTTCGAAGGTCGGATGCAACTATTATGCAACACCCTATGAATTATAAGTGAATGCAAACAAGAATCTCACTTGAAATGAAGCAAACTGTATGTCATTCAAGTGAGAAATCTTCTATCTTCCTTCAAGCACTATAAATCCTCAAAGACAAGCTCCAACCAAGCCACTGAAGAGGTCACACAGCATCCATTGCATCAAGAATGGAAAGGAGACACAAACCATTTCATGGAGGAGATTATGATGCTTGATGCCTGCGCAACCGCTCAACCGGATGGCTCCTGTACAGACAGGAGGCTTGAGTCGGCGAGAGGTAAGAAGACTTTACCTCTCGCCGACTCAAGCCTCCTCATCTCTTCACCAACTCAATCCTCTCACCTCTTCTGGTTTACAGTCCTTTTTAGGACTTCACCCAGTTCTCGAAAGATACTCTGCCCTCCAACTTTCCTACTTTCTCACCTCTCTATTTCACCTCCATCTCTATCCACTTTATCTATAGTCCCTTAGGACTTACCACATGGTGAACCGTAAACCCTTTCTACGAATATCCGTACCACCATGCAAACCTTCAAACATCATCAGTGAACTGGATGTGCTTAATTAGTATTAAAGTGTTGGGGGTAATTTGATGACTCCTTTCATGAAAATTCTATTTAGTTTTAATCTTCTTTTTGTCACATTTGCACAATAATGGGAGAGTCAGAGTGCTTCAATGGACTGGCAAACTCTAATCTCCTATTTCTCAAAAGTAACATTGTATGGTAGTGAACATTCTTCTCTTTGTTAAGTGGGTTAGGATCATCCAGTGGTAATGAGTTATTCATCATTTTAAAGCTGAGAATCTCCTCTTTCAGAATTGATCTCTAACTAAAAAATCATTTCTGGCAACTTTTTGGTGGTTTTGTGGTGACTGGTCACAATTTGTACAAGGAATTTTATTCAGGAGAACATGATGTAATACTTATTAGATATTTTAAAGTTTGTTGTCAGAAAGAAATTAAAAAGGAAGACGATAGCTACATTTTCTGCGTTACATAGATGAAGTAAAGGAAAAGGGTAGTTTCCTTGATCACTTCTGTTTTCCACACAAGGCTTTGTGTATACATTTTATGAGGAAGATTGGAAAAATTTGAGTTGTCAGGGTTTCATTCTCATTTATAAAAATTACTTCAAGTGAACTAGGATGAGATATTCTGTCATTTGTGATGTTGATATTTTGTGTTTAATGTTCAGAGATTATATGAGCTTATAACAGTTCTTTCAGCTTGCTATTGATAACAAGTTTTATGAAACAGGACTCAAGTGTCATAGAGACAAGATGTACGTGCTACACTGATTCATTTAGTACTGACAGAATTTTAGAATAGTTCAAATTAATTAATTGAAGTCTCAAGTTTTTTTCATAAAATCCTCTCTGAAGAGTACAAAGAAATGTAAGTTAGCATGCTTTTGTCATTTTTCTTGGTTATGAACATCTATGGGTTTTTTTTTTCTTAACAACTTTCTTCTCAAAATATCTTTCTCAGTTACCCTGCCAATTAGCACCCGTATTGAAACTTATATTTTAACCCGTTGAACACGATTTGATTTCAGGATATAATACACATTTCCCATAGACCCTAGCCCAAGTTATCTCGGGCATAGGGCTCAACGGGTTAACCAATTTCCTTTTAGTGGCATGATTTTTCTATTGATGTGAATGTTTACCAGATATCCGGTTCCATGACATTTGCTGCAGCGACAGTTGCTCCCATGGAAAATCTGCACTTTAAGCCAAACATAAAACCTAACCCCAAACCTAACACAAATATTAATCCATTTCCTTGCTTTATTCTGAACCAAAATCCCTGTCACCACATTTACCCCAAGCCTACGTCTTTGGAGAAAATAAGATGGGAGCATTTGTCATAGGAGCAAATGTGTCACCCAGATTTCCATATGTTATGCTCTTCTTCAAAGTTTTAATTTCATGATATAATACATTAAATAGCTATGCTATGTGGACTTGATGTTACATAGGTTACACCATTTTGATACGGTAACAAAAAGCGTCAGATGTTTGTGATTGATTTACAGTTTACTTCACTGCATCCTTTCTAGCAGGACTACACCTATAATTCTAAGAATCTGCACAAGAAAAAAAAAAAGGACCAATCGTGTTATGGATCATAAGCATATTCAGCTCCAGTCCAGTTGACCAAAGGAACATGAGTCTGCAAAATCGTAAATTGCAATCAATACATGGTTCTGACCGATCCCAGTCTCTCTTGAGTTCAAAACGTGATTGTAAAAAAGGGTTGATATCGAAATGAGCATTTTATCAAATATTTTTGAAAAGAAAATAGTGTGAATTCTGTGAAATTGACATGTTATAAAACAAATTTAGAACGTTCACCTTTTTATGATGCGGTCTGCATTACTTTTGTGTGGGGGTCGAAGCTTTGGCTGTAGCTCTTCCCTCTGCATCCTTCTGGTTGATTTTGATGTAAATTTGCAATGATATAATCATGTAGGAAGAAAATGAGTTGCTGTAATATACTTGCTATAAATGTTTCAGAGAGTTTTCGAGTTTTCATCTACAGTTTTCATTATACAGTGTTTGAACAAAATTGTTTATGTTTGAATATTCGCACATTTAGCATGGGCGACGGAACGCTTCCAGTGGGGAGGGGTGGGGGATATTGACGTAAATTTACATGGAGACATAGAGAGAGAGATATAAAAATCTGAAAGGGAAAAATCTTTTTCCTAAATTTGGATAAGTTTGTTCATGTGTTCTCATGGGCCTTTGGTCTTGTGGGACCTTTTTCATTTTTGGTCTGTGGGCAGACCCCAAATATTCATATATATGTAATGCAATTTGATGTTTAGAGGAATCTCTAACAGATGTATTTAGAAGACAAAATGAATATGTTTGACATATTATGTCCATGTTACTATGGTATTTCATTACAGTGGAAACTCAGTATAACAAGGTCTTTGGGACCATCAAAATGACCTTGTTATAGCAGGAATCTCGTTATATCAGGGTTAAAAAACAATAAAATATAAAGAGCTGGGACTGGAATATTACCTTGTTATAGCAGGAATATGGTTATATCAGATCTCTTTATACCGAGTTTCCTCTGTACCTACTTTTCAGTGAATAACTACAAAATGTGAACTGGAGTAAACATGATACAAGGAGAATCAGGTGGGGGAGAGTTGTAGAGAATTTGGGGAAACATTATGATTGGAAACAATTTCAGTTTTTGTCTTTTGTGTCACACTTTTTTGACCCAACCTCAGAGATTCATCCATACACCAGCCCTATTCAGATGTGTGAACTTTTCAGTGATAGATTGCATGCTGGTAATTAAAATCCAAAGGATTTTTCGTTTAAAAAAAAGCAATATGGTACAGTTCTGAATTATTATTCTCTGAGGTTTTTACAGTTCTTTGCCATCATCTTTTATACCATCCCTCTCAATTACCGTCGTCCTTCCTGGGGCCCCGTTATACTAAGCTTAGCCTATGACGATCTCAAGAATGTTGTTTGCAATTGATTGATCACAATATGCAATTCAATCGAAAAAATCGATTATTGCTGAGCTTCCCATTACAGTGGAACCTCGTTAAAACAAAATCCTCTGGACCAAGGAAACTACCTCTTTATATCGAAACATTTTTATATCAGGGCTAAAAAAAAAACAATAAAATACAAAAGAAGTGGCAGCAGCAAAATTACCTTGTTATAATGGGTTTGATTTAATTCATTCGTGACAGAGGTCCACATTTTGTGGTTTGGCCTAATATCTTTTGATGCAAAGCCCTTAAAATCATACCATATACATGAGCAGAAAGAGCAAAAAATTCTACACAAACTGTGCCCATTTTGGTTCCGTCAATATTCGTTGTTTGATGCTGAAAATTTTTTGAAGGAAAATAAGCATTAAAATCCTTAAATTGGCAAAGTGATAGAAAGTATGAAATCACCGTTTTCCCCTGCAAATTGGCACCTTTTTGACCTCATAATTTCTGTCAATTTATATTCATTTCAGATACATGACGTTTTATAAGAAATATGTAGCAATAAAATAAAAATGTTGGTGTTGCCAATTTGAAGAATAAAAGTTGATCAAATTAGACTTTAAATAATTCCTGTCACAAATGGGTTAACAGTGTCCTTCAAAACGAGGTTCCACTGTATGGGGGTGGGGGGGGGGGGGGGCTCATGCTGTTTACCAATTCATTTTTAAATTGCTACAAATTAACTTCCACCAAGGTCAGGGGGTATATTATCCATCAACCTGTCTAATCCCTGTAGGTTTATACAGGGCCACCTGGTCCCATTAGCCAACTGGAATAACCAGTGCATGCTTCGACATCTGCCCTGGCAAAAATTGTTGTGCAGTTTGTTTTTTTTTAAAATAGGGATAGGATTAGCGTTGTAATGGGTTCCATGTTAAGCCCGCCACACACCATATGATCAGATTTTAGAAAAATATGTTTTAGCATTTGATATGAACATTCAAACATGTAAAATCTTCAAGATAAAAGTTCCAAATAGTCGTATAAATACAGAAATCAAAATTCTGGGCTATTGTGAACCTCCCTGTAGGAATGAGAGCGAATTCAATCCGAATCGTAGTGACATCATTATCATAGCAATCTTGTGATCGGCTACGATTTGAAGCCAATTTGGCCTTTACTCCAACCACAAAACTTGAAGTTATTTCAAAATTTCCGTTTTAGTATTCATATCATTATTCCGAACTTCAATTTAGATAATCTTACTTGTTTAAACTTTCATGTTTAATGCAAAATGCCATTTGTTAAAAAATCAGGTCGCACTCGGATTGTTAAGTGTGCGGCGGGCTTGAGTTCTGGGGTTAGAGAGCGTGTTGGGTCATGGGGGGAAAAAAATGTCTGTGTATAGTGAAGTGACGAGGAGAACTTGTTGCTAAAACATGTGTCTTACAGGTTATTTGACATACATGTATGCTCCGGTGGCAATTGCTCCAGTATTTGTCAAAGATACATGGTTAGGGTCAGGGTAGCAATTTGAAGTACAGTGGAATCTCGTTATAACAAACTCCTCCGGGCCAAGGAAATTATTTCTTTATATAGAAACCTTGTTATATCAGAGCTAAAAAAGAATGAAATACAAAGAAGTGTGACCAGCAAAATTACCTTGTTATTGAGAGTTTATTTTAACAGTGCTCTTTATAGCAAGGTTCCACTGTATCGGGTTAGGCCTAGGGTTAAGGTTAAGTTTTAATGCATCATTTGGTCAATGCTTCAGTATTAGGTTAGAGTCAAAATTGACATGGAGCAATTGTCGCCCGGAGCATGTGGTGTGCAACTATCTCACAACCCATATACTCATATTTCAAGACCTGTGAAAAAGAAAATACACGATAGAAGATAATTTTGTCTTTGTTTTTTATCACTTCTTTAATGAATTCTTTTTCACATTCAATGAGAAAAAAAAATCATAGAAATATATATATGATAAATGCTTAAATCTTATCTACACATGATTTCATACCAATCAACTTTTTAAAAAATCAGGCGGTGTAATTTACAAAAGATTATAGAGTGAATGTACAAAGCTGGTGCGAGAAGGGTGCTAAACTATTCCAATATTCTGATTTTTGTCAATATCTTGATTTTTGGCAACAAGAATAAGAAAGGTTCCGAGTCCAACTGAAATTTACACCAAATGTCAAAAATATACATGTGCATGTAAATGATAGGCCTGAATGTATACTGTGTAGTTGCAACATGAACTAGCTGCAAAAGACAAAATGTATTAGAATTTAATATCTATTGACAATGACATATATTTGCCATCAGGTAGTTCCACAGTTACCTTTACCCAATTTTCCTTAAAGGTAATAAACAGTAGTAGTAGCAAAATGAAGGTTGGCAAAAAACTGCTCAAATATAGTCCCATATTGTTTGGCTTGCATGAAAAGATGCATGGGTGAGATAATCTAGTATTCTATTCACGATTTACGGTGAATTTCAGTAAAATAATTCGAATGGTCGTATATCAACCGTTACCTCATACCCTCGCTGCGGACCACCTACCCCAACGCTCTCGGCTCAACGGCGCATAGTGGTTCGCACACACTGTTTACAGCTATGTGAATTCAAAGCGCCACCTTTCCCACTACTGCTTATTACCTTTAATCCTTGTACCCTTCCATGGTGTATACAAAACCATGTATGAATATGAATAATTTGCAAGAAGTTGAAACATACATGTATGATGATTTCATTTTTCTCAAAATAAATTTCCAATGCCAGAAATCAAGTGCAGACTGAAAAATCTGATACTCATAACAATTACTAAAGAAGGCTTTATTGTCTATACTGTAAGAATGATTGATTTAGCATCCTTCTTGCACCAACTACCATACATGTAATGAGAGTGACCAGGTACCACATTCAAAAAGCCATCCAATTATTCCACAGTGGGAATTCACATCTTATTTCGTCACCTTGACAATCATATTTAGCAAGGGTTTAGTGCAACAAAGGGCTATCTGCATTTTTTTATTTGATTGAGATTTCAAAATTAAAATGATCTAGTAGAGACCAGGAACCCATCGGTAACTATGGTTTCTACAGCAAACTTTGCTACAGCTGGGTATCACTCAAAATAGATATGGCTATCTGCTTTAAACTGCAGTGTGTCAGTGCAACAAATCTTTATTTCAAGATTTATCAAAATTGCCAAAAATGCAGACAGTCCTTTGTTGCACTAGACCCTCGTTATGTTCATGCAATATACAGTGTGAGTCAAACATAAAGAAATTCAGATTCAACCCTCGATATTTTTGGAAATTGTAAATGCACACACACGCAGATCTATTCAAAGATACATTTTATAGCATATTCAAGATTTCTTTCACTTGACATCTACATTAATAAAATGAGACTGCAGAAAGTTTAATATTTTTTTCTGAATTCCAGAGATGCCAAGGTCGAAGACCTGCAATGCGTGAGATTTTAGGCAGGGAACCGTGAGATCGCCAGGCGTTGTGTATAATGGGGATAGGCCGTGATGTAGGCATGAGAAAGATTTTTGGGGATGAGCAAGAGCCCTCAATGCGGGAGTCTCATGCCTAATGCGTGAGACTTGACATGTCTGGAATTCATATCAAATTTTCTTTTGCCCAAGTTCTGCACATGATGAAAGGGGTTTTGAGTCCAGTATTTGGTTGAATAGTCTCCATTCCAATTAAATGCACTCACACAGGATGAAAGTAACTCCTAAAAACAATTCATTCATAGCTTACGCAGGTCCACTTTGACATGAATTTTAAGAGTGGCTAGTGCCAGTCATCCATGATTAGTGGCGGATCGAGGAATTTTCAAAAGGGGAGGCCGAAGTCTGCAAAACAAAATTTTCAGGTGTCTCTTTTAACCGAAAAATTTGCCGACAAAGCACACACAAAAAAAGAGAAAAACTCTGCCGGGGGGGGGGGGGGGGGGGGGGGGGGGGGGGGGAGGGGGGCACAGCCAATTCACCTGCCCCCCCCCCCCCTATCTGTCACTGATGATTTGATCCTGAGCAGCCTTTCAGCCTTTCAGGTTAAAGACATCATGCCACTACAGCCCCCTCTTTTTTTTTGGGGGGGGGGCAATTTTGCTTTGGTTTCTTACAAAAGAAAATTCAATGTGGGTTTCCTCTTTTATGACTCACACTGCATAAACACCTTGAAGATACATGCATGTCTTCTGTGTCCACAGTAGCCTCATTGATTGCATGACCTTCCTGGGGGTCTTGCAATTATTTTCACCATAATTAACCTGTTTGCTACTCATTGTATTAAAGGAGAATGAAACCCTGGGCAAATATCCATTTTAATGAAAAGAGAGGATAGAGAGAAGCAATTTTAAAAAGTTCCATCAAAATCGGTTACAAAATGAGAAAGTCATGAAAGTTTAAAAAGTCTCAATTTACTTATGGCGATCCTCAAATTGGCAATGTTGCTTCAAAGTGACAGGTTTAGAAGGACAACTCTCAATATGTTTTGTACACAAAATTGCATATTTTCTCCATTATCTCTACAGATGCTGCTTGTCTGTTTCTTAGCTCGAGATATATCATGGGGAAAATGTATTTGACAACATATTTCCTCAGGGTTTCATTCTCCTTTGACACCTGGAGAATTCCAAGCCCAAGATAACTTGGGCTACACGTAGGGTCTATGTGCTTAACCCATTCATTACAGGAATTATTTAAAGCCTAATTTGATCAGCTTTTATTCTTCAAATTGGCAACACCAACATTTTTATTTAATTGCTACATTTTTCTTATAAAATGTCATGTATCTGAAATGAATATAATTTGACAGAAATTATGATAAGTTCAAAAAGCTGCCAATTTGCAGGGGGAAACGGTGATTTTAAACTTTTAAACATTTTAATGCTTATTTTCCTTTAAAAAATTTTCAGCATCAAACACCGAATATTGACACAACCAAAATGGGCACAGTTTGTGTAGAATTTTTTACTCTCTCTGCTCATGTATTTGGTATAATTTCTAGGGCTCTGCATCAAAAGTTATTAAGTCAAACCACAAAATGTGGACCTCTGTCACGAATGGGTTAATCAAATCATGCTCAAAAAAACAGGTCAATACACCTGGATGGAGAGGGAAAATTTAAAGTAAAACGTCTTGTCTTAGGATGTAAGCACTGAACAAGGGTTAATCCCAGGGGAGCGTTTCATGAAGTCCTTGTCGGTGATTTTTACTGGCAAATTTGCTCTCAGCCAATCACATGCAAGGATTTCAGTAGCTTGTAACAGTTGTCAGTAAAAATCCCTGACAAGACACTTCATGAAACGTTCCCAAGAACAGTTCAAGAATCTGCAATAATATAGCAGTATACACGGTACTCTTTTTCCTATTCCTATACCCAAAACAACATGGATATGTACAGTATATGCGTGAACATGTGCTATACAGGAGCATCGCCAGAGAAGGTTGAGACTCAGTGGATAAGTCTCCTGACTTTGAACCACAAGGTCCGGGGTTCGAATCCCTGCCGTGGCACTAATGTCCTTTGGCAAGATATGAATCTACATTTACATGGCGACGTTAAAGGTCAGTCCCAGACGTAAATAATCTTATTTGATTGATACACGTCTGTAAACACCCAATTCAACAACTTTGACACCCCCCCCCCCCCATATTTTCTGTTGGCAAACTTGACAAGTAAATATGCTGCCTGCAAATATTTTTAAAATTATGATTTTTTAGTTCTGTTTATGAGCTAGGGATGCAAACATTTGTAGAATCTGAAGGGTGAGAGAAAAGTCTGAATTACACTGGCCCTGTCCGCTTGTCTACCTGTACTTTTCCATCACTTTCAATTTGTTCCAAACCTACAAATCTGTGTGGACACTGGTCAACGCTTTACATTCACACAATTATATACAAGTCCTAATTGATCAAAATATTGTATAAATTCCCAAACTCCAACATACTGTACATGTGTATTTTTTCGAGCACAAAAGTGAAAATTTACAGAAAAAAAATGCCTTATCTTACAAGGTGGAAGGTGAAAGGTGTACAACCGTTCACAAAGAAAACAGAAATGGCAATAGTACTTTTAGTATAGAACAGCAAAAGCAGGAAAAAAAAGTATGTCAAGAAGTTTGTCTACATGCACATGTACATTGTACATGTTACATAATGTACATTCATTGTACACTGGTATTTTTCATAACAGAAAACTCTTTATGTTGTATCACCATTAACAGGGGGAAATGGGGATAAATATCAGGAGTATTTTTGACACATTTTTCCCAGAATGACACAGATATTTCCTCTTCCTTTTCTTTCATGTTTCATTTATCATGAACTTAAAAGGAAATATGAATGGGGTCTATATCGTTCCTTGGAGAATGTTATTGAGAAAAAATGCTATTCCATATTTTTTATTAATCATCTTGTTTTCTGATATACTTATCTGTATGTGTATGACCATCACTTCTATTGAGAATACTGTCTTTACAGTGCAGTTAAGTGATCAGCACTGTCTTCAAAGTAACGCAATTCTCCGTGACAGAGGGGTAGCAAAAAAATATACAAAAAGAATACCGATACAAAGAAGAGGAAAGAATATGAAGTAACAAAAATATGATGCTAATTGATAAGAATAGAGTAGGACTGCAGAGATAATGCACACATATTAAAGGAGAATAAAATGAAGGGATGAAAAACAGAGATGGAAAAAAGGAAAACAGATACAGGCATATGAGAGCAAAAGGCTCAGATCCAGCATCTAGTTTCAAAGTATGTAGCCTAAAATAGAAAAATATTCCAGGCAACCGAAACTCCTTTTTGATACTTACTTACATGTATATCTTTACAATATATATGAACTTTGCTATATTATAATTCCAATGTGTTCACTCTATGCAAGGCTTTTTTCATCATTTGGTATTAAAGTTATAGTATATAAGGATTTTGTATAAAGTGAAGATGTTTAAGGACAATTCCACAATTAGTGAGACATTTTAAGAAATTTTCAAATCAACCTCTCTTCTATGTTTTAAGCCTGAGATGGTTGAAAATCAGATTACATGCTTAGATTAAATTGAAGAATTATTTTCTAACATTAATGTGATCCCTGTGTGCCACCTCCATAGAGAACGTGAAACTGTACATGAACTGTACACCCACAAAGGGTAAATGAAAAAAAAATACCCCCCCCCCCCACCAATTTGGTTTTGGTACACAAATGATTTTGATGAAAATACAAGCAGTCATTTATGTGTATTATAAACTATACATGTAGTTCCAGATTTTCAAAGGAAACAAAATCAGTAAAAGGGTGTTAAAACCCTTTCATTTCATGATTGGACAAAGTGAATTGTAACTGTAATACACTTCAATGTTACTACATGTAACCATCGTTCTTTTAATGTCACTTCAAACTCAAAGGGTCAAAAAATAAATTCTATGCATGAAAACAAGGATTGAAACCTACAAAATAACTGAAGGATTATATCATTTCATCTAACTTTGCTCATTAGCATAATGTACACTACCAAAGATGACTCTTAATTTTCCATACAAATGTCTCTTTTGTAAGAAATTTGAGTCACCACTGTAGCTCCAAGCATTGCCCAAATTATTCTATTTTCACACAAGTTAACCCATTCGTGACAGGAATTATTTAAAGCCTGATTTGATCAGCTTTTATTCTTCAAATTGGCAACACCAACATTCTTCTTTTATTGCTACATTTTTCTTATAAAACGTCATGTATCTGAAATGAATATAAATTGACAGAAATTATGAGAAGTCAAAAAGTTGCCAATTTGCAGGGGAAAACGGTGATTTAAAACCTTCTATCACATTGCCAATTTAAGGATTTTAATGCTAATTTTCCTTTAAAAATTTTCAGCATCAAACAACGAATATTAACGCAACCAAAATGGGCACAGTATGTGTAGAATTTTTTGCTCTTTCTGCTCATGTATTTGGTATGATTTTTAGGGCTTTTCATAAAAAGATATTAGGCCAAACCACAAAATGTGGACCCTCTGTCATGAATGGGTTAAAGGTCTACATATTGAATATGCCATCATTTTCTTCTTATGAGGCCTAAAAGGCTAATACGTCCTTTAAAATGCCACGTTACCAATCATGGAATTGCCCTTGTGTTTCAGAATGACAAATCCTTTTATAGAAACCTGTCTTACAGCAATTTATTGCAAGTTATGTTTATTTACATGATCTACCACTTAAGGATTTTTCTTATAAATAAATATATATCAAACACATATCAATTGTCCTTCGATTTCACTCTCTATACATGGTGCTATCTGTACAATTTACACATAAACACAATATAATATTTCTTTTGAAAACAAAGTATAATACAACTTAAACTCTTTGAATTGGACAGACGCAAGTAAGCATTTGTAAACAAGTTAAATATTCCAATCTTGGCAATATGGTCTCATCAAAATAAATGAATCTAATTTTCTTCTTCAGTCTTTTACACCCTATATTTGGAAGTAATAATCACTAAATGAAGATATGATGTTAGCATGCAGAACTACTAAGCAGGTATCTAATGCCCTTTTACATGCATATACATTATACATGTACCTCTTATGTACAGTTTTGGTAGCAAAAATGAAACTTGGCATGAAATTGGCTACCGGTAGATATTGGTTGTTAGGGGATTTTTTAACCCGATTGTTAATGAAGGCATGCATGCTTGTAAGTAAGACTGACGGCTTTAACTCCTCTCCGAGGGACCTGGTAATGAGGATTAATGCCGTACCACAGGGCATGAGTGCATGGACTTGATTTCAAATGAGAGTCACCGGATTACGAGACCAGTGCTCTACCAGCTGAGCTATCTCTCCTCCTATAGTATACAAATAACACACGGCTGTGAGTGCATTGGTTAACATGAGCGCATACCATTAAACTTTCAAAGTGTCTGAGGCCTTGACTTCAGGAAGAAAAAACTTCACAGCATCTTGGTTTTACATGTACCTGTATCTTTTATAGTTTTACTTGTATCTTAATACAATTCAGCATCAAAAGCAAGGACTAAGATTGACTAAAATCGCACTTAACTATGGCTGACCATTCATGCCACTGTTTTCTTTCACCATGGACCTCTCAAAGGACTTGCAAATCATGGTCACATATCTGCAGAATTGAAAAAATTTTATAGTTCATTGATGAAGAAAACAAAAATGTAAATCCTGCAAATTTGTGACCATGATTTGCGCATCCCTTGAGAGACCGATGATGAAAGCAAACAGTGACTTGGATGGCCTGCCATAGAGAGTGATTTGAGTCAATCTTAGTCTTTGTGAAACACCTCCCAGGTGTTTGGTACTGCAAAATCAGAAAATAGCACTGAACACGGACATACTGAAGCTTTTCGACACACACTCATCAGAGTACTCCGATGAGTGCATGTCAAAACGCTTCAGTATGGCTGTGTTCAAAAGCAAAGAAAGCTGCCAAAGAGTTTTTGAGGGCTTACCAAAACTGTACATAACCTTCTCATAATGCCTGCTCTACATGTGCATCGCTATATATACTTTAACCCATAGAAGTACACAGCTTTTTGAGGTCTAAATGAATCATCTTCAATCCTCAAATTGGCAACAAATATTTTTTTCCACTCTTACATAATTTGAAAAAAAATAAACAGAGATATAACATGAACCAAAATGAATTATGATTGCAAAATTTAAGCTGAAACTGTCATTTTGAACACAGAAATAATGATAATATAATATTCACTGCATTGCCAATTTAAAGAGTTTAATGATTAGTTACATTTAAACTGCTCTAATTCGAAAACGCAACAACATACTGCATTGGGAATGGACTCAAAACTTTTAGTGAATTTTTCTCTTTCTGCTCATGTATAGTTTGTAATGCCCAGCATTCTGGATCAGCAGATACTGCCAAAGCGTCTCCTAAAGGAGACACTGTACCTCTATGGGTTAATACAAGTACAGCTGGGTTCAACACTTTGCTTGCTATGGATCGAAACCCAGGATGGCCACACGTGTGCCAAGGGTCTACAGTGGCAACCCAGCGCTTGTGCTATTAGTTGACTATAGCTGCTAATGGGTTTGAATTCTCATATTCCCATAGACGTAACACAGGGGCCATCTGGTACGGTTCCAGTAGCCTAAGGGTTAAAGGGCATCTTGGGTGCATTACTTGGGGTCTACCTAATATGATAATGCCTCTATCACTTGAAATCTGTATTAAAGCAATGTAGAGTGGACCATGACATCTTAAGAGTTTTCCTTCATTTAGCCTCTACCTCTCGGAGGGAAAAACACATTAGAATCATTAACATCCTTCTGCCACTGACAAAAGTAGAAATGGGAAGAAATGATATGAGAGTATACTGTACGGTAATGATGAAGTAACGAATAAATACTGCAATTTTTTCATATGCGCAGCTACTTGCAACACTACATGTAGCACAACAAACCTTGGATGCTAAATATTTCAACCACTTCTCACTAAAGGTGTGCATTTCATCTCATTATTTTTCAAAATGCCACACCGAGAATATGGTTCAATGTGAAATGATCCTTACAAATACCAAAAAATGCAGTCATATATATAATGCACTTGTACTCGTGCAAAATGCCATAATTCAAAACATGTCCTTTGAAAATAAGAGTTCATGCTTACTTCATGTACATGTACTTCCATGACGTTACGAATGGATGTCCACATGCAATACCCTCAAACCATCAGTAACCATGATGGCAGTCTAATTGATGCCATAATCACTGATGGCTGAGTAATTTAATCCCTTCTGTGCAACAAATTTTCAAAAAAATTGTCCAATACATCAGAATTACTCTGAAATTTCTCCACTGTAGAGAAGAGATTTATAATAAGACCCTACCATTCGAAAACCTCGCTTCAGATCAGAATTACTCTGAGATTTCATGCTTCTATTAAAATAGGAAGTTGATGACCATCTAACATTTTACAGATTAACATTTGAATAGGACTTACTCGGCGATTTCCCGGTGGTATAGAAGGAAGTTGATTAGGGCCCTCGGTAGGGGTAGCTGCTGGATTTTGATTGATAAGTAGCTAGGCTCAACAGGTTTATCTTTATTTGCTGCTTCCTCCTCTTCTTCCTTCTCTCTCTTGAGGCGTCGAAAGATGCCTTCATCTGAGATGCCGCTACTTGATGATGCATCGCTGAGGAAATCATCTTCCTCGTGGATATCTTCTTCCTCCTCATCAGCGTTGGTTACATCCATTTCAGAATCATCCATCATCGCCGTGGCAGCATCTTTGGACAACTCTGCGGTTTTGGAGTCATCCTCCATGGCGTCAAGGACGTCGCTCTTGTCATGGTTCTTGGCACCATTGGGACCAGGAGCTGTCGCTTTAGATTTACTGAGTCCGTTACCACTCTTTCCGTTCTTTCTCTCCACTGCTACTTCATGCCTCTCATCTTCCCCGTCCACTTCATCTGTGACGTCTGTTGATTTACCAGCTTGCTTTTCGCTTGGCTCACTTTCGCTGTGGCGATTGTGTTGCCGCTTGCGCTCTTTGGGGAAGGAATTCCTAAATGCCCTCTTGATACTAAAACCAAATGCACCATTACCTCTTTGCTCACTTCTCTGACTTTCACTATTATCGTCGCTATCATCCATGTCTTTGGGTGCATCTGACTTCTGACCTGTCTTCCGCGAAGCCCCTTCCTTACCTGACCCCTCTCCCGCCCTATCCCTCCCATCCTGGGGTCTAGCACCATGTCCATTATCATCTGCCCTTTCCCTCTCGTAATCTGCATCCTGCTGCGCTTCGTCTTCAAATTCCTCATTCCTCTGACTGCCAATGTGTCTGGTGAGCAACGCAGCATTGGTCATGAAGCGCTCGAAACGGGCACGATTCCGACTTCTCCGTGTGGCGTTCTCCTCCATCTCCTCCCGCTGTCCGCCCGCATCCCTTCGTCGACTCCAGGGACCGGCGTCACCTCCCTCATCCATTGTGTCTTCCTCCCCCTCCTCCTCCTCCTCCTCCCCATCAACCATCAGTTCTCCAGCTAACTCCAGCATGTTGTTGACACTCCGAATCATGATGCAATTGTGCATCAATCTCGGAGGGGAGGGTTGGGATCTGGGTTTGCGTTGTGCCCGCGGGCGAGGTTTGCGTGGATTTTCCTTCTCCACGATGCGGCGCAGGTGACCACGTATGTGGACCCGGCATACATCTTGGAGGACACGAGGCTGGACGTCAGCTGTTAGACAGAAATAGAAGATAAGTAGGAAAAGGTTTGAATACAGGCCTTAGACAACCCACACTACTCGTAGAACACACAGTGCTTTCCTACAATGCCTATAGGGTTGTCACTCAATACAAACAAAGCAACACCAATTTTCCAAAATTAATAACCGATTTTGCAGAAAACAACTAGATCTTTATATCAAGCTCAACCTTCCCACCCAATTTATTATGCAAACTGTGTAAGTGTAGACTGCAGAGTTCTTCCATTTGTACAACTTCACAGAGGCTCCTGAAATTTCATCATGTTGACCAAATACACCTTTATATTGAGCTCTTGAAGCGTTTCCTACATGAAAATCAAATCTTACCACTTTCTATTTGAGTTTTGCTAGATGGTTAAATATAATCACAAAAAACTAATAAAATTCTGCTGGTCCTGTTAAAAAAAGAAGATATGCCTTGAATCAAATATGACAAGAATCACAGAAACATTTCACTGCTTCCTTTGAAGATTAACCTACCAGTTATTGAAAGAGAGCTGTGCCCTTTAATACTGTTATTCACTGTATTTCAACTTACGTGGATGGAAGACTTGAAATGTCTCTCCCTCTGCCAAAGAGGGCAGTATAAGCGGGGCAAATGACACCGCTTTCAGGTTCTTTGTAATCCAGCTACTCTGCCCCGTACGCCTAATTTGAATCAACTGTTTTGCGTGTTGGGGAATGATTGACCAGTGATCGGGAAGGACGGATCAAGTGGGAGACAGCGGGTCAGTTTGAGATATTCACATCGAAGAGCAGGAAAGAAATGGGGCGGAGAGAACAAGAACAGAAACAATTTGGCTGTGGGAACTTACTGTGGATATCATCATTACGTCACCTCAGCAGAGAAAAGGAATAACAGCCATCGATCGTCAAGGGGTGTTATTCCCTTTTTCCTGTGATGGCACCTGGGCTGATGAATTCATTCTCAGTAACTTGTTTGATCTCTATTCAGTGACATCCTGGACATCAAGTCATGAAAAAAAAACCCCTAACAAAATGGCCAACTCTCAAGTTTCAAATGAATATTGTTGACAGACATGCAATCCAAACAGCATTGTTTGGATTGCAGCTATATTGTACATGGAGCTAAATTGAATGACATTTTACAAGACACCAAGTGAAGGTAACGGTACACTGCCGTAAAGATACAAGTCAACAGTAGTGTTGTACGGGTGCAAAATACAAGGCATGATCAAGTGCACTTGGTATAATTTTTCTTTCTTTTTCCATCCATGAAAAAGGATAGATGCATGATCACTAAAAGAGTCCCAAAATTGACAATTTATCATGATCATAACTGAGTAAGCCAGTCAAAATGCTTCATAACATGAGCCCAGATGTCAACACCGTCACACATGAAAACCACATCAAGATACAACATTTGACTTACGAAGCTCAACTGCTGCCAATTTGCTGTACTCGTTCTGCGCCGGTTCTTGCAACGTGGCGAACGAGACTGAGAGGAGGTTTTTGGTCTCCCACGTGTATTGGCCAGTGCGAGTGATTTGCACCAACTAAGGAACAGGGTGGGTAGGTTGATGAGTTGGGGGGAGACATCAGAAAGAAAAAAAATAATTTGGTTAGTTTTCTTTCTCTTTCCTCATCAAACCATACCTGAAAAAGTTCTGAATCTTTAATAGCATCTCTTCTCTTTGTACCACTCAAATCTTTACCTTAATACTTCATAGAGGTACAAATTTCTTCCAGAGATGAATCAGATTTGACTCCTCAAATTGGCACCAATTGTTCTTGCCTTTTATTCCACAATTTTACATAATAGAAGTATCAAATACATCGAAAACAGTTAGTCAACAGCAATATATAGTGATTACAGATTCCACTGCGTATTGCCAATTTGAAGATTTTAATGCTTAAATTTATTAAACTGCTCTTTTTCATAAACAATGCAATGTAGTGAAATAAAACCTGGCTCAAACTTGACAACACTAAAATGTGACACTGTACATGTACCTCTGTGGGTATGGTGATTAGCCCTACTCACGCACAAGAACTTAAAATAATAATAATAATAAATGCGCCTTGTACAGCACCAGACCACTCTGTGGAGAGCTCAAGGCGTTTTTAACAAATTAGGAAGTGAACAGAAATGTTTTAAGATGCTTCTTGAAAGTTTCAGAGGTCAAACACTTTTTGATGTCTTCAGGAAGGCCATTCCATAACATAGGACACGAGTGGGCAAATGAGCTTTCCCCCGAGGTTTTTGCAATTTTAGGGATCACAAGAGAACTTGAAGTGGATGAGCATAAGGATCTTGCAGGAGTGTACATGTAATTATGAATTAATGAGATAAGGTATTGGGGAACCGCGAATGCAGTGAGAAGTTAGCAACAACATTTTGAAAATACAATCTTTTACAGGGAGCAAGTACAGCGACTGCAAAACCGGAGAAATATGGATACGCTTGGTGGACAATGTGAGCTGCGGCATTTTGAAGCTTCTGAAGCTTCAAACTTGGGTTTTCATTTCTTGGGTAAATCATTCATAGTAGTCTTGTTTTTCAATTTACAAGCCAATGCAGTAAGCACCAGTCAGGCTTATGATTGAGTGAGGGTAATTTTCTAAGCTAAAGACAATATGTGACCCTTCACCACAAAATGACCAGTAAGTCCAAAATTTGATGTTCTTACATTTTAACATAGTTTGAAAGCTTGGACTCTAAGCTTTCGAATGATAAACAGCTTGCCTTGTTAAGAGCCTGCAAACCCTTTGAAATTACAATGGGAATGAGAGTTTGTCAGACAGGCTAATCACCAGAATGACAGAGAAAACAGGATGTTTAAAGATGAGTGGCCATTCATGAGTGCCACACTGATGTGCCTATTGTCTGTTGCACTAAAAGGGTGAATCAAAATTCTCTAGCTTTGACAATGAAGAGATTAGAATATTAGGCTCAAACTCAGAATAGTTTCAAAAGAGACATACACCTGTACTTCTCTCCTTGTTTATAATTTCAAAGCCACAGAGTGAATAACTTCAGAGTTATGTACACATGTTAACATGAAGGTTTTACCCAGCATGCTGGCATACTTTTATTTTAAAATTCCCCCAACATGGTAATTTTAAATCACAGAGTGAACACATTTTTACGATACAGATAGCTCCTAAATTTGGTGAGATGGTAGATCAGTAAATGTACTATCAGAAAAAAAAAAGATCTTCAAACTTTTTCACCCCAAGCTCTGTATTTTAGCTGCTGCAACTCACTGGTCATTTTGTGGTAGAGGGTCACATATCGTAATGTTACTTTCAAAATTTTCATGAAGACATGGAAAAGCTGTTCTCTGTTCTCTCTGTAATAAGAAAGAAAGAAAGGCAAAGAGACTGAGAAAGAGAAAGAGAATGAGAGAGTGAGAGAGAGACATAAAATAGAAGATTGAAAAGGGGAAGAGAAAGAGAGAGAGAGAGAGAGAGAGAGGGGGGGGGGGAAGGAGATAGAATATTAAAGACAGGATAAGAAAGAAGACCTACCTGATCTTCTAAAGGCATCACAAGCACCCCTCCGACCTTGAGAAGATTCTTCATGTAGTTCTCATGTTCTGGAGGACAAGCTGCACCACAGTACACCCTGTCATAGCACCGACAGCCAGAGCTCAGTAGCAGACAATTCCCTGTCAAACAAAACAAACAAAACCAAATATATTCCAATATACATAAAACTAACATTTATTAAATGAGTTGAAAAGATACATGTACAATACAGTGAAACTGGCCTTACATTACATGTATAAAACCACATGAAAAAATCCTCTACGTATGGCTAGTACGTGTATGGGTGAAATACCCCCCCCCCCCCCCCCCCCCCCCAAAAAAAAAAAACAACAACAACAATAACAACAACATTACCCAGCATTCTAGGTGTTTACACTTGGGAGTTTGAAGAAAATAAAGAATAACATAAAACCATATACTTAGGGTGTTTTATAAAACGGGTTCAAGGATGTAGCCAATAGCGAGTGCGTATGCATGTCACGTGTTCATGCTTAAATTCTACGCAACCTTCCAGCTGTGCATTTTTTGTGCAGCACTGTGCATTTTGGATGCATCACTTTACATCTAGCGCATAAAAACTGATACGTGCACCTTGAAATACGTGTTATTTCTAGAAGTCTAACAAGATTTGATGCGCTTACTCAGGGGCGCATCACACTGGCTATGCTTGTGATGTCATAAGAGAAAGCAGATGTTGCCTCCTTGTCTGTGCGATCTGAAGAAATTTGGAGCGTTTTTAACAAATTTTCCACTACATAGTCACACTGCCGACTCGTTTTATAAAACAAATAATGCACAGATTTAAAATTCGTGATGTTAATGGCGATGCAGGCATCTTGGGTATTTACAATAATTATGCAAAAGCACTCGGCCCAAGCGCCTCGTGCTAGTCGCACATTGTAAATACTTTCGAGTGCGCTGCATCGCCACTAACACACTCATATCTGTGCATTATTTGTATATTATCAAATGGTTGTTCAATTCTGTAGACATCGTAATTCATGGCTACATGTAACTGTGTTGAGTACATGCATGTTGACTAGTCTACCTCACTAATTGCTAATTGAGACTGACTGAGCCCAGTCAAACAGAGAATAGGCAATATACATAATGCGAAAATAGGTTACATGTAGAAATTGGTTGCTAAGTGATCACCATATGCAGGTGAATGAAAAATATCAATCATGTAATGCACCGCTTGATAAGGCTATTAAAGCTTTTCAAAAAGAGCAATCCACAAATGAATATCAATTACATTTTGCTACTCCACACCAAGGAGTGATATATATATATTCTTTGATCTATTATTTTTTATGGCATTCTACTACCAACTCTGATTCCTGTATTTTCCAGATGCCACGCAGACTAATTTTCACTTTTATTTAGGTATTTTTTACCTGTTTACTGCTACACTATGACTGTTGGCGGTGAGGCCCTTTTCAGATTTTCCTGTTTTGGAGCCGGAGATTCGCCATTGTCATCTTGCAGTCATGACAACGCGTCTTGGGATGCGTTAATTACTTCGCGCCATCTCCATCTTCAGCGCGTTGATTTCTTTTGAAAGGTGAGTTTCACAATCCGTCTGCCCATGAACAGACGTGTTTTTTCGTCTGTTTCAGAAACAGATTTTGATTTACATCTTTTTGTCACACCGTGGGCACTGACGAAGAGTGTGACTTCGCCTTTCATTTTTGAGAGCTATGCTCCGTTTTCTTTTAAAATCTATGATTTTATTTTTTATGGCATTCTACTACCAACTCTGATTCCTATATATATATGGGTCGTGTAGGATGAGATAAGCCTCATGATCATGACTGCACATAAGCTCAATGTGACCATATGGCAGGAATACCTTGCAGGGATTTTGTAGTCAATGCATACATAAATATACACACTGTACATGTACATTGACATGTAGGTGTAGGAAACCATGACCCTCAAGTAGTTTTTAAATCAAATTTTTGCTGAGACAAAATGATACAGATGAGAGAAAATTTGAACATAATTGGACACGGAATTATGGCTGCATGAAATTTTCTGTATACATGACATTTTTTGACACTACCATATCTATAGATGTTGTTGTTGTTGACTACTCTCACCATGTTTTTTACACACATAATTAAACATTTTCATTTTGCTGAAGATAATTTTGCACATTTTCTAATGCTAAACTCAAGATATATAATGTAAGAGTGTTTTCTCCACAATATATTTGCGATAAGGACAATGAAAACGTGTTCTTCAAGAAAATAAAGAATATGGGAATTCTTTATTTTCTGTGAATTCTGTGTAAAACCAAACATGTTGAGAGTTGTCCACGAATTATGTCACCAATAGCTATGGTAGTGTCGAACACAGACAATTTCATACAGGCATAACTTTCTTAACCGTATGTATTCCATGTCGGATTTCATTCAAATATTCGTTGATCTGTTTCATTCTGTCTTAGCTTTGATTTACAAAACTATGTGACTTGAGGGTGTTGGTTTCCTTTACAAATATGATCTGTAAAGCACTTGAAAGGAACATTATTCTGTACCGAGGGATAACTAAACCCAGAATTATGATTCTCATTACTACAGCCGAAAGGGGGTTTCACACCAGGCCTGTGGAGAGCTGCGTAGTGCAGTGTACCGAGTATACCAAAGTTAGGCTGGGGCGTACTCATGAAAAAAAATGTTGCAACACGCAGAATCAAATTGAATGTAGTCGAACAGAGAAGGAAGCAAACGATCATAAGAATGATAAAGAATGATAACGTGTGGATTTTTCGTCGGACTGACGCAGGGTAGCATACTATTGCGTAGGCATGACTTACAGTAGCGTTGTGTTGCATAGACATGGTGCACATTAGCGTAGTGTTGTGTAGAATTGCATAAAAACTGCGTTCCAGTGCTCAACGCGAGAGTACGCAAAAAAACTGAACATGTTTGATTTTTTCCGTCCATCTTGCTCACCCCTTTGCGTCCCTCAGCATATTGCTACACAGGTCAGCGTAGGTACAGCGTAGTGTAGGCACAGCGTAAGCTCGGCGTAGTCGATACGCAACACTACGCAACTTTACATAGGCCCGGTGTGAAACCCCCTTTACACTCACCTTTTATAAAGACTGGCTCACAAAAGTCGTACTGATCTACAGACGGAGACCTACTGAGAAACAGCTGCAAGCGTTCATTGGCATAGTCTATGACATCTTGGTGGATTTCAATACCATGGTTGACACCGTTTGAACCTGGGAGGATAGAGAGATTTGAACTATTTAAATTCCTTGATAACATTAACTGATAATGCAGCTTTTTTATACTTTGGACATATCAAATGATTTCAAACTAGGGCCTGTATTATTGCAATATTGCCATGAATCTAGGTAAACCTGGCTTGAGTGATAACTCACGTGTCTCTGATTATTTATAGAAGCCAACTATCAACCTTTCACTTTCTAAATAAAAAGAAGTGATATGCACTTTTTATGACAATAACATTAAAGGGTAAGTCCACCCTAGAAGTTTCACTGTTTCAATAAAAGGAGATAAATTTGAACAGCATTTTAAAAAAAGAAATGAGCAAAATCGGTCAAAGAATAAGAAAATTACACTCATTTACATTTTCTAGTAAATTACTCTCGGCTCTGCAAATTGGCAACACTAATGACATCATATGCGAGCAGGTCTCCATTCACTTTGTACATGAAACTTCACATTTTCTCAATTTTCTTGGAAGTTACACATTTTCTTACCCCATAGTCAAAGTATGTTATGTAAAATGCAATTCTTCGGAACATACATTGATCATGGGGGTTAGAAAATGTGTAACTTCCAAGAAAATTGAGAAAATGTGAAATTTCATGTATAAAGTGAATGGAGACCTGCTCGCATATGATGTCATCAGTGTTGCCACTTTGCAGAGCCGAGAGTAATTTGCTAGAAAATGTAAATGAGTGTAATTTTCTTATTCTTTGACTGATTTTGCTCATTTCTTTTTTAAAATGCTGTTCAAATTTATCTCCTTTTATTGAAACAGTGAAACTTCAGGGTGGACTTTCTCTTTAAAAGCTTTTTCAGATTTGACGCGACACCTCCCCCCCGCACTTTTTAGTGTTCAGATATGGCATGGCAAACCACGCCACTTATGTTAATGAATGCGCATTAATGTGTCAATGCTCAAATAAAAGGTATTTTTGTCAAAAGTTGCGCAGACAAACACATGACATCATATTTTGCTCTAACTTTTTAAGAATTTGATTGGTCCACAACTTTTTGCTGCTGGGAAGCAAACGGTATGCCTCTTGCCTAGGCATTTTTTGTGGGGGGTTGTCGTGGGGGTTTGTCACGTTATATCTGAATGAAGTATTAACTCTGGTACCAAATCCTCCTAATCGCGTACCCTGTCCCACCCCCTTCTGCTGACTAGGATTACTGAACTCACCTAAATAAACAAGGGGTCCTACTAAAATCCGAGAAAAACTGCAAACAACCAAGAATAACCGAGAACAACCGCGAAGGACTGCAAACAAGGCTGTCCTTGATATACTAAACACTGAGAACAACTAAGAACAATTTCAATATCCTAACCCTGACCATAACCCTAACCCTAGCCCCTACCGTAACTTTAACCCTAACCCTAACCCTAATGTTATATGTGGAATGAACAATATCCATATGGTACTTGCACGCAGAACGCACCCACAGACTTTAACAGTTTCATGTAGGATTTGATACGTGCTCTTCTCGGTTGTTCTAGGATTTTAGTAGAACCCTGAATAACCACACCCACCATGGTATACAGATACACATTCATGCAATGGTGCCACAGTACCCCACGAGACCCCATTCTATTCAGTGGGTACCATATCCCATGCCACAGGTTGACTAGAGGTTCCTAACTCGCCTACAACCAGACCAACCATGGTGCTCAGGTACCCTGTCCTGCTCCATAGGTTGAGGAAGGAGAGACCCATTCAATTCATAAAGTACCATATCCCATGCCACAGGTTGACTAGAGGTTCCTAACTCACCTATAACCAGACCAACCATGGTGCTCAGGTACCCTGTCCCACTCCCTAGGTTGAGGAAGGAGAGACCCGGCTCCAGTTTCAATGCCTCCATCACCTCGGAGTAGATGCATGGGGCTGATAGATGAATGTTGCCATGCTTCCAGGCTAAGTCCTTGTAGGCACTGTCCTTGTGTCCTAATTCAAAATCAAACAAACAAACAGATGAAACAGTAAATACATTTGAAAAAGTACACAAGTATCATACATGTACATGTAGATACTAGAATACATGAAAGTAGGAGAGATAATACATGTAGGCACATACAATGTACCAGGACAGGTCCTTGAAGGTACCACCTATATCATGAAATAAACAATTAACCCATAGAGGTACAGTGTCACCTTTAGGAGACACTTTTGCAGTATCTGTTGGTCCAGAAAGTTGAGCAATATATATCATACATGAGCAGAAAGAGAAAAATGCACTGACAAATTTGAGCCCATTCCCATCGCTGTATGGGGTGGCGTTCTCGAATTAGAGCAGTTTAAAGGTAACTAATCATCAAACTCTTTAAATTGGCAGCACAGTGAATAATATATAATCACTTTTTCTGTGTTCAAACTGGCAATTTCTGATTCAATTTTACAATTATATTTCATTTTGGTTCATGTTATATCTATATTTATTTTTTTTCAAGCTATGTAAACGTGGAAAAAAAAAATTGTTTTGCCAATTTGAGAATCAGACCTCAAGAAAGCTCTGTACTGCTATGGGTTAACAATAACAAAATGAAATAAAATACTGTACTTAAAAAAATGAAATAAAACACTTCAAAAAATGAAAATAGAAAAATAAAACAAAGCTACAATAACTAACTTAAACTTACACGTACATGTACTTACAACCACAGAAAGAAAGGTTAAATCTAAATTTTACTCAACCCCAGCCAACATACATGTAAGTACTAAACAGTTGCAAGTTGTTATACATGTAATGTTAAATAGGCTTTTAACACAGGACACATGTACAACATAACAAGAACACAACCAATCTGAAAGGATATTCAGGCAGCTCTCATGGGGTAGGGCACACCAAGAGCAATGCACATACCGTACATTTAGTTCAAGTCAAGTGCTTGTCATTGTAAAATTTGCAGGTTTTGTTTTACCAAGGGAAGAGGAATTGGCACGAGCCCCCCCCCCCCCCCCCCAAAAAAAAATAATAAATAAATGAAAATAAATAAATAAATAAATAAATAAAAACTAAATAACTGTGACTGTTTGGATGAGTGATAAATACACTCTTGGATCTCAAACTGATGGAAGATTGATCACAATACCACCTCATACCAACATCTACAGACAACATGTACAAAGTATACAGTCACACAACATTAATTTCAATAACATGTAAATCATGTATGATGCAATGCATTAACCTTTTACTTTCAATTGAATTGCCGAATGAACCTGCAGCTATTAAAGCATGTCTAAATTTTTTTTCATGACTACTGTCTTTTGTCATGTAACATCGTTCCTAGAATGACTGTAAGGATTGTACATGGAGTCTCCTAGTCTTGCAACCAAGCACCTTCTCTTTATCATTAATCCATAGTAGTTCAGAATCTCCTTTTACTGACACTTTTGCTGTGTCTCTTGATCCAGAATCCTACAAATTACAAATTATACATGAGCTGAAAGAGAAAATTCACTGAAATTTTGATTTGAATCCGTTTTCAATGCAGTATGGTACGTTGTACTCAAATAAGATTTAATTGTAACTTAACATTAAACTCTTCAAATTGGCATATTGTGGTGAAAATCATATAACCACTATTTCTGTACGCAAATTGGCAATTTTTCTGTAAATTTGGAAGTTTTCATTCTCTTTGGCTTACATTTATGTTATATACATCTTTATTTTTTCAAAGTATGTAGGAGTGGAAAATAAAATTAAGTGATGCCAATTTGAGGAGGAAAAGCTGATTAACTTCAATTGGCTTCTTCAGATATGACTTGACAACCCCCCCCCCCGACAAACCCCATGGCAAAGTGCAAACCCTGTTTTTTTTTTAGTGATCAGATACGGCGCGCCAAACCACGCCACCTATGTTAATGAACATGCTTTAACGCATGCATTGCTGTTCAAATAAAGGAGATTTTCGCCAAGAGTTGCGCAGACAAACTCATAACACCATATTTTGTGCTAACCTTTTAAGACTTTGATTGGTCCACAGCTCTTTGCCGCTGGGAGGCAAAAAATATACCTCTTGCCTCGGCATGTTTTTTTTACAGCCTCCTATATCTCATTATAAACTACACAAAAAAAACGCAGGGGGGGGGTTACTTTATATCAAGTTTCAAGTTTCAAACTTTATTGATTGAAATCCATACACATTGGATTATTCTCCAGTTTTCACATAATATAACAAAATTTAACAATATGACAGAAAACAGAAAAGGCAGTGTTATGTCAAAAACATATTAAGTAGTCTCAACCCAAGAGGAGCATGCATACATGTAGATCTATAAAATGTCATGTACATGTAATTTCCTGTTTTAATATTTTTGCATGCTGTTATGTTCTGTACCACATACTATTTCATTTCTTCTATGCTCACTTCTTCTCACTTTTCTTCTTTTCCATAGCACTTAGAGATTTAATTTTAATTTGCACTATATAAAAACTGAGTATTATCCCCTGGATATATCTTCATTGTATTTCCTTTATTTTCTTTGTACCCACAGTACAATAGCCACTTTGGGTACTAACAGATATATCAGGTGACAGCTGGCCACACCAGCAGTCTGTGTATTAGGAGAATCCCAAATAGGCCAATTAAAGTGATTTGCTGCAGCTCAGATGACCATAAGAAGCACTTACCTATCCCTAAACATAAGCAAAATTATTTCCAGCTTTTAAGACATAAGAAACTTGCAGGGCACACAACATATTGTTCATACGGATGCTGTTTTTCATTAACTGGTGGTTCTAGACTAGATGTCTAGCAGTAATGTCATGCGAAGCAAAGGAGAGCAGAATTGAACATATATGTCTCTGTACTTTCACAATGCAGTAGATGTAACGTACATGTCTGGAGTCATTGCCTACATACACAGTACATTGGATGTACTGCATGTACATGACATCTTATTGTTATATATCTCCTGACCTTTACAGTATAATAATACAGCAAGGTGTTTGAGTTATTGCAGACTGACACCATACTGGAACACTACATATTCATGTTGGGCAAACCTTTTGCCTCATACTAGGGGTTTTCAGTGATTTTTTTTTTCTTCTTGTAGAGAATGCATGGTTAAACACTTGCACAAATGGGCAGATCATGATTCTAGATTGAAAAATGCAATTTGAATATAAGTCACATTTTGGAACACTACATATGCATGTTGGGCAAACCTTTTTCCTCATACTAGGGATTTTCAGTAATTTTTCTCTTCTTGAACGAAACGTAGAAAAAGGGTTGTTTTTCAGCACCAGGCGGGGAAAAGGGGATCCTGTTAAGGGTATCAAAAACAGGAAAAATCAAGAAAAATCATGAGAATTCAGAGGTGATGATGCAATCCTCAAATAAAATCTCTGTTAAGGCCAGGTTATAAAAATCAGAGATGTTGGACATTTTTCCATCAGTGTCTAAGACTAAATTCTACAATATCAACAGAGAACTGCAAACTAAGAATTATGAGAAGCATTAATTACAAAAAGGTTTAAACCCCATTGTACATGTACATGGAACTGGTGACCGTATGTTATAAAGCCTATAATTTTACATTCAGAAGTTTTTGATTACCGGCAGTTTTTCTATGTTTAAGCAGTTTGTTGTTGGGTGCTCTGTTACATCACAGCGCAGTAGAGTATATTGATATAGTGACTCCGCTATATGAATTTATCTAATTATCATCATCATTATCATTTTGGACAGTAGTCACGTGGTTATGTCAGCAATACAACCCTCTCCATCTATTGATTAAGTTTCATTATTTTCAATTACAATTTATTCTCTGACAATTATTTTCATACAGGCGAGAATACTCTGATGAATTTGTGTTTCCTGCTGGCACAGCGGCCGACCTGTACGTGGTACATGGCACACTGACAAGCGAAAACATGGGTATGAATGGAAACAAAACACAAACTTTGACATTCAATCAGCATATTTCACCCGGTTTTTCACTGCGACCTTTCAGGCTAGGCTTTCACTGGTGAACCACCACTAGTTCATCTGTGTTTACCCTTGACAAATGGAGGGTAAAATCTAAGAAAATATAATCAGTGTTTTCACCTGCGTTTCATCCAAGTATCCTTTCACGTTGAGACTTTCACCTGTGCACGCGGAGAAAATCCCTCCAGCATGAAAGGGGCATAAGAAAAGTGAAAGGATCACGGGAGAGGGGAATACTGCATTAAGTTTTACACACCCATAGCCATACATACATATCAAGTGTACCAGCCTTGTACATGTACATGAACATCCCTGCTTGTACTAAATTGCATGCAAAGGCAAACTTGCATGTTATGTTAATCAATAACATTGGCCTTTCAAACCCTCTCAGCCCTGTCACCTTGTGAACAAGCTCAATCCCCCATGAGCAAAGCCACCTGACAAGCTAGCTGCCATTAGTCAGTATATTTCTGTCCAATTTGTTTTTATTGCATCATCTAATGCACATGTACAGTGTACTTTTGAAATAAAAAATATACTTCACAGATCTAAAAAATAATGTCACTGAAGGTGATTAATACCCCCGCCCCAATGTGTGCGCCAAATTTTATGAGCATTGCTCTAAAAATGAGGAAGTAGTTTGGTCCCCAATATTTTTCCGATTTATAGCCATAATACTGTGTTACCATGGCAACGCAGTTTCTGACACATTCAAAAAGTGTGTCTTGCACATCTCCATCTCAAGACTAATGTGTGTGCCCAATTTCACAAGCATTGCTCAAAAAATGAGGAAGTAGTTCGATCCGCAAGATTTGCAACGGACGGACAGACGGACGGATGGACCGACGGACCGCCCGCCTGACCGTATGCTGATTCCTATAGGCAACATGAATGCAGGTGTAGTATAAGTGAATGTCTTGCTGTGACTGAAATGGCAGTGTATTACATGTAAACCATTTTCATATTCACTGCCAAAAGAGGATTAAATTCAGACTTAATCTGGACCTACATCACTCCCGATCCGCATCTAAAATCCCTTCCTTTCTCATTCTTTTTCAATCTCTTTCCTTTCTTGCTTTTCTTCTCCCTTCTATTTTGTCTTTCTTTTAAAACCCTTCACCCATTTTATTTTTTTCTTCCTCCCTTCCCTCTTGAAGCTGAAATGTTTTTTTCCTGTTCTTCCTTCTTTATCTGAATTTCTTCCTCATTTATTCTCATTTTACAATCAATAACCAATTAAGACCTTTTTCCCCAGAGAATATTTTTTTGTCAAGTTTGCCACAAGTTTTCAGCGTTATTCTTCCTTTATGCCTCAGAAGCCTCTTTCCCACTGTCTTCTCCTTCATTTTAACAACTTTTGTTCTCTTTCTTGTGCTTCTCACCATTATTTTCTGATCCATCTTTTCTTAAATTCCATCTCCTCCATCTTTCTAAATATCCTTTCAAACTCAAACTCCTAATGTAATTGGCACAGAGGAGTGACCTCGCAGAATATTTTGTTGGTTTTTGTAATACTGATGTGTACCACTGCTGATATGGACATTATCTGCAGAGATAATGTAGTCACATTAAACAAGCAATCCTTGAAAACAATATTATTGTCTTTGTCTTTGAAAATCACCTTCATAATGTAAACATGCATGGTTGAATGGTTCTACTATCGTATTAGTTTCAATATACCTTGTAAGTTCAATCTTTGAACTCTTGCATCTGTAAATACTATGGGAGTGAAGTGTTCACTTCATCACTATACATATACCAAGAAAAATATTGGTGAGAGGATTGTACCCACTTTAATGTGAGAAAATAAGGGGGGGGGGGGTGGGCAGGGCTTTCATGACACTAAACTACATGCATCAGGAGCCTGGGACACTTGAGGCCCCAAATTCTTGGTACTCCACACCCTTTCATCTAAAAATTTATGCATAAGGGATCAATACAAACAGACCCTAAAATTACAACCTGGACCCTCTAAGCCAGAAGTTAGTATGGAACTCTGGATTAGAGAGCCATTTCAATTTCAATTAAAAAATCATTATGGTCACACTGTACCTTCACCTCACGATAGAATGACTGCACATTGTGGGGACCATATCTAATGGATCATTTGCTCATAACCGGGGGGGGGGGGGGGGGGGGGGGGGGGGTTGGTTTCAAAGATGTTCATAAAGTTATGCATGACTTTACAAACGACCTGAATATGAAGTGCCAAATGGGATGCCCAAAGTTGTTCCTGATGTTTCAACAAAGTGTGACTGTATTTCCCATGATCTCAATTAAATTGTGGCAAAAAATATTCTTTGCAATAAGAATGTTCATAACAAAAGTAATGTTAATCTACGTCTGCATATTTCACATTTAGCTGAAGCAATTTTTAATGAGGTCATTCCTAACTTTACGAACAGTTTTTAATATGAAACACCCCCCCCCAGGAATTATAAACTTTCAATGTTTGCTGAATATCAAGCTTTATACAGTGTATAAGTTGGGCTTGACTCTATTGAACACAGACCCCAGGCCCCCCCCCCCCCCCCCCCCCCCCCCCCGGGTGACACGACATATGCCCTTGCAACAATTGCTCCTGTCTTACTTCCTCCGAAGACATAGGGTTAGGGTTAGGATTATGATAGGGGTTATGCTTCAGAATAATGTGAGGAGATAAGGATTAGGATAAGTGTTAGGTTTAGGGTTAGGTTTTATGTTAACATGCAGATTTTCCATAGGAGCAATTGTCGCCAGAGCAAATGTCACGGAACCCCCCCCCCCCCCAACTACCCTCCAAAAACAACAAAAAACAAAGAAAAATAAGAATGAAAGAATAAAACCATTTTCAATTATATGTCCATATCATGTCATTTCACATCAAGAGCAGGAAATATTCCTAAAAATAGCTTTCTATGGGCCTCCTCAGTGACAGTACAGTACATGTGTATCTGTGGCTCAAACTTCCTTGAACATGAAATGCTTGATTTCCAGGTTTACTCAAAAAACAGTTGCCTATCACAATTTGAAATTCAACACTTCAAAACAAATGTACATGTATCTACACTGTATATTCTGGAGCCTGGAGTCAAGCCTAAACCAACTTCACAATTACGTTTTCTTTTACATGTACATGTACACATACATGTAAGGCTTGTTCATATACGAAGATGCCACCCCCCCACGGCAAACCTCCACAGATTTTTTTCCATGTATATAAATGCATGGGATATGAGCCCCCCCCCCCCCCCAAAAAAAAAAAAAAAAAAAAAAAAATGTCAGGGGAAAGAGCATCATTTCTGCTTGCTAGACGTAAAAAGATGTGGAACATTCAAATTCTTCTAAAGTTGGCACAGCATATGACGTCACAGTTTGTAAATGTAGATGAATGTATGTATACACAACTTTGGGCAAAACTCTCTTGACGAGTTCATGCGCATCTTTTTATCATAAGTGGGGTAGTAAAAAACATAAGATCTTCCGTTCGAGATCTGAATGAGCAATGAGCAATAAATACAATTCATGTTTAAAACAGGGCTAACATACATAAAGTATTTAACTCTATAGTCACAGAATTTCTAATGTACAGAGCTCTATTGAAGCTGCTTTCAAAACTTTGTAGAAACAGAAAGTTTTGATTTTTGTAATTTTCTAAATAAAACAGCATTACACCTGTAGACATCAAATTAAAAGCATCCAGAAATAGTTTCAAAAATTTATCAAATATTATTTATTCAAGTCAATATTTTAGATGTACATTTAAGACTTAAGTATCACCATGTAATCACCATGTTATTTAATTGTAATTTCTGTATTTCGTATTGCTGTTACTAGTTACAGCATTGTACACGTATTTGTGTAAATTTTGTAGAGGGGCCAGGCTCGACTAACACATGTGCTATTTTCAGGTCCCATTTACGTGTAGCAACTTTTGTTACATAATATGCAATTAATTTGTGAGGGTTTGTTGTTGTAATTGTTGGTAAGTAAATAAAAGAAAACAAATCAAATCAAATCAAACCAAATCAAATCAAAATCAATTCTCACAAAACTTCTTTCCCCAAAGTCTGGAAGTATGGAATGAAATAGAACCGATTATACAATGTAATTTCAAGGGAATGTTTTGCCACTTATTTTTTCTTGCATATTGCTGAGCTTCTGCTGGCAATCAGCTGACCTTGTGGCACATTAGCCTTGTGGAGTCTTATCCAGTGAAGTCTTATCCATTAAAGTCTGAATTATGTTACGTAAGACCTTGTGCTCTTATACAGTACTTTGTCCAAAAACTTCCGAGAGGGGGGGGGGGTAGAAAAAGATACAATACAACACATCACAACAAACAAAGTTTACACAACCAAAACTAAACCTTAACAATATACCCCACCCCCTCCACAGTGAAAATACATGTATGTATAACATATACGCAACGTTTGCAAGGCATAGTAAATACCACTGAATACTTTAACACACTATAGACAGGCTCTTTCGGGGTAATGCATCAGGTCCACCATAGAGTTACAATCGTTCTTTGTATGTAATTCGATCGGTTTCTGTATATTCAGAGCGCGCATTAAACCACCGGCTAAATGGTGTATTCGTATCTTTCGACGGTCCCCTCGTGGAGATGTGTGCATTACGTATGGTGAGCAGGTGAGTATCGCAGCGGATTTTTATAGCGCACGAAGACTAGGTCGATGTCTCGACCATGCATATTTGAGGTTTTGTTTCGCGTGCTGTGCACTTGGCCATGCATATTTGAGCTCGTGTTTCGCGTGCCGTGCGCAAGCACGTGCATGCATGTGTGTGCACATGAACAACGTACGTTGTCTCCACTGCACTGAACTAGGAAAACGTCTAGAAAGACGTTTTGTTCGAGTTCTCAGTGGTTGTTTCTAGTTCTGCCGAGTCGGCTGGTTATCACACAACATGTCGGAACCCTCGACCTCTTCATATTACTTTGTCTTCACAAATCTCTTAAAAACTAGTTTTGAGGAAAAATCAATGCAAGTAAGAGATGTTTACTTGATTTTTTGAGGTGTAGAATTTTTTTTTTCCATTCTGTTTATGACTGCCACGAGTTTAGAATTGAATGGACGGCTGATTGTCCCACTCGTATTTGAGCTTTTCGAGTAGGGGAAAGTTACATGCACATACCACAAAAGCCTGGCCTACAGTAGTGTACGTGTGTGCTGTTTTATTACCTCCGATTCTTCCTCTTAATAGGTTTTTACAGACAAGAATGCAAAGAAATCTTTGAATTACCGTCTTAAAAAAGTCAATAAAGTAAAAAATCTAATCATTTACTTTCCTTGCTATGTATTTTCAGGGGCAAGTTTTCTTGTGATTTTCCTTTCCCCTGCATTTTTTTTTCTCCCAAATGAGTTGTCAAAATTGGGTATACACCGGTAATGGAGTCTGAATCTCTAACATGTGCTTTGGCAAAAATTGCTAAGACTAGAGCTTTGATCATTTCATCAAAGATACAGTTTAAGCGCAGTATCCGATTTGGGCTTAATTGGGTTAGGTTAAGGTCCTTCTAGTCCCGAACCACCTCCCTTCCCCATAACGGGCCTGTGATTGTTGCCAAAGCAGGGGTGTACAATCTGTGGTAATACCTGCGAGATAGTAGTCGCCTCTGTCGACAGCTCTGAAGACATCCTCGACTAGGTTAGATTTGATGTAGTCTGCATCCTTGAGGTTGTCCACTAAGTGGTCATTATTGACCCCTGCACTGACTGCTCCACCCATTCTATTAAAAACAAAAACAATTAGATATTGTTACTATAAGAGCACCCTTAAGGAGGGGGGGGGGGAGGTTATGTCTCACTGAGGCCTGTACATTTTATGCAAGGATTGCATCATCACCTCTGACTATGATACCCTTTTTTCTTATTTTTGATGTTTTAGATACCTGCTTTACGAGCCTGATGCTGAAAAGGTACCCTTTTACGCATTTTCATGTACAGATGATGCACAGGCCTAAATGAAACATCCCCACCATGGTTCTCTGCAGTACATAACACCCATGGTTCCAATACCATGCGTACAGGATTTCAGACAAGGAAGAACCATGTGTGATATTGCTGCACCATGCGTGGCAACAAGGGTGAAAAAATATTGAAGTATTGAAAATTTCCACGCTTTGCACAGAGGGAAAACCGTGTGTGGATTATTTTCTAGTGAGAACCCTGATCCCCACCCCTCCCCCCCCCTCCCCCCCGCTACTTGTATGTAGACCGGTAAAGGCTTGTTCAGATATGAGGAGACAAAACTCCACAACAGTTTACAAGTCAATGTGGTATGAGGCGACCAAAAAAAATATGTCATCGAGGTAGGAGAAAAAAAGTCTCCTGCCTCAGTGACATTTCTTTTGTCGCCTGCTGCAAAAAGCTGTGGACCGATCAAATTCTTAAAAAGTCAGCGCAAAATGTGTTGCCATGCGTTTGTCTGTGCAACTTTTAACAAAACTCTCTTTTATTTGAGAGCTGACCCATTAATGCGCGTTCATCAACATAATGGGGGTGGTTTGTCGTGCCATATCTGAACACTAAATACAGTGAGGGGGTTGTGCCTCACATCTGAAAAAACCTAAAGAAGTAAAAGTGCTTGAAGAAACTGAAACTATCTATAAATGCACTTAATTCATTGTGGGGTGTCCTGAAGTGCAATCTGTTTATGGAGATGAGAACAGATAATTTGATTTTTTTTTTTTCATTTAAAGAAATAATAACTTAATGTTTTAAAGGCATTGGCTAACATTGTTATGATTTTAAAAAAATCTCATTTTGTTACTTAAAAATGGGATAAACATTAGGGTTATAGTGTAAAAATACCAGTGTGAAAGTTTCAGAGCATAATATCCACGGGAAGTACATGTATTTTTAAATATTAGAAATGTGAACCAATGTTTGAAAAATATACGAGGGTTGGTTGCATAGACCCAACGTAAGGAGTGCGCATGCGCACATGACTCAACGGACCGCACTGTGTGTATTGACGTATCACGCGGCGGAAGGCAAGTAACGGTATTTTTGAATTCCTGCAAACGGTCCTCTTAGTTCAGTGTCTCTCGAGACGAAAGCTAATAAAATCGCGGTTTGCGTCTAACTTACAGCTTTTCCTTCCAAATTATGGTTGGTTTCAGGGTTTTTGAGTATAAATACAAGTACTCATACACATGTTTCATCTTAGTTTGAGAATTTTTTAAATCAGCTGCTCACAAAGTTAGCCAATGCCTTTAATCTAATCTCATCTTAAAACTTAATATACATGCAGGGAACAGCACATGTTGTCTTCATTGTGCCTAACAAACTGTTAAAGTGGTTTGGGGGAAAAGTAGTCTCTTAGACATCTGCCCCATTTCCTCTCCTTTTTGAGGTTGCGTTCAAGCGACTATTTTTCACCCTAGAACTGCGGTTTTCAAAGACGTTTAGTTTAAAACCACGGTGGCCTTCAATCAACTTTTTTCGCAGGTCGTAAAAATAAACGTCTTTCAAAACGCAAACATAAAACGCTGAAAGAGGTGCACTTTGAATCGTGATTCTGTAGAACCACGGACGCGAAAGAATTGACTGAACGCAATGGAGATCTCAATCATGATTCTATGACGTCATTATCATGGTCTGTTTCCGGTTCAGGCGCAAAATGAACGTAAACAAATCGCGCCAAAGTTGCCCTATATTTCCTGGGTCAAACTGCGAATTACGATGCGCAGTGGGTGGGCTTCAAATGATCCAGAATCAGCGTTGATGAAAAATCCCTTGAACGCTCTCCCCCAGTAACCGTGTTTTGTAACAGCATTTTGATTTGTTCTAGCTTCAGAAAATCACTTGAACGCACCCCAAGAGATGTCAACTTTCATGACTTTCTTTAAGCCAAAAAATTATTGCAGAAATTTGGGATGCACGATGCATTTGAAGGTTATTTGCATATGCATGAGGCTGCAACAAAAGGGGCCGTCACGTCACCACTTTTGTAAATTCATTATTTTGTTTTTGCCACACTAGATCTAGAGAGTTTTACACAAAGCATTTCAAGGTGCAATGCAATCTAATTTCATTAGGTCTATGTCAAGTATGAACCTGTATCGAGATTTTTAACCTAATCAACATGATCAAGATCAAGTACTAACAAGATGACACCAACTAAGACTCCGAGGAGATCATGGGCTTGAAACAGTCAAAAGACACATCATCATTCATGATCACGACATGAAACTCGAAAGACAACATGAAAATTAACCTCTCAAACTTTCTTATCAATCACTGTCAATGACGTCTCTGTTCTGATCAATTCTATGCAGAAACATCTTACTTGCAAACAGTGACAGTAATGATGACATCAGTTTGATTAAGTATGTCAATGTACATGATGCAGAACCTACTGAAATAATGCTCAACAATGCACAGCTATTTATGCCCATGCTGCTCAATACATTGTCTACACGGTCACTCAATCAGCTGTTTTGAGTCCGGACGTACGTGTGCATAAAGACTGCGCAGAATATGGAACTTCCATTGCCCTCTGCACGTAAGGCAGCAATCATTGCATTGTGTATGCAGTCCAGCTCGGATGCGACATCCCTTGTTTACATCTGTTCGTGACAAGATATGTGACATTACAGAACATTTTCGTTCAGTTGACTTCGACTGAATGTAGGACAAGATATCATTCTTACCTGCCCAGTATTGGGGAGCTCCAATGAAAGAGCAGAATTTGGAAAATATTGAAAAAAATTTTTGCAGAAGACGGCAGAAGTTATCCCGACATTCTTTCCAGGGGTCGACCAAAATGACGTCATTCATAACAAAATATTGGATTGTGGGAGCTCATTATGAATATTCATCGAAAAGTTCAGTGCCCCCTCGGCCAAAATCAAAACAAACCCTTGGAGGAGATAGCGTATAATAGGAGAAAGTGTTCTAAAGAGGGTATGCTTACAAAGATTTTTATTCAAGGCGAAAAAGAAAAAGAAAGAAATAAAAGGCAGAATTCATGTTTTATGACGAGTGTTGCCTGTCTCTTTTAGAATGCTCGTCATCATAGCCACTGAAGAATTTTAAAATAAATTTTAAAAAGACAAGCGAAAACAAAAACATAACATTTTGTTTCTAAATTATGATGCTCATTTTGGAGAAGAGAGCAGAGAGTAGGCATATTGGTAGATAGGAACATGCTCCAAGGGCCGAGACGGATGGTAGTGGTGGTGGTAGTGGTTGTGGTGGTGGTTGTGGTATTGGTGGTGGTATTGGTGGTGGTGGTGGATGTGGTGGTGGTGGTGGTGGTAGTGGTGGTGATGGGAGTGGTTGTGGAGGTGGAAGTGGTGATGGTGGTGATGGTGGTGGTGGTGGTGGTGCAT
>CM057164.1:13685352-13723180 GCA_029962745.1 Echinometra lucunter
GGGGGGGGGGGGGAGGGTGAGGGTAATTAACTCTTGCATTTCTTGATGGTTTAAGTAGAAAATTGATAAGGCAATGGATTAATCAAGCCTCACATTCACATACATTGTATACCCGGATCATGCTTCAAACTCTCCACATGATAGTGACAATTGCATGGTCCCTGCATAGATAACGGATCCATGAATTCATGCGCTTTATGATTCTGAGGTGAGAGAGCGAAGGCAGACCACTTTTTTTTTGGTTGTCACTCAGCTTTGCTAACAGTATATAGCCATGCATGTACAAGAGCGTGCACCCTTGCTGTGGGCCAGGAAGAGCGTATAACCCCATTAGACAGCAGAGTTCCTTGAAGATATATCTCTGTAAATGGTGCTTGAATTGTCATATATACCCAGTCAGCCCGTGGCCTATTGGAACCGGGTAGCCCCTGTATAAAGCTCATTAAAAAAGAGAATTCAGTAATCAATGTACGGGTCGACCCGCTGACTTCTAAATTCTCTCATTCTTGAAGCTAGACTTCATATAGCGTTCGGTTCCAGTAGGCAACGGGTTCATGACGAAAACCCATCGTTTAAAACTGAAACCCCGATTTGATTTTTGCAACTTCTAGACACCTGAGATTGCAGTAAGCCTAAATAAACAAAAGCACACCTTGCCGGAGAAACGATCGACCTTCACAGTTTGATAAGAGAGAGAGAGAGAGAGCGAGAGAGAAGAAGGGAGAAAGAGAAACACGCTGGGGCTACACATGCCTAGTGCATGTGCGACGGGCTAGTTTATGGAGTTAAAAATGTCGCTAGAATCGCAATTTCTGGGTCATTTTGCTTCGTTCGAAGTTTAATTTTAGTTTTCATCTAAATTATGAGTGACTCTTGGACATGGCAATATCTTAAAACAGGTAAAAGATATACTTCCTACTTTACATTTCCTTTCAAGCAGTGCGGTGTTAAGAGTTTGTTAACACTATTACGTAAGATGATGAGTGCAGGCATAATCCAAAACCACCACCTCTCGTGCGAAGATGCTAGTACTGATAAGACTTTTAACGTGTCATTTGGATAGCGGGTAGCTATACCCCACCTAAGATGCATAGGATCATGTGCTAAAGTGGTGGGGTCTATTTTAAACGAGGGATTTTCGTAATGTCAATAAAAACTTGACAATAATTGATCTTCTTCTTGTTTTGGTATTTGATGTGCAACATAACCTTTAATTTATGCCAAAATATGAAATGGTAATGGCCGTTGCCACAGCATACAGGTGCATGTGCAGCAGAAAGGTCCCTCTGACTCCGAATGCTGCCTATATTTTAGGAAGAAGTTCTCCACTAGCTAAATTGACAAGCCATTTTTTTTTTACTAGATCTTAGGTGTTTGAAGCACCGTTGCAAACTTTTGTGGCACTGATCTTCTTTTCATCACTTGCATTTTTGTTGTACCTTGTGTGAACATGTACTTTTTCCTCAATAAAAGACTCTTTGCATAGCTTAGACTTAATAGTGAATGTCAAAATAACATGTTACTGCATATGTTTGTTTTTTGTTTTTTGTCATACATTGCAGAGCTCTACATGGTAATTATTTAATACTTTGCATGCAAATATACATGCAGTAGAAATTTGGTATAGCCAATTTTTACTGGAATAACTTTCTGTGTACTGGATAGATATCACCCCTAATTTGGAAAAAAAAAAAAACAAAGTCATAGAATATCCTGCTGAATTTACCTCTTTTCAGATCATAGTTTATACCCCCCCCCTTCCCCCGATAATTTGTTTTGTTTTGTTTTTTGTTTGTTCTTAAATGAAATATGATACTCGGAAAAGTGTAATAAATACTGACATACTTCCTCCTAAAACTATTTTCATCACACTCATGCGATGAAATCAACCTATTATTCTTGTCAATTCTGCTGTACATGTGCTCACATGAAGTTGGGAATAACACTTAATTACATGTGGAAACGATGGAAAATTGACTTTGACAAGGAAGAGAAAAAAGAAAAACGAGCAGAACAAGAATGGTCAGAGGAAAACTGTAATTTTGTTTCGTCCACTTTTTTTATTACGAAATCGTGTAGGTCATCATACATCATTATGTACATGTGGGAGTCGAATATAATGACTGTGCAAAATTAATTTGTGCACACTGTGCCAGAGTTGACTGTATACCTTTTTTTTAGATGATCCCTTACACCCGCCAGGGTTTGGCAGTGGCTATAGTTTTACTATTTTGTGTGTATATCTATGCAAGTACTACAGTAGTTATAATTTGTGATATTGCCTGTATAGACAGCCATGAGAGTTTGATTGTAGTATATAAAGCAATGGTATGAATTAAGTACTTTAAGTGCATTGAGTAATATAGTGGTACCTCACAGAAATGACATATTTGGATTGATTTTTCAATAATTTGTGCATCAGTGCACAAAATTTTGTATAGGTATGCATGCACATCATTATTGGGCCACTTTTTGTACTGTACATACATAAAACTATAGTGTCAATGAAGTTAGAATTTTGAATAGTTGAAGAAACAATATAGCTGCAGCAGAAAGTAGAGGCCTATTTTTAGATGATAATCATTATTAATAAACATAAAATAACATCACCAAAACCCACTCTCAGTGTAAAAAACAAGATACTTTTATTCAATTTCAAATTTTTTGATTCAAACAACTGATGATGATGTTAATGATAATAATGAAACTATAGCTGCTTCTACAACTGCTTCTACTACTACTACTACTACTACTACTACTACTACTACTACTACTACTACTACGACTACTACGACTACTACGACTACTACTACTACTACTACTACTACTACTACTACTACTACTACTACGACTACTACTACTACTACTACTACTACTATCTACTGCTACTACTAATATGACAATGACTAGCTACTACAGTGAAACCTGTCTATAAAGACCACCCACGGGAGACAAGAAAAATGGTCTTTATAAGCAGGTGGTCTTTATGGAGAGGTTTCCTTCAGTACATGCTCCAATGAGAAACCGCAATCAAGGGAAACGGGAAATACGGCCTTTATAGACAGGTAATTGTTTTAGACAGGTGGCCGCTAAAGCAGGTTTGACTGTACTACTGCTTCTATGATGACGAATACTACTACTACTACTACTGCTACTACTGCTACTACTGCTACTGGTACTATTACTACTACTTTTACTACTACTGCTACTACTACTACTACTACTACTACTGCTACTACTACTCCTACATCATGAAAACTAGTACGCATTTTCCCTGTGTTCTGCACGAGCACTACAACACAGGAAATGCGAACAAAAATGTGTTCATCTTTGTAATGAACAATTATATCTTCGTAAGGAGCTGGTGATTCTCAGTGGGGGAACTGATTCTGAAAATTTATGTTATTGCCCTTTGAATAGTATCTCTTTCGTTTGATTCATTTCATAATCCAGTGATCATTTTTTGTTCGAATATGTCAATGCTAGGACCTTTGTCTATTGGAAATAGTAAAAAATCTCTCAATTTTGCATGAATAATAATAATAATAAATAACAATAGGCATTTGTAAGGTGCCGTCTATTTAGAAATATTCTATTCCGAGGCGCACCTCATACCTTTGTTCAAAGAATCATGTGTGAGAATAAAAGTTTGTTGAACTGTGGGGTGAACGGATTTTGATAGTTCATAACATTTTCTATCAGTTGATGTCAAACATCTTTTGACTGATAATTTTTTCTCCAAAGTTTAGCCCTTGAATCAGAAAAAAAAGGTTAAAACATCTCTATTCAATAACATCATTCTAGTCATGTGATTCAGGATTATGCAATATCGACAAAAGAGGACCTCTCCGTTCATCGGGACACAAAAAGGGGCCAAACACTAATTGCTCCATTGATGTTCATGGTAAATGGCAAAAGGATTTTATTTTCATTTTGCCAAAACTTTTTGATATGCTGCTACTACGTACTACTACTACTACTACTGCTACTATTATACCACTCCTACTACTGCTACTACTGCTACTACTGCTACTACTACCACCACTACTGTAATTACTACTACTACTGCTACTGCTACTACTAGTGTGGCGAATGTCGATTAATGGTGCCAGTATAAAGCCATAAATTTAGGTTATAACATAGAGCACTTTCTTTTTTTTTTGTTTACTCCTATAAACATTACTTTTTAGACAATAGCTTCTGCATTGCCCCTGAAAAATTTGCATATTGCGATATTGCAGTGATTAAAAGCTCAAAGTACAGTTTTGGTAGTGAAAAGGAAATTGGCATGAAATTGATTCAATATCGTGTTATATTGTCCGCATAAAAGAGATGCATGTGTGAGATTCATGTGATATTCCATTCATCATCATTTGCAGTGAATCTATTTGAAATGAACACAGTACAACAGCTTACACTCTGCCATATGCTATATGCCAGGACCCCAACACCAACTAATCCTCTCGCAATGATCACAGTACTTGTCACGTAAACAGAACTTGCATTGGTTTACGCTTGTGCAGGCACTGTATGATTTCACGTTGCTGAGCCAAGATTAAAAATATGTTTTGCCTATCATCTTTTCAAAATTCAACTGGAAGTGGAAAAAAAAAACTTCACAGCATCTTAATTTGCTTGTATCTTGATACAGACTAGCTATAACAGTAAAGAAATCTGATAGATAGCGTAATTTGAGGGCCTACCATAACCTTTAAAAAATGCCATTAATATCCTTTTTCCATGTAGTTATGAATACAGAAATATTCCACAGTAATATTCCATTCTAAATATTATTTTGTTGTTGTTGTTGAGAGGAATCTTCTTTTATTTTCGATGTGCTGTAGTAGATGTGATATTTCCTCATATAGCAATTTTATAAAGCTGTTTATTCTTATTTATTGATTTAAAAAAACCAGAGTTTCATTAAATTTCACTGATAAGTCCATGGTTTCACAAAGGCTACATCTATCTTGTACAGCTTATAATAGCTAAATCACTTGCAACTCCTTTTCATATAATTTTCTTATTGTTGATTTGAGGAATGGAATTGGAATTTTATGGAATTGAATTTGAGGAATTTTTTTGTATGGATTTATTCAAACTAGGACCCTTTTATTTCATGCTAAGTGTAGCTTGATTAGCAGAGAAGTGCACACACACTGACTCTACCTTGAAGGATTTTTGATAATTTTTACCTGACCACTACTAGTGTTTAGTAAGAAGCAGCATGTGTATGTTAATCAGTTTAAAGCAGCCACGGAGGGGAGTGATGGCTTTCTCCTATATTGCAACAGGCCTTAAATTTCAATAATTTTAGGGCAAGGCCACTTTTCTGTAGGGCAAATTCCTATATTACAGCATAAATAGGAGGAATAAGAAAGGGCACCAACAATCTCCAAGGCCAATGAGGGGGGCATTGAGGCTAATCAAAAGGGCATCCACGACCATGGCCTTGGTGGCCTTGAATTGATTCAAGCCATGTTGCTACAGGTCAGCATACAGGAACCTATGGTGGCCCTGAAGTATGCTCGACAACAGGTCATGTGCGACGTGAATTTCGCATCCCAGGTCCTGAATTTCGCATCGCGGGTCGAACTTCGCATCCTAGGTCACGAATTTCGCGCCGGGGTCGTGAATTTCACGACTGGGATGCAAAGTTCGCGCCACGGGTCCTGAATTTCGCATCGCCGGTCGTGAATTTTGCATCGCGGGTCGTGAAACTCGTGACCTGGGACGCAAAGTTCACGACCCGCAATGCGAAATTAAGGACCTGGGATGCGAAATTCACGTCGCACATGACCTGTTGTCGAGCGTACTTCAGGGCCACCATAGGAACCTCTTAGACCAGCCCCACAGATATTGGGTGAACTCCAACATTAACATCATGCACACAAATACATGGAGCTTGAGTGTGTGCAGAAATTCTTTGTGATATACATGTAATTGAGACAATTTTTTTTTTTTTAAAGCTAGGTCACAAATTTTTTCCAGAGTTCAGTTTGAAAGAAGGACATTTCCATGCAACCTGCATGGTGTTAATGTAAGTATCATGTACATTTGTATGTCACTCAATGGGCAATATATTATGGGTCTATATGTGTAAAGAATATGTTAAATCTAGTTGTCACAAAGTCCTGATCGTTTTATGATGCAAGGCAACTTTTTTCACAATATATTTTTGATAAAGTCCTTTATTGTAATTGCTCTGAAACTGGATTTTAAAGTCAATAATTGAGTTTCAATACATTATGATCATCTTTGGTGACATGCCATATTTCTTCAAGCTTTATGTTTATTGCGGAAGACAATGGAAATAAACACAAGGTTATAGAGAGCTTTTGATTTCCTTCATGACTGACTATTAACGTCTTTTAGCGAGCACACTAGTCTGCAAGAAAAGACCCTTTAAAGCTCTTCATAGTGTATCCAGAAAACTACCCCCTTGACAATACCCCCAAGGTATTACCCCCAGGACAATTAAATCCAGGACAACTACCCCCCCCCCCCCTTCCCATCCCTGGACAGTTAACTCTTACTACTCCCAGAACAATACCCCAGGGCAATAATCCCCATTGAGGAAGGGAGTAATTATTCAGGGAGTAATTGGTCTTAGAATCAAGTTGATTCTCTGTTTTGAAATGTGTTTGCTTGTATGCAGGTATGTGATTTCTTCACTTCACTTTTCTTTTCTTCCTTCATCTTTCATTTATATTTCTTCTCACACTCAAAGATATGATTTTGCAGTTTTGGTAGACTGCAGGAAGTAGAATGTACAGAATCAAAGAAAGAACTAGCTTATTTTTTTCTTTTTTATTCTTATCTTCACATTTGTCTTTATACTTTTAATTATAAACATACTCTGTTTCTCTTCTTCTAATTCTTTCTTGTTATTTGTTCAGCTTTATTTACTTCTTTATTTATTTGGATATACATTCATGTATTCATTTGTTTGTGTATTATCTAATTAATTGAATGATTGATTGTTTAATTAATTTTATTGATCATCACTTTTTATAGCCTTTTCTGTTTTATGCATGAATATGTTTTGCCCACCACTATATCTCCCATTCTTATTTCTTCTCTCTCTCTCTCTCTCTCTCTCTCTCTCTCTCTCTCTGGCTTCTCCTTTTTCTCTCTTTCTCCTATAATCATTTCATACCCATGTAGCTTATACTCACTCTTTTCTATTTTATTGTCTTTTTTTTTTTTTTTTTTTTACTTACACCTTAATCTTATACTGTATATGTGAGTCATCACCCTCCTCTGCCCCCCCCTCTCTCTGTCCCCCTCTCTCCTTTCTGTCACTGTCTTTCTTTGTGTAAGAAAAAAAATGCAGCTTTTCTTTTCACCCAAATATTTTCTCAAAATTTTAGTTTAAAAAGAAGAGGTCAAATTTGAGGGTCAGCTTGAGCAAGAGCTATGAGTTGCTATTTGCTCTCAGTATTTGTTTACAATGTCTCAGCTAGTCAATTTCATCTATTGTAGATCAATTTTTTTTCCATGAATTTCTGTGAATACTGCATGGGTAGCTTTAAAAAAAAAAAGAAGATCTTGTAGTAAAAATAAGGATATAGTTTTCCAGATTGTAATAAACTTGAGGAAGGATTTCAAGGAATGAGTGAAACGTGAAGAACATGATCAAGACTAATAGGGTTCATATGGCTGTTCCATCAATCGCTCACTTCAGGGGGGAAATGAAAAGTTGGCCCTGGCCTGTGGATCAGAGATGCACTTCATCTCGACATTCATTAAGTGATTGAGCAGCTGGCAAATAGAACATGGAATTACATGTATTATTTTATGAGATTGTTTTTGCAGTTATCTTCCAAAAGCAACAAACTGTTGCCATCTAAATAAAAAAAAATCAAAAGGAAGTATAATGCAAACATTATATATATATAGAGGGGCCTACAAATTTGCATTCAGCAATGCCGGGCATTCTGGTATCTGAATTATAAATGCAATGAATTTGAACAAGATTTTTTTTTCTCATTCTGACTGATTTTGCAAAGTGTGTTTTTGAGAAATTAATTGTTCCTGGAAAAGTACTTTCTCTTTGCTGTATAGTTATCTATTTTATGCTTTAATCTCTTTAATCTCTTTCTTAAAGGAGATTATTATTTTTCCTACATGTTTTCCAATGTGGTCAAATGTTTAAGAGTAATAAGTAATATATTCTTCAATTGTAAATTCCATATACACCATCTCATTCTACCCTCTACCCCCTTTTCTATCTCTCTCTCTTTCTCTCTCTCTCTCTCTCTCTTCCTCTATCACCCCTCTCCTCACCTACAATGTCCTTGTATTTCCATTTTGTTTACATGTATATTTATGTTTTGGGTTCTCAATTTTGTTTATAATGTTCTTTGTTATAATTATTTTGAAATATTTGATTGTAATGCAATTATCTATATCACTGTATAATGCTCTTTGTTAATTATTTTGAGATATTCAATTGTTAATGGGGCTAATGAGAGGGGCATTGAGGCCAATCAAAAGGGCATCCACAGCCATGGCCTTGGTGGCCTTGGATTAATTTAAGCCCTGTAATAATCATTACAAATATGAAATTTAAATTTAATATGTTTGTGTTTGATAAAGAGAACCTGGAGTTAATCTGGGTTAATCTGGATCTGAACATTTGTGTCAGTCCCATATACCCAATTATGCATGTGCTTTTCATCAAGATTGAGTGGATTTCTTTAATTTTGATGATTTCAAAAATCTCTAGGTACTCACAAATTTTTATGCACTACTCAGTCCACCTGTTCCACTTGTTTAGAAATGGTTTCTTTTACACTGAAATCACATGACAAGCACTCAGTTTTATCATTAAGTATATGAAATATGCAGATTTCTAGGGGGGGGGGGAGGTGGGATCATAGGGGAGGGAGGGTCAGTGGAAGAGGTTGTATCCAATCAGACTTTCTTATTCTTTATTCAGGGGGGAGGGAGGGGAATGGGGGAGGGAGAGGAAGGGGAAGTGCACCATCCATCAGGACTTAATAAGTTTGTATCTTTGCTCTGTCTTTATCACTTGAAATTCTATTTGTATTTCAAATTTATCCGATGTAAAAAGAATTTCCTTTATGGACAATAAACATATTCAATTCAATTCAATTAAAGGCATTGGCTAACTTTGTGAGTAGCTGATTTAAAAAATTCTCAAACTAAGATGAAACATGTGTATGAGTACTTGTATTTGTACTCAAAAACCCTGAAACCAACCATAATTTGGAATGAATAAGTGTAAGTTAGACGCAAACGGCGATTTTATTATCCTTCGTCTCACGAGACAATCACTAAGAGGACTACTTTGCTTGAATTTGAAAATGCCGTTATGTGCCTCCCGCCGCGTGATACAGTACGGTAAGGTGAGTCGTACGCACATGCGCACTCCTTATGTCTATTTTGTGCAACCGACCCTCGTATATTTTCCAAACATTGGTTCACACATTTGATATTTAAAAATACTTCCTGTGGATATTATACTTTGAAACTTTCAGACTGGTATTTTTACTCTATAACCCTTATGTTTATCCCATTTTCAAGTAACAAAACAAGATTTTTTGAAATCATAACAATGTTAGCCAATGCCTTTAATTGCGAGGAACAGAATTTTATTTTGTATATTTTCTCTTAGTTTTTTTTTTTTTTTTTTTGGGGGGGGGCGGGCGAGGGGTTGTGCGGTGAATACAATAATATTCTGGATTTCTCTAATTCTCTTAGTACTTCATAGAAATATTATAACCCTGGTCATCAGATTCAGGCTTGCCTGCACACAATGTATGCACCTTCTCCACTTCCTGGTGAGTGGAGAAGGTGTTAAGCAATGCTAAACAAGCCACAGTGAGGCTTTCATTTCCTATCGGGTACCCGCTTAACACCTGGATAGGGAGTGGCAAATGTAGATTCATATCTTGCCAAAGGACATAAGTGTCACAGTAAGACTCAAACTTGTATTTGTTGTATACATACTCCGAACAATATGGCAGTCCGGATCGAGTTTGATTCCATCCATAGTCAGTAAAGAATTAAACGAAAGAGATAGAACTGTCGCAGTGCATTCATTAGTTTCAGAAGCTGTAGTGTCCATTTGCTCAGGAAACTATTAATAAATCAATAAGTTGAATTGTCTCACTGTATTACTGATCCAGTAGTTACCTTGGGCACGACACTGTGTAGCTCTTGTGGCATGGTTGTTATTGGTTACAATTGTGTGTCAAATACATGTAGATGCTAATATTATATGATTTCTTTCATATACATGCAGTTTCTCCTATTGTATCATAGGTAATGAATTTAATGGAGGTTCTGTGTAAGAAAAACACAGAAATGGTAAAATTGTGAGAATAATAAAAAAAAAAAAGACAAAACAAAAATCATGTGTATTAGACTTGCTGGAGCTATCATTGTCCCTCAAGTCTGCCTACAATATAAATTGATTTCATTTGTTTTTAGGCCCATTTGAACTTGGTATGATAATAAAATGAGAATTGAAACTGTTGAAAAAGGATTTGGTTGGAAATAGACCGGGATCTTCATCCTCTGACTTTAAAATACTAAAATAATATTTGTCATTACAGTTGAATTTTGTTAGCTTTTTATTTTAGGGGGAAAAAAGCAGAAAAAGAGTTTTACTTAAAATTCTTCCTCTTCTCATACCCATTTCTCTACTTGAATACATTTAAACATTCAGCTTCATTAATGACTAAATTTGTAAACTTTACATTACAGTACTTGTTTAGAAAATTTATTACAAAATGTGCTCTATGTTTTTGAAAGTGCAAAGAAAGCACAGTGTCAAAAAATAACAAAACATGTATTCATATAGATATTTGTTTGATTCCCATTTTACATGTAATCTGCTACAGGTCTTCTCTTTGTCTACCGATTGCCTGTAAAGGTTAGTCAAATACATTCTTACTTCATTAATTTACTCCATAGCATGCATGTGAGCTTGATACATGCCTTCAATTTTCCCTCATATTTTTCCTCCTGTTCATCAAAGTTCTTGATGTTTTTTTTCTTCTTATCTTTTCTTTCACTTTCTTCTTCATCTCATCCCTCTCTCCTTTCTCATAGTTTCCTGCATCACTCTTCTAAGCCTTGATGTTTCACAATCCTTGCAGTACTCTATTCTGATATTTTTTTTATTTTCTCTCTTTCACTCACAGTCATGCACAAACACACTCCCACACACTCTGAAACTCACACATACTCCCACTCACTATTTCTCTTCCTCTCTCTTTCCTTTCATTGCACATTTTTTCAATTTTTAAACAAGTCATGATTTAATGAATTTCAAGATTAACAATACAAAACCAGCCTTATTCTCTCTCCCTCTTCAGGCCAAATTTTTTGGTCTGAAAATTGTGTCTTCTGTGAAATTCTGTGAATTCCGTGTTCTTCCTGAATTCCGTGAAATTTCTCCCTTTTCCCTATCGCGGAAAACTGGGGACTTTAATTTAACCCGTTAAACACTAAGTGCAAGACAACTCTGGCTAGTGTCTACCGAAATTGTATGTTATATTGAAAATCTAATTGTACTCGACGGGTTAAAGAAATAATTCTCATTGCTAATGGTATTAAAATCCATCAATCAGCTATCAAATTCAATACCCTTTTGTTTCTGGAGATCTATGTGGCCTTGTCCTTAAAATGTACCATGCCTACACAAAATTAATTGGATCAAACTAAAAGAGGATTTTTAAAGGAGGATGACTGAAATTGAAAGGCTGACATTTTCATGAACATTCCATTTAGGGATGTAAATTATAAATCCAATATGACGGCTAATGATAGAGTACAGCCTTGTATGCATCCATGCAAGGCTTTCCTCATACCCACTGCGATGGCAGCTAATAGGCTACATGCTACACTGATGTGTATAGTGTATACTGGGTACAAAATTTGCATTATAAGGGTGTTAAGATAGGAGAAGATGGGACAGCAAGAAGAGAGATGAAGAGAGGTCTAAAAACATTAATTTTAAAATGCACTTGCACAAAGACTAAAGGGAACTTGTAAATAAAGAGATGACAATTTTTGAGAAGGGTAAAATAAAGACTGTAATAGCTTGAAGGCAATGGCAATGAAAGGAGATCACACAGACTGATTGTGAATATGATAAAGACAATTTTAGAGACGGATGTTAGAACTAGAAATATGGATCACTGAAGATGAGGAAGATAAAATAACAGGTTTATGAAGAATATGATGATATGGAAGTGATGGATGGAGAAAGGAGTCAGAAGTTGATTGTAAGAAAGGAGAGAGAGAGAGAGGGGAGGGGGTGGCTGTAAAAGTAGAAAAAAATATTGGAAAAAAGCAATAAAAATTAATAATTATATTACATTGGGTGGCTCTGATTGAGATACCAGAGAATATTCCATGAATTAGGGTCAATATTGCACTCCTCTTCGATTCATGGAATCGAATACCAGGAATATTCCCAACGAGTGGAATTTTCCTGGTATTCCATGAAATAAAGCCATCCAATATAATTATTATTACATGTACCCAACAGGAAAGGGATTTAAAAGTCAATAAAAGTTATTTCAGCAACTAAAAAGGGCCCCCCCATCATACATTTATTTTGATCACACAAGTTTGACATACCTCTTTATGACGTCATCAAGATGTCGTTTTTGCATTGCCTGTATTGCGTATCCACTCATTGAAATCCTTATTGCGCATGTTTGTTTTATTGAGCGCATGCGAAGAGACCATGCAATATCGCATAATATTGCACGGCAAATTTTGTACTGAGCCTATGGGGAATTCGGCGTTTTATACAATATTTAGATAATATTGGATGGCCTCGGGTGGGATACGTGAAAATATTGGTAGAGTGGTGGAAAAAATATTGGAGTCAAAGACGAGTCCAATATTTTTCCACAAGCGAGTACCAATATTTTCACGTACTCCACGAAAAATGGTAATCCAATATTATAATTATTATTTAGATATACATCTAGATCTAGATTAGATCTAGACCTACTCCACAAGAAAATTTAAAATATGATTTAGGTTCTTCTCATCATTTTGTAGAAATGTTGTAAACTGCATCATGGAAATTGAAGCTTGTAAATAAACAAGTGCAAAATTGAAAGTTCCTCTCCATGACAACAGGAAACGTTAATTAACATTGTTTAAATTCCAAGAACACAGAATCAGTAACTCCAACATATTTACAACTAGGTCTACATGTAGATCCTCAGTCTGGTAACTCCAACATATTTTACAGGTACAAAGTTGAACTTGCAATTTCATTGTGACGTCACGCTAGCTGAAGCTAGCGCGTATCGTCTGCATATCCAGGTCATATAGGCGTGGCTTACGATTACAAACGCAGTGCAGTTCATTGTGACGTCACGCTAGCTGCATGCGCACAATCATTTATTGACCATTGAAAATTTTATGGGTGGGGCAAAATATTCATATTGTCCAATATTTTTTGTCAAACCATCCAATATTTTTTTGATGACGAAATTTCCATACGCATACACATAAAAAATTAGATTCAAATATTTTTATGCCTCTGCCCCCCGAAGGTGGGTGCCGGAGGCATTATTGCTTTCTGAGACGACCACCATGGACCTCCAAAAATATTGTTGCCTCTAAAACCCAACATCTAAATAATAATCTCTGATATTTCACAGACAAAAAATATGTGTTTTTAATGCACCCCTAAAATGCCCTAACTAGATAATTATAGAAGATATGAAATCAGACAAGATGAATGTGTATAGAGCAGAAGATGAAGCTGAGGAGTGGAAGAAGAATCGCACAGAAGAATTGGAAGACTGTGATAGATGCAGGAAACTACAAAACATAAGATTGTGATACAAAATGTATGTTTTGCATAAAGACAAGAATATTTATTTTTTTTATGAAATATTTTCCATTTTCCACAGTTTTGTATCACAGGTTTATGAAGAATATGATGATATGTGGAAGTGATGAATGGAGAAGGGAGTCAGAAGTTGATGAAGAGAGGAAGAGGAAGGGGAGAGTGTGATTTTATCTTCCTCATTAGACACTGCAGAAAATGGAAAATATTTCATAAAAAATAAACATTCTTCTAGGTAGGAATGGAAATGAAATAAGAAAGGAAAATGTTAATTGGTAATGATTATGAAGATAACAACATTTGAGGGGTTAAAGTAAAGACACAAAATGTTGCAAACTTAATTAAGGTTACAAGTGCCTAGAAAATGGATAAACAATTTCAAGATCTTGAATATAGGTGATTTGATATCTGTGTTTGACCCATACTTGGTAGTTTCATGATATGCAGTGATGAAGTTAATTTGCATATCATTTGTATATCAATTATTGACATCAAAATATTACCCAGTCTTGTCCAGATCTGTAATATTTATTCAGTTCAGTGTTCTGCATAGCCTAACTAACAATGATTATAGGTGTGCACAAGAAAAGGATGATAATATGAAAGGGGGCAATATCCTGACATGTACTGAAAGTTGTATTTAAAAATTATTGCTCCTACCTTTAATTTTTTCATTCAGGCTATATGCAGAACACTAAAATACACAATTATTCAAATAAGAACAAGATTGGGTAATATTTTCTAAAGTTGATAGAAAAAAAAAACACACCCAAATTTTAATGTTTTAATTTATGTCACCAATAAATATACCGATGATATGCAAAATAACTTTTAAATGGCATTTCATTGAACTAAAAGATCTGGGTCAAACATAGATAATAAATCATTCACATATGTCACTTATTTACATGCGAATGATATGCAAAATAACTTGATCACCATGTAATATGAAATCACGATTCTGGTTCAGACACAGATGAAAAATCATTGAAAAAGAGTAAATATTATCCCCTTTGTATTTTGGAATTTCATGTATTTTCTATGGTAATTGGCACTTGTAACCTTATACAAACTTAGTCCAGTAGACTTACATTTAGAGTTATAGTAGAAGTGATCTGAAAAAATATGAGCTTCACCAATAAAACAAGAAGAAAAACAAAGTTATGACAAAAATCATTTACAGTATCTATTGGTGTACTTAATTTCATACACAAACAATATTGATTTTTGTTTGTTATGAAATAAAATACCTCTATCATTAAACATTTTTATACTGACTGTTTATTAAAGCTTTTTATGATTTTCATTAGATATATTTATTTTATGAATATATATATTTGTTTATATTTCATTTCTATGTGTATATTATTTTGCTTGTTTGTTTCTTATTTGTTCAGACCTGATGAAGGCCATGTTGGCCGAAAGCTTGCCATTACAATAAAAGGACATGATCGAGAGCTACGTCAGCTTCATTCTGTTTATTTTCTTTCTACACAATATACATTTATATTTATATGCATTCATAGAATAAATCTATGCATGTATAAAGTTATATCCTTGCCATTGGTATAATTGATGTATAGGTGTGTGTGTGAATGTGTGTGTATATGTGCAGCAATGGGATAAAAATCAAGCCAAAGGTAATGTAGGATACTCCGAAAATTTGGTCATCTTTGGATTGATTTTTATTACATTATGTACTGTATCACCCAAACCACAGCGAATGGTACAAGTAGCTTCAACATTATCTCATTATATATAATTAAATTTTGTCATGTATTGTTTATCATGATTATGAAAAATATGCTTCAAATTTTTATGAATTGTCAAAACTCTTGTCATGTAATGTATATTGAATCAAATGTAAGATATCACATTGCTTATCATGAGTATAATGTATGTTTGAAAATATTTAGAAATCAGTAAATCAAATTATATATATATGTATATGTATAATGCATGTTTTTGATTTCTAATTTCTTATGTTCCTGAATTAGATTTATTCCAATCATGTCAATGTTATCACTGCACCAACGTGATATAAACCTCCACAATAGCATTCCAAGTATGTGCACAATGACTGCACATTATGCTCAGATTCACATCTTAGCAAGCAGACATCTAAACACTGCAAGCATTATCAATACACCATGGTCCCTGGTTGTTCTGCCTTTTGATTAAAGGGATGCATCATAATTCCTCTGCATTGAAGGAAAAAACTTCAAGTGCAACATGTTGAGAAGCACTTTGTGTGTGCTTTGTGTGTGTGCTTTGTGTGTGTGTGTGTGTTTGTGGCTCTTCTGTTATGTGCAAATGCTACATTTATTGGTGCTACTTGGAGCCTTTATATTATGGTTATAAAATGTGTACAAAAAACCTATTCAATTCAGACTTTTTAGATGACTTCATCACTCTAAAATCAGCTGCAACATCACAAGATGCTTCTTTCATTGTGTACAATTGCTTTTTTGTTCTTGTACTATTATACCTATTAGATGCAGCCATCTTTATAGAAATATGAATTTCTGGCAAATATCTTGGACGTTTTGCTGAGTAATTACTCACCACACTTACTTGATAGATCTATACCAAATTTGTCTTTCTAATGGATATTTTTTTTAAAAAGCATGACTGCAGGAACACACGAATACCCATACCAGCGTTTTGTATTCATTCTCAAAGCATATTCCTGGCACGCAAATCTCTTTTTGGATGGTACGTGAATGTCCAGATGTAGGAATTAATGTATTCTTTATGTGACTCTTGCATATATTTAATCTGGCTTTTACTGCCTTTCAATATTTCTTTTACTTTCATAAGTTAAAGGTCACAGTGGATTTAAGTAATTAATAATCTTGATATGTGCTTTTATATCTTGTTTTGATACCTTTTTGGTACTGTTATTGATTGGAAGGGATAGAATTTGAACATGTTATGGGCAATTCTACGGTAACTGACGTTACCAAGATATACTAGTGGTATATTTTATATTGTAGTTTTATGAATGACACTTGCTTCGGCTTATAATTACTATAGATAAATAAGTTGATAATAGGGAAGAAACACATGGACAGTTTTTATCTCAAACTGCATTTCTTATCACACAGCAAGCAAAAATGTGTTGGTAACTGACGTTACGCAAAGAGGACATGGAAAATAATGGTGTAGAATCAAATTTATATATCTCGTGTCTCAGACTTATAATGATTATGTAATTCATTTGACATTACACCTAGGTTCCTGGGAAGAGATGTGCAAAATTATGAGCAGTTAGACTGATTTGTTTTAGTGCCGTGAAAAAATTTACTGAAGACATGTTGGTAACTGACACTTAAATTCACCGTAGGTTTTCCACATTTCCATTAGTGTTTCACTCATAAACTACCCAAAATCTGTTGAAGTAATCCATTAAAATCAATTAAAAGAAAAAAAAATCTGAGAAAAATGACTAAATATGAGAATAAGAGGCATTTAAAGCACATTTCCCTGACCATAGTCCCTTATTTGCAATTTTTTGTTTGTTTATGTTATTCTCCGTAAGAAGGTCGAATTGCAATTTTTTTATCTTAAATGTTTATTTGTAACAAAAAGAATTAAGATCCTCTAGTAATTTTAGAATTTTATTTGGAATTAACAGGGCACAGCGCGTCTTCAAATGTTGAGCTCTGTGTCCCATATGTTGTGGAATTGCCCTTATGTTCTGGCATTACCTGTGTTTATGTAGACATTATGGAAGGCATAAATGTTTGTTTGAGGTAGGATAGACAATGTGTTAGAGTTTTTACTAAAAAAATAGACAACCATTCGATGACTACTTGTTTTGTACTTCTTATGTTTCCAATTTGCACGTGGTATGTGTGACCCTTTCTTTGGAAAATCCGTCCAGAACGAACGTAAAGTCACATTTAGAACTACAGAGCTGAGTTGTGAACACTTTCATAGGAAAAGTACTGTGACACATTGTCATTATAGGTGGAAATCAAAGTATCTTTCACATTTCCCTATGACCACATAGTGGATGCTTTCATGGTTTTGGCAGTGTAAAAAATACTGTCCACATTAGCATAGCCATAGTGTGGCCAAAGAGAACACTTTTTCAGTTCAGTTGGAACTTTCATACAAGTAGTTGTTGACTGATCAAAGTGTTGACAGCATAGAAATGCTTATCAATTTGATAGTGTGACTTGTGTATAGATGCAGAGAATTGAAGAAATTTTTGAAGGCATTCATAATGTTGATTGTGAACAAAACACATTCTTCAAAACAATAGACTCAGAGAATCAAAGTAAATTTTGAAAAACTTCCATAACACTGACTATTTAAAACACTGTTCGACTTAGAGGAGACAGAGAATAAGAGTGTTCACACTGAAATTTTATCATAGAGTATATTTGGAACATTTCAGTATTATGGACTCTGTATGAATACTGCTTGCATTACTGTGTGACACACTGTGACACACTGTGGCCACTTTGATCACTGTGTTTGTGTACCACAGCTTTACTGCACAATAGGTTTGGAACACTCTTATACTGTGGACTGTGTGGAAACACTAATTGCACTATATGCCACAGTTTTACACACTGTACCCCTATATAGACTAATATTTTCTGTGTGTAAGCACCACAGTGTGAGCAAGGACTATTTGAAATATCTTCATCTTTTGTTCACTTGTTTCTCCGTCCATTGATTCATTTGAATCATTTACATGGTATTTTTATTGCACGGTAAAATGTTGACTATTATTTAGAAAATATTGACCATGCCATGTACCACCATAACACTCTGTAAACAGGAAACAAACACTATGGTATCTTCCCACAGAGCTCATTGTGAACACACTTGTTAACCATGTGAAAATATTGCTTACTTCTTCAGCCCGAAAGATACCCACTGAGATGAAGAGAATCGCTGTATTCAAGCCACAGCTTGGGTATAGAGTAGATGTGTAACATCTTCACTTTTTAGATTTGATTTGTTTATGTGTTTATTTAAAGAGTTTGAATGCAAAAACAGATGTATCCATTTTTGTCAAACTGAGATATTTGCAATTAAAGATTAAGAAAGATTAAGAAAATTATCAGAAAATGGCCTTACTTTGAAATTTCAGAAATGGTGTTTATCTGCTTTTGCATATAAACTCTTCGTTTGTTCGTTAATATACTATTGGGAGGGGTGATGTTAAGTGTGGTCTATGATAATGTTGACTGTGTGAAAATAGTACTTACACGGTATGTCACAGAATGTTTAACTGTGGCAAAATAGAAAATCACTGGGTATATGTGCCACAGTATATGGGTGCAGATGAGACCTCAAACGCTTTCAGACATTTATTGGTTTTTTGGTATGATTTTGACAGAGTAGATATGGTACTTTGTTTATAGTGCTGACCGTAAGTGGAACTGAAACACTTTTCACGCCATCATGCCACAGATTGACCCACAGTGTGGACGCACGTCGCACTATATGTTTACCTCACAGTACATTTTAAACAAATGTCCATATAATAATTTGACAAAAGTGACAAATTATGGTAATTTGAATTGAGGTAATTTGAATTGAGGGAATGAATGGACATGCTGAATATTGAGATGACTATGTTCTTTTTTATTTTACATAGAACGTACAGAAAACTTGCTTGGTTTAATCGGTCAAATTGATATTTTCAATAATTACAAAATAAAGTCACTCAAAACCTTAAAATCGATTGCATAAAATTTATAGATGTCTGTAAGATTTTTTTGTTCAATACTATGAATAAATATGCTCGGTAAAGATGAAGAATTGTTTAGTTGATGATCATGAATGATGAACTTACGGCCTTTAGTATGGTGCTATGAAAGTAATTATGAATAAATATGTGTGAAATATGTGAGGTCTAGTAAAAGAAAAGGGCGTGAATAAGATTTCTCTATAGGTGGATTGTGACATGAAAAAGAATTAAAAATCGATGAATCGGACAAAACGAAACAAAACTCAACAGTGAATAATCATTTCAGTTCCAGGACCAAGATTGCCTGGGGCATTTTTCAACATCTTCTTTTTTTTCTGCGCAGCCACTCTACACCTAGGACAGTAGTTTCCTGGGATCTTTTCTACATGTATTCTTATGTGGATATTATAAAATGGAAATTAACGGTATAGCAATGACAGATCATATCATTCTTGTCTTGTCTTCCCAGACACCGTAATTGTAGCCAAAGTGGAGATCTTGATATGCAAAAACGTTCCTATTCGCCATGATGTCTGTAGGTCTCATATATATCTATCTCTGATTCTCTTTCTCTTGTACATGTACATGTATATTTTTATTCACACGCGTGACCAAGGGTTTTCCAAAATCACCGAGTTTTATTCATTCATCAAATCACACCCTTTTGTATTTTCCCCTAAATATAGCCTTTTCTCGATTACAACCGAAACGAATGACCCGGGCGAATAACTGTTAGGCCTATACCGTGCGAACAAGGTCTTACCTCGTTCTCTCTGTTTCAGATGAGATTCGTGTAGTTCGAAGCTGCACAAAGTCCAGAATAAATACGGCACCTAAGCTTTAAGTGCTTGTTATAGAACTCAAGAAACATAACCATTTTCCCTGTTTTTTTTTGCCTATTATTTTGACACCCTAAACGCGTCTCCCCAAAAGTATCTATTTTCAAGCGTTTTTCTGGTCGCACGTGTGTAGAGCATAATATTATTATTGGGTTGGCTCCCCGAGGCATTTATTTCCATAAATGGTCATGATAAATGGTCATGTTCAGGAGAGCGTTGAAAGAGAGATTTTGATGCCATTTTTTAATGTCATAATGTAGATCATGCGATATCATTATGATTAACTAATTCTATTTATTTCTTGTGTAACTTGGAGGAGTGGGTTATTAGATCCGTCTTGTATCATGAGCGTCGAAAGATAAGTCAATGAGTGCCTGCATGCAAAGGTACAGGAATTTGATTCGACCCCGTAGTAAATGGGGAGGGGGGGGGGGTATATTCGACCCTTTCTTAGGGTGTCCCAGCAGTAACCTCATTTATTATTTTAGTGTGTTTTATCAGCCCAGACTTTTTTAAAACACCTATTATTGTTATTACTACTATTATTATCATTGATATCAAAGCGAATGATAACAGACAAATGTTTTTTGTTGAATTTGTTTTTTCCCCCAAGAAAAAAGGTTAGTCATCAGTTGCGATTGGCTATAATGCCGGTGTGATAGTGCCTGTATAGCATACACCCCGGCATACACATGGTCCTGAATTTTGTGGGCATAACTTTGTACTCTAGGGAGTTTTCTTCTAGGGTTGTGATCGCATTCATGATTATTCCATAAAGACGTATATATATGTAGCTTCTACAATTGCATTTTGAGATTATGGTGAAGTGGGTTCCGGGGGGGGGGGGGGGGGGGGGGGAGGGAGGTCTGCAGTGCTCATTTCTGAATGATCATGATACAATGAATGTGAAGACGTTTGTGCAGGGTCACTCCCCCTCTCTCTAATTTTGTTTCGTGTTTTTGATGTGTTTTGTTTTTGTTTTTCATTTTGTTTTTGTTGTATTTTTGTTTTTGTTTTGTTGTTTTGTTGTGTTTGTTTGTTTGTTGTTGTTGTTGTTGTTGTTGTTTTTTTTTTTTTGGGGGGGGGTCGTCTTATATACTGCACGTTCTGACTGGCGCGGCCCACTGAGTCCCCCGATATAGGATAATCCGGCCAAGCTTTCAGTGGCAATAATACGAATTAAAGATTAAGCCCGTGTGCATATGAGTTGGGATTATGCAAACTGAGCAGAATGAATTCGAGAAAAAAGTATGAATTTGATTCGAAATCAGAGTAATAATTGTAGTATCCTTGAATTTAGAGTGATCATCAGTTTCTGTTTCCACCTTTTTGACTTTAAAAAAGTACTTCCTGTTTTATAGTTCACATCAAATTAAAAAAAAATCATTCTGCTGTTCAGAGCACGATGGAATTTAAAAACAGAAAGAAATCGCTTTGCCATGTCGTGACTCGCGATATTGAATGAAAGAAACACATTTTCTCTCTGAGTCCGTTTTATTTCAACTGTCTTATACAATGAATACACTTAGCATTCAAAATGTAGGAACGGGAAAATCCCTTTAATTTATTGCGTGGACTCCAGTATCATGACAGAGAGAGAGAGAGAGGGAGAAAGACGGGAGCTAGAGACAGAAGGGGGGGGGGGGGCGAGATGGCACATGTGACATTGATGCCTGATATGGCATGGGCGCCTCGGATATGAAATGAGACTGAAACTGAGAAAAGAATTAATTTGTTGGTTTTTTTTCCAGCTGGGCGCGGACTGCGTGGCCATGGGAAGTTTGTGGAGATTTTTTCTTACGGGCCGCTTGATCCAGGTTTGATCGAATAAGGTCGGTGTACGTGGTAGAGAGACATGAAAATTCCTAACTTCCCTTTCGGCCACTGAATACACATAGACTTTTTTTATTACAAATGAAGTGTCTTTTTGTGTCTTCGAATCGATTTCTTAATTTGCAGCGTTGATGATTATTTTGTAATTTTCATTTGGTCACTCTCCTTACTATTTTGTCGTTTACTATTTATTTGCATTAAGTTTAGCCGCTTTAATCACCGTCATGAAATTTTACTACTAGTCTTGTAATTTTCCAGTACTAGTATTCCAGCGGGAGGGTAGTGCAAATAAAGGAACAGCTCGAGCGCGAATCGAGGCGATTCTTTATGCAAAAGCCAGCAGCACGAGCAAGCCGTTTGTGCATGCAATATACGCCGTGCGACTGAATAGGCGCAAGCAGTGCACGAGCGTGGAAATCTAAGGTAGGTGACTATAACTTTCAAAGAATTTCATTTTTAGTATTAAAAGAATGAAGTCATGACATGGTAGTTGGCCACATCGGACAGAAAAATGTTTGTTCTTCACTTTTCTGATATTGAAATTATTTTGGAATAAACTGTTTTTGGTTAAAACGTTTATTTGTGAGAAGATTGTTGTCTTTTTTTCTGATCAATCCTCTTCTCAACAATACTGCATGCAGCCCTTTAAAGTTATGAAATTCTCGCGGAGTTTTCATCAGTTTTGTTTCGTGATTTTGAAGGCTAAACCAATATTGAAGCATGAAGATAATTCCACCAAGATTTAGAACAAATATTGATGTTTTTTTTGGTACCAGCTTACAACGGATGTGTTTTCTTATAATGAGGAGATTATCCTAAAAAAATGTTTCAAGGTTGCAATTTTGATTACGAGTTCGCTGTACGAGTGTGTAGTATGATTTTGTTCAGGGATCATCTCGAAAATTTTCATATGACCGTGTGTCATGTAGTCCTTAGAAATTTGTGTTTTAAGTTGCCAAATGTATTTTGTTCAGTGCTGTGATTTTCAATTTTTCCTTTTGGGGATGCATTTAACGGAAAACTATTTTAAATTCCGCATTGAACGCTGCTACTGTATCTGTATTTTGATTTTTTTCCTCGGAAATTGTCCTCTTTTGATCACGAGTGTGTCGCCATTTTTTTCCTTCGAAGCAAAAACACGATCGGACCAAAAAAGTGATGATTTTCTTAATTTTGCTTTTGAACTACGAATATTCACGCTATACTGTTGTCATCAAATGAGAGAATGGAATATTTCAAACATTTTCATCTATTCAAATATGTCATATCTGTTTTGCGTTTCGTAATATTTGGTGCTTTCTGTAGTTTTTAGCGTCGTGTTTTTAGTCACTTTGGCCTTTTGCATGTACACTCGCTATACCCGTACGGTATAGACGCATAAAAGTGCGTCTAGCTCCATTCGTTTTGTTCTCGACCCCACGGCTAAGCACAGCAAATCATGCATTGTGTGTGTTGCATGCTATGGTCTAAAAAATACACAAGGAAATAGTTGCGGAGTTCAAGCACGTGGTTCATATGGGTTACTTGTAGTATATTTTTTGTATGGCCTATTATGTGCATGCATGTGCCCTAATTGTGGTATAATTTCATTCATTTTCTTTTGGATATTTTGGAAAGCTTTTGTAGCATATTTCATTGTCATTTTCTTTGAAGAGTTGGGCCACATTAAGTTTTTTTTTTTTCCAGGACTTGAAAAGAGAAAGAAAGAAGAGAATTAGGAAGAAGAGAGAATAAAACAAGATGAGGAAGAAGACCAAAAACTTTGCTTAACATGTTCAAAATTGTTAGATACAAATTCCCAAATGCCTGTTTCAGTTGTACATGTAGTTGTAATTCTATGATTAGTTTTCCCATCATAACTCTTTCAGGCCTTTATACTTAGAGTGTGTTTATTTGCAAATAAAACTGCTTCAAGGGATTACTCATACATGTATGCTGTATGAGGAATGCAGTTGCCCATAAGTACTAGGCCCTATATATGTGTGCTGTTAACTACTAATTATTACATGTACATGTATAATGATGGTAATAATCATACAGTGATGATAATGATAACAGTACTGATCATAATGAAAATGAAAAATATGTTAATATAATATAAATAACAGTGGTAATATTGATAATAATGAATAATAATATAATGATAATATTGATGATAATGAAAAATAATATGATAATTAAAAAAATCATAATGATAATAACAATAATGATGATGATGATGATGATGATGATGATAATGATAATAATTTGGTGATTATAATAATGATTAATGATAATTATAATTATGTTAAGAAAAATAATGTAAATATTGATAAAAGTACTGGGTATTAGAGTCTGCTTGAGAACTGATCTGTCGAGCACATTCCATGAATTCAACGGCCACTGTATAGCTGTCATGATCCAGCCAATTATTGCTGTGTTGGAACTTGGACACTGAATTTTTGTGGCTTTAACCATATTTATAGTACATGTTCGTATCTACACTAAGTAAGAATATGATGAAATAATGAATATAATTATAATAATTATAATAATGATAATAAGCATAATCATAATTGTACTACTTTACTACTACTACTACTAGTACTACTACAACTACTGCTGCTGCTACCACTGCCAGTAATAAAATATTAATGCTAATAATACAATAATAACAGTAGAATGATTATGATAGCAATTGTTATAACAACAACAATGACAGAAATGATCAAGATGACTGGAAAGCAAAAAGAAAAAAGTTACTGTAGTACTTCATTGCAGTACGTACACTTAAGCTCTATTATCTGCTCCATTGCTGGGAGTTATGGCTGAGTTGGCATTCATGCAAATATACATGTCTTTTTTAGGCAAGCGTACATAGTATAGAAACTTTCACTTCCTTTGTATGCTGCGTCATTATTGGTGACTACATTGTAGGCCTACATGTATCTTGTGTGCACTTGAATGGTGCCATTACTAAATGTACCGAGTTTTCTGACCATTATGTAATGTGATCTACCGTATGTGCATTGCTTGTTCAGTGTTCTCCTGTAATTTCATGTACCGGCCATTCACCAATAAAGAGACATTCTGCTCTCTAACTAGGGATTCAATGCCGGATTCATTGTCACAATACTACATACATTGTGCATGTAATACTACATGTACATGTACAATGTACATGAGCATCAATACATCGCTTCTATGCAAAGATATTGTGATTGTGAGTTCAAATATGCACTTAGTTAAGATTAAAGAGACTACTGAGCAGACTACATGTATATGATGTACGCATACGCGTATGAATTAGGCCATTTATGGAATCAAGCATCAGCCATGTGTTGTGGCTAATTTAGGTTATTCTTTATTTTCTTCAAACTATTTAAAACTCAACCCCTATAAAGCCAGGTACAATAATTGTTTTGGAAGTTTAGCTGTACACAAATTATTATTACATTACCTGATAACGTCATAACATTACTAAGTAGTCATTGGCATACAGGTAGGGATGTCTTTTTTTTAAAGGGGGGGGGGGGGTGGGCTGCAGAGACTCCAAGGTCAAAAGACCAGCAATGCGTGAGATTTTGGGCAGGGAACCGTGAGATCACCAGGCATTGTGTACAACAATATATATGGGGATAGGCTGTGATGTAGGCGTGAGAAAGAGATTATTTAGGGATGAGCAGGAGCCCCCAATGTGGGAGTCTCTAGCCTATATGCGTGAGACTCGACATGTCTCCTTCAAAAAAAAAAAAAAAAAACAGCTGCTGCCCCCTCCCAATATTCACAATCAATTTTTTTTTCAATTATTGTTTGTATTCCTCAACATTGTCATTTTGCATCAAATTTTCTTGAATATCTAGCCGATTGGACACTTTTTATTCTGTTATCCATTTTTCCTTGAGGAACCTTTTTTTTTTTTTTAATCATGCTTGTCAGCAGCTCAGTTCCTCCTATTTTTGATAGTGCAGCCTCCCAAAATATTTGGCTTCTCATTTAGCTCTTACACTGTGGCAACATTGTGTACTTTTTTAAAGATTGTAATATGAATGTACTTGTCAATGAACTTTGTTTCCTTTTAACAGGTGAAATTCCTAATAGTTTTAGAAGTTCATCATTGCATGCTGTAGCCGACTACACATTATGACGACAGAGTCAGCGAGTGATGTCTTGGGGGAACCCCCTGTGAAAAGACCAAAAAATGATACTGACATTGGAGAAAGTGAGGAGCAGAAGGACCCAACTCCAAAGGGTACTCATCAAGAGCAGTGCAATTCAGGTAGGTGTAGTAATTCAGTTGACTGTTTTTCAAAGAAATCATCAAACACATAGTTCAATTTGGTTTAATCAGTTGTTTAACTTGAACCCTGCAAATGTATTGAAACTCTTTTCTTTCTTCTGAAAATTTGTATATATATAATTTGTATTCTGCCTCATGTACCATATTGAATTTGGTCTTTATAACTGGTGTACATGTAGATTGTGACTAATACATGTGTAGCAATACAATGTGTCCATTCATTGACACATCAAATGTGAGCAGAATGAGAAAAATTCACTGAAAATGTAAGTCCATTGTCAGTACAGTGTGTTGTGCCATTCTCAAATAGGAATGATTTATTTGCCACTAATTATTAAACTCTCTAAATTGGCAATGCAGTAAAAATGTACAATCCCTTTTTAGTTTTGCAATTTCTATTCTCTTTGCATACATTTTTTATTATTAAAGCTATGTAGGAGTGGAAAAATGAAATTGGAATGCCAATTTGGGGAGGAAAACCGATTAAAATCCTACCTTAATCTGTGCTGCTATGGGTTAAATGGAGCAGTTACAGAGGTTTGTTCATTGGGAATGGGGGGGGGGGGGGGGGGTCAGCTCCACATCACAGTGAGCCTGAGTGAGGTACTAAATTTTATTTCTTTCAAGGCATGTGGTATGAATTAAAAAAAAACAACCATATGAATTGGTACAAACTACATGTACCAAGATTTTCCTTCCAGAGATTTCCTCAAATATCAAGAAAATATAAAGAAAATAAAATTGGTATCAGACAAGAATATTGGGCTTAGTAATGCCTATTAGCAAGTTACAGTAAATCAGTACTGTTCGGTACAGTTGTAAAGTTTTGATAATACTATCAATATTTACAGATTCATTCATTTTTGTTTCCTTATTTTATTTTCACAAAACAAGATCATCAACAAAATGGGACTGTTCCCAAACAGGAAGATTTAGTCCTCGATCCTGCTCCCAAAGGATCTGAACAAGCTGCTGCTGCTAGTCCAGCCACTAGTCAGAGTACTACCACCAAAAGCTCTGTCCCATCTTCAGATTCCCAGGTCAAAGATGTAGTAGAAGGATCAAGCACTGAGGGCACCAACACGAAAGGAGAAGCCGAGGAGGAGGAGGAGATGGACATGGACTCTGGGGCCGGTGGAGACTGTGGGATCGGTGGGGATGGAGGAATGGAGGACTTGCTGGAGTGGAAAGATGGGATCGCTACACTACCTGGAAGCTCTATGAAGGTGAGAAACAAAGCCCCAACTTGCCACATAGAAGGGACCACACTTTTAATGATTCTCTAGAATTTACTACTACTTAAGTTGTGACAGAAGGTCGATCAACATTGTGTGCTTTGGCAAAAAAACTTTAGCTGCATAGCCACAACAAACATGGCCAATACATGTAAGTAGAAAGAGCAACAAATTCTACACATATGGTGCCTGTTTTAGTTGTGTTAGTATTTGTTGTTTGATGGTGAATTTTAGATCTAAGATGGTCACTAAGATGGACACGCGTGGTCGAAGATTCATCTAGTTTTTTAGAAAGTAAGATCAGCTATGATAACAGAATGCAGACTTTATATCAAGATCTAAAGCCTTGTAATCTTGGGTTTAACGGAGAAGTCTAGGCGATTTCTGTATTGTAAGCATGGATCATATAGAGAAAAAATTCAGCAGCTAGAAAATGTCTTACTTTACACGACATACCCTAGGATTACCGAGTAATCAACAATTAACTGGTATAAACAGTAGTTCTAGTACGAGCCCATTTTCATCCACAATACAGTTCGCACCCGAGCCCAGTGACGTAGCTGATGCACCGCAGGCAGGCCAGGCGATGCAAGCGATATGCGTGTACGACATTCCGGCTTGAAGTGGTCTTCGCACACTTTCTTTAACTTCGAAAACTTATAAGTTTTGAAGTCGAATTTGTCCGTTCTAATATCATTAATCCATCAGGCACACCTCTCCCTGTCCGTCAGGGGATTCGGATTGCAAAAAACTTCTCTTTGGAACAGAATTGGTGTGATTTGTACACCTAAAAGCTAGACATATCAGCATTTTGCATAGAGAATGTGCAGAGAATATGTGCGCATACGTAGTGCAAATGCAATGCCTCCGTCACACGACCAATGACCATATTTGGGTTTCGGTGGGAAATTCAATTATTCAGAGTAAAAAAGCCAACACTTAATCGGTATTTAAAAATCACAGAAATCACTTTGATAAATGAAAGTAGCATTATCTGTTAGCGTAAATTTTAAGCTTTATAGTGTAATTTTAATGAAATTGTCTAGACTTCTCCTTTAATACTTTTATTGCATTCCACTTGCAAGGTAGCTGGAACGTAGGAACTTATGATCCTGAATCATCCGTTTGAAATCCTTTGCCTTAACATATGCTTTATCTCATTCTGTGCAGTTTCGCAAGAATGAGTTTGGAGCTCTGGAAATGATCATGGATGACCTGGATCTAGACCTGGGACTACCGGGTCCTGCTGGCGATGCAGACCAGACAGAGGGAGACCCCAGCACAGTCACATCCCTAAACCCGCAACCCATTGACCAACAGCCCACTGAAGAGCCTGTAGAGCAGCAGGAGTTGGACCAACCTATAGAGGACCAAGCCACTAGGAAACAACCCTTGGGTGTAGCAGAACAGAATGTCGGCGAGACCAGCAGCCAGCCAGCCAGTAGGGCCACAACACCTAGTCCCAGTCCTGGACCCGCAGGTTCAGGAAACAGTCCTGGCTATTCTGGTAGAGGAAGTAAGTCACAATAGATTTGGGTTTAGTTGGTCCAAGTTGGTCCAAGTTGTATTGTCTGAATGATAAATTTAAGATTATGCAGTCGTTCTAAACTAGCCGTTGAAGAAAATGAAGCTAAATATATATTTTTTTCCTTTCCAGGGGTCTTCAGCATATTAATTGAGGGTTGACACCTTATGGGTTCAGAGTGGGTTCAGCTGTTCAAAACTTTTGGTTGTACTGAACACTATTAGAGTTGAACCTTGCAGATGAAATTGAAATTTTCTCCATCCTTTTATTAATTGTGGTTTTGATTTCAGTATGAAGTAAGACTAGTCTGCCACTCTACTCAGAAAGGATTCAGTCAGGAATCAGCTCAATAACATTAATAAATTTAAAGATTATTTTTCTGATTATTCTCAAGTGAAGGACTTAATTATGTCAGATAATTAACCTAACATTTTAAATGACTCTTATGTCACAGTAAGCAGGTTTAGCCTCTCCCCTACATAGATTTAAGTGATAACTGTAGAAAAATAGGAAATTTTCCCTTTCCACAATTTTTTTTTCAGGGCCTAGGAAGAACAGTAGTATTCCCAAGGAGGACACCTGTATGTGTGAGCAGTGTGGGAAGAGAGGTCTGTTGGCCGAGTTCTGTAAATCAGGTCGCTTCTGTTCACAGTCGTGTGTCGGTGCCTATGCTAGCAAGTGAGTTTACTCGGCACCTACGTGTACTTGTCATGCAGCTGTTCATGTATATTGTACTGGTTTATGATGTAGAGATAGAGAGTGAGGCAAGAGCTTTTGGGCTTTGTACCTCTTTATTGTGCACTTAGCGGTAGGATTATAAGAAACTTCCATGGGTGTGGTCATGTTCAGGTTAGGTTTAGCCTTAGGTTGTCTCTCCTTGAAGTACAGAGGTATGCACCCCTCCATGATACTGGTGTCTAAAAAATACTGTTAATATTGATGTTTGGTTTTATAATAGGTATCAGAGACTTATGTGATACCCTTGTGGTTTGACCAAATCATCAGTTGAAATTTAATAAGAAAATTTTATATGGTTTGTGACAGTGAGCAAAGTCATGTGAATGCATGTTAATTCTTTTTGAAAGTGCAGGGTAAACACTGCTTTGCACTAATCCCTCCATTATAGTCCCTTCACCTTTGGTACAGGACTAGAATCTCCAACATAGCCCTGAAGTCCTTTTGCAAGCCAATACTTTTCATTTGCCACTCTCCACCCAGGTGAAGGTAATGGGTAGAAAGAGATTATGGGCAGCTCGAGTGAAGCCTAGGTAATAATCTTCAGCACTTTGTATGGCAAGGAAAAGCCACTTGATATAGCATTAATCATTACCTTAAAATTGTTGTGTTCTATCAGGCAAGGTGCTTTGAAGAAGAATTCCATCAAGGAAGCAATGAGTTCAGCTGTGAACAACGGAGGACCCAAGAAGAAAGGACCAAAGAAAAAGATGACACTAGCAACATCAGGAAAGGTGAGAAGCATTACCTACTTCAGCTGACATACAAATAATCAAACCAGTATATTCTGTACAAATGCAAGCTACTTACATCACATGCATTACTGACCATATTTGAGAAAATTAGTATTTCTTTTGATGCATAATAAAGTGTCCCTACTGGGGTAGGAATCTGTAAAATATCAAGTAAATGATACATCTAATAACACTGTAAGCAAAGATCTTGGACTTGTCAATGTTCTATAAATTACAATGTTTGGTTACTAGTATCTTGAAGAGTAATTCTGGCAATGTTCACTCCTGGTAAACTCATGTTTCTTTTCTATTTTTAGACCAAACATCATTTCCACTTGATGTGCTTCACATAAATAGTTAAAATTAGACTTTTCCTAGAGAGGTTATTGTAGGCCTACATGTAAAATGTTGCCTCAAGAATTATACATTTTCCAGGGCCTAGACACTGTGTTCAATGTGCACAGCCCAGAGTCAAGTGCAGTTTCCCCCTTGTGTTTGTTCAGAACACCTTTCTTCAACTAAAAGAGGTAGTACTTACAATACTTGTATAGCGCCCTCTATCAGCTTCTGCACTATAGTCTTGATCCATTATATTGTACTTTATTGTCCAATTTTAATCCAGCTAATGAATTAGTGGTACATGTAGGTATACAGAGAAGAAATGTTGTTGAAACTTAATACTAATTTTTGGAAGTACTGATTTCAGATGGAGATGACAGAACTGTGGAAATTTGAAAATTAGCAGGAGCCATGATTTAGAGCTTGAGTACAAAGAGAATCACAATTTGATGTTTCAGCTAGGAAGATTTAACACTGGAATCTTGTAGGGATCTTTGGAAGTCGAATAGCTTTATATATTGTGTGAATTTAAAATGTTGTCATGGAATTAAGTAATGATATGTCTTGGGGATTGTAACTAATTCAGATACATATGTAAAACTTGTCAGTATCTTAAAAAGTTTCTTTGTTTAAAAATGTTCTATAATTACTTGTAGATTTCTCCATCAGCAAGACTACATGGTGATCTCAAGATGACGATCAATATGAAATCTCCAGACAAAACGCTGGGTAAAGGTAAGATGTGCTAAATGGTTTCATATATCCATCCTTCCCTCAAATGTTGTATCAAGGCCACACATATTTTGAAATTCATGCTTTCATGTATGTTAAATCATCATTGTTATCATTATCATTATATAGTTGGCCTCACTTACGCATGGGAGGGGAATTGTAAACTTAATTACTGCGACCTTGGGGCTATCCTCCCGATATAAGTAATTGGGATGTGCAGGTGTATCACTGCACCAGGGTTTCCCCCTCTTCTTCAAAAAGTGCATTGGGTTCTTAACATGCAAATGGGGTGACTTTCCTCCACACGGCGCTTTCATTTAACGTCTCATCTAAGGGGACAGAGTGTTTTTCCCTTCAACACATTAAGAGGTAATCAAATTCATCAAGACGATAGAAGGCATAATATCCATTTGAGTCAGGAACTACTTGCAATAATATACATGTTTATTTGAATCAAAGATTTGGATAAATTTTACTTATGTTAAAATATTATGTCTATTTACCATTACCTCTATTAGAGATTTTTTTTTTTTCAAATAGTGTCTTTCAAATTATTGTTCTACTGGGGAGCATTCCTGAATGGTTCCTGTATGGTTGTAATGGTTGGTAAAAGCACCATGGTCTAGCCCATTTCCTGTGGAACACCTGCATTGTCATTGTCATCACAGGATACAGTCTTTGTATACTCATTAATCCCTCTTAACCCATTCATGACAGGAATTATTTAAAGCCTAATTTAATCAGCTTTTATTCTTCAAATTGGCAACATCAACATTTTTATTTAATTCCTACATTTTTCTTATAAAACGCCATGTATCTGAAATGAATATAAATTGTCAGAAATTATGATGAGAAGTCAAAAAGTTGCCAATTTGCAGGGGAAAATGGTGATTTTTAAACTTTCTATCACATTGTCAATTTAAGGATTTTAATGCTTATTTTCCTTTAAAAACATTTCAGCATCAAACAACGAATATTGACGCAAGCAAAATGGGCACAGCATGTGTAGAATTTTTTGCTCTTTCTGCTCATGTATTTGGTATGATTTTTAGGGCTTTGCATCAAAAGATATTAGGCCAAACCACAAAATGTGGACCTCTGTCACGAATGAGCTAATAGCTGTTCATCTTTGATCTTTCTCACTACATGTATAAACATCATCTCATATGTACAGAACACAAGTTGGTATCTTACTTTTTAAAAAAAGCATCTCTCCACAATGTAGAGCCAGTGACCTTAATTGGGCAGTTGCTGTGGAGTAAATATGTCAATTTTTAAATTTCATAACCAGCCAACAAACTCTGATAAAATCACAATCGACCATTTTTGATCAGTACACATATAAGTTGTATAATAAAGAATATGCGTATATTATATTTGATGTTCTTTTGTATTGTTATATTTCTCTTGAAAGTGCCGAATAAATATTAAATAGATAAATAAATAAAACCATTACTCAGTTTTTAGTGCATAATCAATTAAATATTTTCCTTTTCCAAAAGAAAACAGAAACCTCTTTAAAGTAATGATCAAAATCTGCATGTAAACGGATCAATAAAGATATATTTGGTTGCTCTTTGAACATATTTTTAGGTAAAAGGAAAGTGTTCCAATGGCCAGCTTACCTGGAGCAGGAGAAGGCTACCCAAGCACCTACTAAACTCTTCAAAACGGTAAGTTAAATCGCCATGGCAACATGTGTATTTTCCTTATTTCCTATTCCATTTTGTTGTAATGCAAGGTCATGATATATGGACAGAGTCAAACACAATGCATATTGCTGGATGAAAGTTGGAGAAATCTAACTGTCATCAAGAAGATGATCAACAATGTGTGTTTAACCCATATCAGTATAGAATTTTCTTAAAGGCACATTTAATCTTCTTTCCTTCCTCAAACTGGCAATAATTCCCTCCCCCTCCTGCAAAGTTTCGAAAAATAAAAATGTCTTTTTATTGAATGAAACAAGTGCCAATTTGTAAACAAAAATAGTGAGTTATATTTTTTTCACTGCATTGGCAGTTTAGAGACTTTAATGATGAGTGACAATAAAATCACCCTTATTTGATAACAACACAACATAATGGATTGGAATTGGACTCCAAGTTTCCAGTGAAGTTTCTCTTTCGCTTTCTGTTCATGTTTAATGTGTAATTCCCGGCATTCTGGATTTAGAGATACTGCAGAAGTGTCACAAAAGGGAGACACCGTACTGCTGTGTGGGTTTGTGCAACGCAGTTATCGGATGCTCATGCAAAAACTGGCTATTCCAGCATAATTTCCCGAAAAGCTAATGGCACTTTGCTCTATCAAATTTTCAGTAGGGAGCCGAAAATCTTGGCATTAAATACATGTATGTACCATACTTCACTCTATTAAAGTTAGTGTCTTTCTAGCTCCCTAATAACTTACAAGTTTTGCTTGTAAGTTATTAGGGAGCTTTAGATACTCGACGCAGCTCAGACGACGCGGAATCTTGCTGAGTTGACTTACCTTCTCCTCTTTCCTCGCGTCGCGTTGCAAAGAGCCTTTAGATTTAGGGAAGACACAGTTAATCAAACAAAGCGCGCGTGCTCAAATATGAACCATTGTTACGTCATAAAAAAGGGTCAACAAAGGTTTCGCGTCGCGTATTGGGGAGGACGACGGTAAACTGGCCCCAGAGCCGTCAAACAGACGACGCAGGATGGACTGGAAATGAGCTGTCTCGCGCATGTGCACAACAACATTTTTGGCAAGATTCCGCGTCGTCTGAGCTGCGTCGCGTATCTAAAGCTCCCTATTTTAAAGGATAGGGAGAATAAAACTTACACATGCTGCACATATCTACTTGATCCTGCTTTGTTGGTGTAAGCCTGTATTAAAATCTTTCATTTCTTCCTATTTTGATTTCAGCCGTTCCCAACTGGCAAGAACCTCTTTAAGGTTGGCATGAAACTTGAGGGCATTGACCCAAAGCATCCGTCACTCTTCTGTGTACTAACAGTGATGGAAATCAGGGGCTATAGGCTACGCCTCCATTTTGACGGCTACTCCGAATGCTATGATTTCTGGGTGAATGCCGACTCGCCTGATATACTCCCAGCTGGTTGGTGCGAGAAGACTGGACACAAGCTACTGCCACCGAAAGGTAGGAATTATTACTGTAGTAATGAGGATGATGGTGATGGTGATGATGATGATGAAGGTGATGATGATCATGACGATGATGATGCTGATGAAATGGAATGATGAAAGTGATGACGGTGATGGTGATGATGATGATGAAGGTGATGATGGTGATTATGATGATGAAAGTGGTGATGATGATGGTGATGACGATGATGGTGATGATGATGATGATGAAGGTGATGATGATGATGATGATGATGAAGGTGGTGATGATGATGTTGATGATGATGATGGTGATGACGATGATGGTGATGATGATGATGATGATGATGATGATGATGATGATGAAGGTGGTGATGATGATGGTGATGGAGGACTGGAGGTGATGATGGTGAAAGTGATGATAGTGATGGTGATAATTATCGTGATTATAATGGTGATGGTGATGGTGATGATGATGTGATAGTCTTAATGATTATGATGGTGATTGTGATGATGATGATGGCAGAATTTTTTATCACTTTGTTGTTGGTGTTCACTTTAATAGTGAAACTGGTAACTACAGGCTAATAGTCATTCATTTTCTTTCCGACTCAAAAAAGGGTTCCAGACTGATTTCAGTTGGACTGCTTACCTAAAGATGACAAGATCTACCTCGGCACCAAGACATCTCTTCAGCAACTTTGAAAATGTGAGTAATCCATTAAAAGAGGGCAAGTCACAGTAGCGAAAACAAACAATATTTTCTTTGTGCAAATAATATGTGTAAAATTACACCTACTTTACCCACTCAGATATTAAGGATTAAAAAAATTTGAGGGAACCTCAGTCGGATGTGAGCTTCACGAGCATGTGTATTTGGGTGTGTCAGAAATTCTACTCAAAAAGTTTTCACTATTTTCACTTTGAGAGCCTTTGAATTTGCCATGAATTTTTGTAAAGTTGCATGTCTGAACAAGGCAGTATCTACCCACACCCCTGCAAAAAAGCCCCATAGACCTCTTGTTCCTCTTTTGCATGAATAAATTGAAATATTTCACATATAGATGTGACCTTTTGAATTTAATCCCCCCCCAATAAAAATGATACATCTTGCAGGAAACAGTAACTCCCCAAGGATTCCGCAAGGGCATGAAGCTGGAGGCTGTGGACCGGAAGAACCCCTCCCTCATCTGCGTTGCCACTGTAACGGACATCATGGATAACCGTTTCCTCATCCACTTTGATGCGTGGGAGGACATGTACGACTACTGGTGTGATGCGGCGTCGCCATACATACATCCGGTTGGTTGGTGCGAGGAGAATGGATTGGCACTGACACCACCAAATGGTAAGGTTTTTGTTGATTGACATTCCAAATTTGGAAGCGTCAAGGCTTACATGGTGCTTCCGCAAACCTGTAACTTATCATCCCACTATGGAAACCATCAACGCACCTTAGCTGCAAGGCTGTATCACATTGTAAAAATGTGTTCAAAGTATTGCGTGATTGACCTTTGAAATGGGAGACTGGACTGAACAATCTAATAAGTTGTAAGCTTATGGGTAACTTGTTTTTTGTTGAGTCTTGAATAAAGAAAACTAATTTATATATTCTATTTTTTTCCCCTGTATAAAATGTTTCAGTTGAAATGATTTGGTGAAAACTTTCAACCATTCATGCAATGTGTCTTGGCTGTTTTCATTTAGACCTAAAATGCAATGTTTGTATTTGTGCAGACAGCCTATAATGACGACATAGATTTGTTTCAATTAGTGTTAATTACACAGGTATATGTGTATGGGTAGTCAGACATTCCACCAAACTTTTCCTTACTTGTTTGTTAACTCAAAGATACCTTTGTACCTCTTAACCTGTGAGCATTTTATTTGGAATTGTGCCTCTATAATATCTCTATCATTATTGTGTTTATTATTTCAGATTATCCTGATCTTGACAATTTCACCTGGTCAGACTACCTTGCCAAGACAAAATCAGTTGCTGTTCCAACAAGAGCATTTAAACCGGTAAGGCTTCATGTAGGGAGAAACACAAATGCTGGTGGTTTCCGAAACAAAACATTTATAATCATATTGGTAAAGAATTTACTTGCTGTGACCTGAGGAGCGTTTCATGAAGTGTCTTGTCAGTGATGTTTACTGACAACTGTTATAAGCTACTGAAATACTTGCATCTGATTGGCTTAGAGCAAAATTGTCAGTAAAAATCACTGACAAGACACTTCATGAAACGCTCCCCTGTTCCATAAATAATCATTAATTGTATTAATAATTCTTGTTTAACCCATTACCTATGGGAACTGAGTTGTTCTGTATTAAGTCTATGGAATTGAGAGAATTCATTGTTGAAAGGGGGTTAGAACTCTGATGCCACATGTAAAAGAAGGAGAATAAGAAGAAATTCATGAATGATCGATTATTTACCTCTGCTTACCGGCCTGTCTTATTCAAGGCCTTTAGTGTTCTGTGCAGTATCGGCAAAAATCACAAATCACAAGAAGATAGATTTAATATGATCAATCTTTATCTGAAAGCATTTTTCTTTACAACAATGAATAGTAGCGACTTCAGTATAGGAAAGGAAAAGGTGGAGCATTTATCAGATAAGCATGATGTCTTGAAGGGATAATGAAATAAAATGGAGTAAATTGAAAGCACGAAGTTAACCCATGGGTGGCCCATATATCAGGCCTGTGGGAATAAGAAAATTTAGTATTCAGCAGGTAAACTTATGTTTTCACTTCTCTTTTACAGCGCCCACCAATTTCATTTTTAGTCGGGATGAAGTTGGAGTGTGTTGATAAGAGGAATCCATCACTCATCCGAGCTGCTACAATCACAGAAGTGGAGGATTACAGGATGCTGGTAAAATAATATTCCAAGCAATTTCGCTCTAAA
>CM057164.1:13723680-13736941 GCA_029962745.1 Echinometra lucunter
GAAAAAAATGAAATTTTGACTTCACCTGAGAATATGACGACTGCTCGACCCTCAATTTTTTTTCGTGAATTCAATTGTGAATGGTTAAGAAAAGTATTATGATCGCAAATCAAGTGAAAAAACGGTGTTTTCTTTGGTGTGCGCGCGCAAATTTCAAATTTTTCGATTGGGAATGGTATCTCAACTCCAGTTTTATATTATGTGTGTAAGTCTCTGTCAGTCCTCCAATTAGGATTTTTATTGTGGTTCAAGTTTGAAAATAGTAGACCTTTTTGAGGAAGTGACAATTGCGAGCACGAAGTGTTCAGCTTCACAGCTATTATGTTTAATCAGTAGTTTCAGGTGAATATGCATGTGACACCTGTCTCACATATTTCAGATAATAGCAGTGAAGGGATGTTCTTTTGACTACCAGAACAATTGTGAAGGTTAGAATGAGAGGTTGTTTATTTTGTCCGCTTTCTTTGTTCGTCATGTTCATAGTGTAAATGAATGAGATAGACGGAAACGGATCGTTACGTTACGTAGTGGCGAGGTTGGTTGCGATATATACGAGGCTATATTAAAATTGGTGGTGGCATGCAAGTTGAGGTTGTGAATTAATTCACGAGTTGACGGCCGCGAATGGATTGGAATAAAGAGGTGAGAAATGTGCTGTATTTTTAATGACTTTTATTGCATTTTATTGTGAAGTGTTCATATTGGTTAATAATTGGATATTAAGGGGCATTATCAAGTCACCAGCCCATTCATTGCCGTTTATTTCGTCAGTGCTGGTGATTTCTTTCCATTCTCACAGACTTTGTACACAATGCCAACGCACTTGCGGGCTTTTATAAACAGCTAGCTCTCGTTGCGCTGAAAAACATTCCCATTTTCATACCTTCAGAGTGATACTGATAGTGATAGTGTGGTCCATTGAAAGTTTGGAGCCGTTTTCATTTCGAGGAAATTCACAGTCTCATTACGTTTTACATAGGCGTTATAGGATTTTTCATTCACAGGTCTTGTTACAGTCGGTCCCACTGACATTTGATGCTTAGGTTAGGTATACCCACAGTCGGTGCAAGTTACATACCCTTTTCGCGTTTTAGATTATTGTGATTTTGGGGCGCTTTTGACATTGTAATCACGTTCCTACCCCTGAAAAATACCCTTTTCCCGCGTTTTTTTTTCTCGGGATGCTGTCCACTCTCCAATGGAAGTGATCAGCACTGATCAGTGGCATAATGAGCCAAAATATTGGGGGGGGGGGGGGGGCTCAATCTTTGCGAGGAGCGAAGCGACCAATCCTGAGGAAGTGTAACGACCGAGCCGAGGTATCCCCCCCCCCCCCCTGGCGATATGGAGCTTTTCATTGTTTTCACTTTAAAAAAGGTCAATCTGCAATAGCTTTTTTTCTTCTACTATTTTTTTCCTTTTTTTTTTGACGTTTTGGAGGGGGTGACCGCCCCCATTGCCCCCCCCCTCCATTGGCTACGCAAATGCACTCCCATGGTAAAGGAGCTTTTTGCAGTATTGACAGTTTGCAACTCTGTAAACTCTGTACACTATTTGGGACTACAAACTTAAAGCCCACATCTATTTTTGTTAAATCTAAGAATGTTCATTATCGAAGTTTGAATCCATTGTCAGATAAACAGATAAAACCAAGTGTTATATCATAAAACACATTAGTATTAATATTATGCGTGTTTTCTTCCTTGCTATGCATGCTATTTGGGAAATTGTGAATGCGTTACTTAACAGTAGAAAGGGAGTCCAGGGAGAAGTAATGAAATTCGCGTGATATCACTAATATAGAATTGAAAATAAACCATGGTTGAAATTTATTATTTTTTTTTTTTTGGGGGGGGGGGGCTGACGCCCCCAACCCCCCCCCCCCAGTATGCCAGTGGAAGTAACCCCCCCCCCTCCTCCGAGGGCTGTAAACCAGGCTTTTATTCAGCTATACAGTCAATGTAGAGTAAAATGAAGACCTTGCATGCCATGACCCAAGTGTTTTTCAGCGCGCCGCGACCCGAGTGTTTAGTAAAAGCACACACGTGAATTGAGAGGTGATTTATAACGCGATAAGGCCTCATTGACCGAGTACTAGGATAAGTGGATCCAAATAAGCCTTCTAATGCCTTGGAAATAATTATCATACTGAATTTGCATTTTTGAAACCGGAATATGGCTTTTCATAATTTTAGATTCCAAAGGAGGGAACCTATCACGATTAGACCGTCAATGAATTGACCTCGTCCCACAAAATTGGCAATTCTGTACGAAAATTATACATAGAGTTCTAGGCTTAGCATACTTTTCTATTGGTTACTGGGCATGCTGTGATGGCATACTGTCAATCTACAAGTTTTATAAATGTCAATTTTTTTCTTAAAATTCACCATATTTAGTTTATTCATTAGATTTGAATCAGAAAGGGGAAAATTGCTGATAAGTAAAATCAAACGTTTCTTCTCTAGACCCTATTATTTTTTTTTTAAAGAAGATCTATATGTAAGTCAATGTATTTCGCATTCGTGGTGGAATTATCCCAAAAAAATCCCAAATGCTGCTCTGACCTGCGGGTACTCAGGTCCATTGCTAAGAAACCATGCAGTGTATTTGAAAAAATTAATATAATTTGATATATTTAATATGAATCATTTCATACGCCTTTGAATAACCTGCAATTGCGAATTATGAATAAATTTCTCTTTTTCCATTTCATTGTATTGAACTGAATTCTAAGTCTTTCTCTTGTTTTTATTAACTAATGAGGAGACCATTTTACAGAAACTTGATCTCTTTTGATGATTTGCAGGCATTAGCTGGTGTTCTTTTCCTTTTTTTTGCTTGCTTACTCTTCTGTTTTTGTATTTTGCATATGGTATTCTTTATTATTCTTAACTGTTCCTTTGTTTTTTCTGAAAATGAAATATAGTAATGAATGATAAGAGAAAATTAGATGTTAGCTTGTTATATCTTGCAAAAAAAGTGGAGAGTTTATGATTATGATATTTCATAGAGTAATTTTATAGGTATGGTATTATGACCCTGAAAGTTTCATGAGGTGTGTGAAAATTTGAATGTCAGATCCTTTGTAATGGTTTTTCTGCCTTATTTTACAGAAGGTGGGTGCCTAAGGCATTATGGTCTTGGATTGCCCATTCATCTGTCCATTTCATTTTCACGATTCAGAACCATTCTGTGAATCACCTTCAGTTTTAACTCGTGCATGCATCGGGGAAGGATAATTATCTGAAATTTTGTGATCACAAGTTCAAAGGTCAAAAGTCATAGTTCTTTTGATGTATATACATGAAAATTGCTTGTCATTGCAAAGTTTAGAAATATTGAAGGGATCAATTTCAAATTTGGCTCATACGTGTATTACTAAGCAGGGATAATCATCTGAGGCCCCTTCCATAAAACTTACTATAATAGTAATTTTGCTATTATAATAACTCTTCATGTAATATTGGATTTTGATTGACTGTTGAGCATAGCAAAGTTAATATTTTACGCAACGGGTCCCTGATAGGGTTTTGCAGTTTGGTGCAATTTCAAGATCAAAGGACAAAGGTCATGAATGTCATTACATATGTGAAAATTGCTACTTCGCACAAAAAGTAAAGAACCATTTGCTCATTCAAATTTAAAATTTGGACATTGGCTAATACATTGTTATGATAATAGAACCATTTTTCTGAATTGATATTCTAAATGTATTTTAATAATTTTCCAATAATTAAAAGTGATGATGGAGGCATAGATTTTGACTGTGAGTGACAAGAATTCATCTACATGTAGTAATAGAATTGTATTACTGTTTAATGTTCTTTTGCTTCATTTTCTTTAATCATTTGGTAGATACTGGGTGCTATAGAAAGAGATTTCATCTAGTTTTATTGAAGGTATGTATATCTGTATATGTGATGTGTTAAATCATATCCATTTTCATTTATAGGAAGAATTAGAAACATAATCTTCAAGGCCAATGAGAGGATATGGAGGCAAATTAAAAGCGCCCGATATTTAGATGTAAATCAGTTTAAAACCAAAACTTGATAAAGAAACGACGTATAAATAATTATTGTGTAGCTGACAGACCATTCATATGCATAATCTTGGCTCTTCTGGAAAACATGGTACTTATTAAATGCACAGTTTTCCGCTGCGCATTTTCTTATAGTCATGAGTATGGCTGAGTCATTACATTTTTTTTGTTGTTAAACATTTGACCGTTTTAAATAAATGGGCGGTTTCGTTCAACCGTTTAAAAGTACATTTAAACAGTAAAATTAAAATTTAAAAAAAGATAGCCTTCCTCACAACTGCCCAAATATTGTTTAAATTCATATCTTATACCTAAGAAATGTCCTTTTAATAATGTCCATATTTTCTTGAAAGGGGTTTAATTTAATTGTAAATTAATAAAAGGAGATATAAATTCCTTTTTGGTTCCGAAGGATTAAATTTTGAATCATATATTATTAAACCAAGTACATCAACAAACATAAAAATAGACACGAGGGACTGCATTGCTATTTTGGCGGAGTTGGGAGAAAAAAAAGAGAATAGATTTCAATTTTCTTGGTCCAGAAATTCATGATCTACAGCATATTCCCCATTAGAACAAAATAATTAGAATTTTATACCTATTTTTTCAGTGCTTTGATTACAAATTCTTGACTGAAAAAAAAATATATATTTTTTGTTCCAAATTATATAGGTAAGAAAAAAATTTCTTCCTATTTTTTCCTTATTTCTAATATATATCTGGACTATTTCACCCCTATTTTCTATTGAAAGAAAATAGTTGAAAAATATATTTTAGGGGTATATTTTAAAGCTATTTTTGTGCTATTTTTATACTATTCTATTTCGACCGGGGCATGTATAAATTTTGACCTCGCACATTTTAAGATTCATTTAGATATGAAATTATTTCACTATTTCATGTTCTTTCACTCTTTAATTTTTTTTTTTTTTTTTAGATATTGGGTGTTCTAGAAGGAGTTTTCATTTAGTTGTATTGAAGGTATGTATGTCCATATATGTGATGTTTTAGATCATTTCCACTTTCATTTATATCATAATGTTCTTTCTTTACCTCACTGAGATTTCAAAAATCTTTCCTGCAGAATTACATTCAAGTCTACCTATTGGCAACTAACGTATGGTAATTAGTTTCAGCTATTTTGAGGATAGTTGGTTAGTCACGATGGTTATTTGTAACTAAAAATACAAGGCTATTTAGGTGAAAATTCATAACAATAGTTCTTTTATGTTGAAGCTAAGAATGAGTCAAGGTGTTTGAGTTATTCAGAATTATAGACTATCATTGATATCTTGTGTGAAATATCTTGTATCACTCCTGACATAGTTTATATCAAAATTGAAATATTGAAAGTATTAATCTGAAATTTGAAGTTTTAATTTAAAATTCAAATTTGAAATTATATCAATTTTGTTTTATTAAAATCACTGCATCGTAGTTACATAACTAAATTGGGCAATGGGTTAAATAAAATAACATTAAAACGGAGATTATGCAATCATGAAAGAACATGAAAAATAAAACCTGAAGGTACATAGACATATACATTCATACGGATGCACACACACATATTACATTCACGCACATACACGCACCCACACCCACCATACACATCCCCAAATACGCATCCCACGCACACCTATTAAAGGACAAAACAATATGCCTTTAAAATACACCTCGCATAGGAGCCCCTCCCATATCATATAAATGTACATTTTAAGTGAAAATAATGATAATTGCACAAAGTTTAACATGTTAGATGCGCAGGGCAGATAGACGGAGAATAAAGATAATTTAAACGGATTGGGATTTTGCAGAAACAAAGTAATAGATAACAGAAAAGAGGGCTACATCAGCCTACTGATCACAAAATTTCGTAAGTTCAGTGGAATTATCACAATTATACCTGGAATTATTCAGAAATAATTTAAATCGAAACAACAAAAATGAAGAATGATATCAATGAAATTACTAAACAGTAGTTAGTAGTTCATATCAAATTTGAAATCCTGAAAATATTAATCTGAAATTTGAAATTTGAATGCAAAATTCAAATCTGAAATTTTATTTTTTTTTTTTGTTAAATCATGAAATAAATTCATTGGTGACTTTATGTTTGTGTCCACCAAAAGTAGATGCCATAGGTATTTTATTCTCGGGTTGTTTGTCCCATTTGATTAATTAACTTTAAATTTGGCTAATGTATCCAAATATATATAGGAGGATCAATGATCTTAATGCCTTAAATTTCTATAATTTTAGGGCAAGGTCACTTCTAAGGGAGATTCATATATTAGAGTATAATAGTAAGAATTAGACACACAAAAAATCTCCAAGGCCAATGAGTGGACATTGATGCAGATCAAAAGAACATTCACAGCATGTTCTTATGGGCTTTGGATTAGTTTAAGCCTTGGCAAATGGGGTTTAAATGTTGAAACAGTTCCATTAAAATAAAACCATTTTTTCCAGTTTGATGCTCTATATGTATCCTAGTACATTTCTTGTAATTCAAAGTGACAAATGTATATGTATATTTCTGATCTGACAAAGGTGGAGGTTTATGTATAAATTTCGACCTTGCGCATTTTAGGATTCATCTAGTTATGAAATTATTTCGCTATTTAATGTTCGTTTACTTCTTTAAACAAATCTTGTGTCAGATACTGGGTGTTCCAGAAGGAGATTTCATTTAGTTGTATTGAAGGTATGTATGTTTGTATATGTGATGTGTTAGATTATGTCCACTTTCATATATACCATAATGTTCCTTTTTCACGTCCTCACTGAGGTATTAGAAATCTTTCCTGCAGAATTCCATTCAAGTCTGCCTATGGGTCGCCTATAATCTAGGACGAGGATGCAGCTATTGTCTTTGCTGTTACGTAAATGCCTTATGCAGCAAGAATATTGTCTTTGCTAAGTGATATGTCTGATGCGGCGAGATTACGAGCAGTGGATGCATCTGAGCCTTAAATTTTTATATTTTAAAGGCAGAGTCACTATCTTTTAAGGGACATTCCTATATTAGAGTTTATATGACACCTAGATAGATCCCTGTCATTTGATTGGTTGTTTGATATTCATCACTTGTCCCAATGCATTATGACGTCATCAATCGTGCAAAAGTGGCTCCATTTACCGTGCAATTTTGGATCCATACGATTTGCTCCATTGCACGTTGGCCGAGAGCCCGGCACACTACGTACGTAAAATGCTTGCGTTTGCAATGTGCATGCACCACGAACAGCGCGCTAGCGTATAGCGCTATTGATTTATTGCGATTTGATCTATTTTTAGGTGTCATACAAAACAAAAAATGAATGTTTTTTTCATTCGTGCAATGGACAGAATATTTCATTCGGTGAAAGATGAAATTATTGATCATTTCATCTTTCACCTCATGAAATATTCTTTCCATTGCACTCATATACATGCATTATCTGTATAATAATAGGAAGAATTAGAAACACAAAAAAATCGCCAAGGCCAATGAGTGAATATTGAGACAGATTAAAAGCATTCACAGCATGGCCTTGGTGGCTTTGGATTAGTTGAAGCCTTGGCAAATGGAGTTTAAATGTGGCTCACACAATGCCATTAAGATAAAACTATTTTTTCCAGTTTGATACTCTATAATTATGTATCCTAAAACATTTCTTGTAATTCAAAGTAACCCATATACATGTATATTTCTGATCAGGCAAAAGTGCAGGTAATAATTTTGAATTTGAGCAGATTATAATTCATGTAATTGTGAAATTATTCCACTATGTACTGTTCTTTTGCTCCTCTTTTTTTTTTCTTCTTTTGCTAGATACTGTGTGCTCTAGAAGGAGATTTCATTTAGTTTCACTGAAGGTATGTATGTGTGCATATGTGATGTGTTAAATCATTTGGATTTTCATTTATATCAAAATTTTTCTTCTTCACCTTCTCACTGAGATTTCATACATTTTTTGCAGAATTCCATTCAAGTCTGCCTATTAGGAAATTACAGTAATTAGTTACAGCTATTTTGAAGATAATTGGTTAGTTAAGATGGGCTAGTTGTAGTTAAGAAAGACTTTTACTTTGATATTTCATTTCTTGGACCTTCTTATGAGATTATCACTCAAAATACAAAAATGCCTTTTCCTATACTTTCTGTACACAAAATTCCCAAATTCTCCGTATTGAGAAGTCAGTTATGTTACAATGTCTTTATATGACCAATTTTTGTAATCTTGCTTTCAAAAGATTTGCAAAACTTGAAAAAAAAACAAAACAATTTTGACAGTGCTGCTGTACTATCAAGCTGGCAAATATAAATAGACACCAGAATCAATTTAATAGCCCTTCAAATAAATTAAATGAGATTTTTTCAAGATTCGACAGACAATAATTCGGCATTTTCTGGATATGCCCTCTCAAAATCGTTTCTTGGCTTGCACTGTCACATTTTAATCAGGACATTTAAAATCAAATTTGATTTTGAAGTATGACTTTTAAGCTCTCTATAGTTCTCTACTGAACTCATTGATAACAAAATAGTTTTAAGCAAATTTGAAATCTTTGAAGTATAATTCCAAGATCTAAAATTTGAATCCAAAATCTGAATCTGGAATTTCATCCAATCTGTTCTGTCATAAAATGCAATTGATTAGTGTCTTTCTGCTTTTGCCTAGCAAGAAAGGATACCAGAGACATTATGTTTTGGGATTTTCCTTCTTCCATCCAGCTTTCGTTCTTGCAATCAATTAAGAACCATTTGATGAATCAACTTAGTTCATATACGTATATAGGAAGGACATTGATCTTAATAGATTTGGAGGTCACAAGGTTAAAGATTAAAGGTCATAGAGGAAACTGTATACAGTGTATATGAAAATAGTTTGTTCTTGCAATAACCTAACTATTTGATTGATCAATTTCAACTTTGTGTCATGTATGAATACAGAAGAGACAATTATCTTATTAGATTTGGGGGTGAGAAAGCTAAAAGTTGAATATCATGACTATTATGTGTGAACAATGCTTGTTCTTGTAAAACTTAATAACCATTCGATGAAATAACTTTAAACGTTTAAATTGATTTTTGTTTTCAGTTTTGTACTTGACATGTATCCTGATACTCTTCTTAGAATTAAAAGTGATATATTTTTGACATGATAAGTTTGCAGGCATAAATTTTGACTGCATGTAATCAAGGAATCATCTAGTTTTCCTATTTGTCTTTATATTTCAGGTTGTTGAATGGTCTTTGGAGTGGTGAAGTTGTTGAATATAAGTTGATATACTTCAAGGAAATCAGCAGACAAGTCAGGTAGACATAAATCCAAATTGAGACAGAAAAAAAAACAGATCTAAACACTTATAGATAGATCCCTGTCATTTGATTGATTGTTTGATATTCATCATTTGTCCAAGTGCATTATGACGTCATCAATCGTGCAAAAGTGGCTCCATTTTCCGTGCAATTTTGGATCCATACGATTTGCTCCATTGCACGTTGGCCGAGAGCCCGGCACACTACGTACGTAAAATGCTTGCGTTTGCAAAGTGCATGCACCACGAACAGCGCGCTAGCTTATAGCGCTATTGATTTATTGCGATTTGATCTATTTTTAGGTGTCATACAAAACAAATAATGAATGTTTTTTTCATTCGTGCAATGGACAGAATATTTCATTCGGTGAAAGATGAAATTATTGATCCATTCAACGAGGCGCAGCCGAGTTGAATGGATCATTCATCTTTCACCTCATGAAATATTCTGTCCATTGCACTCATAAACATTCATTATCTGTATAATAATAGGAAGAATTAGAAACACAAAAAATCGCCAAGGCCAATGAGTGAATATTGAGACAGATTAAAATCATTCACAGCATGGTCTTGGTGGCTTTGGATTAGTTGAAGCCTTGGCAAATGGAGTTTAAATGTGGCTCACACAGTACCATTAAAATAAAACTATTTTTTCCAGTTTGATACTCTATAATTATGAATCCTAAAACATTTCTTGTAATTCAAAGTAACCCATATACATGTATATTTCTGATCTGGCAAAAGTGCAGGTAATAATTTTGAATTTGAGCAGATTATAATTCATGTAATTGTGAAATTATTCCACTATGTAATGTTCTTTTGCTTCTTTTTTTTTCTTCTTTTGCTAGATACTGTGTTCTCTAGAAGGAGATTTCATTTAGTTTCATTGAAGGTATGTATGTGTGCATATGTGATGTGTTAAATCATTTGGATTTTCATTTATATCAAATTTTTCTTCTTCACCTTCTCACTGAGATTTCATACATTTTTTTGCAGAATTCCATTCAAGTCTGCCTATTAGGAAATAACAGTAATTAGTTGCAGCTATTTTGAAGATAATTGGTTAGTTAAGATGGGCTAGTTGTAGTTAAGAAAGACTTTTACTTTGATATTTCATTTCATGGACCTTCTTATGAGATTATCACTCAAAATACAAAAATGCCTTTTCCTATACTTTCTGTACACAAAATTCCCAAATTCTCCGTATTGAGAAGTCAGTTATGTTACACTGTCTTTATATGACCAATTTTTGTAATCTTGCTTTCAAAAGATTTGCAAAACTTGAAAAAAAAAAACAATTTTGACAGTGCTGCTGTACTATCAAGCTGGCAAACATAAATAGGCACCAGAATCAATTTAATAGCCCTTCAAATAAATTAAATGAGATTTTTCTCAAGATTTGACAGACAATAACTCGGCATTTTCTGGATATACCCTCTCAAAATCGTTTCTTGGCTTGCACTGTCACATTTTTTAAAACCTGAATTGCTTTAAAATAAAGTCATTTTAATCAGCACAGACCATTTAAAATTAAATTTGGTTCTGAAGTATGACTTTTAAGCTCTCTATGGTTCTCTACTGAACTCATTGATAACAAAATAGTTTTAAGCAAATTTGAAATCTTTGAAGTATAATTCCAAGATCTAAAATTTGAATCCAAAATCTGAATCTGGAATTTAATCCGATCTGTTCAGTCATAAAATGCAATTGATTAGTATCTTTCTGCTTTTGCCTAGCAAGAAAGGATACCAGAGACATTATGTTTTGGGATTTTCCTTCTATCCATCCAGCTTTCGTTCTTGCAATCAATTAAGAACCATTTGATGAATCAACTTGGTTCATATACGTATATAGGAAGGACATTGATCTTAATAGATTTGGAGGTCACAAGGTTAAAGATTAAAGGTCATAGAGGAAATTGTATACAGTGTATATGAAAAATAGTTTGTTCTTGCAATAACCTAACTATTTAATTGATCAATTTCAACTTTGTGTCATGTATGAATACAGAAGAGACAATTATCTTATTAGATTTGGGGGTGAGAAAGCTAAAAGTTGAATATCATGACTATTATGTGTGAACATTGCTTGTTCTTGTAAAACTTAATAACCATTCGATGGAATAACTTTAAACGTTTAAATTGATTTTTGTTTTCAGTTTTGTACTTGACATGTATCCTGATACTCTTCTTAGAATTAAAAGTGATATATTTCTGACATGATAAGTGTGCAGGCATAAATTTTGACTGCATGTAATCAAGGATTCATCTAGTTTTCCTATTTGTCTTTATATTTCAGGTTATTGAATGGTCTTTGGAGTGGTGAAGTTGTTGAATATAAGTTGATATACTTCAAGGAAATCAGGAGACAAGTCAGGTAGACATAAAACCAAATTGAGACGGAAAAAAAAAATAGATCTAAACACTTATAGATAAATCCCTGTCATTTGATTGGTTGTTTGATATTCATCACTTGTCCCAATGCATTATGACGTCATCAATCGTTCAAAAGTGGCTCCATTTACCGTTCAATTTTGGATCCATGCGATTTGCTCCATTGCACGTTGGCCGAGAGCCCGGCACACTACGTACGTAAAATGCTTGCGTTTGCAATGTGCATGCACCACGAACAGCGCGGTAGCGTATAGCGCTATTGATTTATTGCGATTTGATCTATTTTTAGGTGTCATACAAAACAAATAATGAATGTTTTTTTAATTCGTGCAATGGACAGAATATTTCATTCGGTGAAAGATGAAATTATTGATTCATTCAACGAGGCGCAGCCGAGTTGAATGGATCATTTCATCTTTCACCGAATGAAATATTCTATCCATTGCACTCATAAACATTCATTATCTGTATAATAATAGGAAGAATTAGAAACACGAAAAATCGCCAAGGCCAATGAGTGAATATTGAGACAGATTAAAAGCATTCACAGCATGGTCTTGCTGGCTTTGGATTAGTTGAAGCCTTGGCAAATGGAGTTTAAATGTGGCTCACACAGTGCCATTAAAATAAAACTATTTTTTCCAGTTTGATACTCTATAATTATGTATCCTGAAACATTTCTTGTAATTCAAAGTAACCCATATACATGTATATTTCTGATCTTGCTAAAGTGCAGGTAATAATTTTGAATTTGCGCAGATTATAATTCATGTAATTGTGAAATTATTCCACTATGTAATGTTCTTTTGCTTCTTTTTTTTTTCTTCTTTTGCTAGATACTGTGTGCTCTAGAAGGAGATTTCATTTAGTTTCATTGAAGGTATGTATGTGTGCATATGTGATGTGTTAAATCATTTGGATTTTCATTTATATCAAAATTTTTCTTCTTCACCTTCTCACTGAGATTTCATACATTTTTTTTGCAGAATTTCATTCAAGTCTGCCTATTAGGAAATTACAGTAATTAGTTGCAGCTATTTTGAAGATAATTGGTTAGTTAAGATGGGCTAGTTGTAGTTAAGAAAGACTTTTACTTTGATATTTCATTTCTTGGACCTTCTTATGAGATTATCACTCAAAATACAAAAATGCCTTTTCCTATACTTTCTGTACACAAAATTCCCAAATTCTCCGTACTGAGAAGTCAGTTATGTTACACTGTCTTTATATGACCAATTTTTGTAATCTTGCTTTCAAAAGATTTGCAAAACTTGAAAAAAAAAACAATTTTGACAGTGCTGCTGTACTATCAAGCTGGCAAACATAAATAGACACCAGAATCAATTTAATAGCCCTTCAAATAAATTAAATGAAATTTTTTCAAGATTTGACAGACAATAACTCGGCATTTTCTGGATATACCCTCTCAAAATCGTTTCTTGGCTTGCACTGTCACATTTTTTAAAACCTGAATTGCTTTAAAATAAAGTCATTTTAATCAGCACAGACCATT
>CM057164.1:13737441-13755047 GCA_029962745.1 Echinometra lucunter
TTAACGAATCATATTTTTTATAGGGTTGTACATGAACTACTGTGCACTGCATTGCAATTACAATAACGGGCCAAATCAGGCAGTTTATTTCGTTTACTGTGACAGTATATGTAATCATAGCTAAAGAGAAAAGTATTATAAGATGTAAAAAGAAAGGCAAAACGAAAAAAAAAACTGCCCCCCCCCCCCTCCGGGACTCGAACCAGGGATCTTGAGCATGTGAGGTAAGTGCTTTGAAGGTATACCTGAAAACAGCTCAGAGAGATAACACGAAAATGGAAACGAATTCTAATGTCATATTTTCCCGTCAAAATTTCGACATGTTTCCGACATCTGGCTTAAAAACATGTGAACGTATTATATAGAGAATTTTCGCAGCTACAACATACTCGAAGTTGGGTGAAAATGGAGATGTTGATCAAAGAAGACGAGAATGTAGAATCAAGAATTACATAAAGGTCATGTCCCATAGAGAATACACGCAAGTTGAGAAAAATTGACATTGTACCTTTAATCGTGAATTTAGACCATGATGTCGTCATCAAAATGAGTAGCATATGAATAGCATATTTGTAGAGGATTGTCTGAGCTACAACATATCGAAATCTTAGCGAAAATTGATGAATATTAATAGTCTCGGTTAAAGGTAAAAAATATGACGTCATTGAAAAAAATGAAATTTTGACTTCACCTGAGAATATGACGACCGTTCGACCCTCAATTTTTTTGGGGGGGAATTCAATTGTGAATGGTTAAGAAAAGTATTATGATCGCAAATCAAGTGAAAAAACGGTGTTTTCTTTGGTGTGCGCGCGTAAATTTCAAATTTTCCGATTGGGAATGGTATCTCAACTCCAGTTTTATATTATGTGTGTAAGTCTCTGTCAGTCCTCCAATTAGGATTTTTATTGTGGTTCAAGTTTGAAAATAGTAGACCTTTTTGAGGAAGTGACAATTGCGAGCACGAAGTGTTCAGCTTCACAGCTATTATGTTTAATCAGTAGTTTCAGGTGAATATGCATGTGACACCTGTCTCACATATTTCAGATAATAGCAGTGAAGGGATGTTCTTTTGACTACCAGAACAATTGTGATGGTTAGAATGAGAGGTTGTTTATTTTGTCCGCTTTCTTTGTTCGTCATGTTCATAGTGTAAATGAATGAGATAGACGGAAACGGATCGTTACGTTACGTAGTGGCGAGGTTGGTTGCGATATATACGAGGCTATATTAAAATTGGTGGTGTGGCATGCAAGCTGAGGTTGTGAATTAATTCACGAGTTGACGGCCGCGAATAGATTGGAATAAAGAGGGTGAGAAATGTGCTGTATTTTTAATGACTTTTATTGCATTTTATTGTGAAGTATTCATATTGGTTAATAATTGGATATTAAGGGGCATTATCATGAAATAAGTCACCAGCCCATTCATTGCCGTTTATTTCGTCAGTGCTGGTGATTTCTTTCCATTCTCACAGACTTTGTACACAATGCGAACGCACTTGCGGGCTTTTATAAACAGCTAGCTCTCGTCTCGCTGAAAAACATTCCCATTTTCATACCTTCAGAGTGATACTGATAGTGATAGTGTGGTCCATTGAAAGTTTGGAGCCGTTTTCATTTCGAGGAAATTCACAGTCTCATTACGTTTTACATAGGCGTTATAGGATTTTTCATTCACAGGTCTTGTTACAGTCGGTCCCACTGACACTTGATGCTTCGGTTAGGTATACCCACAGTCGGTGCAAGTTACATACCCTTTTCGCGTTTTAGATTATTGTGATTTTTGGGCGCTTTTGACATTGTAATCACGTTACTACCCCTGAAAAAATACCCTTTTCCCGCTTTTTTTTTCTCGGGATGCTGTCCACTCTCCAATGGAAGTGATCAGCACTGATCAGTGGCATAATGAGCCAAAATATTGGGGGGGGGGGGGGGCTCAATCTTTGCGAGAGCGAAGCGACCAATCCGGAGGAAGTGTAACGACCGAGCCGAGGTATCCCCCCCCCCTGGCGATATGGAGCTTTTTCATTTTTTTCACTTAAAAAAAGTTCAATCTGCAATAGCTTTTTTTCTTCTACTATTTTTTTCCTTTTTTTTGTTGACGTTTTGGAGGGGGTGACCGCCCCCATTGCCCCCCCCCCCCTCCATTGGCTACGCAAATGCACTCCCATGGTAAAGGAGCTTTTTGCAGTATTGACAGTTTGCAACTCTGTAAACGAACACTATTTGGGACTACAAACTTAAAGCCCACATCTATTTTTGTTAAATCTAAGAATGTTCATTATCGAAGTTTGAATCCATTGTCAGATAAACAGATAAAACCAAGTGTTATATCAGAAAACACATTAGTATTAATATTATGCGTGTTTTCTTCCTTGCTATGCATGCTATTTGGGAAATTGTGAATGCGTTACTTAACAGTAGAAAGGGAGTCCAGGGAGAAGTAATGAAAATCGCGTGATATCACTAATATAAAATTGAAAATAAACCATGGTTGAAATTTATTATTATTATTTTTTTTTTTGGGGGGGGGGGGCTGACGCCCCCACCCCCCCCCCCTCCTCCGAGGGCTGTAAACCAGGGCTGCGTTTCACGAAACCGTCATAAGTCTAAGTTCATGGACATCCCATAGAAACGCGTGTTAATTCTACAACACGCGTTTCAATGGGATGTCCAAGAAGTTAGACTTATGACGGTTTCGTGAAACGCAGCCCAGGCTTTTATTCAGCTATACAGTCAATGTAGAGTAAAATGAAGACCCTGCATGCCATGACCCAAGTGTTTTTCAGCGCGCCGCGACCCGAGTGTTTAGTAAAAGCACACACGTGAATTGAGAGGTGATTTATAACGCGATAAGGCCTCATTGACCGAGTACTAGGATAAGTGGATCCAAATAAGCCTTCTAATGCCTTGGAAATAATTATGGTACTGAATTTGCATTTTTGAAACCGCAATATGGCTTTTCATAATTTTAGATTCCAAAGGAGGGAACCTATCACGATTAGACCGTCAATGAATTGACCTCGTCCCACAAAATTGGCAATTCTGTACGAAAATTATACATAGAGTTCTAGGCTTAGCATACTTTTCTATTGGTTACTGGGCATGCTGTGATGGCATACTGTCAATCTACAAGTCTTATTAATGTCAATTTTTTTCTTAAAATTCACCATATTTAGTTTATTCATTAGATTTGAATCATAAAAGGGAAAATTGCTGGTAAGTAAAATCAAACGTTTCTTCTCTAGACCCTATTATTTTTTTAAAAGAAGATCTATATGTAAGTCAATGTATTTCGCATTCGTGGTGGAATTAGTTTCGCTATCCCAAATGCTGTTCTGACCTACGGGTACTCAGGTCCATTGCTAAGAAACCATGCAGTGTATTTGAAAAAATTAATATAATTTGATATATTTAATATGAATCATTTCATACGCCTTTGAATAACCTGCAATTGCAAATTATGAATAAATTCCTCTTTTTCCATTTCATTGTGTTGAACTGAATTCTAAGTCTTTCTCTTGCTTTTATTAACTAATGAGGAGCTGGTGTTCTTTTCCTTTTTTTGCTTGCTTACTCTTCTGTTTTTGTATTTTGCATATGGTATTCTTGATTATTCTTAACTGTTCCTTTGTTTTTTTTCTGAAAATGAAATATAGTAATGAATGATAAGAGAAAATTAGATGTTAGCTTGTTATATCTTGCAAAAAAAGTGGAGAGTTTATGATTATGATATTTCATAGAGTAATTTTATAGGTATGGTATTATGACCCTGAAAGTTTCATGAGGTGTGTGAAAATTTGAATGTCAGATCCTTTGTAATGGTTTTTCTGCCTTATTTTACAGAAGGTGGGTGCCTAAGGCATTATGGTCTTGGATTGCCCATTCATCTGTCCATTTCATTTTCACGATTCAGAACCATTCTGTGAATCACCTTCAGTTTTAACTCATGCATGCATCGGGGAAGGATAATTATCTGAAATTTTGTGATCACAAGTTCAAAGGTCAAAAGTCATAGTTCTTTTGATGTATATACATGAAAATTGCTTGTCATTGCAAAGTTTAGAAATATTGAAGGGATCCATTTCAAATTTGGCTCATACGTGTATTACTAAGAAGGGATAATCATCTGAGGCCCCTTCCATAAAACTTACTATAATAGTAATTTTGCTATTATAATAACTCTTCATGTAATATTGGATTTTGATTGACTGTTGAGCATAGCAAAGTTAATATTTTACGCAACGGGTCCCTGATAGGGTTTTGCAGTTTGGTGCAATTTCAAGATCAAAGGACAAAGGTCATGAATGTCATTACATATGTGAAAATTGCTACTTCGCACAAAAAGTAAAGAACCATTTGCTCATTCAAATTTAAATTTGGACATTGGCTAATACATTGTTATGATAATAGAACCATTTTTCTTAATTGATATTCTAAATGTATTTTAATAATTTTCCAATAATTAAAAGTGATGATGGAGGCATAGATTTTGACTGTGAGTGACAAGAATTCATCTACATGTAGCAATAGAATTGTATCACTGTTTAATGTTCTTTTGCTTCATTTTCTTTAATCATTTGGTAGATACTGGGTGCTATAGAAAGAGATTTCATCTAGTTTTATTGAAGGTATGTATATCTGTATATGTGATGTGTTAAATCATATCCATTTTCATTTATAGGAAGAATTAGAAACATAATCTTCAAGGCCAATGAGAGGATATGGAGGCAAATTAAAAGCGCCCGATATTTAGATGTAAATCAGTTTAAAACCAAAATTTGATAAAGAAACGACGTATAAATAATTATTGTGTAGCTGACAGACCATTCACATGCATAATCTTGGCTCTTCTGGAAAACATGGTACTTATTAAATGCACAGTTTTCCGCTGCGCATTTTCTTATAGTCATGAGTATGGCTGAGTCATTACATTTTTTTGTTGTTGTTAAACATTTGACCGTTTTAAATAAATGGGCGGTTTCGTTCAACCGTTTAAAAGTACATTTAAACTGTGAAATTAAAATTTAAAAAAAGATAGCCTTCCTCACAACTGCCCAAATATTGTTAAAATTCATATCTTATACCTAAGAAATGTCCTTTTAATAATGTCCATATTTTCTTGAAAGGGGTTTAATTTAATTGTAAATTAATAAAAGGAGATATAAATTCCTTTTTGGTTCCGAAGGATTAAATTTTGAATCATATATTATTAAACAAGTACATCAACAAACATAAAAATAGACACGAGGGACTGCATTGCTATTTTGGCGGAGTTGGGAGAAAAAAAAATAGATTTCAATTTTCTTGGTCCAGAAATTCATGATCTACAGCATATTCCCCATTAGAACAAAATAATCAGAATTTTATACCTATTTTTTCAGTGCTTTGGTTACAAATTCTTGACTGAAAAAAAAATATATTATTTTTTGTTCCAAATTATATAGGTAAGAAATATATTTCTTCCTATTTTTTTCCTTATTTCTAATATATATCTGGATTATTTTACCCCTATTTTCTATTGAAAGAAAATAGTTGAAAAATATATTTTAGGGGTATATTTTTTAGCTATTTTTGTGCTATTTTTATACTATTCTATTTCGACTGGGGCATGTACTACCTCGCACATTTTAAGATTCATTTAGATATGAAATTATTTCACTATTTCATGTTCTTTCACTTCTTTTAAAAAATCTTTTTTTTTAGATATTGGGTGTTCTAGAAGGAGTTTTCATTTAGTTGTATTGAAGGTATGTATGTCCATATATGTGATGTTTTAGATCATATCCACTTTCATTTATATCATAATGTTCTTTCTTTACCTCACTGAGATTTCAAAAATCTTTCCTGCAGAATTACATTCAAGTCTACCTATTGGCAACTAACGTATGGTAATTAGCTTCGGCTATTTTGAGGATAGTTGGTTAGTCAGATGGTTATTTGTAACTAAAAATACAAGGCTATTTAGGTGAAAATTCATAACAATAGTTCTTTTATGTTGAAGCTAAGAATGAGTCAAGGTGTTTGAGTTATTCAGAATTATAGACTATCATTGATATCTTATGTGAAATATCTTGTATCACTCCTGACATAGTTCATATCAAACTTGAAATATTGAAAGTATTAATCTGAAATTTGAAGTTTTAATTCAAAATTCAAATTTGAAATTATATCAATTTTGTTTTATTAAAATCACTGCATCGTAGTTACATAACTAAATTGGGCAATGGGTTAAATAAAATAACATTAAAACGGAGATTATGCAATCATGAAAGAACATGAAAAATAAAACCAGAAGGTACATAGACATATACATTCATACGGATGCACACACACATATTACATTCACGCACATACACGCACCCACACCCACCATACACATCCCCAAATACGCATCCCACGCACACCTATTAAAGGACAAAACAATATGCCTTTAAAACACACCTCGCATAGGAGCCCCTCCCCTATCATATAAATGTACATTTTAAGTGAAAATAATGATAATTGCACAAAGTTTAACATGTTAGATGCGCAGGGCAGATAGACGGAGAATAAAGATAATTTAAACGGATTGGGATTTTGCAGAAACAAAGTAATAGATAACAGAAAAGAGGGCTACATCAGCCTACTGATCACAAAATTTCGTAAGTTCAGTGGAATTATCACAATTATACATGGAATTATTCAGAAATAATTTAAATCGAAAAAACAAAAATGAAGAATGATATCAATGAAATTACTAAACAGTAGTTAGTAGTTCATATCAAATTTGAAATCCTGAAAGTATTAATCTGAAATTTGAAATTTGAATGCAAAATTCAAATCTGATTTTTTTTTTTTTTTTTGTTAAATCATGAAATAAATTCATTGGTGACTTTATGTTTGTGTCCACCAAAAGTAGATGCCATAGGTATTTCATTCTCGGGTTGTTTGTCCCATTTGATTAATTAAATTTAAATTTGGCTAATGTATCCAAATATATATAGGAGGATCAATGATCTTAATGCCTTAAATTTCTATAATTTTATCGCAAGGTCACTTCTAAGGGAGATTCATATATTAGAGTATAATAGTAAGAATTAGAAACACAAAAAATCTCCAAGGCCAATGAGTGGACATTGATGCAGATCAAAAGAACATTCACAGCATGGTCTTATGGGCTTTGGATTAGTTTAAGCCTTGGCAAATGGGGTTTAAATGTTGAAACAGTTCCATTAAAATAAAACCATTTTTTCCAGTTTGATACTCTATATGTATCCTAGTACATTTCTTTTAATTCAAAGTGACAAATGTATATGTATATTTCTGATCTGACAAAGGTGGAGGTATATGTATAAATTTCGACCTTGCGCATTTTAGGATTCATCTAGTTATGAAATTATTTCGCTATTTAATGTTCGTTTACTTCTTTAAAAAAAATCTTGTGTCAGATACTGGGTGTTCCAGAAGGAGATTTCATTTAGTTGTATTGAAGGTATGTATGTTTGTATATGTGATATGTTAGATTATGTCCACTTTCATTTATACCATAATGTTCCTTTTTCACGTCCTCACTGAGGTATTAGAAATCTTTCCTGCAGAATTCCATTCAAGTCTGCCTATGGGTCGCCTATAATCTAGGACGAAGATGCAGCTATTGTCTTTGCTGTTACGTAAATGCCTTATGCAACAAGAATATTGTCTTTGCTAAGTGATATGTCTGATGCGGCGAGATTACGAGCAGTGTATGCATCTGAGCCTTAAATTTTTTATATTTTTAAGGCAGAGTCACTATCTTTTAAGGGACATTCCTATATTAGAGTTTATATGACACCTAGATAGATCCCTGTCATTTGATTGGTTGTTTGATATTCATCATTTGTCCCAATGCATTATGACGTCATCAATCGTGCAAAAGTGGCTCCATTTACCGTGCAATTTTGGATCCATACGATTTGCTCCATTGCACGTTGGCCGAGAGCCCGGCGCACTACGTACGTGAAATGCTTGCGTTTGCAATGTGCATGCACCACGAACAGCGCGCTAGCGTATAGCGCTATTGATTTATTGCGATTTTGATCTATTTTTAGGTGTCATACAAAACAAATAATGAATTTTTTTTCATTCAATGAAGTTCAATGGACAGAATATTTCATTCGGTGAAAGATGAAATTATTGATCCATTGCACTCATAAACATTCATTATCTGTATAATAATAGGAAGAATTAGAAACACAAAAAATCGCCAAGGCCAATGAGTGAATATTGAGACAGATTAAAAGCATTCACAGCATGGTCTTGGTGGCTTTGGATTAGTTGAAGCCTTGGCAAATGGAGTTTAAATGTGGCTCACACAGTGCCATTAAAATAAAACTATTTTTTTCCAGTTTGATACTCTATAATTATGTATCCTAAAACATTTCTTGTAATTCAAAGTAACCCATATACATGTATATTTCTGATCTGGCAAAAGTGCAGGTAATAATTTTGAATTTGCGCAGATTATAATTCATGTAATTGTGAAATTATTCCACTATGTAATGTTCTTTTGCTTCTTTTTTTTTTTCTTCTTTTGCTAGATACTGTGTGCTCTAGAAGGAGATTTCATTTAGTTTCATTGAAGGTATGTATGTGTGCATATGTGATGTGTTAAATCATTTGGATTTTCATTTATATCAACATTTTTCTTCTTCACCTTCTCACTGAGATTTCATACATTTTTTTTGCAGAATTCCATTCAAGTCTGCCTATTAGGAAATTACAGTAATTAGTTGCAGCTATTTTGAAGATAATTGGTTAGTTAAGATGGGCTAGTTGTAGTTAAGAAAGACTTTTACTTTGATATTTCATTTCTTGGACCTTCTTATGAGATTATCACTCAAAATACAAAAATGCCTTTTCCTATACTTTCTGTACACAAAATTCCCAAATTCTCCGTATTGAGAAGTCAGTTATGTTACACTGTCTTTATATGACCAATTTTTGTAATCTTGCTTTCAAAAGATTTGCAAAACTTGAAAAAAAAAAACAATTTTGACAGTGCTGCTGTACTATCAAGCTGGCAAACATAAATAGACACCAGAATCAATTTAATAGCCCTTCAAATAAATTAAATGAGATTTTTCTCAAGATTTGACAGCCAATAACTCGGCATTTTCTGGATATACCCTCTCAAAATCGTTTCTTGGCTTGCACGGTCACATTTTTTAAAACCTGAATTGCTTTAAAATAAAGTCATTTTAATCAAGACAGACCATTTAAAATTAAATTTGGTTCTGAAGTATGACTTTTAAGCTCTCTATAGTTCTCTACTGAACTCATTGATAACAAAATAGTTTTAAGCAAATTTGAAATCTTTGAAGTATAATTCCAAGATCTAAAATTTGAATCCCAAATATGAATCTGGAATTTAATCCGATCTGTTCTGTCATAAAATGCAATTGATTAGTGTCTTTCTGCTTTTGCCTAGCAAGAAAGGATACCAGAGACATTATGTTTTGGGATTTTCCTTCTATCCATCCAGCTTTCGTTCTTGCAATCAATTAAGAACCATTTGATGAATCAACTTGGTTCATATACGTATATAGGAAGGACATTGATCTTAATAGATTTGGAGGTCACAAGGTTAAAGATTAAGGGTCATAGAGGAAATTGTATACAGTGTATATGAAAATAGTTTGTTCTTGCAATAACCTAACTATTTGATTGATCAATTTCAACTTTGTGTCATGTATGAATACAGAAGAGACAATTATCTTATTAGATTTGGGGGTGAGAAAAGCTAAAAGTTGAATATCATGACTATTATGTGTGAACATTGCTTGTTCTTGTAAAACTTAATAACCATTCGATGGAATAACTTTAAACGTTTAAATTGATTTTTGTTTTCAGTTTTGTACTTGACATGTATCCTGATACTCTTCTTAGAATTAAAAGTGATATATTTCTGACATGATAAGTGTGCAGGCATAAATTTTGACTGCATGTAATCAAGGATTCATCTAGTTTCCTATTTGTCTTTATATTTCAGGTTATTGAATGGTCTTTGGAGTGGTGAAGTTGTTGAATATAAGTTGATATACTTCAAGGAAATCAGGAGACAAGTCAGGTAATCCAAATTGAGACAAAAAAAAAAAAAACAGATCTAAACACTTATAGATAGATCCTTGTCATTTGATTGGTTGTTTGATATTCATCATCTGTCCCAATGCATTATGACGTCATCAATCGTGCAAAAGTGGCTCCATTTACCGTGCAATTTTGGATCCATGCGATTTGCTCCATTGCACGTTGGCCGAGAGCCGGCGCACTACGTACGTAAAATGCTTGCGTTTGCAATGTGCATGCACCACGAACAGCGCGCTAGCGTATAGCGATATTGATTTATTGCGATTTTGATCTATTTTTAGGTGTCATACAAAACAAATAATGAATTTTTTTCATTCAATGAAGTGCAATGGACAGAATATTTCATTCGGTGAAAGATGAAATTATTGATCCATTCAACGAGGCGCAGCCTCGTTGAATGGATCATTTCATCTTTCACCTCATGAAATATTCTGTCCATTGCACTCATAAACATTCATTATCTGTATAATAATAGGAAGAATTAGAAACACAAAAAATCGCCAAGGCCAATGAGTGAATATTGAGACAGATTAAAAGCATTCACAGCATGGTCTTGGTGGCTTTGGATTAGTTGAAGCCTTGGCAAATGGAGTTTAAATGTTGCTCACACAATGCTATTAAAATAAACTATTTTTTCCAGTTTGATACTCTATAATTATGTATCCTAAAACATTTCTTGTAATTCAAAGTAACCCATAAACATGTATATTTCTGATCTGGCAAAAGTGCAGGTAATAATTTTGAATTTGCGCAGGTTATAATTCATGTAATTGTGAAATTATTCCACTATCTAATGTTCTTTTGCTTCTTTTTTTTTTCTTCTTTTGCTAGATACTGTGTGCTCTAGAAGGAGATTTCATTTAGTTTCATTGAAGGTATGTATGTGTGCATATGTGATGTGTTAAATCATTTGGATTTTCATTTATATCAAAATTTTTCTTCTTCACCTTCTCACTGAGATTTCATACATTTTTTTTTGCAGAATTCCATTCAAGTTTGCCTATTAGCAAATTACAGTAATTAGTTGCAGCTATTTTGAAGATAGTTGGTTAGTTAAGATGGGCTAGTTGCAGTTAAGAAAGACTTTTACTTTGATATTCATCTCTTGGACCTTATGAGATTATCACTCAAAATACAGAAATGCCTTTTCCTATACTTTCTGTACACAAAATTCCCAAATTCTCCGTATTGAGAAGTCAGTTATGTTACACTGTCTTTATATGACCAATTTTTGTAAACTTGCTTTCAAAAAATTTGCAAAACTTGAAAAAAAAAAAAAAGTGTGGAAGTGGCTTTGCATGAAATGAAGCAGTTTCAACTTCTTAGTGAAAATTGTCGAGGTGGATGCCATGTTAGCCTCCAGTCTCTGCAGGGTTAAAATATAATTTACCCTTTTTTGTACTTTCCTTAATACCTTAAACAATTTTGACAGTGCTGCTATACTATCAATCTGGCAAACATAAATAGACACCAGAATCAATTTGATAGCCCTTCAAATAAATTGAATGAGATTTTTTCAAGATTTGACAGACAATAACTCGGCATTTTCTGGATATGCCCTCTCAAAATCGTTTCTTGGCTTGCACGGTCACATTTTTTAAAACCTGAATTGCTTTAAAATAAAGTCATTTTAATCAGGACATCTAAAATTAAATTTGGTTCTGAAGTATGACTTTTAAGCTCTCTATAGTTCTCTACTGAACTCATTGATAACAAAATAGTTTTAAGCAAATTTGAAAGCTTTGAAGTATAATTCCAAGATCTAAAATTTAAATCCAAAATCTGAATCTGGAATTTAATCCGATTTGTTCTGTCATAAAATGCAATTGATTAGTGTCTTTCTGCTTTTGCCTAGCAAGAAAGGATACCAGAGACATTATGTTTTGGGATTTTCCTTCTATCCATCCAGCTTTCGTTCTTGCAATCAATTAAGAACCATTTGATGAATCAACTTGGTTCATATACGTATATAGGAAGGACATTGATCTTAATAGATTTGGAGGTCACAAGGTTAAAGATTAAAGGTCATAGAGGAAATTGTATACAGTGTATATGAAAATAGTTTGTTCTTGCAATAACCTAACTATTTGATTGATCAATTTCAACTTTGTGTCATGTATGAATACAGAAGAGACAATTATCTTATTAGATTTGTGGGTGAGAAAGCTAAAAGTTGAATATCATAACTATTATGTGTGAAAATTGCTTGTTCTTGTAAAATTTAATAACCATTCGATGGAATAACTTTAAACGTTTAAATTGATTTTTGTTTTCAGTTTTGTACTTGACATGTATCCTGATACTCTTCTTGGAATTAAAAGTGATATATGTTTTTTTTCAGTTTTTTACTTGACATGTATCCTGATACTCTTCTTAGAATTAAAAGTGATATATTTCTGATATGATAAGTGTGCAGGCATAAATTTTGACTACTTGTAATCAAGGATTCATCTAGTTTTCCTATTTGTCTTTATATTTCAGGATATTGAATGGTCTTTGGAGTGGTGAAGTTGTTGAATATAAGTTGATATACTTCAAGGAAATCAGGAGACAAGTCAGGTAGACATAAATCCAAGTTGAGACAGAAAAAAAACCAGATCTAAACACTTTAATGAAATTGAATTAAAATTAAGAAATTTTACACTCATGTGTCATGAGGTATGTAATTTCCAGTATAATAGTTTCTTAGCCCTACACAATTATGAATGAAATTTTTGTACAACTCATATGTTTGGATTATACATGATGAACCTTTTGAAAATTTATATGCCTCCACTCACTAAAGGTGGGTAAATTTTCGGCTTATCTGTTCGTCCCGTATTTGTTCATGCGATAACTTAAGAACCAATTGATGGATAAACTTCAAACTTGTCTCATGTATGCATATGTGAGGGACAATGATCTGATTTAGATTTTGGTGTGTCAAGGTCAAAGGTCATAAAGGTCATATACAGAGAAATGGTTTGTTATTGGGATAACTCAATCATTTGATGGATCAATTTCAAATTTAGCTCATGAATGCAAATGCGAAGGAGAATGATCTGATTAGATTTTGGGTTTTCAAGATCAAAGATCATAGAAGTCATTTCATACGTAGAAATGGTTCTTGCAATAACTGTCCATTTCCAAATTTGGCTGTTTTGTGCATATGGGAGGGATAATGATTTTGAGTAAATTTTTGGGATTTCTAGGTCAAAGGTCATAGATGTCATTATGTATATAGGAATAGTTTGTTACTGCGATAATTCAACACCCATTTAAATATTCACCTGCAAACTTGGCTTATGTATGCATATCAGAGGAACAATGATCTGATTAAATTTGGGGGTCTGAGGTTCAAAGGTCAATTCAAATTCAAATTATATGATGTAGGGATGTTATCTTGAATCTCTATAAAATAATTGAGATAAGAACAATAGAAATTTAACTGATCTATTTTATTTTGTCTTATTTATAATTTGAAAATTATTTTATCTTATTTATAATTTAAAAATTAGTTTTAGTGTATTCAAAATGAGAGTAGGACTTTGTTTTGAATTCCAATTTTGCTTTGAATAGGAAAGGGGTATGATGTCTATTTAAAAAAAAATGCCTAAAGGATGTGTTTTTCTTATAGGGATATATTGTACAGATGTAATTTTTGTAATTTTGAAAGCATCAAAACTTTGTATAGTTGTCTCGTCAGTAATATGTCTAGTTCTTGCAGAGGCCTTGCAAGCATATCCTACTTGTATCAAATGTGATCAATGTAGATCAATGTCTTGCTATAGGACATTGATGTACAAATAGTGCACAGATGTGAGTGTATTACTGGAAATGCAGCACACAAAATATTACAAATCTAAATATCTGAAACTAACATACAATTTCATGTTGATGAATAAATGTGTCCTAAATTGCATTATTGTCTTGCAGAGTAAAGCAAGACTGCAGTTGCTACTGTTTATTCAGTCATCAGCATAATTGTTCCTGATATTAAAATCTTGTATAAAAAATGGATAATGATGACGAGAACTGCCATTTTCTTTTATGAGTGATAAAATAATCTGGCTCAAGTAAATTACATTGCCATCATGAAATAGCTCCATCAAAATGACTCATTCATGTCGTCTTAATTTGATATATTTAATTTGGGAAAACAAAATATATTTTTCTTTTATTTTAAAATTGCTTGGTTTTATTCAAAAATTTAAATATTATCTGTGTAATTACAAGTTTTGATGTGTTATTAGAATTCAGATTGTTGTCACTAGCTGTTCACAGCATCAGCTAGATTGCCGTGCTGGTAATGCCAGGGAAGCAAACGGAAACAAATTGTATTGATCTTGCTTAAATTCCTATGAAAATACAATACTTGAATAAATAATTCCATAACTTCCCAAGGAATGACAGAAAAAATAGTTTTATTCAAGGATTTATTAAAACTTATCAACATAGTCAAATTCTTTCTAAATTGCTTTTATTAACAAAGAGTACGTAGTAAAGGGGATTCATGAGCTTATTAATAGCAGTGTTTTGATTAACACCATGCCGTAAATCTTTAAATATAATTATTTTTTGAGTGATAATTGAATTGTTTATAAAGGCAAAGTATCTTCTTACCGAATTATCAAGTGCTTATTGTGTTTTTCATGTATTTTTATAGAGTTTGTTATAGAATTTTGATATGATCTTGTGCAAGTATTTCAGGTTTGAACTTCCATTACTAGCAAAGCGAGGTAGTTGACGATATGTACAGTCGGTGCCAACCCCGAATTTCATTAGCGCATCAAAAATGCTGATTATATGAACTAAATATCAACTTTTGAATAAAATCAGGAGGTTTTAGAGTAAAAGAAAAAAAAACCATTTTGTCCTTATGTACCTCTATGCAAGGTTTACATTTTCATATCTTATGTGTCAAATCATATTAAAGTTTAATATTTGAGGGCTTTTAAATTCGTGTCATGCATTGTGCATTATTTTACATTTGTTTTAATATATTAAAAGTCTAGGTTCTTTATTGCAATTTTCAAAATCAATTTTCCTTTGTAATATTTCATATTGTAAAGGTCAGATGATTGAACATTTCATTCAGAATAAAATTTCATTTCCTATTAAAAAAAGACTTTGATTATATGATTATATTTCATACACATGATCGGTATGGTATATTGTTCAATCATGAAAGTTTCATGGGGTATGCAAAAATTTGCAGTCGGGATCCTCTACCTCCAATAGTTTTAATCAAATCATTTCACTGTTTAATGTTTTTTATATTTTTTTTTCTTTTCTTTTGACAGATACTGGGTGCTTTGGAAGGAGATTTGTTCTGTTTCTTGTTTGTGTTTATGTTATATGTTTGATCATCTTCATTTTCGTTCATACCATAACATTCCATCTTCACTTGCTACTCATTGAGATTTCATAAAGCCTTTCATCCAGAATTCCATCCAAGTCTATTTATTGACCAAGTTGGTCATAAATAGCAATACAAGTCTATTTAGTGGCAGCTCACGACAATAACCCTAGCATTTTGAAGCTAATGGTGAGTCAAGACGATTGAGTTAGTCATAAATAGCAATATAAGTCTATTTAGTGGCAACTCACGACAATAACCCTAGCATTTTGAAGCTAATGGTGAGTCAAGACGATTGAGTTAGTCATAAATAGCAATACAAGTCTATTTAGTGGCAACTCACGACAATAACCCTAGCATTTTGAAGCTAATGGTGAGTCAAGACGATTGAGTTAGTCATAAATAGCAAGGACTTTTACTCTAAAATTTTGATATCAAGTCTAAAATATCTCCTATCAAGCCTTAAATATTTTGAAATTTGTACTTTCAGATCTGGAATATCTCCTTTCAAAGCCTTGAATCTTTAATTTCAAACTTCAAACTTCTACTCTTACTCCTCTTATCTTTACTATTAAATCTGAAATCTCTACTCTTAAGTCTAAAGTCTCTAATTCTAGCCTGAAATCTGTACTGTCGGGCTTGAAATTTCTTCTTTCAAGTTTAAAATCTCTACTCTCAAGCCTGAAATCTTTACTTTTAAATGTTAAATCCTGAATTCAAAGGTGTATATTGAATTTAATTCTGAAATCTGAATTTTTCATTTAAAAGCATTTGAACACAATATGTGAAATCTGTGTGAAATATATTGTGGACAATTCGTATTACAGTTTTATAGTAATTCGGAGAACGTGATTGATTGGAAAGAGATAGAGAAAGAAATATAAGATCTGAAATCTGTAGTATATATATATATATAAGAGTGCTCATACAAGAAATAGCCAAAAATTAATTTCATGATTGTATTGATTTAGTTTGTGTATTATTCAAAGAGCGTGATTGATTGGAGAGAGGTAGAGAAAGAAATCTAAGATCTGAAATCTGTAGCATATAGTGGAGGAAAAAAGGGATAAGAGTGCTAATATATAAGAAATAAACAAAATATGTTTTCAAGATTGCATGACTGATTTAGTTATTGATTGTGATTGATAAAAATTCAGTTGAGTGGATGATTGCTTTGATTTGGAAATATTGGGAAAGATTACAAGATTGAAAGACAGAAATCTATAGGAAAGATTATAAGATTGAAAGAGTCTTTCAGAAAGATTAATATACAAGATTGAGAGACAGAAATAAAAAAAAGAATAGTCTTTTTAATTTTCTTTAAAACTTTGATTCATTTTGAGGACTGCCACTTAAAGCAAAAGTTTTGAATGTAAAAAGAGAGAAAATACATCTCTACCCCCCAGAAGGATTAATTAGTTTTGATATTCAAGGAATAAGCGAAGTCTTTTTTTTTTAAATAAAGTGATAAAGTGAGTGAACTAGTGATTCTTTTTGACTTACATAAATTGAGTTTGGTGGATGATTGCTTGAATTTGAGGATACATATACATGTACATGTATCAGAAAGACAGTTGTGGTATACACTAATTCATCAATTATGCATTAATTGATTCAACAAGAAATATTAATTCCTTGTGAGGAAGTGAGTAAAAAGAATTGTTGATAGTTTTAAGTAGGCTATATAAGCAGATTAACAGAAGTAGTGTGTGTGTGTATCGATTGATAGACACAGTGAGTTAAGAGCAGGATTTCTAGAAAGAGCATAAGATTGATTGTAAATTGAGTAAGTTGACTTGACACAGAGAGAAGAGAGTTGTGAACAGGATATACATGTATGAGAAATAACACGACTATAAATTGTGTAAGCTGACAGAATAACAAAAAGGAGAGGTCACTGGTTGGTTGATTGTGAAGACAGGAAGTGCATTAGCTGACAGTATATGAGAGTTCGAGTTTTTAATTTTTTATTATTGTTTGTGTATAAAAGTAAGTAATTAAAAAAGAGAAGGAAACTTGGTCATAAAAGTACCAAAAAGTAGTCTTGATTTAGAAAAGGAAATCTTGTTGATTGCAAAGAAAGGTTCTGAAAGGGATCTGAAAGAGAGTCTAAAAGAGTCAGAGAAATAAATGTGTTTATGATATAAAGGAACTTTAGA
>CM057164.1:13755547-13791654 GCA_029962745.1 Echinometra lucunter
CTTGGTGGCTTTGGATTAGTTGAAGCCTTGGCAAATGGAGTTTAAATGTGGCTCACACAATGCCATTAAGATAAAACTATTTTTTCCAGTTGATACTCTATAATTATGTATCCTAAAACATTTTTGTAATTCAAAGTAACCCATATACATGTATATTCTGATCAGGCAAAAGTGCAGGTAATAATTTTGAATTTGAGCAGATTATAATTCATGTAATTGTGAAATTATTCCACTATGTACTGTTCTTTTGCTCCTCTTTTTTTTCTTCTTTTTGCTAGATACTGTGTGCTCTAGAAGGAGATTTCATTTAGTTTCACTGAAGGTATGTATGTGTGCATATGTGATGTGTTAAATCATTTGGATTTTCATTTATATCAAAATTTTTCTTCTTCACCTTCTCACTGAGATTTCATACATTTTTTGCAGAATTCCATTCAAGTCTGCCTATTAGGAAATTACAGTAATTAGTTACAGCTATTTTGAAGATAATGGTTAGTTAAGATGGGCTAGTTGTGTTAAGAAAGACTTTTAACTTTGATATTTTCATTTCTTGGACCTTCTTATGAGATTATCACTCAAAATACAAAAATGCCCTTTTCCTAACTTTCTGTACACAAAATTCCCAAATTCTCCGGTATGAGAAGTCAGTTATGTTACAATGTCTTATATATGACAATTTTTGTAATCTGCTTTCAAAAGATTTGCAAACTTGAAAAAAAAAAAAACAATTTTGACAGTGCTGCTGTACTATCAAGCTGGCAAATATAAATAGACACCAGAATCAATTTAATAGCCCTTCAATAAATTAAATTAATGAGATTTTTTTCAAGATCGACAGACAATAATTCGGCATTTTCTGATATACCCTCTCAAAATCGTTTCTTGGCTTGCACTGTCACATTTTTAATCAGACAGACATTTAAAATCAAATTTGATTTTGAAGTATGACTTTTAAGCTCTCTATAGTTCTCTACTGAACTCATTGATAACAAATAGTTTTTAAGCAAATTTGAAATCTTTGAAGTATAATTCCAAGATCTAAAATTTGAATCCAAAATCTGAATCTGGAATTTAATCCAATCTGTTCTGTCATAAAATGCAATTGATTAGTGTCTCTTTCTGCTTTTGCCTAGCAAGAAAGGATACAGAGACATTATGTTTTGGGATTTTCTTCTTCCATCCAGCTTTCGTTCTTGCAATCAATTAAGAACCATTTGAGATGAATCAACTTAGTTCATATACGTATATAGGAAGGACATTGATCTTAATAGATTTGGAGGTCACAAGGTTAAAGATTAAAGGTCATAGAGAAACTGTATACAGTGTATATGAAAATAGTTTTTCTTGCAATAACCTAACTATTTGATTGATCAATTTCAACTTTGTGTCATGTATGAATACAGAAGAGACAATTATTATTTATTAGATTTGGGGTGAGAAAGCTAAAAGTTGAATATCATGACTATTATGTGTGAACAATGCTTGTTCTTGTAAAACTTAATAACCATTCGATGAAATAACTTTAACGTTTAAATTGATTTTTGTTTTCAGTTTTGTACTGACATGTATCCTGATACTCTTCTTAGAATTAAAAGTGATATATTTTGACATATAAGTTTGCAGGCATAAATTTGACTGCATGTAATCAAGGAATCATCTAGTTTTCCTATTTGTCTTAATATTCAGGTGATTGAATGGTCTTTGGAGTGGTTAAGTTGTTGAATATAAGTTGATATACTTCAAGGAAATCAGCAGACAAGTCAGGTAGACATAAATCCAAATTGAGACAGAAAAAAAAACAGATCTAAACACTTATAGATAGATCCCTGTCATTTGATTGGTTGTTTGATATTCATCATTTGTCCCAATGCATTATGACGTCATCAATCGTGCAAAAGTGGCTCCATTTTCCGTGCAATTTTGGATCCATACGATTTGCTCCATTGCACGTTGGCCGAGAGCCCGGCACACTACGTAGTAAAATGCTTGCGTTTGCAATGTGCATGCACCACGAACAGCGCGCTAGCGTATAGCGCTATTGATTTATTGCGATTTGATCTATTTTTAGGTGTCATACAAAACAAATAATGAATGTTTTTTTCATTCGTGCAATGGACAGAATATTTCATTCGGTGAAAGATGAAATTATTGATCCATTCAACGAGGCGCAGCCGAGTTGAATGGATCATTCATCTTTCACCTCATGAAATATTCTGTCCATTGCACTCATAAACATTCATTATCTGTATAATAATAGGAAGAATTAGAAACACAAAAAATCGCCAAGGCCAATGAGTGAATATTGAGACAGATTAAAAGCATTCACAGCATGGTCTTGGTGGCTTTGGATTAGTTGAAGCCTTGGCAAATGGAGTTTAAATGTGGCTCACACAGTACCATTAAAATAAAACTATTTTTTCCAGTTTGATACTCTATAATTATGTATCCTAAAACATTTCTTGTAATTCAAAGTAACCCATATACATGTATATTTCTGATCTGGCAAAAGTGCAGGTAATAATTTTGAATTTGCGCAGATTATAATTCATGTAATTGTGAAATTATTCCACTATGTAATGTTCTTTTGCCTTTTTTTTTTTCTTCTTTTGCTAGATACTGTGTGCTCTAGAAGGAGATTTCATTTAGTTTCATTGAAGGTATGTATGTGTGCATATGTGATGTGTTAAATCATTTGGATTTTCATTTATATCAAATTTTTCTTCTTCACCTTCTCACTGAGATTTCATACATTTTTTTGCAGAATTCCATTCAAGTCTGCCTATTAGGAAATTACAGTAATTAGTTGCAGCTATTTTGAAGATAATTGGTTAGTTAAGATGGGCTAGTTGTAGTTAAGAAAGACTTTTACTTTGATATTTCATTTCTTGGACCTTCTTATGAGATTATCACTCAAAATACAAAAATGCCTTTTCCTATACTTTCTGTACACAAAATTCCCAAATTCTCCGTATTGAGAAGTCAGTTATGTTACACTGTCTTTATATGACCAATTTTTGTAATCTTGCTTTCAAAAGATTTGCAAAACTTGAAAAAAAAAAACAATTTTGACAGTGCTGCTGTACTATCAAGCTGGCAAACATAAATAGACACCAGAATCAATTTAATAGCCCTTCAAATAAATTAAATGAGATTTTTTCAAGATTTGACAGACAATAACTCGGCATTTTCTGGATATGCCCTCTCAAAATCGTTTCTTGGCTTGCACTGTCACATTTTTTAAAACCTGAATTGCTTTAAAATAAAGTCATTTTAATCAGCACAGACCATTTAAAATAAATTTGGTTCTGAAGTATGACTTTTAAGCTCTCTATAGTTCTCTACTGAACTCATTGATAACAAAATAGTTTTAAGCAAATTTGAAATCTTTGAAGTATAATTCCAAGATCTAAAATTTGAATCCAAAATCTGAATCTGGAATTTAATCCGATCTGTTCTGTCATAAAATGCAATTGATTAGTGTCTTTCTGCTTTTGCCTAGCAAGAAAGGATACCAGAGACATTATGTTTTGGGATTTTCCTTCTATCCATCCAGCTTTCGTTCTTGCAATCAATTAAGAACCATTTGATGAATCAACTTGGTTCATATACGTATATAGGAAGGACATTGATCTTAATAGATTTGGAGGTCACAAGGTTAAAGATTAAAGGTCATAGAGGAAATTGTATACAGTGTATATGAAAATAGTTTGTTCTTGCAATAACCTAACTATTTGATTGATCAATTTCAACTTTGTGTCATGTATGAATACAGAAGAGACAATTATCTTATTAGATTTGGGGGTGAGAAAGCTAAAAGTTGAATATCATGACTATTATGTGTGAACATTGCTTGTTCTTGTAAAACTTAATAACCATTCGATGGAATAACTTTAAACGTTTAAATTGATTTTTGTTTTCAGTTTTGTACTTGACATGTATCCTGATACTCTTCTTAGAATTAAAAGTGATATATTTCTGACATGATAAGTGTGCAGGCATAAATTTTGACTGCATGTAATCAAGGATTCATCTAGTTTTCCTATTTGTCTTTATATTTCAGGTTATTGAATGTCTTTGGAGTGGTGAAGTTGTTAAATATAAGTTGATATACTTCAAGGAAATCAGGAGACAAGTCAGGTAGACATAAATCCAAATTGAGACAGAAAAAAAAAACAGATCTAAACACTTATAGATAGATCCCTGTCATTTGATTGGTTGTTTGATATTCATCATTTGTCCCAATGCATTATGACGTCATCAATCGTGCAAAAGTGGCTCCATTTACCGTGCAATTTTGGATCCATACGATTTGCTCCATTGCACGTTGGCCGAGAGCCCGGCACACTACGTACGTAAAATGCTTGCGTTTGCAATGTGCATGCACCACGAACAGCGCGCTAGCGTATAGCGCTATTGATTTATTGCGATTTGATCTATTTTTAGGTGTCATACAAAACAAATAATGAATGTTTTTTTAATTCGTGCAATGGACAGAATATTTCATTCGGTGAAAGATGAAATTATTGATTCATTCAACGAGGCGCAGCCGAGTTGAATGGATCATTTCATCTTTCACCGAATGAAATATTCTATCCATTGCACTCATAAACATTCATTATCTGTATAATAATAGGAAGAATTAGAAACACGAAAAATCGCCAAGGCCAATGAGTGAATATTGAGACAGATTAAAAGCATTCACAGCATGGTCTTGCTGGCTTTGGATTAGTTGAAGCCTTGGCAAATGGAGTTTAAATGTGGCTCACACAGTGCCATTAAAATAAAACTATTTTTTCCAGTTTGATACTCTATAATTATGTATCCTGAAACATTTCTTGTAATTCAAAGTAACCCATATACATGTATATTTCTGATCTTGCTAAAGTGCAGGTAATAATTTTGAATTTGCGCAGATTATAATTCATGTAATTGTGAAATTATTCCACTATGTAATGTTCTTTTGCTTCTTTTTTTTTCTTCTTTTGCTAGATACTGTGTGCTCTAGAAGGAGATTTCATTTAGTTTCATTGAAGGTATGTATGTGTGCATATGTGATGTGTTAAATCATTTGGATTTTCATTTATATCAAATTTTTCTTCTTCACCTTCTCACTGAGATTTCATACATTTTTTTGCAGAATTTCATTCAAGTCTGCCTATTAGGAAATTACAGTAATTAGTTGCAGCTATTTTGAAGATAATTGGTTAGTTAAGATGGGCTAGTTGTAGTTAAGAAAGACTTTTACTTTGATATTTCATTTCTTGGACCTTCTTATGAGATTATCACTCAAAATACAAAAATGCCTTTTCCTATACTTTCTGTACACAAAATTCCCAAATTCTCCGTACTGAGAAGTCAGTTATGTTACACTGTCTTTATATGACCAATTTTTGTAATCTTGCTTTCAAAAGATTGCAAAACTTGAAAAAAAAAACAATTTTGACAGTGCTGCTGTACTATCAAGCTGGCAACATAAATAGACACCAGAATCAATTTAATAGCCCTTCAAATAAATTAAATGAAATTTTTTCAAGATTTGACAGACAATAACTCGGCATTTTCTGGATATACCCTCTCAAAATCGTTTCTTGGCTTGCACTGTCACATTTTTTAAAACCTGAATTGCTTTAAAATAAAGTCATTTTAATCAGCACAGACCATTTAAAATTAAATTTGGTTCTGAAGTATGACTTTTAAGCTCTCTATAGGCCCTAGTTCTCTACTGAACTCATTGATAAGAAAATAGTTTTGAGCAAATTTGAATCTTTGAAGTATAATTCCAAGATCTAAAATTTGAATCCAAAATCTGAATCTGGAATTTAATCCGATCTGTTCTGTCATAAAATGCAATTGATTAGTGTCTTTCTGCTTTTGCCTAGCAAGAAAGGATACCAGAGACATTATGTTTTGGGATTTTCCTTCTATCCATCCAGCTTTCGTTCTTGCAATCAATTAAGAACCATTTGATGAATCAACTTGGTTCATATACGTATATAGGAAGGACATTGATCTTAATAGATTTGGAGGTCACAAGGTTAAAGATTAAGGGTCATAGAGGAAATTGTATACAGTGTATATGAAAATAGTTTGTTCTTGCAATAACTTAACTATTTGATTGATCAATTTCAACTTTGTGTCATGTATGAATACAGAAGAGACAATTATCTTATTAGATTTGGGGGTGAGAAAGCTAAAGTTGAATATCATGACTATTATGTGTGAACATTGCTTGTTCTTGTAAAAGTTAATAACCATTCGATGGAATAACTTTAAACGTTTAAATTGATTTTTGTTTTCAGTTTTGTACTTGACATGTATCCTGATACTCTTCTTAGAATTAAAAGTGATATATTTCTGACATGATAAGTGTGCAGGCATAAATTTTGACTGCATGTAATCAAGGATTCATCTAGTTTTCCTATTTGTCTTTATATTTCAGGTTATTGAATGGTCTTTGGAGTGGTGAAGTTGTTGAATATAAGTTGATATACTTCAAGGAAATCAGGAGACAAGTCAGGTAGACATAAATCCAAGTTGAGACAGAAAAAAAACCCCAGATCTAAACACTTTAATGAAATTGAATTAAAATTAAGAAATTTTACACTCATGTGTCATGAGGTATGTAATTTCCAGTATAATAGTTTCTTAGCCCTACACAATTATGAATGAAATTTTTGTACAACTCATATGTTTGGATTATACATGATGAACCTTTTGAAAATTTATATGCCTCCACTCACTAAAGGTGGGTAAATTTTCGGCTTATCTGTTCGTCCCGTATTTGTTCATGCGATAACTTAAGAACCAATTGATGGATAAACTTCAAACTTGTCTCATGTATGCATATGTGAGGGACAATGATCTGATTTAGATTTTGGTGTGTCAAGGTCAAAGGTCATAAAGGTCATATACAGAGAAATGGTTTGTTTTGGGATAACTCAATCATTTGATGGATCAATTTCAAATTTAGCTCATGAATGCAAATGCGAAGGAGAATGATCTGATTAGATTTTGTGTTTTCAAGATCAAAGATCATAGAAGTCATTTCATACGTAGAAATGGTTCTTGCAATAACTGTCCATTTCCAAATTTGGCTGTTTTGTGCATATGGGAGGGATAATGATTTTGAGTAAATTTTTGGGATTTCTAGGTCAAAGGTCATAGATGTCATTATGTATATAGGAATAGTTTGTTATTGCGATAATTCAACACCCATTTAAATATTTACCTGCAAATTTGGCTTATGTATGCATATCAGAGGAACAATGATCTGATTAAATTTGGGGGTCTGAGGTTCAAAGGTCAATTCAAATTCAAATTATATGATGTAGGGATGTTATCTTGAATCTCTATAAAATAATTGAGATAAGAACAATAGAAATTTAACTGATCTATTTTATTTTGTCTTATTTATAATTTGAAAATTATTTTATCTTATTTATAATTTAAAAATTAGTTTTAGTGTATTCAAAATGAGAGTAGGACTTTGTTTTTAATTCCAATTTTGCTTTGAATAGGAAAGGGGTATGATGTCTATTTTAAAAAAAAAAATGCCTAAAGGATGTGTTTTTCTTATAGGGATATATTGTGCAGATGTAATTTTTGTAATTTTGAAAGCATCAAAACTTTGTATAGTTGTCTCGTCAATAATATGTCTAGTTCTTGCAGAGGCCTTGCAAGCATATCCTACTTGTATCAAGTGTGATCAATGTAGATCAATGTCTTGCTATAGGACATTGATGTACAAATAATGCACAGATGTGAGTGTATTACTGGAAATGCAGCACACAAAATATTACAAATTTAAATATCTGAAACTAACATACAATTTCATGTTGATGAATAAATGTGTCCTAAATTACATTATTGTCTTGCAGAGTAAAGCAAGACTGCAGTTGCTACTGTTTATTCAGTCATCAGCATAATTGTTCCTGATATTAAAATCTTGTATAAAAAATGGATAATGATCACGAGAACTGCCATTTTCTTTTATGAGTGATAAAATAATCTGGCTCAAGTAAATTACATTGCCATCATGAAATAGCTCCATCAAAATGACTCATTCATGTTGTCTTAATTTGATAAATTTAATTTGGGAAAACAAAATATATTTTTCTTTTATTTTAAAATTGCTTGGTTTTATTCAAAAATTTAAATATTATCTGTGTAATTACAAGTTTTGATGTGTTATTAGATTTCAGATTGTTGTCACTAGCTGTTCACAGCATCAGCTAGTTTGCCGTGCTGGTAATGCCAGGGAAGCAAACGGAAACAAATTGTATTGATCTTGCTTAAATTCCTATGAAAATACAATACTTGAATAAATAATTCCATAACTTCCCAAGGAATGACAGAAAAAATAGTTTTATTCAAGGATTTAATAAAACTTATCAACATAGTCAAATTCTTTCTAAATTGCTTTTATTAACAAAGAGTACGTAGTAAAGGGGATTCATGAGCTTATTAATAGCAGTGTTTTGATTAACACCATGCCGTAAATCTTTAAATATAATTATTTCTTGAGTGATAATTGAATTGTTTATAACGGCAAAGTATCTTCTTACCGAATTATCAAGTGCTTATTGTGTTTTTCATGTATTTTCATAGAGTTTGTTATATAATTTTGATATGATCTTGTGCAAGTATTTCAGGTTTGAACTTCTGTTACTAGCAAAGCGAGGTAGTTGACGATATGTACAGTCGGTGCCAACCCCGAATTTCATTAGCGCATCAAAAATGCTGATTATATGAACTAAATATCAACTTTTGAATAAAATCAGGAGGTTTTAGAGTAAAAGAAAAAAAAAATTTGTCCTTATGTACCTCTATGCAAGGTTTACATTTTCATATCTTATGTGTCAAATCATATTAAAGTTTAATATTTGAGGGCTTTTAAATTCGTGTCATGCATTGTGCATTATTTTACATTTGTTTTAATATATTAAAAGTCTAGGTTCTTTATTGCAATTTTCAAAATCAATTTTCCTTTGTAATATTTCATATTGTAAAGGTCAGATGATTGAACATTTCATTCAGAATAAAATTTCATTTCCTATTAAAAAAAGACTTTGATTATATGATTATATTTCATACACATGATCGGTATGGTATATTGTTCAATCATGAAAGTTTCATGGGGTATGCAAAAATTTGCAGTCAGGATCCTCTACCTCCAATAGTTTTAATCAAATCATTTCACTGTTTAATGTTTTTTATATTTTTTTTCTTTTCTTTTGACAGATACTGGGTGCTTTGGAAGGAGATTTGTTCTGTTTCTTGTTTGTGTTTATGTTATATGTTTGATCATCTTCATTTTCATTCATACCATAACATTCCATCTTCACTTGCTACTCATTGAGATTTCATAAAGCCTTTCATCCAGAATTCCATCCAAGTCTATTTATTGACCAAGTTGGTCATAAATAGCAATACAAGTCTATTTAGTGGCAGCTCACGACAATAACCCTAGCATTTTGAAGCTAATGGTGAGTCAAGACGATTGAGTTAGTCATAAATAGCAATACAAGTCTATTTAGTGGCAACTCACGACAATAACCCTAGCATTTTGAAGCTAATGGTGAGTCAAGACGATTGAGTTAGTCATAAATAGCAATACAAGTCTATTTAGTGGCAACTCACGACAATAACCCTAGCATTTTGAAGCTAATGGTGAGTCAAGACGATTGAGTTAGTCATAAATAGCAAGGACTTTTACTCTAAAATTTTGATATCAAGTCTAAAATATCTCCTATCAAGCCTTAAATAATTTGCAATTTGTACTTTCAGATCTGGAATATCTCCTTTCAAAGCCTGGAATCTTTAATTTCAAACTTCAAACTTCTACTCTTACTCCTCTTATCTTTACTATTAAATCTGAAATCTCTACTCTTAGTCCAAAGTCTCTAATTCTAGCCTGAAATCTGTACTGTCGGGCTTGAAATTTCTTCTTTCAAGCTTAAAATCTCTACTCTCAAGCCTGAAATCTTTACTTTTAAATGTTAAATCCTGAATTTAAAAGGTGTATATTGAATTTAATTTTGAAATCTGACTTTTTCATTTAAAAGCATTTGAACACAATATGTGAAATCTGTGTGAAATATATTGTGGACAATTCGTATTACAGTTTTATAGTAATTCGGAGAACGTGATTGATTGGAAAGAGATAGAGAAAGAAATATAAGATCTGAAATCTGTAGTATATATATATATATATATATATAAGAGTGCTCATACAAGAAATAGCCAAAAATTAATTTCATGATTGTACTGATATAGTTTGTGTATTATTCAAAGAGCGTGATTGATTGGAGAGAGATAGAGAAAGAAATCTAAGATCTGAAATCTGTAGCATATAGTGGAGGGAAAAAGGGATAAGAGTGCTAATATATAAGAAATAAACAAAATATGTTTTCAAGATTGCATGACTGATTTAGTTATTGATTGTGATTGATAAAAATTCAGTTGAGTGGATGATTGCTTTGATTTGGAAATATTGGGAAAGATTACAAGATTGAAAGACAGAAATCTATAGGAAAGATTATAAGATTGAAAGAGTCTTTCAGAAAGATTAATATACAAGATTGAGAGACAGAAATAAAAAAAAAAGGATAGTCTTTTTAATTTTCTTTAAAACTTTGATTCATTTTGAGGACTGCCACCTAAAGCAAAAGTTTTGAATGTAAAAAGAGAGAAAATACATCTCTACCCCCCAAAAGGATTAATTAGTTTTGATATTCAAGGAATAAGCGAAGTCTTTTTTTAATAAAGTGATAAAGTGAGTGAACTAGTGATTCTTTTTGACTTACATAAATTGAGTTTGGTGGATGATTGCTTGAATTTGAGGATACATATACATGTATCAGAAAGACAATTGTGGTATACACTAATTCATCAATTATACATTAATTGATTCAACAAGAAATATTAATTCCTTGTGAGGAAGTGAGTAAAAAGAATTGTTGATAGTTTTAAGTAGGCTATATAAGCAGATTAACAGAAGTAGTGTGTGTGTATTGATTGATAGACACAGTGAGTTAAGAGCAGGATTTCTAGAAAGAACATAAGATTGATTGTAAATTGAGTAAGTTGACTTGACACAGAGAGAAGAGAGTTGTGAACAGGATATACATGTATGAGAAATAACACGACTATAAATTGTGTAAGCTGACAGGATAACAAAAAGGAGAGGTCACTGGTTGGTTGATTGTGAAGACAGGAAGTGCATTAGCTGACAGTATATGAGAGTTCGAGTTTTTAATTTTTTATCATTGTTTGTGTATAAAAGTAAGTAATTAAAAAAGAGAAGGAAACTTGGTCATAAAAGTACAAAAAAGTAGTCTTGATTTAGAAAAGGAAATCTTGTTGATTGCAAAGAAAGGTTCTGAAAGGGATCTGAAAGAGAGTCTAAAAGAGTCAGAGAAATAAATGTGTTTATGATATAAAGGAACTTTAGAAATTTAAAAACCTGAAATCAAGTTTGAAATCTTAAATACTTTTCAATTTGAACTTGATTTTTTTTTTAATTCAAAGGAACTGCCTGTCTGCAAAGAGATAGAAATCGAACATCTGAAATCCATACAAAGCATAGTGTGGGGAAATATTGATATGCGAGAAAATAGCAAACTGGTTCTGAACTAGGAAGTACAGTACCAAATAACCAAAATGAAAGTAATAGGTCAGAAATGTGAACCCCATGCTAAGGAAACCGAGTGTTACATATGTGGACAAAATCTTGATGGAAAAGAGAATGAAGTGCGATGTGAAAGTTGTCCGATATCATACCATGTGTCATGTCTGAATATATTTCATGAAGATAAACTGAGTAATATTAGACTTGTATGGATTTGCCTTTGTGGAAATAACAATATTTCTCTATGTATGTTTGACGATCTAGGTATCCCCGTTGATATTAACCAATATGAATACATCAATCCAAGACATGAAATCATAGAAGAGCCTGATGACACAGCTGATAACTGCTTCACTTCAAGAGAGAAGAAAAGAGATAAAGAAGGTTGTTTTGTAAAGAAGAAAAGGTATGTGATAAAAGGAGAAAAGCGGTCCATTAACCCTGAAGAAACGAACTCAAAAAAGAGGAGAAATAAAAGATATTTTGATGACCTTAAGAATTCATGTACATCTGTAATTGATAAGTCAGAAAGTTTGGAAAATGCATTTGGCGAAGAAAAGCAAGTGGATTCAAGATGGAAAGCAATTAAATCACGAAAAGCTAAGCTCTTGGAGAAAAGACGAGGAAAAAATTCTGAAGATAGCAAATACCAACACGTGGAAGAGTGTGCACATGAGAATATAAGAGAAAAGGGAGTGACGTACATAGGGAAATCAATGAGGCATTTGTACTACAAACCCAATGGAAAAATCATAGGTCCAAGGACTGAAAACCAAGCAAAAGTGACACGAGAGAAAAAAGGGCCAAAAATGAGTGTATCAAGCACAAAGAAAGAAAGAGAGATACTTGAGGTGAGTGAAAATGACTTGAAAGTAGTATGTACAGGTATGGTTTCCCATGAAGAGAAAGAATTGTGTGAAGATGGTAATGAAGAACATTGTTTGAGGTCAAATAAGATGGCTATGTTGTATAGTAAGCAGAAAACTCCTAAAGAATGGACCACTTTAGATATTGATAGTCTTGTAACATGTTCAAATGATATGCTTTCTACTAGCCAAGATGACGATTTTGCCAGCATCTTCAGCAGAGATGACAGCACATTTCTTGGTGAACTCAAGACGGGTCCTCTTGCAGAGTACACACATCAAGACTCACTGCTGAACACAATTGAAGAATCACTTGAGAATTGTGATGGCTGCCTTATGAACTTTGGTAAGCAGACTTTCCTCATAATTTCAGATGAAACAGGCTATTACATCTTTGATGGTCATTCCAGAAATAGAAAAGGGTGTCAAAGCAAGCAAGGAAAGAGCATTCTCATGCACACAAAAACCTGGCTGGGAGTATATACGTATTGCATACAATTGTCAGACTCAATGAAGCTCTCCTTTGACGAGACATACAAGTTGAGGCAGGTGACAGTCGATTACAGATCAACTACTCATACCATGAAATGTCTTGCCCCAACAGATATAACATCACAGGATAACGTAGACATAAGTCTTGTTCGATTACAAACTGAAAATCATTTAAAATCAATGAGGCATTTGTACTACAAACCCAATGGAAAAATCAAAGGTCCAAGGACTGAAAACCAAGCAAAAGTGACACGAGAGAAAAAAGGGCCAAAAATGAGTGTATCAAGCACAAAGAAAGAAAGAGAGATACTTGAGGTGAGTGAAAATGACTTGAAAGTAGTATGTACAGGTATGGTTTCCCATGAAGAGAAAGAATTGTGTGAAGATGGTAATGAAGAACATTGTTTGAGGTCAAATAAGATGGCTATGTTGTATAGTAAGCAGAAATCTCCTAAAGAATGGACCACTTTAGATATTGATAGTCTTGTAACATGTTCAAATGATATGCTTTCTACTAGCCAAGATGACGATTTTGCCAGCATCTTCAGCAGAGATGACAGCACATTTCTTGGTGAACTCAAGACGGGTCCTCTTGCAGAGTACACACATCAAGACTCACTGCTGAACACAATTGAAGAATCACTTGAGAATTGTGATGGCTGCCTTATGAACTTTGGTAAGCAGACTTTCCTCATAATTTCAGATGAAACAGGCTATTACATCTTTGATGGTCATTCCAGAAATAGACTAGATGAATCTTCGACCACGCGTGGTCGAACTTTATGCCTCCGCCATTACCAAATCAGAAATAAATGGCACTTCATGTTGATTTATTTTCATTTATACAATGACATCTTTGACCTTGACCTTTGACCTTGTGACCCCCAAATCTAATGAGAGCATTGCCCTTTCCATATGCATACATGAGCCAAGTTTGTTGAACCGTCAAATGATTACTGAGTTATCACAAGAATGAACCATTTCTATGAACATAATGACCTCTGTGACCTTTAAACTTTGACCTTGAGACCCCACAATCTAATCGGATCATTGTCCCTCCCATATGCATACCTGTGCCACGTCTGAGGTTGATCGGCCAAATGGTTCTTAAGTTATCGCAAGAACAAGCCATTTTATGTGTTTTATTAACCCTATGACCTTGACCTTTGACCTTGTGACCCCAAAATCTACTCAGATCATTGTCCCTCCCATATGCATACCTGTGCCAAGTTTGAGGTTGATCTGTCAAATAGTTCTTAAGTTATCGCAAGAACGAGCCATTTTTATGTTTTATTACCTCTATGACCTTTGACCTTTGACCTTGAGACCCCAAAATCTAATCAGATCATTGTCCCTCCCATATGCATACCTGTGCCAAGTTTGAGGTTGATCTGTCAAATGGTTCTTAAGTTATCGCGAGAACGGTCCATTTTTATGAGTTTTATTACCTCTATGACCTTGACCTTTGACCTTGAGACTCCAAAATCTAATCAGATCATTGTCCCTCCCATATGCATACACGAGCCAAGTTTGAAGTTGATCTGTCAAACGGTTCTTAAGTTATCGCGAGAACGAAAACGGGACGGACGGACGTACGGACGGACGGACGGACGGACGGACGGACGGACGGACGACCCGAAAACATAATGCCTCCGGCAACCACCTACGGTGGGCGGAGGCATAAAAAGGGTGTCAAAGCAAGCAAGGAAAGAGCATTCTCATGCACACAAAAACCTGGCTGGGAGTATATACGTATTGCATACAATTGTCAGACTCAATGAAGCTCTCCTTTGACGAGACATACAAGTTGAGGCAGGTGACAGTCGATTACAGATCAACTACTCATACCATGAAATGTCTTGCCCCAACAGATATAACATCACAGGATAACGTAGACATAAGTCTTGTTCGATTACAAACTGAAAATCATTTAAAATCAATGAGGCATTTGTACTACAAACCCAATGGAAAAATCAAAGGTCCAAGGACTGAAAACCAAACAAAAGTGACACGAGAGAAAAAAGGGCCAAAAATGAGTGTATCAAGCACAAAGAAAGAAAGAGAGATACTTGAGGTGAGTGAAAATGACTTGAAAGTAGTATGTACAGGTATGGTTTCCCATGAAGAGAAAGAATTGTGTGAAGATGGTAATGAAGAACATTGTTTGAGGTCAAATAAGATGGCTATGTTGTATAGTAAGCAGAAATCTCCTAAAGAATGGACCACTTTAGATATTGATAGTCTTGTAACATGTTCAAATGATATGCTTTCTACTAGCCAAGATGAAGATTTTGCCAGCATCTTCAGCAGAGATGACAGCACAATTCTTGGTGAACTCAAGACGGGTCCTCTTGCAGAGTACACACATCAAGACTCACTGCTGAACACAATTGAAGAATCACTTGAGAATTGTGATGGCTGCCTTATGAACTTTGGTAAGCAGACTTTCCTCATAATTTCAGATGAAACAGGCTATTACATCTTTGATGGTCATTCCAGAAATAGAAAAGGGTGTCAAAGCAAGCAAGGAAAGAGCATTCTCATGCACACAAAAACCTGGCTGGGAGTATATACGTATTGCATACAATTGTCAGACTCAATGAAGCTCTCCTTTGACGAGACATACAAGTTGAGGCAGGTGACAGTCGATTACAGATCAACTACTCATACCATGAAATGTCTTGCCCCAACAGATATAACTTCACAGGATAACGTAGACATAAGTCTTGTTCGATTACAAACTGAAAATCATTTAAGAGCAAAAACTGAATCAAACACTCATTCCAAGGAAGTACATGTAACATTTAAGCAGTCAGACAATGTACATGAAAATACCCAAGAGGAAATAATCTGTGAAATTTCACAAACAGCAAAAAATTTTCAATTCAATGGATATGAGCTTCTTAAAGAACAAGACAATGAAGAATGTGCCAGTGATATGTCAAGCTATTCAATCAACAAAAAGGATGGAAGAAAGTGTATCAAATCAAAGAAGAGGTATGCAAAGAGTATGAAGAAACCCAGTACGTTGTCTGAAAAACAATATATTGATGACATGAAAATGAGTGACTGTAACGAATGTAAACTTAATCATGTAGACAGAGAAAATCCATCTCAGTCAGATTATGAACAAATGAAGAATGAAGAATTTGAAGATGATTATGAAGATTGGATTACTGTAAAATCGAGGAGGACAAAGTGGATGCAGAAAATAAACGAGAAAAAATTGTATTCCAAATCAAAAAATGATAATCAAATAGACGAGAAAATTACAAGAAAATCAGTGAATAGTGTAGTGTTGGAGCCAGGTGTGACTTACATCGGCAAAGCAATGAAGACATTCTATAAAAGTCATAAAAAAAAAGGAGACCAAAAAAAAGTTGAATGGAAGGAAAACGAGAATATGGAATACAAGAAAAAAGAAGATGTCAATGTGCAGTCTTACATAGAAAATCTTTTGAGTATATATGCATACAGTGTACAGTCCCCATATACAATGAACTTGTATAATGAGGCATGTGTGCAAATTGAAATGGCGCAAACACGATCCTGGGCTGACATAGCAAGTAATTTACCAGTTCAATCAAGAACCGCTTCATTTGTTGATATTCATGCATCTACTTGTAATCTTTTTGAACAGATCAAGGATTTGCGAAAGTACAGAATTCATGCTGGTGGCAAGAAAGAACAAGTTAAAGGAAGGAACAAGAAAGGTCAGTTTGTCAGAAGGAATAAAGGTATTGATTGTAATAACTCTTCTGATATGTTGAAGATTACTTGTGACAGAGATGAGAAAAAGAAGTTAGCAGTCAAGGTCCATGAGAAGCTGAAAAGAAAAAAAATTGTTAATTCTTGTGAGGAAGTACCTGTTTCAAATAACCTGAAATATACTGATGACTCTAAGATTAGATTTGACAAAGATGAAGAAATGGAAGTAGTAGTAAAGAAAGAGAAGCTGGTTACAAAGAAATCTATGAATTCAAGTGACCAAGGACTAGATACAAATACATGTACAAATGATGAAAACTCAGACCAGAATATGCGTAATATGAAAGATGATAATGGTTCAGATGTCGTCATGCAGGCTGATCCAAAGATTACAAAACTGGACTTTGATGAAAATTATGAAATTGTAATAGATGATGATAGTGGCAGTGATATTCAAATACCAATGAAACGTTCATGTGCAAGAAATTGTATAGAATCTGATACAGACACAAGTCCTGAATATGATTTAGTACCCAGTAGTTCGCCTGATAGTGAAAAGTTAAGTCAATCTACTAGTACAAATCATGTAAATGATATTACAGGTCATGTCCAAACTTTTACAGACAAAAGAATATTGAATGCAGAGTTAAAGAATAGAACCTTTGATTTAGAAAAACGTACAGACAGTGATACTGATAAGTCAATTAATGATCATGGTCATTCAAGAAAATCTTCAGAATCTCCTTTAGATTCCTATATCACAGATGAAGACATTGTAAAGGCAAAAGATGATAGTATGTACACATGTACTGATGGAATAGATAAAGAAGTTGAATTTGTAACAAATCTTGGAATACATGACAGACCAGATAAGAATTTCGAATTCTTACCCCTCCGGAAAAATGACAAACAAAACATTTGTAGAAAACTGAATATCAGATATGTAGACAGAATTTGTGATTCAAGTTTAGATAGAGATAGCTTTATTGGAATTCCTTTTCATATTAAACAAATTATTGGTGATGGCAACTGTTTCTTTCGTTCAATTTCATATGCAATTTCTGGAACTGAGCTCAATCATACAATTCTTAGAAAAGCCACTGCTAACCATTTGTTGCAAACCAATGACATGTTCAGTAATACATTAAGACAAGAATTCAGAACAGTTAAAGAATATGTTTTGAAACAGAGAATAATGGAAGATGGAATGTGGGTTACAGACACTGAAATTAGTGCTTTAGCAAATTTGATCGATACCGATATTTATTCATACAATGACCAAGTACCATGTTGGCAGTTGTTCTCTGCGAAGAAACCTGGAAGAATAAATATTGTAACATCTGATAAGGGAATTTATATACAATACACAGGAAATATTCATTTTAATGTTGTTGAATCTGTAGTATCTGTCAATTCGAATTCATCAGAAGATACAAGAACAACTGAAGAAAATAAAATACGAAAGAGAACGTTGCTGTGTCCATTACATCATGTTAATGTTAAAGCAAAGCATGTGTCCAAAAAATGTAGATCCAAATGGCAATTAGAGAAGGAAATTGATAAAGCCGTGGATAAATCTCATGAAAGATTTCGAGACCATGATGATCCAAAGAATGAACATCAGTCTGAATCACTTGATCACAATGAATGTAATACCAAGGATGAAACCCTCAAAATTCATAAACAAAAATGCACATCAGTCAATACGCAAATTAAACAGGTTGCGCAAGGAACATTCAATCAAGGTCACAGAAAATTTGGTTATTCAGCTGGAAAGCAGTGTGTTGCTAATTCATTATCTGCTCTGTTGTATAGCAAAGTAAAAAATGCTAATGATTGGATAAGTAAAGATCTTGACAGGATTTTGATTAATGGTGATGAATTATATCGTTACATACGACGATTTAGGTCACTCGACCATGAATACTTACTGATCTCTGATCTGTTTGAATGTTTGGAATCATATGATGAATTGTTTGAGATAGAACATTGTCAACCAGTCACTGGATTGTTAGATGGAGATCAACTGATATTGGCTCAATCTCTTTCAATGCCATTGAAGCAAGCACTCGAACAAGAACTCTGTAGTGATTCTGATGCATGTTTTGTGACATTTGGTGGAAGTACTTTGATTGTTTTGTCTGGTAAAGACAATTTCTTTATATTTGATTCACATTCCAGAAGCAGTCGAGGCTTACTGACTGACAATGGATGCAGTGTTCTTCTTAGTGCTCCAAGCTGGCAAGGTGTGTATAAGCATTGCATGTGGTTAGCAAAAACAATGGGATGCCCTATGTATATTGAATACGAAGTAACTAGTGTATATGCAAAAGCACTATCTGGTAAGAATGAAACTTTAAAAACCTATCCACAGTTACAGGACATTTCCTTCAGTCAAATGCCATCATTAAATAGTGAAAGTCAGTCTGGAAATTCTGGATCTTCCATGCATTATGAAGGCTTGGATGATCATAGATCAGATAAGAACATTCCCCCTCACAAATTGATTGATAGTCAGGAGTTATTACATTCCTCTGAAAAGGTAAATACAGGAATCAATTATAATGTATGTTATAATGGTCAGAAATTGAAATTGAAGAGTGTTTCAGTTGGTTTAACCAAATTCAAAGAACCACAGTTCAGTAATACTTGTCTTAAAGGAAATCACTCTATCAAAATGGAATATGTACATGAACAAAACGCAAATTTTGAAAATTGTACTAGGTATGGAAATGCCTCTGATGCATTGAATATAACAGATGGATTTGAGAAGCTGAAGTCGATCTCAAGCAGAAAACGAAAGTTGAGTAATCTTGAAAGTGATGCAAACGTGGATGCTGACAGTAGCAAGGAAATTCCAAAAATTAAATTGCCCAAAAAGAAAGAGAATGATACTTTAGGAATTGATGAAAACGAATTTCCTGATAGTAATGAGGAAATAATGATAATTGGAGAAGATCATTCAACATTGTTTTTTAAGCCTGTCGATGAAATAAGGAAAAAAGAATGTTGTCAAAGGCTAAACATAGCACATACCTCTTCTGTTTGCAGTCCTGTAGTTGAAGAATGTGTGCCTATTGGACTACCAAGAGACATTAGACTTATTAAAGCTGATGGAAATTGTTTTTATCGTGCTGTGTCATTTGCCATAACAGGAAATGAAAGAAGCCATCGTTCTTTGAGAGAAGCTATTGTCTTACATCTTCTACGCAATCAAGAGAGATTTGTAAGTTTTTTGAGAACAGATTATACCAGTATTTCAGATTATGTTTCAAGGAATAGTATACAGGAAAGTGGTACTTGGGCTACTGAAATGGAAATCCTTGTTTTAGCAAATTTGATTGAAACTGATGTCTATGTATATGACGATGAGAATTTGAGATGGAGCGTATTCTGTGGCCAATATGTTCGTATTGGAAAGGAAACAACTGAAAAGGGCATTTATCTCAGGAACACAGAAAAAATGCATTACGATGTCATTTTGTCAGTTCAGTCATCTGTGACTTTGATTTGTACCCGTGAAAATGACATGTATGAAATGAACACAATTGGAAATGGAAGAAAAAGTATGAAAGAACGAAAAGTTGCTGAATGTAAAAATGTTTCTAATGCTGACAGTTCAAGTAAAAAACGGCGAAGGAAGTGTTACGACAGAACTCGGAAATACAATAAAGAACGAATGAAAAAGATACGAAATCAGGCAAAGGTAGAAAATGCCAACAAGGAAGAAAATCATATTTTCAATGCAAAGGCACGTAAAATGAAAAAAACAAGTGAAAAGAGGTTTAAGTATCATCGTGATCTTTATTGGAAAAATGAAGTAAAACAAAAAGAGAAAGAAAGACAGAAGCAAAAGTATAGACAAGATTTAAGTTACAGGAAAAAGCAGGTTACTACTATGAGAGACAAATACCATTCAGATTCACATTATAGAAACAAAACTATTATTTCAAAGAAACAGAAATATGGGGCTGATGAATGTTACAAGAACAAAAAAAAAAACGACTTGAGGAATCGATACCATAAGAATGACAATTTCAGGCAAAAACATAAAGCCTATGTTAAACTTACAAATAAATATCAAAAAGATGAAAATTTCAGGCAAAAGCATAAAGCCTACGTTGGACTTAAATACAAGAAAGATCCAAATTTCAGGCGAAAGTATAAAGCCTACGTTGGACTTAAATATAAGAAAGATCCAAATTTCAGGCGAAAGCATAAAGCCTACGTTGGACTTAAATACAAGAAAGATCCAAATTTCAGGCGAAAGCATAAAGCCTACGTTGGACTTAAATACAAGAAAGATCAAAATTTCAGGCAAAAGCACAAAGCCTATGTTAGACTTGCATGTAGATATCAGAACAATGAAAATTTTAGGCAAAAACACAAACTAGTTATGAAAATCCTGTCTAGATCTAAATATAGCAACCAAAATGTAAGGCAAAAGAAACTGATGAGTTTAAGAATGAAATATAAAAGAATAGACAAATATAGACAAAAAGTAAAGGAAAAGAATCTGAGAAGGACTGTTGTTAAAAAATTGAGAATGTCCAAGTTTGATAATGTACTACAGGAGTTTAGGGAGATTATATCTCATGGCCCAGAATTTATTTGCTCGGTGTGTTTCAAACTTCTTTTTGAGAACCAAGTGCTAAGATGTATAAAACACAAATATAAGCTTCAGACATGTATAAGTGAAAACTATTTGCATGTTTCTACTTCAGAATGCACTTCAAACTGTCAGATATGCCAATCACCTAGATCATCATTATGGATATGCTATACTTGTCACAAAAAGTTGCTGTCTGGAAAGGTACCTGCAGAAGCAAACATGAATAATTTGCAATTACATGAAGTTCCACAAGAACTTGCCAAATTAAACACATTGGAACAGCATTTGATTGCATTAAATATCCCTTTCATGAAGTTAATGGCCTTGCCTAGAGGTGGTCAAAATGGAGTTCATGGCCCAATTGTGTGTGTTCCTTCAAACACTATTAATACAGTGCAGACATTGCCTAGACCACAAACAGAAGATCAGTTAATCCGTGTTAAGCTGAAAAGAAAATTATCATACAAAGGTCATTATGAGTACAAATTTGTGGATAAATCTAAGTTGCTAAGTGCTCTTACTTATTTGAAAGCAAATAATAAGTATTATTTTGATATTACTGTGAATGATGAGTGGGAAAATTCACTTGAACGGATTAAAAAAGATAATGTAGAAGAAGTATTGGAAATGTCTAGTAAAGCTTGTTTGTTAAAGCATTGGAAGGAAGTGTTTGAAGGTTTAGATAGTGTTTTGTCCCCAGACAAAAAAGTTAATAACAACATAGAAGACAAGAATGACCTACTCACTGACAAGTCAGATGCCAATGGGAATGAAGATGATGAAGAGCGATTACAGGGAATTCACTTAGATTCATGTCTACAGCCAGCTGATATCGGACAAGAAATTTTGGATCAATATTTTGATGACATCATATGTTGTGCTCCTTGTGAAGGGAAAAGCCCTGTATCAATTCTGCAAGATGAAAGTAACGAGGCCAAATGTTTTCCAGTGTTATTTCCTCAGGGTCAACCAACATTTCATGATAGCAGAAATGAAAAGATAACCTTAGGACGCTATTTGCAGAACCGACTGATGCATGTTGATAACCGATTTGCTCAAAATACAGATTATATCTTTTATGCGCAGTATATTTATGAAATTCAACAAGTTCTATCACAAGTTTCTATTGCATTGAGACAAAGTCGAAACAAAAAAGATGACTCTTCTTCAATAACTGCTTCAGATTTGAAAAATGCTGAGAAAGTTCAGAGCATACTGAAATCAGACAAAGGTTATAAATTTCTTAAACAAATTCGTGGAACACCTCCTTACTGGCAAAAGACACAGAAAGATATCTTGGCAATGGTTAGGCAATTGGGTCAACCTACATTTTTTGCATCATTTTCTTGTGCTGACATGAAATGGCCAGAAATAATTAATACATTGTTGATACAAAAGGGGGACACCACGAAATCAAGTGAATTAGATTGGAACGAAAAATGTAATCTTATAAAATCAAATCCAGTGACAGTAGCAAGAATGTTTGATAAAAGATTTCATACTTTTGTGAATAAAGTCATATTGTCTCCCGCTGCACCAATAGGAAAGATAATTGATTACGTATATCGTATGGAGGTTCAATCCCGGGGTAGTCTCCATGTCCATTCTTTGTGGTGGGTTGAGCACGCTCCAAAATTAGGAATTGATGATGATAATGATGTTGTAGAATTCATAGATAAGTACATTTCATGCCAGAAACCTGAAGAAGAAGAAGATCCAGAACTATACGAGATAAGCTCTGTACAACAACACAGTAAGAAGCATTCTAAAACTTGCAGAAAGAAAGGAACAAAATGTAGATTTAATTTCCCAAGACCACCATCTGAGAAAACATTCATTGTGAAACCTGTTGAAGAGAAAAAAAACACAAAGTGTGTCAAAACTGACGGTGACGTACAGGATGAGAGCCATGTTGATTCCTCTGAAAAAAATAAAAGCAATGCAAAGGAATTGTTAAATTCTGTTAAAGATGCATTATCTGATGGGACTGAGTACAAAAATGCAAGACATCTCTTTGAAAAACTTGGCATTACACAGAATCAGTTCGAGAGTGCACATAATGAAATTGCCTCACAGGAGAGTATAGTCATCAAAAGAAAGCCACAAGATGTTTGGATAAACCAATTTAATCCCAAGTTACTTCGAGCCTGGAATGCAAATATGGATTTACAGTATGTAACAAATGCATATGCATGCGTAGCTTACATTGTTTCATATATGTCTAAAGCTGAACGAGAAATGGGAATGCTTCTGAGTCATACATTAAATGAAATGAAGGAAGGAAATAAAGATGCCAAGGAAAGCATGAAAAAACTTGGACAAGTGTACATGCAAAATCGTGAGGTATCTGCTCAAGAGAGTGTATATCGTGTTTGCAGTCTCAGATTGAAAGAATGTTCTAGAAAAGTGGAATTTATTCCTGTTGGACCTGATCCTATTAGAATGAGTTTACCTTTAAGCATTATAAAAACCAGACCTCAATGCAGTGATGATGATGATGATGCTCAGAATATCTGGATGCCTAGCAAACTAGACAGATATAAAGCCAGACCTACAAACCCAGAATTCAACAATATGTGCCTTGCAACGTTTTATTCTGATTATAGAGTTCTAACTACTTCTCAAATGACAAGTACAAGAAGTAAAAACATATTCAAGTTGTCCAATAATTTGGGATATATTCAGAAACGTACGCGTACTCAAGGTGCAATTGTAAGATATCCTCGATTCTCACCAACGATATCACCTGAAAGTTACTTTATGAGCATATTGCAACTTTTTCTACCATATTATTCAGATGAGCAATTAAAGCCTCCAGGATTTGAGACATATCAAGAGTTCTATGAGACAGGTTCTGTGAAAATATGTGGATGCAACTTGGAAAAAGTCAGTTCTATAGTTTGTACCAACCGACATAAATTTGAAATAAATGCAGATTTAATTGATCAAGCAAACACGTATATAGAACAGTTTGGTATACAGGAAGATGCATGGGGTCTCTTATGTCCAGAAAGTGAAGTAGAACGACTTGAACATCCTAGACAAAATGTAGATTTGGAAGATTGCGATGAAGATCTTGCTATTCCTGATCTCAATCCTGAGCCAAAAAAAGATGTCTACAACATAGAATTTCGATCTGCAAAAATTTCCAAAGAAGATAGACATTCTCTTATGAGGTCTTTGAATGAGAAGCAAAAAAGTGTCCTTTACAAAATACGCCAATGGTGCTTAGATAGAGTGAATGGAAAACTGGTTGAATCTTTTCACATATTCATTACTGGAGGTGCTGGCACCGGAAAGAGTCATTTAGTTAAATGTCTTGACTATGAAGCAACACGTATACTAGCACGAATGATGCATCATCCTGACGACATCTCGGTATTGAAATTAGCTCCTACTGGAGTAGCTGCTTACAATATAAATGGTCATACTATACATAGTGCTTTTTCAATTCCAGTGAAGGCACAAATGCCGTATCAGCCCCTGAGTGAAGAGAAAATAAGTATTCTTCGCAATAAACTAGCTCAACTACAGATTTTAATCATAGATGAGGTATCGATGGTAGATCAGAAATTAATGTGCTATATCCACAGTCGTTTGCGCCAGATAAAACAATCACGTAATCAAGCTGCCTTTGCTGGTGTTTCAGTTATTGCTGTGGGAGACATGTATCAGTTACCTCCTGTTATGGGAAATCCTTTGTATAAAGACACACTTCATGGTGCATTGTGGAATGACAATTTCAAGAAAGTGGAGCTTAAAGACGTAATGAGACAGAAAGATGATACAGAATTTGCCTTTCTTCTGAATAGATTACGTGTAAAAGAACGTGATGACATTCTCTGTGATGAAGACCTAGCAATGCTAAAGTCCTGTGAAACTGGTGAAGTATGTGAAGATGCTCTCCACATTTATTCAAGAAACAAAGAAGTAGACGAATGGAACAAAAAATTATTACATAAAAAATGTACTAATGTAGTATGTATAAAAGCAGAAGACATTGAAAAAGATATAAAGAATAGAAGGAAAATTCGTGAAAAACCTTATACACGGATCAAAACACAGTTGCCTAGCTATCTGTGGATTGCAGTCAATGCAAGAGTTATGCTGCTGAAAAACATTGATGTTTGCAAAGGACTAACAAATGGATGTTTCGGAAATGTGGAAGAAATTATAATGGATCAAGCAAATTCTAAACCAGTTTGCATCAGGGTAAATTTTGACAAAGCTCATATTGGTATTCATTCAATTGAAAAGTCTGAAGAATTGATTGGAAATAAATATGTTAGGAAACAGTTTCCACTTAAACTTGCTTATGCATGTACTATTCATAAAGTACAGGGTCTGACGTTAGATGAAGCTGTGGTGTCACTGAAAAATACATTTCAATCTGGACAAGCATATGTTGGACTTAGTCGTGTAACTTCATTGTCTGGATTAGTTATAGAAAATTTTGATCCGAAAAGTATACACTGCAATCCAGAAATCAAAGAAAGCATGGATATTATGAATCTATTCATTGATGAAAACATATCTGAAGACAATGATAGTTATAGTTTGTCTTTGATTTTGCACAATGTACAAGGATTAAGACAACATTTTAGAGATTTCCAATCCCAATTTCACATTGTAAATGCAGATGTAATTTGCCTGACGGAAACATGGATTAATGATGACAATATCTTTGATGTTCTTATGGATAACTTTAGGTTTTATCATCAAACACGAAACAATTCATATTGTGAATCTGGTACCGCTAGTATATTTAAAGAATTGTCACATGGAGGTGTTGCAATGTACACCCAAAAGTTACATTCAAGTCGATTAAACATATCTGTTGACAACTTGGAATTTTTGGCAGTTCTTTTAACGAAACCTTTTTCTGTTGTTGTGTCAGTTGTATATCGACCTCCATCATATAATGTGAAATCATTTTGTAAATATCTAGACAATTTATTGAACGAATTAAGTAAAAGAAGTACGAGATGTATTGTTATGGGTGATTTTAATGAGGATTTATTGAAATGTTCTGGCCAGACGAACCAACTAATGTGTAAAAGAGGTTACAAACAGCATGTTGTTAGTGCTACCACTGAGAATGGAACACTGATAGATCATGTTTACAGTAGAGGAATAGATTCCTTGGAAACACAAATTATCCCTACATATTACAGTTACCATGAGGCTATTAAGATTCTTATTTAATTAATTTGAAAATCAAGTAAATAAGATAATGGATATTTCAAATGTGATTCCTGATATTTAAGTTCATCGTTGTGTTGTTGAATTCTATGATTCCTGTGTATATTGCATTGAGGGTGAGATATTCTTCAAAATCTTTCTGGAGGTAATTTTTTTTTAATTTGGTTGTATTTTTCTAAGTACTAGGAATAAATTTTATTTTTGTTACAATCGTAGGATAAATTTGAATGTTAAGATTTTCAAATGTATGATGAAATGTAAGAAAATGTTATGTTAATGTTTGTATAGTATTCATACTTGTTATTTTGAAGTATTAGTAGGCTGCAGTTTATTTATGTGGTTTTCATATTCATTTTAATATATTTTATTCAATTTGTGGTACCTGTCCTGTGATTAACTGTGTTGGTGAGGTCATTATTACCTGGTACTTTGTGTATGTAGAGTAATCTCTCAAGTTTCTGCTAGGGAACCAAGCAAGGTTTAAGTCAGTGATTGGCTTATTATTTGTTGAAGCATTTTAGCTTATTTAAAGGTTGACGTAAATATCAATATTATTTTGAACTAGCATGATTTAAAGTATTAGCAATAAAGTTTATTGCATTAAACTTTCACTGTAAAGAATGAAAATTAAGTTTAAGGCCATGTAGATAGTAGTACATTTTCATAAGTATGTTGTAAGATCTACAAGTAAAACAAATTGCAAATATAATAATGTAATAATGATAATGTCTTAAATGTTCTGTTAAATTTTGCTATTTTTTCTAAACTATCTACTACTAGTACTACTACTACTACTATTACTGCTAGGATGACTACTATTATTACTATTATAAGTACTACTATTATAACTAATATTAATACTGATACTATACGACAACTACTACTATTTGTTATAAGTATTATTACATGGTATATTACCTAATTAGTACTAGTAGTAGTAATAGTAATAGTAGTCATATTAGTAGTAGTAGTTTTAGAAATATTAGTGTCTCATTGAGGTTTGTATATCATTTGCATTAATAAAGATATAGAAAACAGACATAAAAAAACAACAGCACACCTGTAGATTCTATTGTGCAACCTTAGAGAGGGACAGTTCCTTGAATAATTTATTGACAGTTGGGACTCCAACTCTTAAAACTCCGTTTATCATACGTATAATATATATTGTACAGTTGGTTATTTTACTTCAATTTTAGTTGTTTTTTAAAATAGAAATGATGTCTTCAGATGAAAATTGAAAAATAGTTTGTTATGTATATACATAACATATAATTTATTGTGTAGTTATTTTACCTCAATCTTTATTATTTTTTAATAGAAATGTCTTTATCCAAATCAACATTAAAAAAAACCTTTTTTTATGTCTACATAAATGTAAACTATATACTCTTTCCGTAAAAGAAAATATGATTTATGAGGAAGTTTTTTGTACCTAAAATATCACATATCGATTACAAATGCTATCACTTTATGAAGTGGTCTTTAATCATGTTTTTGATATTGTGTGTGTGTGTGTGTATATGTGTTTGTTTTGGTGTTAATGCACAAGTATTTGTTAGAATCCAAAGTTTAGTGCAATTTGCCTTTTTGTGGAGAATATTAAATTTTTGTTATGAATGACTTGTATTATATTTGATTTTAAGAGAAAATAAACATTGTTAAAAATAAACAAAAAATATAAAGGGCTATCAGCATTTTTGGTCAAAATGAGACTTTGAAATTAAAATCATCTACATTATATTAAAGAACATGAACCCATTTGTACATGTAATAGTTACTACAGCAAACTTTTCTAAAACTCAATATCAATGAAAATAGATGTGGCTGTCCGCGTTAAACTTCAATGTGTCAGTACAACCAATCTTCATTGCAAGATATTTTTAACGATGCAAAAGACAATTGTATTTCGAGAGAGGCTGAGGATGAAAAAAAATAATTGAGAAGGAAAAAGAAAAAAGTTAGCAAAGTAATCACTTAGTCAAAATGATTCCTCCTATTGAAAACCCTGCCTAAGCTCGACTAGCGGTTACACATGGGCTTTTTATTTTTTCTGGTCACATTTTGTTTCATAGCTGTTGTAACGCATTTTTGTAAGTGAATTACTTTTTATTTATTGGAATTAATAAATACGAAAATAGACTTCCTTTCATGTTAATTTGAAATTTATGATGCAAGGAGTAAACAGAAAAAAAGTGGAAAGACTTTAAGAAAAGAATAGAAAGACTAGGGAGAGCCAGAGTGTAACACGATGGAGAAATCGAGAGAATTATAAAGAGAGTGAAGACAGGAAACTAAACTGGTGAGATTATTAATAAAAAGAATAAGAAAAACAAGAAGGAAGAAGAGGAGAATGTGAAAAAGAAAAATACGAAAAAGACCAAGAGAGACTTGGGACACTAGCCTTATAAAACAGAAATGAAGAGGGAATACAAAAATCCCAAGCAAGGAACTAAGCCTGGAAAAGACAAGCGGAGAGAGGGTCTTGTGGGCGCCGACTGTGTGCCGTGGGGAATATTTTCTCCTGCGGCCTTAATTGAGATTTTAATATTATCAATGACTGGAATGAAGAATATTTTACTGTTGGAATTGAGGGAGGCCCAAAAGCTATGACTAAATAAACACCATATTTACCAATTATTTCATATAAAAATCAATTTCAAATTGAAGTAAAGTCTTTTCTTGATAGAATAAATTCCATTGTTACCAAAAATAAAGAAGAAAAAAAAAAAACGATATAGGAAAGTCGGACACAGGGTGAAATTCGAACACACGAGTTCCTGTTCCTCAGACCGTATGCATAACCAATATGCCACCGCGAGCTGCTGTGAGAAAAAGCACTCAAAAACAATTTATAGCGCGCGTTCATCGCTAACCTTACTTCCCCAGGGATTTTTCCACATTTTCGCCATAAGTTTTACACATGCTATGCCCCAATTTATGTTGTGAATAAACAATATTGCGTGCCGTGGTATGAAGTAGCAGTCAGTCGTCCGAAGTATCCCCTTAACAACAATCCGCATTACAAATTAATCCTCATTGTGAAGCTGAATATATATACCGATAAGAAAACTAAAAGAGATAGGCCTATATTAAAATTAAGATATGACAAGCATCTAAAACAATAGATCTGACACAACTGCTTTCTTTAAGAAGAAGAAGAAAAAAAATGATATAGGAAAGTCGGACACAGGGTGAAATTCGAACACAGGAGTTCCTGTTGCACAGACCGTATGCATAACCAATATGCCACCGCGAGCTGCTGTGAGAAAAAGCACTCAAAAACAATTTATAGCGCGCGTTCATCACTAACCTTACTTCCCCAGGGATTTTTCCACATTTTCGCCATAAGTTTTACACATGCTATGCCCCAATTTATGTTGTGAATAAACAATATTGCGTGCCGTGGTATGAAGTAGCAGTCAGTCGTCCGAAGTATCCCCTTAACAACAATCCGCATTACAAATTAATCCTCATTGTGAAGCTGAATATATATACCGATAAGAAAACTAAAAGAGATAGGCCTATATTAAAATTAAGATATGACAAGCATCTAAAACAATAGATCTGACACAACTGCTTTCTTTAAGAAGAAGAAGAAAAAAAAATGATATAGGAAAGTCGGACACAGGGTGAAATTCGAACACAGGAGTTCCTGTTGCACAGACCGTATGCATAACCAATATGCCACCGCGAGCTGCTGTGAGAAAAAGCACTCAAAAACAATTTATAGCGCGCGTTCATCGCTAACCTTACTTCCCCAGGGATTTTTCCACATTTTCGCCATAAGTTTTACACATGCTATGCCCCAATTTATGTTGTAAATAAACAATATTGCGTGCCGTGGTATGAAGTAGCAGTCAGTCGTCCGAAGTATCCCCTTAACAACAATCCGCATTACAAATTAATCCTCATTGTGAAGCTGAATATATTCAATTCAAATTCAATTCAATTCAAATAAAACATTTATTTTCTTCCATGTCATTACATTTTTCGTAAACATAAATTCATACATAAATCAATTTGTTATAAAAAATATATAAATATGTACATATTGGGTTTAAGGAAGAAGGCGTATACCCTAAAAGCTGAGGCTTGTGGCGGGATACGCCTGTAGACATAAATACAATACAATAAACAATACAAAGGAAAAAAGGGCGGAGAAAAGAAAAGGAAAGGGAACAAGAGAGGGAGACGTGAGCGAGGAGGCGGGCATGAATTACTAAATAAAATAGAATGCTCAACAAAATATCAGTGGGGGCAAACATAAATGCCGCAACAACAATTTGTCATGGTTCATGTTTTCATGTTTAAAGTCAAAAGGAGACATAAGACGGGAAATATTTATTTATAAAACGACAGAAGCAATTTTTTCATTTTATACTTAAAGCTGGTTGTCGACAAAGATTTTTTTATGTAATCCGGAATTTCGTTCCATATTTTGGGGCCAGTATAACGAATATTGCGTTGGAAGATTATTATTATATATACCGATAAGAAAACTAAAAGAGATGGGCTTATATCAAAATGAAGATATGACAAGCATCTGAAACAATAGATCTGACACAACTGCTTTCTTTAAGAAGAAGAAGAAGAAGAAGAAAAGAAAAAACGATATAGGAAAGTCGGACACAGGGTGAAATTCGAACACACGAGTTCCTGTTGCTCAGACCGTATGCATAACCAATATGCCACCGCGAGCTGCAGCTGTGAGAAAGAGCACTCAAAAACAATTTATAGCGCGCGTTCATCGCTAACCTTACTTCCCCAGGGATTTTTCCACATTTTCGCCATAAGTTTTACACATGCTATGCCCCAATTTATGTTGTGAATAAACAATATTGCGTGCCGTGGTATGAAGTAGCAGTCAGTCGTCCGAAGTATCCCCTTAACAACAATCCGCATTACAAATTAATCCTCCTTGTGAAGCTGAATATATATACCGATAAGAAAACTAAAAGAGATAGGCCTATATAAAAATTAAGATATGACAAGCATCTGAAACAATAGATCTGACACAACTGCTTTCTTTAAGAAGAAGAAGAAGAAAAAATGATATAGGAAAGACGAAATTAAATGTCATAAAGAAGATAACGTCTGGGAAGAAGACTAATATAGATATGTGACGATTTGAAATCGCAGTATCACGAACAGTTGACCCAAAGATGTATTAACATATTAACGAATGAGATTTGCAATAGGGTTGTACATTACCTATTGTATACTGCATTGCAATATACATAACAGGCAAAATAACGCTGTTATGGTATTGTTTGTTATTGTATGTGTAAACGTAGTCACATCTTTTTCACATCTTGCGTGTATTGTCTATGGGATATGACCTTTTTCTAATTCTTGATTCTACATTCCCGCGTTCTTTGAGCAACAGCTCCATTATTTCGACTCAATTTTCGCCCAGCTTCGCGTATGTGTAGCTGAGAAAATTCTCTATCGTATATGTGCCATTTATTTTTAATCAGATGTAGATGGTAATATAAAAGGGCAAAACATGTTTTAAAAAAAAAGTGACACCATTGTCGCCGGGAGTCGAACCAGGGACCATCCCTGATAGCAGACGGACGTCTTTAAGACGTCAAGAACTGGTCATAAACTGGTCCACACATCATATGTCGTTTACACGACTATTTTACGACAACCTTATGACGTCTTTATATAACCAAAATTTTCTCAAATTTTGTTTGAACATAAGATGACATATATTTTACGTCAAATATTTACCACTTTTTAACGTCTTTTTTAAAGACCAGAATAAGACGTATTTTTACGTCAATTATTTCCCACTTTATAACAGCTTTTTTCAAGACCATAATATGACGTGTTTACGCCAGTTTTACGTCGTGATAGTTGATCGTGATTCATGAATATTCATGAATGACCAGAAATGACTAAACTTCGTGGAAAAAGGAAGATAACATTTGAATTTTAACATTTTATTCAATGATTGCACTGCTGATTTAATGAACAATGTACTTCCATGTTGAACACCATTCAGTTAATGTCATGGGCAGGGTATTTCAGAATGTATCAAGAAATTGTAATTTCTAACTGTTTTTTTCAAGTACTACACTACAGTCCATATATATAGTAATGTCGATACAAAGCATCAGTAGTTAGGTATAGGATGTACGACGTTAGGATATAGGGTTAGTATAGGACGATCTATAGGCTGAACATTAACAAAAACAACAACAAAACCAATGTTGAATACATTCTAAAATATTTTATAAACCAGCTTTGAAGCTTTGACGTCTTTATGATGTGATTTTTACCAGTCTGTGAGCTTCCTTTGGGTCGTAAAGACGTCATAAAGACGGTTTTTCCGACCAATATGATGTAAAATTGACGTAAAAATATGACGTCTTATTTTACGTCGTGTGCTGGTGCAAAGTATCGTCTTAAAGACGTATATATAAAACGTAAATAAGACGTATGACACGACTTTAAAAAGACGTAAATATGATGTTATTCTTACCGGTCTCTGCTATCAGGGATGATGATGTGAGACCAGTGCTTTACCGATGGACCAGAATATAGCTGATTTCCATTTCAAATCCCTAGGGCCACGGCAAATGAAGAAAAAGCCGTTTTTTCAAAGACAGACCACCCGACTTTTTAAGCACATTTCTAAAGCAGCATATGCAACTTTTGACTTTGACAGCCATTTTCACCCTAAAGATGACCTCCTGGAGGGCTGAGCTGTGCTGACCTTTTTTGTGCAGAATTTCATGCTCTTTCATATGAATCAATTTCCAAGTCTCTAGCCCTTTGCAAAGTGACATCCCCCGAGACACTCTTTTACTAAAAGAATGTGACAGACCACCTAATTCGTCACGAGTCTATGAAGAATTCTCTATAGGAGACTAACGTCATAGAAATCGGATGATTGGATATTGCAGCATAATGGAAAGGAGATCCAAAGCTTTATTAACCTTAACGAATCAGATTTTCTATAGGGTTATACATAAACTACTGTGCGCTGCATTGCTATTGTCATAACGGGCCAAAATCAGCAGTTTATTTCATTGACTGTGACTGTATATGTAATCCTATAGTTAAAGAGGATAGTAATATAACATGTAAAAATAAAGTAAACGGGAAAAAAAAATGCCCCCTTTCCTCCGGGACTCGAACCAGGAACCTTGAGCATGTGAGGCAAGTGCTTTGAAGGTATACTTGAAAACCGCTCATAGAGATAACACGTTGATTCAAAACGGAATTCTAATATCAGGTTTTCCAGTCAAAATTTTACATGTTTTAGACATTTGATTAAAAAACATATGAATGCATAAGATAGAGAACTTTCTCAGCTGCAACATACTTAAAGATGGGCGAAAATCAAGCAGAAATAAGGAAGATGTTGATCAAAGAAGACGAGAATGTAGAATCAAGAATTACATAAAGGTCATGTCCAATAGAGAATACACGCAAATTGAGAAAAATTGACATTGTACCTTTAATCATGAATTTAGACCATGATGTCGTCATCAAAATGAGCAACAATGAATAATATATTTGTAGACAATTGTGTCAGCTACAACATATCGAAATCTCAGCGAAAATTGATGAATAGTAAGCGAGATAGTCTCGGTTAAAGGTAAAAAATATGACGTCATTATTGAAAAAATGAAATTTTGACTTCACCTTAGAATATGACGACGTTCCGACTGCTCGACCCTCAAATTTTTTTCGTGAATTCAAATCTTCATTTCATAGGCTTTCAGAAAATGCAAAAAAATTGGGGGGTCCCCATGCTATTTAACGAGGTATGGCAGATTTCAAAAGGGCATGTTTTTGCATGTTTTTATGTTATTTGCCCCATAGACGCGCGCACGGATTTTGAACTTTGACGCGCGCGTGCGGCCTTATGAGGAGTTGAAATCGACTTTCAATTGTTGTGAATGGTTAAGAAAAGTATTAGGATCGCAAATCAAGTGAAAAAACGGCATTTTTACGTTTTCTTTGGTGTGCGCGCGCAAATATGGCGTGCGCGGACGCGGACGCGCGCAAATTTTTGAAATGCTTAAAATGGCCTGAAACGTGTGCAAAATGAATATGAGTCGATTCTGAGCATTTTTAATTTTTGCACGCGCGCTGACGCGCGGACGTACGCGTACGTGCGCTTCTAATTGAATGAAATTATTCAGATTGATATGAATATTCATCATGCTAAGTATGAATGAGAAATGACATTCTGTTAAGAAGATATGATCATGAAATGATATTTACAAAATGGCGCCTGGATGACGTCACGATGATCTGATGAACTTGAAAATGAGTAAAAAACCGAGATCTCATAAGGACTGATAATTCATGAAAATTTGACAAAAAATGACAGGGCCAGTTCTGAGATTTCGACTGCACAAAAAAGTGGGCACCAATAAAGAGAATAATTAACGAGAATGTAGAATCAAGAATTACATAAAGGTCATGTCCCATAGAGAATACACGCAAATTGAGAAAAATTGATATTGTACCTTTAATCGTGAATTTAGACCATGATGTCGTCATCAGAATGAGTAACAATGAATGACATATTATTAGAAAAATGTCTCAGCTACAACATATCGAAATCTCAGCGAAAATTGATGAATAATAAGCGACATAGTCTCGGTTAAAGGTAAAAAATATGACGTCATAATTGAAAAAATGAAATTTTGATTTCACCTGAGAATATGACGATGTTCCGACTGCTCGACCCTCGAATTTTTTTCTTGAATTCAAATCTCCATTTCATAGGCTTTCAGAAAATGCAAAAAAATTGGGGGGTCCCCATGCTATTTAACGAGCTATGGCAGATTTCAAAAGGGCATGTTTTTTGCATGTTTTTACGTTATTTGCCCCATAGACGCGCGCACGGATTTTGAACTTTGACGCGCGCGTGCGGCCTTATGAGGAGTTGAAATCGACTTTCAATTGTTGTGAATGGTTAAGAAAAGTATTAGGATCGCAAATCAAGTGAAAAAACGGTGTTTTTACGTTTTCTTTGGTGTGCGCGCGCAAATATGGCGCGCGCGGACGCGGACGCGCGCAAATTTTTGAAATGCTTAAAATGGCCTGAAACGTGTGCAAAATGAATATGAGTCGATTCTGAGCATTTTTAATTTTTGCGCGCGCACCGACGCGCGGACGTACGCGTACGCGCGCGTCTAAATGAATGGAATTATTCAGATTGATATGAATATTCATCATGCTAAGTATGAATGAGAAATGACATTCCATTAAGAAGATATGATCATGAAATTATATTAACAAAATGGCGCCTGGATGACGTCACGATGATCTGATGAACTTGAAAATGAGTAAAAAACCGAGATCTCATAAGGACTGATAATTCATGAAAATTTGACAGAAAATGACAGGGCCAGTTCTGAGATTTCGACTGCACAAAAAAGTGGGTACCAATAAAGAGAATAATTAAAAATAAAAATAATGAAAGAAGATTCTGACGAAATTAAAAGGTGATCTGTCAAAGATGACAGACCACCTAATTAAAGAGAGATAGAGTGAATAAAAAAGAGATAAGAAAAAAAAATTTAAAGAAAAGGGATAAAATGCATTTACTACATCTACAGATTAC
>CM057164.1:13792154-13834894 GCA_029962745.1 Echinometra lucunter
AATTTTTCTTCTTCACCTTCTCACTGAGATTTCATACATTTTTGCAGAATTCCATTCAAGTCTGCCTATTGAAATTACAGTAATTAGTTGCAGCTATTTTGAAGATAATTGGTTAGTTAAGATGGGCTAGTTGTAGTTAAGAAAGACTTTTACTTTGATATTTCATTTCTTGGACCTTCTTATGAGATTATCACTCAAAATACAAAAATGCCTTTCCTATACTTTCTGTACACAAAATTCCCAAATTCTCCGTATTGAGAAGTCAGTTATGTTACACTGTCTTTATATGACCAATTTTTGTAATCTTGCTTTCAAAAGATTTGCAAAACTTGAAAAAAAAAAAAACATTTTGACAGTGCTGCTGTACTATCAAGCTGGCAAACATAAATAGACACCAGAATCAATTTAATAGCCCTTCAAATAAATTAAATGAATTTTTTCAAGATTTGACAGACAATAACTCGGCATTTTCTGGATATACCCTCTCAAAATCGTTTCTTGGCTTGCACTGTCACATTTTTTAAAACCTGAATTGCTTTAAAATAAAGTCATTTTAATCAGCACAGACCATTTAAAATTAAATTTGGTTCTGAAGTATGACTTTTAAGCTCTCTATAGTTCTCTACTGAACTCATTGATAACAAAATAGTTTTAAGCAAATTTGAAATCTTTGAAGTATAATTCCAAGATCTAAAATTTGAATCCAAAATCTGAATCTGGAATTTAATCCGATCTGTTCTGTCATAAAATGCAATTGATTAGTGTCTTTCTGCTTTTGCCTAGCAAGAAAGGATACCAGAGACATTATGTTTTGGGATTTTCCTTCTATCCATCCAGCTTTCGTTCTTGCAATCAATTAAGAACCATTTGATGAATCAACTTGGTTCATATACGTATATAGGAAGGACATTGATCTTAATAGATTTGGAGGTCACAAGGTTAAAGATTAAGGGTCATAGAGGAAATTGTATACAGTGTATATGAAAATAGTTTATTCTTGCAATAACCTAACTATTTGATTGATCAATTTCAACTTTGTGTCATGTATGAATACAGAAGAGACAATTATCTTATTAGATTTGGGGGTGAGAAAGCTAAAAGTTGAATATCATGACTATTATGTGTGAACATTGCTTGTTCTTGTAAAACTTAATAACCATTCGATGGAATAACTTTAAACGTTTAAATTGATTTTTGTTTTCAGTTTTGTACTTGACATGTATCCTGATACTCTTCTTAGAATTAAAAGTGATATATTTCTGACATGATAAGTGTGCAGGCATAAATTTTGACTGCATGTAATCAAGGATTCATCTAGTTTTCCTATTTGTCTTTATATTTCAGGTTATTGAATGGTCTTTGGAGTGGTGAGTTGTTGAATATAAGTTGATATACTTCAAGGAAATCAGGAGACAAGTCAGGTAGACATAAATCCAAGTTGAGACAGAAAAAAAACCCCAGATCTAAACACTTTAATGAAATTGAATTAAAATTAAGAAATTTTACACTCATGTGTCATGAGGTATGTAATTTCCAGTATAATAGTTTCTTAGCCCTACACAATTATGAATGAAATTTTTGTACAACTCATATGTTTGGATTATACATGATGAACCTTTTGAAAATTTATATGCCTCCACTCACTAAAGGTGGGTAAATTTCGGCTTATCTGTTCGTCCCGTATTTGTTCATGCGATAACTTAAGAACCAATTGATGGATAAACTTCAAACTTGTCTCATGTATGCATATGTGAGGGACAATGATCTGATTTAGATTTTGGTGTGTCAAGGTCAAAGGTCATAAAGGTCATATACAGAGAAATGGTTTGTTCTTGGATAACTCAATCATTTGATGGATCAATTTCAAATTTAGCTCATGAATGCAAATGCGAAGGAGAATGATCTGATTAGATTTTGGGTTTTCAAGATCAAAGATCATAGAAGTCATTTCATACGTAGAAATGGTTCTTGCAATAACTGTCCATTTCCAAATTTGGCTGTTTTGTGCATATGGGAGGGATAATGATTTTGAGTAAATTTTTGGGATTTCTAGGTCAAAGGTCATAGATGTCATTATGTATATAGGAATAGTTTGTTATTGCGATATATTCAACACCCATTTAAATATTCACCTGCAAACTTGGCTTATGCATATCAGATCAAGGAACAATGATCTGATTAAATTTGGGGGTCTGAGGTTCAAAGGTCAATTCAAATTCAAATTATATGATGTAGGGATGTATCTTGAATCTCTATAAAATAATTGAGATAAGAACAATAGAAATTTAACTGATCTATTTTATTTTGTCTTATTTATAATTTGAAAATTATTTATCTTATTTATAATTTAAAAATTAGTTTTAGTGTATTCAAAATGAGAGTAGGACTTTGTTTTGAATTCCAATTTTGCTTTGAATAGGAAAGGGGTATGATGTCTATTTTTAAAAAAAAATGCCTAAAGGATGTGTTTTTCTTATAGGGATATATTGTACAGATGTAATTTTTGTAATTTTGAAAGCATCAAAACTTTGTATAGTTGTCTCGTCAATAATATGTCTAGTTCTTGCAGAGGCCTTGCAAGCATATCCTACTTGTATCAAGTGTGATCAATGTAGATCAATGTCTTGCTATAGGACATTGATGTACAAATAATGCACAGATGTGAGTGTATTACTGGAAATGCAGCACACAAAATATTACAAATTTAAATATCTGAAACTAACATACAATTTCATGTTGATGAATAAATGTGTCCTAAATTGCATTATTGTCTTGCAGAGTAAAGCAAGACTGCAGTTGCTACTGTTTATTCAGTCATCAGCATAATTGTTCCTGATATTAAAATCTTGTATAAAAAATGGATAATGATCACGAGAACTGCCATTTTCTTTTATGAGTGATAAAATATCTGGCTCAAGTAAATTACATTGCCATCATGAAATAGCTCCATCAAAATGACTCATTCATGTCGTCTTAATTTGATACATTTAATTTGGGAAAACAAAATATATTTTTCTTTTATTTTAAAATTGCTTGGTTTTATTCAAAAATTTAAATATTATCTGTGTAATTACAAGTTTTGATGTGGTATTAGATTTCAGATTGTTGTCACTAGCTGTTCACAGCATCAGCTAGTTTGCCGTGCTGGTAATGCCAGGGAAGCAAACGGAAACAAATTGTATTGATCTTGCTTAAATTCCTATGAAAATACAATACTTGAATAATAATTCCATAACATTCCCAAGGAATGACAGAAAAAATAGTTTTATTCAAGGATTTAATAAAACTTATCAACATAGTCAAATTCTTTCTAAATTGCTTTTATTAACAAAGAGTACGTAGTAAGGGGATTCATGAGCTTATTAATAGCAGTGTTTTTGGATTAACACCATGCCGTAATCTTTAAATATAATTATTTCTTGAGTGATATTGAATTGTTTATAAAGGCAAAATATCTTCTTACCGAATTATCAAGTGCTTATTGTGTTTTTCATGTATTTTCATAGAGTTTGTTATAGAATTTTGATATGATCTTGTGCAAGTATTTCAGGTTTGAACTTCCATTACTAGCAAAGCGAGGTAGTTGACGATATGTACAGTAGGTGCCAACCCCGAATTTCATTAGCGCATCAAAAATGCTGATTATATGAACTAAATATCAACTTTTGAATAAAATCAGGAGGTTTTAGAGTAAAAGAAAAAAAAAAACATTTTGTCCTTATTTACCTCTATGCAAGGTTTACATTTTCATATCTTATGTGTCAAATCATATTAAAGTTTAATATTTGAGGGCTTTTAAATTCGTGTCATGCATTGTACATTATTTTACATTTGTTTTATTATATTAAAAGTCTAGGTTCTTTATTGCAATTTTCAAAATCAATTTTCCTTTGTAATATTTCATATTGTAAAGGTCAGATGATTGAACATTTCATTCAGAATAAAATTTCATTTCCTATTAAAAAAAGACTTGATTATATGATCGGTATGGTATATTGTTCAATCATGAAAGTTTCATGGGGTATGCAAAAATTTGCAGTCGGGATCCTCTACCTCCAATAGTTTTAATCAAATCATTTCACTCTTTAATGTTTTTTATATTTTTTTTCTTTTCTTTTGACAGATACTGGGTGCTTTGGAAGGAGATTTGTTCTGTTTCTTGTTTGTGTTTATGTTATATGTTTGATCATCTTCATTTTCGTTTCATACCATAACATTCCATCTTCACTTGCTACTCATTGAGATTTCATAAAGCCTTTCATCCAGAATTCCATCAAAGTCTATTTATTGACCAAGTTGGTCATAAATAGCAATACAAGTCTATTTAGTGGCAGCTCACGACAATAACCCTAGCATTTTGAAGCTAATGGTGAGTCAAGACGATTGAGTTAGTCATAAATAGCAATACAAGTCTATTTAGTGGCAACTCACGACAATAACCCTAGCATTTTGAAGCTAATGGTGAGTCAAGACGATTTGAGTTAGTCATAAATAGCAATACAAGTCTATTTAGTGGCAACTCACGACAATAACCCTAGCATTTTGAAGCTAATGGTGAGTCAAGACGATTGAGTTAGTCATAAATAGCAAGGACTTTTACTCTAAAATTTTGATATCAAGTCTAAAATATCTCCTATCAAGCCTTAATAATTTGCAATTTGTACTTTCAGATCTGGAATATCTCCTTTCAAAGCCTGGAATCTTTAATTTCAAACTTCAAACTTCTACTCTTACTCCTCTTATCTTTACTATTAAATCTGAAATCTCTACTCTTAGTCCAAAGTCTCTAATTCTAGCCTGAAATCTGTACTGTCGGGCTTGAAATTTCTTCTTTCAAGCTTAAAATCTTTACTCTCAAGCCTGAAATCTTTACTTTTAAATGTTAAATCCTGAATTTAAAAGGTGGTATATTGAATTTAATTTTGAAATCTGACTTTTTCATTTAAAAGCATTTGAACACAATATGTGAAATCTGTGTGAAATATATTGTGGACAATTCGTATTACAGTTTTATAGTAATTCGGAGAACGTGATTGATTGGAAAGAGATAGAGAAAGAAATATAAGATCTGAAATCTGTAGTATATATATATATATATAAGAGTGCTCATACAAGAAAAAGCCAAAAATTAATTTCATGATTGTATTGATATAGTTTGTGTATTATTCAAAGAGCGTGATTGATTGGAGAGAGATAGAGAAAGAAATCTAAGATCTGAAATCTGTAGCATATAGTGGAGGGAAAAAGGGATAAGAGTGCTAATGTATAAGAAATAACAAAATATGTTTTCAAGATTGCATGACTGATTTAGTTGATTGTGATTGATGAAAATTCAGTTGAGTGGATGATTGCTTTGATTTGGAAATATTGGGAAAGATTACAAGATGAAAGACAGAAATCTATAGGAAGATTATAAGATTGAAAGAGTCTTTCAGAAAGATTAATATACAAGATTGAGAGACAGAAATAAAAAAAAGAATAGTCTTTTTAATTTTCTTTAAACTTTGATTCATTTTGAGGACTGCCACCTAAAGCAAAAGTTTTGAATGTAAAAAGAGAGAAAATACATCTCTACCCCCCAAAGGATTAATTAGTTTTGATATTCAAGGAATAAGCGAAGTCTTTTTTTTTAATAAAGTGATAAAGTGAGTGAACTAGTGATTCTTTTTGACTTACATAAATTGAGTTTGGTGGATGATTGCTTGAATTGAGGATACATATACATGTATCAGAAAGACAATTGTGGTATACACTAATTCATCAATTATACATTAATTGATCAACAAGAAATATTAATTCCTCGTGAGGAAGTGAGTAAAAGAATTGTTGATAGTTTTAAGTAGGCTATATAAGCAGATTAACAGAAGTAGTGTGTGTGTATCGATTGATAGACACAGTGAGTTAAGAGCAGGATTTCTAGAAAGAACATAAGATTGATTGTAAATTGAGTAAGTTGACTTGACACAGAGAGAAGAGAGTTGTGAACAGGATATACATGTATGAGAAATAACACGACTATAAATGTGTAAGCTGACAGGATAACAAAAAGGAGAGGTCACTGGTTGGTTGATTGTGAAGACAGGAAGTGCATTAGCTGACAGTATATGAGAGTTCGAGTTTTTAATTTTTTATCATTGTTTGTGTATAAAAGTAAGTAATTAAAAAAGAGAAGGAAACTTGGTCATAAAAGTACAAAAAAGTAGTCTTGATTTAGAAAAGGAAATCTTGTTGATTGCAAAGAAAGGTTCTGAAAGGGATCTGAAAGAGAGTCTAAAAGAGTCAGAGAAATAAATGTGTTTATGATATAAAGGAACTTTAGAAATTTAAAAACCTGAAATCAAGTTTGAAATCTTAAATACTTTTCAATTTGAACTTGATTTTTTTTTTAATTCAAAGGAACTGCCTGTCTGCAAAGAGATAGAAATCGAACATCTGAAATCCATACAAAGCATAGTGTGGGGAAATATTGATATGCGAGAAAATAGCAAACTGGTTCTGAACTAGGAAGTACAGTACCAAATAACCAAAATGAAAGTAATAGGTCAGAAATGTGAACCCCATGCTAAGGAAACCGAGTGTTACATATGTGGACAAAATCTTGATGGAAAAGAGAATGAAGTGCGATGTGAAAGTTGTCCGATATCATACCATGTGTCATGTCTGAATATATTTCATGAAGATAAACTGAGTAATATTAGACTTGTATGGATTTGCCTTTGTGGAAATAACATGTATGTATGTTTGACGATCTAGGTATCCCCGTTGATATTAACCAATATGAATACATCAATCCAAAAAATGAAATCATAGAAGAGCCTGATGACACAGCTGATAACTGCTTCACTTCAAGAGAGAAGAAAAGAGATAAAGAAGGTCGTTTTGTAAAGAAGAAAAGGTATGTGATAAAAGGAGGAAAGCGGTCCATTAACCCTGAAGAAACGAACTCAAAAAAGAGGAGAAATAAAAGATATTTTGATGACCTTAAGAATTCATGTACATCTGTAATTGATAAGTCAGAAAGTTTGGAAAATGCATTTGGCGAAGAAAAGCAAGTGGATTCAAGATGGAAAGCAATTAAATCACGAAAAGCTAAGCTCTTGGAGAAAAGACGAGGAAAAATTTCTGAAGATAGCAAATACCAACACGTGGAAGAGTGTGCACATGAGAATATAAGAGAAAAGGGAGTGACGTACATAGGGAAATCAATGAGGCATTTGTACTATAAACCCAATGGAAAAATCAAAGGTCCAAGGACTGAAAATCAAGCAAAAGTGACACGAGAGAAAAAAGGGCCAAAAATGAGTGTATCAAGCACAAAGAAAGAAAGAGAGATACTTGAGGTGAGTGAAAATGACTTGAAAGTAGTATGTACAGGTATGGTTTCCCATGAAGAGAAAGAATTGTGTGAAGATGGTAATGAAGAACATTGTTTGAGGTCAAATAAGATGGCTATGCTGTATAGTAAGCAGAAATCTCCTAAAGAATGGACCACTTTAGATATTGATAGTCTTGTAACATGTTCAAATGATATGCTTTCTACTAGCCAAGATGACGATTTTGCCAGCATCTTCAGCAGAGATGACAGCACATTTCTTGGTGAACTCAAGACGGGTCCTCTTGCAGAGTACACACATCAAGACTCACTGCTGAACACAATTGAAGAATCACTTGAGAATTGTGATGGCTGCCTTATGAACTTTGGTAAGCAGACTTTCCTAATAATTTCAGATGAAACAGGCTATTACATCTTTGATGGTCATTCCAGAAATAGAAAAGGGTGTCAAAGTAAGCAAGGAAAGAGCATTCTCATGCACACAGAAACCTGGCTGGGAGTATATACGTATTGCATACAATTGTCAAACTCAATGAAGCTCTCCTTTGACGAGACATACAAGTTGAGGCAGGTGACAGTCGATTACAGATCAACTACTCATACCATGAAATGTCTTGCCCCAACAGATATAACTTCACAGGATAACGTAGACATAAGTCTTGTTCGATTACAAACTGAAAATCATTTAAAATCAATGAGGCATTTGTACTACAAACCCAATGGAAAAATCAAAGGTCCGAGGACTGAAGACCAAGCAAAAGTGACACGAGAGAAAAAAGGGCCAAAAATGAGTGTATCAAGCACAAAGAAAGAAAGAGAGATACTTGAGGTGAGTGAAAATGACTTGAAAGTAGTATGTACAGGTATGGTTTCCCATCAAGAGAAAGAATTGTGTGAAGATGGTAATGAAGAACATTGTTTGAGGTCAAATAAGATGGCTATGCTGTATAGTGAGCAGAAATCTCCTAAAGAATGGACCCATTTAGATATTGATAGTCTTGTAACATGTTCAAATGATATGCTTTCTACTAGCAAAGATGTCGATTTTGACAGCATCTTCAGCAGAGATGACAGCACATTTCTTGGTGAACTCAAAACGGGTCCTCTTGCAGAGTACACACATCAAGACTCACTGCTGAACACAATTGAAGAATCACTTGAGAATTGTGATGGCTGCCTTATGAACTTTGGTAAGCAGACTTTCCTAATAATTTCAGATGAAACAGGCTATTACATCTTTGATGGTCATTCCAGAAATAGAAAAGGGTGTCAAAGTAAGCAAGGAAAGAGCATTCTCATGCACACAAAAACCTGGCTGGGAGTATATACGTATTGCATACAATTGTCAGACTCAATGAAGCTCTCCTTTGACGAGACATACAAGTTGAGGCAGGTGACAGTCGATTACAGATCAACTACTCATACCATGAAATGTCTTGCCCCAACAGATATAACTTCACAGGATAACGTAGACATAAGTCTTGTTCGATTACAAACTGAAATCATCTAAAATCAATGAGGCATTTGTACTATAAACCCAATGGAAAAATCAAAGGTCCAAGGACTGAAAACCAAGCAAAAGTGACACGAGAGAAAAAAGGGCCAAAAATGAGTGTATCAAGCACAAAGAAAGAAAGAGAGATACTTGAGGTGAGTGAAAATGACTTGAAAGTAGTATGTACAGGTATGGTTTCCCATCAAGAGAAAGAATTGTGTGAAGATGGTAATGAAGAACATTGTTTGAGGTCAAATAAGATGGCTATGTTGTATAGTAAGCACAAATCTCCTAAAGAATGGACCACTTTAGATATTGATAGTCTTGTAACATGTTCAAATGATATGCTTTCTACTAGCCAAGATGACGATTTTGCCAGCATCTTCAGCAGAGATGACAGCACATTTCTTGGTGAACTCAAGACGGGTCCTCTTGCAGAGTACACACATCAAGACTCACTGCTGAACACAATTGAAGAATCACTTGAGAATTGTGATGGCTGCCTTATGAACTTTGGTAAGCAGACTTTCCTAATAATTTCAGATGAAACAGGCTATTACATCTTTGATGGTCATTCCAGAAATAGAAAAGGGTGTCAAAGTAAGCAAGGAAAGAGCATTCTCATGCACACAGAAACCTGGCTTGGAGTATATACGTATTGCATACAATTGTCAAACTCAATGAAGCTCTCCTTTGACGAGACATACAAGTTGAGGCAGGTGACAGTCGATTACAGATCAACTACTCATACCATGAAATGTCTTGCCCCAACAGATATAACTTCACAGGATAACGTAGACATAAGTCTTGTTCGATTACAAACTGAAAATCATCTAAAATCAATGAGGCATTTGTACTATAAACCCAATGGAAAAATCAAAGGTCCAAGGACTGAAAACCAAGCAAAAGTGACACGAGAGAAAAAAGGGCCAAAAATGAGTGTATCAAGCACAAAGAAAGAAAGAGAGATACTTGAGGTGAGTGAAAATGACTTGAAAGTAGTATGTACAGGTATGGTTTCCCATCAAGAGAAAGAATTGTGTGAAGATGGTAATGAAGAACATTGTTTGAGGTCAAATAAGATGGCTATGCTGTATAGTGAGCAGAAATCTCCTAAAGAATGGACCCATTTAGATATTGATAGTCTTGTAACATGTTCAAATGATATGCTTTCTACTAGCCAAGATGTCGATTTTGACAGCATCTTCAGCAGAGATGACAGCACATTTCTTGGTGAACTCAAAACGGGTCCTCTTGCAGAGTACACACATCAAGACTCACTGCTGAACACAATTGAAGAATCACTTGAGAATTGTGATGGCTGCCTTATGAACTTTGGTAAGCAGACTTTCCTAATAATTTCAGATGAAACAGGCTATTACATCTTTGATGGTCATTCCAGAAATAGAAAAGGGTGTCAAAGTAAGCAAGGAAAGAGCATTCTCATGCACACAAAAACCTGGCTGGGAGTATATACGTATTGCATACAATTGTCAGACTCAATGAAGCTCTCCTTTGACGAGACATACAAGTTGAGGCAGGTGACAGTCGATTACAGATCAACTACTCATACCATGAAATGTCTTGCCACAACAGATATAACTTCACAGGATAACGTAGACATAAGTCTTGTTCGATTACAAACTGAAAATCATCTAAAATCAATGAGGCATTTGTACTATAAACCCAATGGAAAAGTCAAAGGTCCAAGGACTGAAAACCAAGCAAAAGTGACACGAGAGAAAAAAGGGCCAAAAATGAGTGTATCAAGCACAAAGAAAGAAAGAGAGATACTTGAGGTGAGTGAAAATGACTTGAAAGTAGTATGTACAGGTATGGTTTCCCATCAAGAGAAAGAATTGTGTGAAGATGGTAATGAAGAACATTGTTTGAGGTCAAATAAGATGGCTATGTTGTATAGTAAGCACAAATCTCCTAAAGAATGGACCACTTTAGATATTGATAGTCTTGTAACATGTTCAAATGATATGCTTTCTACTAGCCAAGATGACGATTTTGCCAGCATCTTCAGCAGAGATGACAGCACATTTCTTGGTGAACTCAAGACGGGTCCTCTTGCAGAGTACACACATCAAGACTCACTGCTGAACACAATTGAAGAATCACTTGAGAATTGTGATGGCTGCCTTATGAACTTTGGTAAGCAGACTTTCCTAATAATTTCAGATGAAACAGGCTATTACATCTTTGATGGTCATTCCAGAAATAGAAAGGGTGTCAAAGTAAGCAAGGAAAGAGCATTCTCATGCACACAAAAACCTGGCTGGGAGTATATACGTATTGCATACAATTGTCAGACTCAATGAAGCTCTCCTTTGACGAGACATACAAGTTGAGGCAGGTGACAGTCGATTACAGATCAACTACTCATACCATGAAATGTCTCGCCCCAACAGATATAACTTCACAGGATAACGTAGACATAAGTCTTGTTCGATTACAAACTGAAAATAATTTAAGAGCAAAAACTGAATCAAACACTCATTCCAAGGAAGTACATGTAACATTTAAGCAGTCAGACAATGTACATGAAAATACCCAAGGGGAAATAATCTGTGAAATTTCACAAACAGCAAAAAATTTTCAATTCAATGGATATGAGCTTCTTAAACAACAAGACAATGAAGAATGTGCCAGTGATATGTCAAGCTATTCAATCAACAAAAAGGATGGAAGAAAGTGTATCAAATCAAAGAAGAGGTATGCAAAGAGTATGAAGAAACCCAGTACGTTGTCTGAAAAACAATATATTGATGACATGAAAATGAGTGATTGTAACGAATGTAAACTTAATCATGTAGACAGAGAAAATCCATCTCAGTCAGATTATGAACAAATGAAGAATGAAGAATTTGAAGATGATTATGAAGATTGGGTTACTGTAAAATCGAGGACGGACAAAGTGGATGCAGAAAATAAACGAGAAAAAATTGTATTCCAAATCAAAAAATGATAATCAAATAGACGAGAACATTACAAGAAAATCAGTGAATAGTGTAGTGTTGGAGCCAGGTGTGACTTACATCGGCAAAGCAATGAAGACATTCTATAAAAGTCATAAAAAAAAGGGAGACCAAAAAAAAGTTGAATGGAAGGAAAACGAGAATATGGAATACAAGAAAAAAGAAGATGTCAATGTGCAGTCTTACATAGAAAATCTTTTGAGTATATATGCATACAGTGTACAGTCCCCATATACAATGAACTTGTATAATGAGGCATGTGTGCAAATGGAAACGGCGCAAACAAGATCCTGGTCTGACATAGCAAGTAATTTACCAGTTCAATCAAGAACCGATTCATGTGTTGATATTTATGCATCTACTTGTAATCTTTTTGAACAGATCAAGGATTTTCGAAAGTACAGAATTCATGCTGGTGGCAAGAAAGAACAAGTTAAAGGAAGGAACAAGAAAGGTCAGTTTGTCAGAAGGAATAAAGGTATTGATTGTAATAACTCTTCTGATATGTTGAAGATTACTTGTGACAGAGATGAGAAAAAGAAGTTAGCAGTCAAGGTCCATGAGAAGCTGAAAAGAAAAAAAATGGTTAATTCTTGTGAGGAAGTACCTGTTTCAAATAACCCGAAATATACTGATGACTCTAAGATTAGATTTGACATAGATGAAGAAATGGAAGTAGTAGTAAAGAAAGAGAAGCTGGTTACAAAGAAATCTATGAATTCAAGTGACCAAGGACTAGATACAAATACATGTACAAATGATGAAAACTCAGACCAGAATATGCGTAATATGAAAGATGATAATGGTTCAGATGTCGTCATGCAGGCTGATCCAAAGATTACAAAACTGGACTTTGATGAAAATTATGAAATTGTAATAGATGATGATAGTGGCAGTGATATTCAAATACCAATGAAACGTTCATGTGCAAGAAATTGTATAGAATCTGATGCAGACACAAGTCCTGAATATGATTTAGTACCCAGTAGTTCGCCTGATAGTGAAAAGTTAAGTCAATCTGCTAGTACAAATCATGTAAATGATATCACAGGTCATGTCCAAACTTTTCCAGACAAAAGAATATTGAATGCAGAGTTAAAGAATAGAACCTTTGATTTAGAAAAACGTACAGACAGTGATAGTGATAAGTCAATTAATGATCATGGTCATTCAAGAAAATCTTCAGAATCTCCTTTAGATTTCAATATCTCAGATGAAGACATTGTAAAGGCAAAAGATGATAGTATGTACACATGTACTGATGGAATAGATAAAGAAGTTGAATTTGTAACAAATCTTGGAATACATGATAGACCAGATAAGAATTTCGAATTCTTACCCCTCCAGAAAAATGACAAACAGAACATTTGTAGAAAACTGAATATCAGATATGTAGACAGAAATTGTGATTCAAGTTTAGATAGAGATAGCTTTATTGGAATTCCTTTTCATATTAAACAAATTATCGGTGATGGCAACTGTTTCTTTCGTTCAATTTCATATGCCATTTCTGGAACTGAGCTCAATCATACAATTCTTAGAAAAGCCACTGCTAACCATTTGTTGCAAACCAATGACATGTTCAGTAATACATTAAGACAAGAATTCAGAACAGTTAAAGAATATGTTTTGAAACAGAGAATAATGGAAGATGGAATGTGGGTTACAGACACTGAAATTAGTGCTTTAGCAAATTTGATCGATACCGATATTTATTCATACAATGACCAAGTACCATGTTGGCAGTTGTTCTCTGCGAAGAAACCTGGAAGAATAAATATTGTAACATCTGATAAGGGAATTTATATACAATACACAGGAAATATTCATTTTAATGTTGTTGAATCTGTAGCATCTGTCAATTCGAATTCATTAGAAGATACAAGAACAACTGAAGAAAATAAAATACCAAAGAGAACGTTGCTGTGTCCCATTACATCATGTTAATGTTAAAGCAAAGCATGTGTCCAAAAATTGTAGATCCAAGTGGCAATTAGAGAAGGAAATTGATAAAGCCGTGGATAAATCTCATGAAAGATTTCGAGACCATTGTTGATCCAAAGAATGAACATCAGTCTGAATCACTTGATCACAATGAATGTAATACCAATGATGAAACCCTCAAAATTCATAAACAAAAATGCACATCAGTCAATACGCAAATTAAACAGGTTGCACAAGGAACATTCAATCAAGGTCACAGAAAATTTGGTTATTCAGCAGGAAAGCAGTGTGTTGCTAATTCATTATCTGCTCTGTTGTATAGCAAAGTAAAAAATGCTAATGATTGGATACAGTAAAGATCTTGACAGGATTTTGATTAATGGTGATGAATTATATCGTTACATTCGACGATTTAAGTCACTCGACCACTGAATACTTACTGATCTCTGATCTGTTTGAATGTTTGGAATCATATGATGAATTGTTTGAGATAGAACATTGTCAACCAGTCACTGGATTGTTAGATGGAGATCAACTGATATTGGCTCAATCTCTTTCAATGCCATTGAAGCAAGCACTCGAACAAGAACTCTGTAGTGATTCTGATGCATGTTTTGTGACATTTGGTGGAAGTACTTTGATTGTTTTGTCTGGTAAAGACAATTTCTTTATATTTGATTCACATTCCAGAAGCAGTCGAGGCTTACTGACTGACAATGGATTCAGTGTTCTTCTTAGTACTCCAAGCTGGCAAGGTGTGTATAAGCATTGCATGTGGTTAGCAAAAACAATGGGATGCCCTATGTATATAGAATTCGAAGTAACTAGTGTATATGCAAAAGCACTATCTGGTAAGAATGAAACTTTAAAAACGTATCCACAGTTACAGGACATTTCCTTCAGTCAAATGCCATCATTAAATAGTGAAAGTCAGTCTGGAAATTCTGGATCTTCCATGCATTATGAAAGCTTGGATGATCATAGATCAGATAAGAATATTCCCCCTCACAAATTAATTGAAAGTCAAGAGTTATTACATTCCTCTGAAAAGGTTAATACAGGAATCAATTATAATGTATGTTATAATGGTCAGAAATTGAAATTGAAGAGTGTTTCAGTTGGTTTAACTAAATTCAAAGAACCACAGTTCAGTAATACTTGTCTCGAAGGAAATCACTCTATCAAAATGGAATATGTACATGTACAAAAGGCAAATTTTGAAAATTGTACTAGGTATGGAAATGACACTGATGCATTGAATATAACAGATGGATTTGAGAAGCTGAAGTCGATCTCAAGCAGAAAACGAAAGTTGAGTAATCTTGAAAGTGATGCAAAAATGGATGCTGACAGTAGCAAGGAAATTCCAAAAATTAAATTGCCCAAAAAGAAAGAGAATGATACTTTAAGAATTGATGAATACGAATTTGCTGATAGTAATGAAGAAATAATGATAATTGGAGAAAATCATTCAACATTGTTTTTTAAGCCTATCGATGAAATAAGGAAAAAAGAATGTTGCCAAAGGCTAAACATAGCACATACCTCTTCTGTTTGCAGTCCTGTAGTTGAAGAATGTGTGCCTATTGGACTACCAAGAGACATTAGACATATTAAATCTGATGGAAATTGTTTTTATCGTGCTGTGTCATTTGCCATTACAGGAAATGAAAGAAGCCATCGTTCTTTGAGAGAAGCTATTGTCTTACATCTTCTACGCAATCAAGACAGATTTGTAAGTTTTTTGAGAACAGATTATACCAGTATTTCAGATTATGTTTCAAGGAATAGTGTACAGGAAAGTGGTACTTGGGCTACTGAAATGGAAATCCTTGTTTTAGCAAATTTGATTGAAACTGATATCTATGTATATGACGATGAGAATTTGAGATGGAGCATATTCTGTGGCCAACATGTTCGTATTGGAAAGGAAACAACTGAAAAGGGCATTTATCTCAGGAACACAAAACAAATGCATTACGATGTCATTTTGTCAGTTCAGTCATCTGTGACTTTGAATTGTAGCCATGAAAATGACATGTATGAAATGAACACAATTGGAAATGGAAGAAAAATTATGAAAGAACGAAAAGTTGCTGAATGTAAAAATGTTTCTAATGCTGACAGTTCAAGTAAAAAACGGCGAAGGAAGTGTTATGACAGAACTCGGAAATACAATAAAGAACGAATGAAAAAGAAACGAGATCAGGCAAAGGTAGAAAATGCCGACAAGGAAGAAAATCATATTTTCAATGCAAAGGCACGTCAAATGAAAAAAAAAAGTAAAAAGATGTTTAAGTATCATTGTGATCTTATTGGAAAAATGAAGTAAAACAAAAGAGAAAGAAAGACAGAAGCAAAAGTACAGACAAGATTTAAGTTACAGGAAAAAGCAGGTTACTACTATGAGAGACAAATACCATTCAGATTCACATTATAGAAACAAAACTATTAGTTCAAAGAAACAGAAATATTGGGCTGATGAATGTTACAAGAACAACAAAAAAAATGCCTTGAGGAATCGATACCATAAGAATGACAATTTCAGGCAAAAACATATAGCCTATGTGAGACTTACAAATAAATATCAAAAAGATGAAAATTTCAGGCGAAAGCATAAAGCCTATGTTGGACTTAAATACAAGAAAGATCCAAATTTCAGGCGAAAGTATAAAGCCTACGTTGGACTTAAATATAAGAAAGATCCAAATTTCAGGCGAAAGCATAAAGCCTACGTTGGACTTAAATATAAGAAAGATCCAATTTTCAGGCGAAAGCATAAAGCCTACGTTGGACTTAAATACAAGGAAGATCCAAATTTTAGGCAAAAACACAAACTAGTTATGAAAATCCTGTCTAGATCTAGATATAGCAACCAAAATGTAAGGCAAAAGAAACTGATGAGTTTAAGAATGAAATATAAAAGAATAGACAAATATAGACAAAAAGTAAAGGAACAGAATCTGAGAAGGACTGTTGTTAAGAAATTGAGAATGTCCAAGTTTGATAATGTACTACAGGAGTTTAGAGAGATTATATCTCATGGCCCAGAATTTATTTGCTCGGTGTGTTTCAAACTTCTTTTTGAGAACCAAGTGCTAAGATGTATAAAACACAAATATAAGCTTCAGACGTGTATAAGTGAAAACTATTTGCATGTTTGCACTTCAAAATGCAGTTCAAACTGTCAGATATGCCAATCACCTAGATCATCATTATGGATATGCTATACTTGTCACAAAAAGTTGCTGTCTGGAAAGGTACCTGCAGAAGCAAACATGAATAATTTGCAATTACATGAAGTTCCACAAGAACTTGCCAAATTAAACACATTGGAACAGCATTTGATTGCATTAAATATCCCTTTCATGAAGTTAATGGCCTTGCCTAGAGGTGGTCAAAATGGAGTTCATGGTCCAATTGTGTGTGTTCCTTCAAACACTATCGATACAGTGCAGACATTGCCTAGACCACAAACAGAAGATCAGTTAATCCGTGTTAAGCTGAAAAGAAAATTATCATACAAAGGTCATTATGAGTACAAATTTGTGGATAAATCTAAGTTGCTAAGTGCTCTTAACTATTTAAAAGCAAATAATAAATATTATTCTGATATTACTGTGAATGATGAGTGGGAAAATTCACTTGAACGGATTGAAAAAGATAATGTAGAAGAAGTATTGGAAATGTCTAGTAAAGCTTGTTTGTTAAAGCATTGGAAGGAAGTGTTTGAAGGTTTAGATAGTGTTTTGTCCCCAGACAAAAAAGTTAATGACAACATAGAAGACAAGAATGACCTACTCATTGACAAGTCAGATGCCAATGGGAATGAAGATGATGAAGAGCGATTACAGGGAATTCACTTAGATTCATGTTTACAGCCAGCTGATATCGGACAAGAAATTTTGGATCAATATTTTGATGACATCATATGTTGTGCTCCTTGTGAAGGGAAAAGCCCTGTATCAATTCTGCAAGATGAAAGTAACGAGGCCAAATGTTTTCCAGTGTTATTTCCTCAAGGTCAACCAACATTTCATGATAGCAGAAATGAAAAGATAACCTTAGGACGCTATTTGCAGAACCGACTGATGCATGTCGATAACCGATTTGCTCAAAATACAGATTATATCTTTTATGCGCAGTATATTTATGAAATTCAACAAGTTCTATCACAAGTTTCTATTGCATTGAGACAAAGTCGAAACAAAAAAGATGACTCTTCCTCAATAACTGCTTCAGATTTGAAAAATGCTGAGAAAGTTCAGAGCATACTGAAATCAGACAAAGGTTATAAATTTCTTAAACAAATTCGTGGAACACCTCCTTACTGGCAAAAGACACAGAAAGATATCTTGGCAATGGTTAGGCAATTGGGTCAACCTACATTTTTTGCATCATTTTCTTGTGCTGACATGAAATGGCCAGAAATAATTAATACATTGTTGATACAAAAGGGAGACACCACGAAATCAAGTGAATTAGATTGGAACGAAAAATGTAATCTTATAAAATCAAATCCAGTGACAGTAGCAAGAATGTTTGATAAAAGATTTCATACTTTTGTGAATAAAGTCATATTGTCTCCCGCTGCACCAATAGGAAAGATAATTGATTACGTATATCGTATGGAGGTTCTATCCAGGGGTAGTCTCCATGTCCATTCTTTGTGGTGGGTTGAGCACGCTCCAAAATTAGGAATTGATGATGATAATGATGTTGTAGAATTCATAGATAAATACATTTCATGCCAGAAACCTGAAGAAGAAGAAGATCCAGAACTATACGAGATAATCTCTGTACAACAACACAGTAAGAAGCATTCTAAAACTTGCAGAAAGAAAGGAACAAAATGTAGATTTAATTTCCCAAGACCGCCATCTGAGAAAACATTCATTGTGAAACCTGTTGAAGAGAAAAAAAAACACAAAGTGTGTCAAAACGAACAGTGACGTACAGGATGAGAGCCATGTTGATTCCTCTGAAAAAAATAAAAGCAATGCAAAGGAATTGTTGAATTCTGTTAAAGATGCATTATCTGATGGGACTGAGTACAAAAATGCAAGACATCTCTTTGAAAAACTTGGCATTACACAGAATCAGTTCGAGAGTGCACATAATGAAATTGCCTCACAGGAGAGTATAGTCATCAAAAGAAAGCCACAAGATGTTTGGATAAACCAATTTAATCCCAAGTTACTTCGAGCCTGGAATGCAAATATGGATTTACAGTATGTAACAAATGCATATGCATGCGTAGCTTACATTGTTTCATATATGTCTAAAGCTGAACGAGAAATGGGAATGCTTCTGAGTCATACATTAAATGAAATGAATGAAGGAAATAAAGATGCCAAGGAAAGTATGAAAAAACTTGGACAAGTGTACATGCAAAATCGTGAGGTATCTGCTCAAGAGAGTGTATATCGTGTTTGCAGTCTCAGATTGAAAGAATGTTCTAGAAAAGTGGAATTTATTCCTGTTGGACCTGATCCTATTAGAATGAGTTTACCTTTAAGCATTATAAAAACCAGACCTCAATGCAGTGATGATGATGATGCTCAGAATATCTGGATGCCTAGCAAACTAGACAAATATAAAGCCAGACCTACAAACCCAGATTTCAACAATATGTGCCTTGCAACGTTTTATTCTGATTATAGAGTTCTAACTACTTCTCAAATGACAAGTACAAGAAGTAAGAACATATTCAAGTTGTCCAATGATTTGGGATATATTCAGAAACGTACGCGTACTCAAGGTGCAATTGTAAGATATCCTCGATTCTCACCAACGATATCACCTGAAAGTTACTTTATGAGCATATTGCAACTTTTTCTACCATATTATTCAGATGAGCAATTAAAGCCTCCAGGATTTGAGACATATCAAGAGTTCTATGAGACAGGTTCTGTGAAAATATGTGGATGCAACTTGGAAAAAGTCAGTTCTATAGTTTGTACCAACCGACATAAATTTGAAATAAATGCAGATTTAATTGATCAAGCAAACACGTATATAGAACAGTTTGGTATACAGGAAGATGCATGGGGTCTCTTATGTCCAGAAAGTGAAGTAGAACGACTTGAACATCCTAGACAAAATGTAGATGTGGAAGATTGTGACGAAGATTTTGCTATTCCTGATCTCAATCCTGAGCCAAAAAAAGATGTCTACAGCATAGAATTTCGATCTGCAAAAATTTCCAAAGAAGATAGACATTCTCTTATGAGGTCTTTGAATGAGAAGCAAAAAAGTGTCCTTTACAAAATACGCCAATGGTGCTTAGATAGAGTGAATGGAAAACTGGTTGAACCTTTTCACATATTCATTACTGGAGGTGCTGGCACCGGAAAGAGTCATTTAGTTAAATGTCTTGACTATGAAGCAACACGTATACTAGCACGAATGATGCATCATCCTGACGACATCTCGGTATTGAAATTAGCTCCTACTGGAGTAGCTGCTTACAATATAAATGGTCATACTATACATAGTGCTTTTTCAATTCCAGTGAAGGCACAAATGCCGTATCAGCCCCTGAGTGAAGAGAAAATAAGTATTCTTCGCAATAAACTAGCTCAACTATAGATTTTAATCATAGATGAGGTATCGATGGTAGATCAGAAATTAATGTGCTATATCCACAGTCGTTTGCGCCAGATAAAACAATCACGTAATCAAGCTGCCTTTGCTGGTGTTTCAGTTATCGCTGTGGGAGACATGTATCAGTTACCTCCTGTTATGGGAAATCCTTTGTATAAAGACACACTTCATGGTGCATTGTGGAATGACAATTTCAAGAAAGTGGAGCTTAAAGACGTGATGAGACAAAAAGATGATACAGAATTTGCCTTTCTTCTGAATAGATTACGTGTAAAAGAACGTGATGACATTCTCTGTGATGAAGACCTAGCAATGCTAAAGTCCTGTGAAACTGGTGAAGTATGTGAAGATGCTCTCCACATTTATTCAAGAAACAAAGAAGTAGACGAATGGAACAAAAAATTATTACATAAAAAATGTACTAATGTAGTATGTATAAAAGCAGAAGACATTGAAAAAGATATAAAGAATAGAAGGAAAATTCGTGAAAAACCTTATACACGGGTCAAAACACAGTTGCCTAGTTATCTATGGATTGCAGTCAATGCAAGAGTTATGCTGCTGAAAAACATTGATGTTTGCAAAGGACTAACAAATGGATGTTTCGGAAATGTGGAAGAAATAATAATGGATCAAGCAAATTCTAAACCAGTTTGCATCAGGGTAAATTTTGACAAAGCTCATATTGGTATTCATTCAATTGAAAAGTCTGAAGAATTGATCGGAAATAAATATGTTAGGAAACAGTTTCCACTTAAACTTGCTTATGCATGTACTATTCATAAAGTACAGGGTCTGACGTTAGATGAAGCTGTGGTGTCACTGAAAAATACATTTCAATCTGGACAAGCATATGTTGGACTTAGTCGTGTAACTTCATTGTCTGGATTAGTTATAGAAAATTTTAATCCGAAAAGTATACACTGCAATCCAGAAATCAAAGAAAGCATGGATATTATGAATCTATTCATTGATGAAAACATATCTGAAGACAATGACAGTTGTAGTTTGTCTTTGATTTTGCACAATGTACAAGGATTAAGACAACATTTTAGAGATTTCCAATCCCAATTTCACATTGTAAATGCAGATGTTATTTGCCTGACAGAAACATGGATTAATGATGACAATGTCTTTGATGTTCTTATGGATAAATTTAGGTTTTATCATCAACCACGAAACAATTCATATTGTGAATCTGGTACCGCTAGTATATTTAAAGAATTGTCACATGGAGGTGTTGCAATGTACACCCAAAAGTTACATTCAAGTCGATTAAACATATCTGTTGACAACTTGGAATTTTTGGCAGTTCTTTTAACGAAACCTTTTTCTGTTGTTGTGTCAGTTGTATATCGACCTCCATCATATAATGTGAAATCATTTTGTAAATATCTAGACAATTTATTGAACGAATTAAGTAAAAGAAGTACGAGATGTATTGTTATGGGTGATTTTAATGAGGATTTATTGAAATGTTCTGGCCAGGCAAACCAACTAATGTGTAAAAGAGGTTACAAACAGCATGTTGTTAGTGCTACCACTGAGAATGGAACACTGATAGATCATGTTTACAGTAGAGGAATAGATTCCTTAGAAACACAAATTATCCCTACATATTACAGTTACCATGAGGCTATTAAGATTCTTATTTAATTAATTTGAAAATCAAGTAAATGAGATAATGGATTATGATATTCTTTGATAATATCATTTTTGGCAAAATTGATTGTACATAAAAGGAAATGAATATATTTTCATGTATATGCCATTTTGAATGTATAAAGAATTGGTATCCTATGTAAATTTGAATTCTGAGTTTTCTTACTGGATGTTTTCATTGTTTGTGGAAAGTCTTATCTTCTGTCTACTTCATTATATTCTTCCTCCCAGACCTTATGACCTGCGATCTGGTTACACTCTTTGAATGGCTTGCACTCACCCCACTTGCTGAAGTCACTCTTGACAGGTGATGGGGATGATTTGTTCTTAGGCCAGATAATCAGCATTTTGTATGGTTTTGGGACAGAACCTAGTTGCAGTTGTTTTAATTTAAATAATTTGTATTTCAGAGATTTATTTGTCAAACCATTTATTTGAAAATTATTAATGTTGTACCACCCGCAATTACGTATCTTAATTCCTAATTTCTTGCATTATTCACATTATTAAACCGATTTTTTCCCCTCTAGGAATAGATTTTTTGTTTAGTTTATTGATAGAAGTTTTTAAAACTGTACATTTACTTTATTTACTTCTGAACACTCCCGTATTATGGATTTATTTTCAGTCATTTAACATTTTACGTGACATGCATTGAGTAATTTATTATTTTTTTTTTCAGGAAATTTTTAGCTTTGTGATATTATTTACGTTAGTTGGTATATTTATACATAAGAAAGTGTTACTTTCCAGACCCCCTTTCTTTTCATTTAGTTTTATAAACAGTTGTAAAGACTTCTTTTTTATATAACACCTGAATAGATCCCTGTCATTTGATTGGTTGTTTGATATTGATCATTTGTCCCATTGCACTATGACGTCATCATTCGTGCAATTGTGGCTCCATTTACCGTGCAATTTTGGATCCATACGATTTGCTCCATTGCACGAACGCCGAGAGCCCGGCAGACTACGTACGTAAAACGCTTGCGTTTGCAGTGTGTTTCACGAACAGCGCGCTAGTGTTAGTAGCGCTGTTGATTTATTGCAATTCGCTGTTGATTTATTGCAATTTGATCTATTTTTTAGGTGTCATATAAAACAAATATTGAATGTTTTTTGCGTTCGTGAAATGGACAGAATATTTCATTCAGTGAAAAATGAAATTATTGATCCATTCAACTCGGCTGCGCCGCGTTGAATGGATCATTTAATCTTTCCCCTTATGAAATATTCTATCCATTGCACTCATAAACATTCATTATTTGTATAATGTATCATGAAATTTTGTAAAGAAGTGCAAAATATAGTAGTGAACCTTTGTAATGTTTATTTTTCCGTTTATTTTGATATATTCGAATTTTATTATTGTTGTATTGATGCATCTTTTTTTAATATTTCAAATGTGATTCCTGATATTTAGGTTCATCGTTGTGTTGTTGAATTCTATGATTCCTGTGTATATTGCATTGAAGGTAAGATATTCTTCAAAATCTTTCTGGAGGTAATTTTTTTTTTAATTTGGTTGTATTTTTCTAAGTACTAGGAATAAATTTTATTTTTGCTGCAATCGTAGGATAAATTTGAATGTTAACATTTTCAAATGTATGGTGAAATGTAAGAAAATGTTATGTTAATGTTTGTATAGTATTCGTACTTGTTATTTTGAAGTATTAGTAGGCTACAGTTTATTTATGTGGTTTTCATATTCATTTTAATATATTTTATTCAATTTGTGGTACCTGTCCTGTGATTAACTGTGTTGGTGAGGTCATTATTACCTGGTACTTTGTGTATGTAGAGTAATCTCTCAAATTTCTGCTAGGGAACCAAGCAATGATAATCATAACGGAAAGGAATGGGTGAATACAATAATACCAGAAGGGCCTGGGATAATGATAATAATGTGAATAGGATAGGAATAGGATAATGAATGAATTGATTGGCTTATTATTTTTTGAAGCATTCTAGCTTATTTAAAGGTTGACGTAAATATCAATATTATGTTGAACTAGCATGTACCAGCATGATTTAAAGTATTAGCAATAAAGTTTATTGCATTAAACTTTCACTGTAAAGAATGAAAATTAAGTATAAGGTCATATAGATAGTAGTACATTTTCATAAGTATGTTGTAAGATCTACAAGTAAAACAAATTGCAAATATAATAATGTAATAATGATAATGTCTTAAATGTTCTGTTAAATTTTGCTATTTTTTCTAAACTATCTACTACTAGTACTACTACTACTGCTAGGATGACTACTATTATTACTATTATAAGTACTACTATTATAACTAATATTAATACTGATACTATACTACAACTACTACTGTTTGTTATTAGTATTATTACATGGTATATTACCTTATTAGTACTAGTAGTAGTAATAGTAATAGTAGTCATATTAGTAGTAGTAGATTTAGAGATATTTGTGTCTCATTGAGGTTTGTATATCATTTGCATTAATAAAGATATAGAAAACGGACATAAAAAACAACAGCACACCAGTAGATTCTATAGTGCAACCTTAGAAAGGGACAGTTCCTTGAATAATTTATTGACAGTTGGGACTCCAACTCCTAAAACTCATTGGTTTATCATACGTATACTATATATTGTACAGTTGGTTATTTTACTTCAATTTTAGTTGTTTTTTAAAATAGAGATGATGTCTTCAGATGAAAATTGAAAAAGAAAAATAGTTTGTTATGTATATACATAACATATAATTTATTGTGTAGCTATTTTACCTCAATCTTTATTATTTTTGAATAGAAATGTCTTTATCCAAATCAACATTTAAAAAAAAACTTTTTTTATGTCTACATAAATGTAAACTATATACACTTTCCGTAAAAGAAAAGATGATTTATGAGGAAGTTGTTTGTACCTTAAATATTACATATCTATTACAAATGCTATTATCACTTTATGAAGTGGTCTTTAATCATGTTTTTGATATTGTGTGTGTGTGTGTGTATGTGTGTGTTTTCGTATTAATGCACAAGTATTTGTTAGAATCTAAAGTTTAGTGCAATTTGCCTTAATGTGAAGAATATTAAATTTTTGTTATGAATGACTTGTATTATATTTGATTTTAAGAGAAAATAAAGATTGTTAAAAATAAACAAAAAATAAAGGGCTATCAGCATTTTGGGTCAAAATGAGACTTTGAAATTAAAATCATCTACATTATATCAAAGAACATGAACCCATTTGTACATGTAATAGTTGCTACAGCAAACTTTTCTAAAGCTCAATATCAATGAAAATAGATGTGGCTGTCCGCGTTAAACTACAGTGTGTCAGTAAAACAAATCTTCATTGCAAGATATTTTTTTTAACCATGCAAAAGACAATTGTATTTCGAGAGAGGCTGAGGATGAAAAAAATAATTGAGAAGGAAAAAGAAAAAAAGTTGGCAAAGTAATCACTTAGTCAAAATGATTCCTCCTATTGAAAACCCTGCCTAAGCTCGACTAGCGGTTACACATGGGCTTTTTATTTTTTCTGGTCACATTTTGTTTCATAGCTGTTGTAACGCATTTTTGTAAGTGAATTACTTTTTATTTATTGCAATTAATAAATACGAAAATAAATTCCTTTCATGTTAACTTGAAATTTATGATGCAAGGAGTAAACAGAAAAAAGGTGGAAAGACTTTAAGAAAAGAACAGAAAGACTAGGGAGAGCCAGAGTGTAACACAATGGAGAAATCGAGAGAATTATAAAGACAGTGAAGACAGGAAACTAAACTGGTGAGATTATTAATAAAAAGAATAAGAAAAACAAGAAGGAGGAAGAGGAGAATGTGAAAAAGAAAAATACGAAAAAGGCCAAGAGAGACTTGGGACACTAGCCTTATAAAACAGAGAGGAAGGGGGAATACAAACATCCCAAGCAAGGAACTAAGCCTGGAAAAGACAAGCGGAGAGAGGGTCTTCCGGGCGCCGACTGTGTGCCGTGGGCGATATTTTTTCCTGCGGCCTAAATTGAGGTTTTTAATATTATCAATGACTTGAATGAAGAATATTTTACTGTTGGAATTGAGGTAGGCCCAAAAGCTATGACTAAATAAACACCATTTTTACCAATTATTTCATATAAAAATCAATTTCAAACGTGATAATTGAAGTCAAGTCTTTTCTTGATGGAATGAATTCCATTGTTGCCAAAAATTAAGAAGGAAAAAAAAAACGATATAGGAAAGTTGGACACAGGGTGAAATTCGAACACACGAGTTCCTGTTGCACAGACCGTATGCATAACCAATATACCACCGCGAGCTGCTGTGAGAAAAGGCACTCAAAAACAATTTATAGCGCGCGTTCATCGCTAACCTTACTTCCCCAGGGATTTTTCCACATTTTCGCCATAAGGTTTACACATGCTATGCCTCAATTTATGTTGTGAATAAACAATATTGCGTGCCGTGGTATGAAGTAGCAGTCAATCGTCCGAAGTATCCCCTTAACAATCCGCATAACAAATTAATCCTCATTGTGAAGCTGAATATATATACCGATAAGAAAACTAAAAGAGATAGGTCTATATTAAAATTAAGATATGACAAGCATCTCAAACAATAGATCTGACACAACTGGTTTCTTTAAGAAGAAGAAAAAAAAAAACGATATAGGAGAGTCGGACACAGGGTGAAATTCGAACACACGAGTTCCTGTTGCACAGACCGTATGCATAACCAATATACCACCGCGAGCTGCTGTGAGAAAGAGCACTCAAAAACAATTTATAACGGGCGTTCATCGCTAATCTTACTTCCCCAGGGATTTTTCCGCATTTTCGCCATAAGGTTTACACATGCTATGCCCCAATTTATGTTGTGAATAAACAATATTGCGTGCCGTGGTATAAAATAGCAGTCAATCGTCCGAAGTATCCCCTTAACAACAATCCGCATTACAAATTAATCCTCATTGTGAAGCTGAATATATATATATACCGATAAGAAAACTAAAAGAGATAGGTCTATATTAAAATTAAGATATGACAAGCATCTCAAACAATAGATCTGACACAATTGCTTTCTTTAAGAAGAAGGAGAAAAAAAAAAAAACGATATAGGAAAGTCGGACACCGGGTGAAATTCGAACACACGAGTTCCTGTTGTACAGACCGTATGCATAATCAATATGCCACCGCGAGCTGCTGTGAGAAAGAGCACTCAAAAACAATTTATAGCGGGCGTTCATCGCTAACCTTACTTCCCCAGGGATTTTTTCCGCATTTTCGCCATGAGGTTTACACATTCTATGCTCCAATTTATGTTGTGAATAAACAATATTGCGTGCCGTGGTATAAAGTAGCAGTCAGTCGTCCGAAGTATCCCCTTAACAACAATCCGCATTACAAATTAATCCTCATTGTGAAGCTGAATATATATATATATACCGATAAGAAAACTAAAAGAGATAGGCCTATATTAAAATTAGATATGACAAGCATCTCAAACAATAGATCTGACACAACTGCTTTGACCATGCAAAGAGAACTTTCACCACCAGAAATATGCCTACCATTTTCAAACACAATTGCTCAACAATAGGCTACGGGTTACCGATTTCCGACCCCCGGGTTTCCAACATGATAGACATTTTCGGTGGAAACGTTGAATCTTATTCCAACCGGCGTTTAAATTTACTCGAAATTTTCTGTTACAACATGAGCTTTAGGCCTATTTAGTATCTATCAAAAGAGAATTTCATTGCAGTCATTTTTGGACTATTTATAATGGCGTGTAATGTAGGCCTACGTGATGGAAAAAATTCTGCACCTTATTGTAAGACATTGGAAAATGAGGATTTTGTACGATAATTTCGCGCCGACGTCAACTGTTTTTACCAAACCTGGCAGACAGTCGTCAAATACATTTAGACAAAACCTGCCAAGTTCCAAACGCCTAGCTACAAGATTCGAGAATTGAAAGCAAACTGAATTTAATCCTCTATTTTCTCCATTATCATAGGACAGTCATGTTGCCAATTTCGTCATAGTGATGAAGTACATATGTTTTCCAACTATAGTTAAACCACTGTACTACTGTGGTTTAAAAACCATAGTTAATACACAGTGTTTGTAACCGTGGTTTTGAAATTGCTGAAAAACCATATTATTAAAACAGATTTGCCACAGGAAAATATCATTGATATCTAAAGGAGAATGAAATCCAAGCATCAGTGTGCTTTCAGAACAACAACATTAAACACTAAAAATTTGAACAAAATCGCACCTGTTCAAGATTTTGAAAGTTTAAGTAGATCATCATTATCCTTTAAATCAGCAACTCCACCAGCATCTGCAATGTCATCAGGAATAATTCTCCATTCATTTTGTACTCATTATATATCTAAGTAATTTTAGAACACTTCCATATTATTGAAAAATGTAAAGATAAAGAAAAGTGAAGTATAAAAACATATTTTAAAAAGATAAACAAAAAAGCAATTAACTGAATTTTGCAATGTTCCTGCAAAATAATTGTTTCTTTTAATGTTGGTGAATGTTTTGGCTCCTTTTATTTCATATCCTTTCTCATATTTCTCCTAGAGTGCGTTTAGTTACTCATACATTCTTTTATTTAGATATTATTTGCCAGGTCTTTTAGAAAAAAAAAAGTGGAAAAAAAATTATCTTTCAGAAGAAAACTTGAAATCATGAATCATAGAAATAAATATAAAAATACAATGGTTTTACAATGGTTATATGACTTAACTGCTTTGCATATGACAAAGTATCCCTTTGCCCCTCTGAGTAATACTCTGCCATGTTAATTTAGATATTATTTGCCAGGTCTTTTAGAAAGAAAAAAAAAGTGGAAAAAAATTATCTTTCAGGAAAACTTGAAATCATGAATCATAGAAATAAATATAAAAATACAACGGTTTTACAATGGTTATATGACTTAACTGCTTTGCATATGACAAAGTATCCCTTTGCCCCTAATACTCTGCCATGTCAAGAGCTTGGCGTTAAGCATCTATTAGGCTCAGACCAGTATCTCTCCTCACTTGGTCCTTTCATCTCAAGGCGCCTAGGTGGCCTTCTAGTATACTGAAGTCATTGTAATGTATTTGGTGAGGTAATCTTGACAGTGACATACGTATTATGGCCAAACCATTTTAGATGGCATCTTAAGATTTCTTGACAAATCGTTTCTGGATTTGAGACGTGGTCTAATATCTTCATTTCTAATTTTGTCCAGCACATGTACTCCTTCAATTGTTCTGAGGGATCTCATTTCAAATGAGTCAAATTTGTACCTAGCTCTCTTTTCTGAGAATCCATAATTATCCATCTGTTGCAGTTGGACAGATGAGAACTCTATAGATGAGAACCTTCAGAGATCTTCCTATATATCCTGATTTGACCATGAGGCGCCCTTAATCTGCCAAGGACCTTGGCCGATATTCTGAAAATGGCTTTATATTTTATCTTATCTTCACTGTGTTAATCGTCATAACAAATTTTAAAGGCGTACTTATGATCGATTTGAACTGCGCAAATGACCAACATACAAAACAAAATTGCTCGATATGAGCCAATTGTGTACGATATTTCTGATTCCTGTATGGCAATTAAAATAAGATAGAAGATAAAACAAATTTCAGAATACTGGGCGAACTGCTATAAAAATGCTTGTTTATATCAACTTCAGCCAAAAAGACTGTACTGCAAAGAAAAACGGATTAGTGAACTTTGCCAAAAATGGTCCCATTGAAAGAGATATCACTGTCCTGTAAAATGCTACTAAATGCAAATCATGTCAAATAAGATTCGAAATAAGTAATAACCCCGCTAGCACAAAACATAATGATATCATGATAATGTTACTTAAAGGTTATGAAAATGTTTTTAAAATGTTGAAATGTATGGTCTTATGATTATCAAGAAAATTTTTTTATATAAAATGTTAACAATAGTCTTAAGATATTTAAAAAATGTTTTTGCTATCTTGGAATCATTATTGCAATATTTCAAAAACATGAAAAGTTTTGGAGAAAATGTTTGAATAATGTTACCATTAAAACGCTATCAAATTAGAATGGGGTTATAATTCTGCTCTTGTGTAATCATAATGTTTGACCCGAAGGTTTTTTCACGTTAACGAATCAGATGTTACATAAGGTTGTACATAAACTACTGTGCACTGCATTCCATAATAGTCATAACAGTAAAAAAAAAAAATAAGAAAAAAAAAAAGACAGTTTATTACATTGATTGTGAGTGTGCATATATAATCATATTCAAAGGGGACAGTAATATACAAGGTAAAAACAAAATGAAAGGAAAATATTGACCCCCCCCCCCCTCCCCCCAATATGCGAGGCAAGTACTTTCATTCCAGAATACAGCTCATAGATATAACACGTGAATGCCGGGAAAAGGGAATTCTCAGATCATATCTTCCAATTAAAATTTCAACATGTTCCCGACTTGTGATTAGAAAATAAATACCACCTAACAATTACAGAATTTTATCATCTACAACAGGCTCGCAACTGGGTGAAAATCGAACAGATATATTGGAGGTGTGGCTCGAAAAACACAGGAATGTAAAATCAAGAATTAAGTAAAGGTCATTTCCCATTCCATAGAGAATTATACACGTAAAATGAGAAAAATTGACACGGCACTTTTGATCGTAAATTTAAACCATGATGACCTCATCAAAATGAATATAGTGATAGTGCACTGACTTTCAATTCATGTTAAATGTCAAGAAAAGTATTAGGATTGCAAATCGAATGAAAAAATGGCGTTTTTACTTTTTCTATAGTGTGCGCGCGCTAATATGGCGCTCGCGGACGCGGACGCGCGCAAAATTTTGAAATGCTTAAAATGGCCTGAAACGTGCGCAAAATGAATATGAGTCGATTCTGAGCATTTTTAATTTTTGCGCGAGCGCTGACGGTTAGGATAGTAATATAACATTTAAAAAGAAAGCAAACGGAAAAAAAAATTGCCCCCTTCCCTCCAGGACTCGAACAAGGGACCTTGAGCATGTGAGGCAAGTGCTTTGAAGGTATACCTGAAAACAGCTCATAGAGATAACACGTTGATTCAAAACGGAATTCTAATATCAGGTTTTCGACTCAAAATTTCACATGTTTTTGACATTTGATTAAAAAACATATGAATGCAAAAGAAAGAGAATTTTCTCAGCTGCAACATACTTAAAGATGGGCGAAAATCAAGCAGAAATAAGGAAGATGTTGATCAAAGAAGACGAGAATGTACAATCAAGAATTACATAAAGGTCATGTCCCATAGAGAATACACGCAAATTGAGAAAAATTGACATTGTACCTTTAATCGTGAATTTAGACCATGATGTCGTCATCAAAATGAGTAACAATGATAAAATATTTGTAGAGAATTGTCTGAGCTACAACATATTGAAATCTCAGCGAAAATTGATGAATATTAAGCGAGATAGTCTCGGTTAAAGGTAAAAAATATGACGTCATTATTGAAAAAATGAAATTTTGACTTCACCTGAGAATATGACGACGTTCCGACTGCTCGACCCCCGAATTTTTTTCGTGAATTCAAATCTCCATTTCATAGGCTTTCAGAAAATGCAAAAAAATTGGGGGGTCCCCATGCTATTTAATGAGCTATGGCAGATTTCAAAAGGGCATGTTTTTGCATGTTTTTACGTTATTTGCCCCATAGACGCACGCACGGATTTTGAACTTTGACGCGCGCGTGCGGCCTTATGATCAGTTGAAATCGACTTTCAATTGTTGTGAATGGTTAAGAAAAGTATTAGGATCGCAAATCAAGTGAAAAAACGGTGTTTTTACGTTTTCTTTGGTGTGCGCGCGCAAATGTGGCGCGCGCGGACGCGGACGCGCGCAAATTTTTGAAATGCTTAAAATGGCCTGAAACGTGTGCAAAATGAATATGAGTCGATTCTGAGCATTTTTAATTTTTGCGCGCACACCGACGCGCGGACGTACGCGTACGCGCGCGTCTAAATGAATGAAATTATTCAGATTGATATGAATATTCATCATGCTAAGTATGAATGAGAAATGACATTCCGTTAAGAAGATATGATCATGAAATGATATTTACAAAATGGCGCCTGGATGACGTCACGATGATCTGATGAACTTGAAAATGAGTAAAAAACCGAGATCTCGTAAGGACTGATAATTCATGAAAATTTGACAGAAAATGACAGGGCCAGTTTTGAGATTTCGACTGCACAAAAAAGTGGGTACCAATAAAGAGAATAATTAAAAACGAGAATAGAATTCGTCATAGACTCGTGACGAATTAGGTGGTCTGTCGGCATCTTTTAGGTTTCGACATGGATTGTGATAAATTCGTTGGTAAGACTTTTGATAAAATTTTTACGCCTCGATAGGAGACTAACGTCATAGAAATTGGATGGTTTGATATCGCAGAATACTTAAAAGATGATCCAAAGCTTGAATTCACCTTAACGAATCAGATTTTCTATAGGGTTATACATAAACTACTGTGCGCTGCATTGCTATTGTCATAACGGGCCAAAATCAGCAGTTTATTTCATCGACTGTGACTGTATATGTAATCATATAGTTAAAGAGGATAGTAATATAACATGTAAAAAGAAAGCAAACGGAAAAAAAAATTGCCCCCTTCCCTCCGGGACTCGAACCAGGGACCTTGAGCATGTGAGGCAAGTGCTTTGAAGGTATACCTGAAAACAGCTCATAGAGATAACACGTTGATTCAAAACGGAATTCTAATATCAGGTTTTCCAGTCAAAATTTCACATGTTTTCGACATTTGATTAAAAAACATATGAATGCATAAGATAGAGAATTTTCTCAGCTGCAACATACTTAAAGATGGGCGAAAATCAAGCAGAAATAAGGAAGATGTTGATCAAAGAAGACGAGAATGTAGAATCAAGAATTACATAAAGGTCATGTCCCATAGAGAATACACGCAAATTGAGAAAAATTGACATTGTACCTTTAATCGTGAATTTAGACCATGATGTCGTCATCAAAATGAGTAACAATGAATAAATATTTGTAGAGAATTGTCTCAGCTACAACATATCGAAATCTCAGCGAAAATTGATGAATATTAAGCGAGATAGTCTCGGTTAAAGGTAAAAAATATGACGTCATTATTGAAAAAATGAAATTTTGACTTCACCTGAGAATATGACGACGTTCCGACTGCTCGACCCTCAAATTTTTTTCGTGAATTCAAATCTCCATTTCATAGGCTTTCAGAAAATGCAAAAAAATTGGGGGGTCCCCATGCTATTTAATGAGCTATGGCAGATTTCAAAAGGGCATGTTTTTGCATGTTTTTACGTTATTTGCCCCATAGACGCGCGCACGGATTTTGAACTTTGACGCGCGCGTGCGGCCTTATGAGGAGTTGAAATCGACTTTCAATTGTTGTGAATGGTTAAGAAAAGTATTAGGATCGCAAATCAAGTGAAAAAACGGTGTTTTTACGTTTTCTTTGGTGTGCGCGCGCAAATATGGCGCGCGCGGACGCGGACGCGCACAAATTTTTGAAATGCTTAAAATGGCCTGAAACGTGTGCAAAATGAATATAAGTCGATTCTGAGCATTTTTAATTTTTGCGCGCGCACCGACGCGCGGACGTACGCGTACGCGCGCGTCTAAATGAATGGAATTGTTCAGCTTGATATGAATATTCATCATGCTAAGTATGAATGAGAAATGACATTCCGTTAAGAAGATATGATCATGAAATGATATTTACAAAATGGCGCCTGGATGACGTCACGATGATCTGATGAACCTGAAAATGAGTAAAAAAGCGAGATCTCGTAAGGACTGATAATTCATGAAAATTTGACAAAAAATGACAGGTCCCAGTTCTGAGATTTCGACTGCACAAAAAAGTGGGTACCAATAAAGAGAATAATTAAAAATAATAAAGAAGATTCTGACGAATTGAAAAGGTGATCTGTCAAAGATGACAGACCACCTAATAATTAAAACGAGAATAGAATTCGTCATAGACTCGTGACGAATTAGGTGGTCTGTCGGCATCTTTTAGGTTTCGACATGGATTGTGATAAATTCGCTGGTAAGACTTTTGATAAAATTTTTACGTCTCGATAGAGACCAACGTCATAGAAATTGGAGGTTTGATATCGCAGAATACTTAAAAGATGATCCAAAGCTTGAATTCACCTTAACGAATCAGATTTTCTATAGGGTTATACATAAACTACTGTGCACTGCATTTGCAATTGTCATAACGGGCCAAAATCAGGCAGTTTATTTCATTGACTGTGACTGTATATGTAATTATATAGCTAAAGAGGATAGTAATATAACATGTAAAAATAAAGCAAACGGAAAAAAAAATTGCCCCCTTCCCTCCGGGACTCGAACCAGGGACCTTGAGCATGTGAGGCAAGTGCTTTGAAGGTATACCTGAAAACAGCTCATAGAGATAACACGTTGATTCAAAACGGAATTCTAATATCAGGTTTTCCAGTCAAAATTTCACATGTTTTCAACATTTGATTAAAAAACATATGAATGCCTAAGATAGAGAATTTTCTCAGCTGCAACATACTTAAAGATGGGCGAAAATCAAGCAGAAATAAGGAAGATGTTGATCAAAGAAGACAAGAATGTAGAATCAAGAATTACATAAAGGTCATGTCCCATAGAGAATACACGTAAAATTAGAAAAATTGACATTGTACCTTTAATCGAGAATTTAGACCATGATGTCGTCATCAAAATGAGTAACAATGAATAAAATATTTGTAGAGAATTGTCTCAGCTACAACATATCGAAATCTCAGCGAAAATTGATGAATATTAAGCGAGATCGTCTCGGTTAAAGATAAAAAATATGACGTCATAATTGAAAAAATGAAATTTTGACTTTACCTGAGAATATGACGACTTTCCGACTGCTCGACCCTCAAATTTTTTTCGCGAATTCAAATCTCCATTTCATAGGCTTTCAGAAAATGCGAAAAAAATGGGGGGTCCCCATGCTATTTAATGAGCTATGGCAGATTTCAAAAGGGCATGTTTTTGCATGTTTTTACGTTATTTGCCCCATAGACGCGCGCACGGATTTTGAACTTTGACGCGCGCGTGCGGCCTTATGAGGAGTTGAAATCGACTTTCAATTGTTGTGAATGGTTAAGAAAAGTATTAGGATCGCAAATCAAGTGAAAAAACGGTGTTTTTACGTTTTCTTTGGTGTGCGCGCGCAAATATGGCGCGCGCGGACGCGGACGCGCGCAAATTTTTGAAATGCTTAAAATGGCCTGAAACGTGTGCAAAATGAATATGAGTCGATTCTGAGCATTTTTAATTTTTGCGCGCGCACCTGACGCGCGGACGTACGCGTACGCGCGCGTCTAAATGAATGGAATTATTCAGATTGATATGAATATTCATCATGCTAAGTATGAATGAGAAATGACATTCCGTTAAGAAGATATGATCATAAAATGATATTTACAAAATGGCGCCTGGATGACGTCACGATGATCTGATGAACTTGAAAATGAGTAAAAAACCGAGATCTCGTAAGGACTGATAATTCATGAAAATTTGACAAAAAATGACAGGGCCAGTTCTGAGATTTCGACTGCACAAAAAATGGGAACCAATAAAAAGAATAATTAATAATAAAAATAATAATGAAAGAAAATTCTGACGAAATTAAAAGGTGATCTGTCAAAGATGACAGACCACCTAATAACGAGAATAGAATTCGTCAAAGACTCGTGACGAATTAGGTGGTCTGTTGGCGTCTTTTAGGATTTGACATGGACAGTGAGAAAGTCAATGGTAAAGACTATTGATCAATATTTACGTCTGAATAGGGGACTAACATAAGAGAAATTGGACGTTTTGATATCGCAGTATAATGAAAGGTTGAACAAATGGTTTATTTCACGTTAACGAATCAGATGTTCAATAGGGTTGTACATAAACTACTGTGCACTGCATTGCAATTGTCATAACGGGCCAAAATCAGCAGTTTATTTCATCGACTGTGACTGTATATGTAATCATATAGTTAAAGAGGATAGTAATATAACATGTAAAAATAAAGCAAACGGAAAAAAAATTGCCCCCTTCCCTCCGGGACTCGAACCAGGGACCTTGAGCATGTGAGGCAAGTGCTTTGAAGGTATACCTGAAAACAGCTCATAGAGATAACACGTTGATTCAAAACGGAATTCTAATATCAGGTTTTCCAGTCAAAATTTCGACATGTTTTCGACATTTGATTAAAAAACATATGAATGCATAAGATAGAGAATTTTCTCAGCTGCAACATACTTAAAGATGGGCGAAAATCAAGCAGAAATAAGGAAGATGTTGATCAAAGAAGACGAGAATGTAGAATCAAGAATTACATAAAGGTCATGTCCCATAGAGAATACACGTAAAATGAGAAAAATTGACATTGTACCTTTAATTGTGAATTTAGACCATGATGTCGTCATCAAAATGAGTAACAATGAATACATATTTGTAGAGAATTGTCTCAGCTACAACATATCGAAATCTCAGCGAAAATTGATGAATATTAAGCGAGATAGTCTCGGTTAAAGGTAAAAAATATGACGTCACTATTGAAAAATTGAAATTTTGACTTTACCTGAGAATATGACGACTTTCCGACTGCTCGACCCTCAAATTTTTTTCGTGAATTCAAATCTCCATTTCATAGGCTTTCAGAAAATACAAAAAAATTGGGGGGTCCCCATGCTATTTAATGAGCTATGGCAGATTTCAAAAGGGCATGTTTTTGCATGTTTTTACGTTATTTGCCCCATAGACGCGCGCACGGATTTTGAACTTTGACGCGCGCGTGTGGCCTTATGAGTAGTCGAAATCGACTTTCAATTGATGGAATTGTTAAGAAAAGTATTAGGAATCGCAAATCCAGTGAAAAAACGGCGTTTTTACGTTTATTTGGACTGTGCGCGCGCAATATGGACGCGCATGCGACGCGGACGCGCGCAAATTTTTGAAATGCTTAAAATGGCCTGAAACGTGTGCAAAATGAATATGAGTCGATTCTGAGCATTTTTAATTTTTGCGCGCGCGCTGACGCGCGGACGTACGCGTACGTGCGCGTCTTAATGAATGAAATTATTCAGATTGATATGAATATTCATCATGCTAAGTATGAATGAGAAATGACATTCCGTTAAGAAGATATGATCATGAAATGATATTTACAAAATGGCGCCTGGATGACGTCACGATGATCTGATGAACTTGAAAATGAGCAAAAAACCGAGATCTCGTAAGGACTGATAATTCATGAAAATTTGACAGAAAATGACAAGGCCAGTTCTGAGATTTCGACTGCACAAAAAAGTGGGTACCAATAAAGAGAATAAATAAAAAAGAAAATTCTGACGAATTGAAAAGGTGATCTGTCAAAGATGACAGACCACCTAATAATAAAGAAGATTCTGACGAATTGAAAAGGTGATCTGTCAAAGATGACAGACCACCTAATAATGAAAGAAAATTCTGACGAAATTAAAAGGTGATCTGTCAAAGATGACAGACCACCTAATAATAATGAAAGAAAATTCTGACGAAATTAAAAGGTGATCTGTCAAAGATGACAGACCACCTAATAACGAGATTTAATTCGTCATTTGATCAGACGAATTAGGTGGTCTGTCGTCTTTTTGATATGGATATGATATCTATGATTATGAAAGGTATATCACAGTTGGCCTTTTATTCATCATTTTCATCATCAGGGTTTGTATCACAGTCAACATTACTATCTCATTATCATGGTCATGAAGAGGATTATAGTCATTCCCAATTAAAGTCCCCATTGAGAGAAAATTTACAAAGAGGAAACAGCCCTGATAAAACGTGTTTTGTCAACGTTCTGAAAAACGTTTTGTGAACGTTTATTAAAGACAAGAATGTAGCAGACATAATAAAAATGTTTTGTAAACGATTTATGAACCTTCTGAAAATGTTTTGCGAACGTTTTTTTAAAGACGAAGACGTAGCAGACGTGATAAAAACGTTTTGTGAACGTTTACTAAAGACTTAAACGCAGCGGACGTAATAAAAACGTTTTTTGAACGTTATGAAAACTTTTTTGTGAACTTTCTGAAAACATTTTGTGAACATTTATTAAAAATGAAGCTGAAGCGGAACTAATAAAAATGTTATATAAACGTTTCATGAACGTTCTGAAAATGTTTTGTTAACATTTATTACAGACAAAGACGTAGCGGACCTACTAAATATGTTTTGTGAACGTTCTGTAAACGTTTTGTCAACATTATGAAAACATTTTGTGAACTTTTAAGACATAACAGTCCTAATACAAACATTTTGTAAACGTTTTGTCAACGTTCAGAAAATGTTTTGAAAACGTTTATTAAATACGAAGACATAGCAGACCTAACAAAATGTTTTCTGAACGTTCTAAAAACGTTTTGCGAACGTTTATAAAAGACGAAGACATAGCAGACCTAATAAAAACGTTTTGTTAATGTTTTATGAACGTTCTGAAATCGTTTTGTGAACGTTTATTAAAGACGAAAACGTAGTGGACCGAATAAAAACGTTTTGTTAACGTCTTGTGAATGTTAATTAAAAACGAAAACATAGCGGACCTAAAGAAAACATATTGGAAACATTTTGTGAACGTTCTAAAAATATTGTGTGAACGTTTATTCAAGACGAAGACGAAGACGTTCACAAAACGTTCTGAAAACGTTTTGTGAACGTTTATTAAAGACGAAGACGTAGCAGACCTAATAGAAACGTTTTGTGAACGTTCCAAAAATGTTTGGTGAACGTTTATTAAAGACAAAGACGCAGCAGACCTAATAAAAACGTTTTGTGAACGTTTATTAAAGTCGAAGACGAAACGGATCTAATTTAAATGTTTTGTAACAATTATTAAAGACAAAGATGTAGCAGACCTAATAAATGTGTTCTAAGAACGTTCTGAAACGTTTTGTGTTGGGTAATCTATTTGCTGTCTAATCACCAGTTTATCTAATGTTCGATGACCTGATGAACTTGAAAAATATTCAGGTCTGAGAAGGGGACTAGCATCACAGACACAGGACGATTTGATTTTTAGTATTATGCAAAGTTAACCCTAAAGGTTCAATACACGTTCATGAATCATATTTGCAATAGGGTTGTACATAAACTAATGTACACGGCATTGCATTAGACATAACACGCAAAATAACGCAGTTATGGCATTGTTTGTAATTGTATGTGTAAACGTAGTCGATGAAGATGGTAATATGAAAGGGCAAAAAATGTAAAAAAAAAAAAAAAAAAAAAATTGACACCGCCGTCGCCGGGAGTCGAACCAGGGACCATGAGGATGTGAGTTCAGTGCTTTACCGATGGACCAGAATATAGTCCATAGAGATAACACGTAGATGGAAAATGGGATTCCTTAATTATATCTTCCAGTTGAAATTTCGATATGTTCCTGACATCTGATTAAAAAATAAATGGCACACTTACGATAGAGAATTTTCTCAGCTACAACTTACTTGAAACTGGGCGAAAATCGAGCAGAAATAAAGGAGCTGTTGCTCAAAAAAGATGGGAATGTAGAATCAAGAATTAGAAAAAGGTCATGTCCCATAGACAATACACGCAAAATGTGAAAAAATGACATGCCTCCGTTTATCGTAAAATAAGACCATGATGCAGTTCTCTAAATGAAAAATAAAGGCAATTGGTATATAAGAGCATTGTCTCAGCTACAACATACTGAAATCCCGGCGAAAATCGACCAACCATAAGCGAGATAGTCTTGATTAAAGGTAAAAAACATGACGTCATAATTGAAAAAATGAAATTTTGAGTTCACATGAGAATATGGTAACGTTCCGACTGTTCGACCCCCAATTTTTTTTCATGAATTCAATTCTTCAATTCATAGGCTTTCAGAAAATGTAAAAAAATGGGGGGTCTCCATGCTTTTTAACGAGCTATGGCGGATTTTAAAGGGGCATGTTTTTGCATGTTTTTACGTTATTTGCCCCATAGACGCGCGCACGGATTTTAAATTTTGACGCGCGCGTGCGGCGATATGGTCAGTTGAAATCGATTCTAATTTGATGGAAATGGTCAAGAAATGTCTCAGAATTGCAAATCAAGTGAAAAAATGGCGTTTTTACGTTATTTACGAGTTGCGCACGCGCAAAACGCGCGCACGAGCGCTTACGCGCGGAAATTTTTGAAATGCTTAAAATGCCCTGAAATGGATTTTGGTTTGATCGATGAGTGATTTTGAGCATTTTTAAATTTTGCGCGCGCACTGACGCACGGACGTACGCGTACGCGCGCGTTTAAAAGGTTGGGATTGTTCAGATTGATATGAATATTCATCATGCTAAATATGAATGAAAAATGACATTCGGTTATGAAGATATGATCATGAGATGATTTTTACAAAATGGCGCCTAGATGACGTCACGATGACCCGATAAACTTCAAAATGACTAAAAATCCGAGATCTCGTTATGACTGATGATTCCTGAAAATTTGACGAAAAATGATTGAGCCAGTTCTGAGATCTCGACTGCACAAAAAAGTGGGTACCAATAAAAAGAATAATTAATGAAGAATAAAGAAAATTCTGACGAAATTAAAAGGTGATCTGTCATAATATGACAGACCACCTAATAATGAAAGAAGATTCTGACGAAATGAAAAGGTGATCTGTCAAAGATGACAGACCACCTAATTAATAATAATAAAAATAATAATAATAATGAAAGAAAATTCTGACGAAATTAAAAGGTGATCTGTCAAAGATGACAGACCACCTAATGAAAGAAAATTCTGACGAAATTAAAAGGTGATCTGTCAAAGATGACAGACCACCTAATAAAAACGAGAATAGAATTCGTCATAGACTCGTGACGAATTAGGTGGTCTGTTGGCATCTTTTAGGTTTCGACATGGATTGTGATAAATTCTTTGGTAAGACTTCTGATAAAATTTTTTACGCCTCGATAGGAGACTAACGTTATAGAAATTGGATGGTTTGATATCGCAGAATACTTAAAAGATGATCCAAAGCTTGAATTCACCTTAACGAATCAGGTTTTCTATAGGGTTATACATAAACTACTGTGCGCTGCATTGCTATTGTCATAACGGGCCAAAATCAGCAGTTTATTTCATCGACTGTGACTGTATATGTAATCATATAGTTAAAGAGATAGTAATATAACATGTAGAAATAAAGCAAACGGAAAATAATTGCCCCCTTCCTTCCGGGACTCGAACCAGGGACCTTGAGCATGTGAGGCAAGTGCTTTGAAGGTATACCTGAAAACAGCTCATAGAGATAACACGTTGATTCAAAACGGAATTCTAATATCAGGTTTTCCACTCAAAATTTCACATGTTTTCGACATTTGATTAAGAAACACATGAATGCATAAGATAGAGAATTTTCTCAGCTGCAACATACTTAAAGATGGGCGAAAATCAAGCAGAAATAAGGAAGATGTTGATCAAAGAAGACAAGAATGTAGAATCAAGAATTACATAAAGGTCATGTCCCATAGAGAATACACGCAAATTGAGAAAAATTGACATTGTACCTTTAATCGTGAATTTAGACCATGATGTCGTCATCAAAATGAGTAACAATGATAGCATATTTGTAGAGAATTGACTCAGCTACAACACATTGAAATCTCAGCGAAAATTGATGAATATTAAGCGAGATAGTCTCGGTTAAAGGTAAAAAATATGACGTCATTATTGAAAAAATGAAATTTTGACTTCACCTAAGAATATGACGACGTTCCGACTGCTCGACCCTCAAATTTTTTTCGTGAATTCAAATCTCCATTTCATAGGCTTTCAGAAAATGCAAAAAAATTGGGGGGTCCCCATGCTATATAATGAGCTATGGCAGATTTCAAAAGGGCATGTTTTTGCATGTTTTTACGTTATTTGCCCCATAGACGCGCGCACGGATTTTGAACTTTGACGCACGCGTGCGGCCTTATGAGGAGTTGAAATCGACTTTCAATTGTTGTGAATGGTTAAGAAAAGTATTAGGATCGCAAATCAAGTGAAAAAACGGTGTTTTTACGTTTTCTTTGGTATGCGCGCGCAAATATGGCGCGCGCGGACGCGGACGCGCGCAAATTTTTGAAATGCTTAAAATGGCCTGAAACGTGTGCAAAATGAGTATGAGCCGATTCTGAGCATTTTTAATTTTTGCGCGCGCGCTGACGCGCGGACGTACGCGTACGTGCGCGTCTAAATGAATGGAATTATTCAGATTGATATGAATATTCATCATGCTAAGTATGAATGAGAAATGACATTCCGTTAAGAAGATATGATCATGAAATGATATTTACAAAATGGCGCCTGGATGACGTCACGATGATCTGATGAACTTGAAAATGAGTACAAAACCGAGATCTCGTAAGGACTGATAATTCATGAAAATTTGACAAAAAATGACAGGGCCAGTTCTGAGATGCACAAAAAATGGGTACCAATAAAGAGAATAATTAAAAATAATGAAAGAAGATTCTGACGAAATGAAAAGGTGATCTGTCAAAGATGACAGACCACCTAAAAAGAAAATTCTGACGAATTGAAAAGGTGATCTGTCAAAGATGACAGACCACCTAATTACTCATGAAGAATCTATGA
>CM057164.1:13835394-13856680 GCA_029962745.1 Echinometra lucunter
AGAACTCGGAAATACAATAAAGAACGAATGAAAAGAAACGAGATCAGGCAAAGGTAGAAAAATGCCAACAAGGAAGAAAATCATATTTTCAAATGCAAAGGCACGTCAAATAAAAACAAAAGTAAAAAAAAGTTTAAGTATCATTGTGATCTTTATTGGAAAATTGAAGTAAACAAAAGAGAAAGAAAGACAGAAGCAAAGTACAGACAAGATGAAAAAGCAGGTTACTACTATGAGAGACAAATACCATTCAGATTCACATTATAGAAACAAAACTATTAGTTCAAAGAAACAGAAATATTGGGCTGATGAATGTTACAAGAACAAAAAAATGCCTTGAGGAATCGATACCAAAGAATGACAATTTCAGGCAAAAACATAAAGCCTAAGTTAGACTTACAGATAAATATCAAAAGATGAAAATTCAGGCGAAAGCATAAGCCTATGTTGGACTTAAATACAGAAAGATCCAAATTTCAGGCGAAAGTATAAAGCCTACGTTGGACTGAAATATAAGAAAGATCCAATTTCATTCAGGCGAAAGCATAAAGCCTACGTTGGACTTAAATACAAGAAAGATCCAAATTTCAGGGAAAAGCACAAAGCCTATGTTAGACTTGCATGTAGATATCAGAACAATGAAAATTTTAGGCAAAAACACAAACTAGTTATGAAAATCCTGTCTAGATCTAGATATAGCAACCAAAATGTAAGGCAAAAGAAACTGATGAGTTTAAGAATGAAATAAAAAAAGAATAGACAAATATAGACAAAAAGTAAAGGAACAGAATCTGAGAAGGACTGTTTGTTAAGAAATTGAGAATGTCCAAGTTTGATAATGTACTACAGGAGTTTAGGGAGATTATATCTCATGGCCCAGAATTTATTTGCTCGGTGTGTTTTTCAAACTTCTTTTTGAGAACCAAGTGCTAAGATGTATAAAACACAAATATAAGCTTCAGACATGTATAAGTGAAAACTATTTGCATGACTGTTTGCACTTCAGAATGCAGTTCAAACTGTCAGATATGCAATCACCTAGATCATCATTATGGATATGCTATACTTGTCACAAAAGTTGCTGTCTGGAAAGGTACCTGCAGAAGCAAACATGAATAATTTGCAATTACATGAAGTTCCACAAGAACTTGCCCAATTAAACCACTGGAACAGCATTGATTGCATTAAATATCCCTTTCATGAAGTTAATGGCCTTGTCTAGAGGTGGTCAAAATGGAGTTCATGGCCCAAGAGTGTGTGTTCCTTCAAACAACTATTGATACAGTGCAGACATTGCCTAGACCACCAACAGAAGATCAGTTAATCCGTGTTAAGCTGAAAAGGAAAATTAAATCATACAAAGGTCATTATGAGTACAAATTGTGGACAAATCTAAGTTGCTAAGTGCTCTTAACTATTTGAAAGCAAATAAGTATTATTTTGATATTACTGTGAATGATGAGTGGGAAAATTCACTTGAACGGATTGAAAAAGATAATGTAGGAGAAGTATTGGAAATGTCTAGTAAAGCTTGTTTGTTAAAAGCATTGGAAGGAGTGTTGAAGGTTTAGATAGTTTTTTGTCCCCAGACAAAAAAAGTTAATGACAACATAGAAGACAAGAATGACCTACTCACTGACAAGTCAGATGCCAATGGGGAATGAAGATGATGAAGAGCGATTACAGGGATTCACTTAGATCATGTTTACAGCCAGCTGATATCGGACAAGAAATTTTGGATCAATATTTTGATGACATCATATGTTGTTCTCCTTGTGAGGGAAAAGCCCTGTATCAATTCTGCAAGATGTAAAGTAACGAGGCCAAATGTTTTCCATTGTTATTTCCTCAGGGTCAACCACATTTCATGATAGCAGAAATGAAAAGATACCTTTAGGACGCTATTGGCAGAACCGACTGATGCATGTCGATAACCGATTTGCTCAAAATACAGATTATATCTTTTATGCGCAGTATATTTATGAAATTCAACAAGTTCTATCACAAGTTTCTATTGCATTGAGACAAAGTCGAAACAAAAAAGATGACTCTTCTTCATAACTGCTTCAGATTTGAAAAATGCTGAGAAGTTCAGAGCATACTGAAATCAAAGGTTATAAATTTTCTTAAACAAATTCGTGTGAACACCTCCTTACTGGCAAAAGACCAGAAAGACATCTTGCAATGGTTAGGCAATTGGGTCAACCTACATTTTTGCATCATTCTTTGTGCTGACATGGAAATGGCCAGAAATAATTAATACATTGTTTGATACAAAAGGGAGACACCACGCAATCAAGTGAATTAGATTGGAACGAAAATGTAATCTTATAAAATCAAATCCAGTGACAGTAGCAAGAATGTTTGATAAAAGATTTCATACGTTTGTGAATAAAGTCATATTGTCTCCCGCTGCACCAATAGGAAAGATAATTGATTACGTATATCGTATGGAGGTCCAATCCCGGGGTAGTCTCCATGTCCATTCTTTGTGGTGGGTTGAGCACGCTCCAAATTAGGAATTGATGATGATAATGATGTTGTAGATTCATAGATAAGTACATTTCATGCCAGAAACCTGAAGAAGATCCAGAACTATACGAGATAATCTCTGTACAACAACACAGTAATAAGCATTCTAAAACTTGCAGAAAAGAAAGGAACAAATGTAGATTTAATTTCCCAAGACCCACCCTCTGAGAAAACATTCATTGTGAAACCTGTTGAAGAGAAAAAAAAACACAAAGTGTGTCAAAACTAACAGTGACGTACAGGATGAGAGCCATGTTGATTCCTCTGAAAAAATAAAAAGCAATGCAAAGGAATTGTTGAATTCTGTCAAAGATGCATTATCTGATGGGACTGAGTACAAAATGCAAGACATCTCTTTGAAAAACTTGGCATTACACAGAATCAGTTCGAGAGTGCACATAATGAAATTGCCTCACAGGAGAGTATAGTCATCAAAAGAAAGCCACAAGATGTTTGGATAAACCAATTTAATCCCAAGTTACTTCGAGCCTGGAATGCAATATGGATTTACAGTAGTAACAAATGCATATGCACGCGTAGCTTACATTGTTTCATATATGTCTAAAGCTGAACGAGAAATGGGAATGCTTCTGAGTCATACATTAAATGAAATGAAGGAAGGAAATAAAGATGCCAAGGAAAGCATGAAAAAACTTGGACAAGTGTACATGCAAAATCGTAAGGTATCTGCTCAAGAGAGTGTATATCGTGTTTGCAGTCTCAGATTGAAAGAATGTTCTAGAAAAGTGGAATTTATTCCTGTTGGACCTGATCCTATTAGAATGAGTTTACCTTTAAGCATTATAAAAAACCAGACCTCAATGCAATGATGATGATGATGCTCAGAATATCTGGATGCCTAGCAAACTAGACAGATATAAGCCAGACCTACAAACCCAGAATTCACAATATGTGCCTTGCAACGTTTTATTCTGATTATAGAGTTCTAACTACTTCTCAAATGGCAAGTACAAGAAGTAAAAACACATCCAAGTTATCCAATAATTTAGGATATATTCAGAAACGTACGCATACTCAAGGTGCAATTGTAAGATATCCTCGATTCTCACCAACGTTTTATTCTGATTATAGAGTTCTAACTACTTCTCAAATGACAAGTACAAGGAGTAAAAACACATTCAAGTTGTCCAATAATTTAGGATATATTCAGAAACGTACGCGTACTCAAGGTGCAATTGTAAGATATCCTCGATTCTCACCGATATCACCTGAAAGTTACTTTATGAGCATATTGCAACTTTTTCTACCTTATTATTCAGATGAGCAATTAAAGCCTCCAGGATTTGAGACATATCAAGAGTTCTATGAGACAGGTTCTGTGAAAATATGTGGATGCAACTTGGAAAAAGTCAGTTCTATAGTTTCTACCAACCGACATAAATTTGAAATAAATGCAGATTTAATTGATCAAGCAAACACGTATATAGAACAGTTTGGTATACAGGAAGATGCATGGGGTCTCTTACGTCCAGAAAGTGAAAGTAGAACGACTTGAACATCCTAGACAAAATGTAGATGTGGAAGATTGTGATGAAGATCTTGCTATTCCTGATCTCAATCCTGAGCCAAAAAAGATGTCTACAGCATAGAATTTCGATCTGCAAAAATTTCCAAAGAAGATAGGACATTCTCTTATGAGGTCTTTGAATGAGAAGCAAAAAAGTGTCCTTTACAAAATACGCCAATGGTGCTTAGATAGAGTGAATGGAAAACTGGTTGAACCTTTTCACATATTCATTACTGGAGGTGCTGGCACCGGAAAGAGTCATTTAGTTAAATGTCTTGACTATGAAGCAACACGTATACTAGCACGAATGATGCATCATCCTGACGACATCTCGGTATTGAAATTAGCTCCTACTGGAGTAGCTGCTTACAATATAAATGGTCATACCATACATAGTGCTTTTTCAATTCCAGTGAAGGCACAAATGCCGTATCAGCCCCTGAGTGAAGAGAAAATAAGTATTCTTCGCAATAAACTAGCTCAACTACATATTTTAATCATAGATGAGGTATCGATGGTAGATCAGAAATTAATGTGCTATATCCACAGTCGTTTGCGCCAGATAAAACAATCACGTAATCAAGCTGCCTTTGCTGGTGTTTCAGTTATTGCTGTGGGAGACATGTATCAGTTACCTCCTGTTATGGGAAATCCTTTGTATAAAGACACACTTCATGGTGCATTGTGGAATGACAATTTCAAGAAAGTGGAGCTTAAAGACGTAATGAGACAAAAAGATGATACAGAATTTGCCTTTCTTCTGAATAGATTACGTGTAAAAGAACGTGATGACATTCTCTGTGATGAAGACCTAGCAATGCTAAAGTCCTGTGAAACTGGTGAAGTATGTGAAGATGCTCTCCACATTTATTCAAGAAACAAAGAAGTAGACGAATATAACAAAAAATTATTACATAAAAAATGTTCTAATGTAGTATGTATAAAAGCAGAAGACATTGAAAAAGATATAAAGAATAGAAGGAAAATTCGTGAAAAACCTTATACACGGGTCAAAACACAGTTGCCTAGTTATCTGTGGATTGCAGTCAATGCAAGAGTTATGCTGCTGAAAAACATTGATGTTTGCAAAGGACTAACAAATGGATGTTTCGGAAATGTGGAAGAAATTATAATGGATCAAACAAATTCTAAACCAGTTTGCATCAGGGTAAATTTTGACAAAGCTCATATTGGTATTCATTCAATTGAAAAGTCTGAAGAATTGATCGGAAATAAATATGTTAGGAAACAGTTTCCACTTAAACTTGCTTATGCATGTACTATTCATAAAGTACAGGGTCTGACGTTAGATGAAGCTGTGGTGTCACTGAAAAATACATTTCAATCTGGACAAGCATATGTTGGACTTAGTCGTGTAACTTCATTGTCTGGATTAGTTATAGAAAATTTTAATCCGAAAAGTATACACTGCAATCCAGAAATCAAAGAAAGCATGGATATTATGAATCTATTCATTGATGAAAACATATCTGAAGACAATGATAGTTATAGTTTGTCTTTGATTTTGCACAATGTACAAGGATTAAGACAACATTTTAGAGATTTCCAATCCCAATTTCACATTGTAAATGCAGATGTTATTTGCCTGACAGAAACATGGATTAATGATGACAATATCTTTGATGTTCTTATGGATAACTTTAGGTTTTATCATTAACCACGAAACAATTCATATTGTGAATCTGGTACCGCTAGTATATTTAAAGAATTGTCACATGGAGGTGTTGCCATTTACACCCACAAGTTACATTCAAGTCGATTAAACATATCTGTTGACAACTTGGAATTTTTGGCAGTTCTTTTAACGAAACCTTTTTCTGTTGTTGTGTCAGTTGTATATCGACCATCATATAATGTGAAATCATTTTGTAAATATCTAGACAATTTATTGAACGAATTAAGTAAAAGAAGTACGAGATGTATTGTTATGGGTGATTTTAATGAGGATTTATTGAAATGTTCTGGCCAGACAAACCAACTAATGTGTAAAAGAGGTTACAAACAGCATGTTGTTAGTGCTACCACTGAGAATGGAACACTGATAGATCATGTTTACAGTAGAGGAATGGATTCCTTGGAAACACAAATTATCCCTACATATTACAGTTACCATGAGGCTATTAAGATTCTTATTTAATTAATTTGAAAATCAAGTAAATGAGATAATGGATTTTATGATATTCTTTGATAATATAATCATTTTTGGCAAAATTGAATGTACATAAAAGGAAATGAATATATTTTCATGTATATGCCATTTTAAATGTATAAAGAATTGGTATCCTATGTAAATTTGAATTCTGAGTTTTGTTACTGGATGTTTTCATTGTTTGTGGAAAGTCTTCTCTTCTGTCTGCTTCATTATATTCTTCCTCCCAGACCTTATGACCTGTGATCTGATTACACTCTTCGAATGGCTTGCACTCACCCCACTTGCTGAAGTCACTCTTGACAGGTGATGGGGATGACTTGTTCTTAGGCTAGATAATCAGCATTTTGTATGGTTTGGGACAGAACCTAGTTGCAATTGTTTTAATTTAAAGAATTTGTATTTCAGAGATTTATTTGTCAAACCATTTATTTGAAAATTATTAATGTTGTACCACCCACAATTACGTATCTTAATTCCTAATTTCTTGCATTATTCACATTATTAAACCGTTTTTTCCCCTCTAGGAATAGATTTTTGTTTAGTTTATTGATAGAGGTTTTTAAAACTGTACATTTACTTTATTTACTACTCAACACTCCCATATTATGGATTTATTTTCAGTCATTTAACATTTTATGTGACATGCATTGAGTAATTTATTAATTTTTTTTACAGGAAATTTTTAGCTTTGTGATATTATTTATGTTAGTTGGTATATTTATACATAAGAAAGTGTTACTTTCCAGACCCCCTTTCTTTTCATTTAGTTTTATAAACAGTTGTAAAGACTTCTTTTTTATATAACACCTGAATAGATCCCTGTCATTTGATTGGTTGTTTGATATTGATCATTTGTCCCATTGCACTATGACGTCATCATTCGTGCAATTGTGGATCCATACGATTTGCTCCATTGCACGAACGCCGAGAGCCCGGCAGACTACGTACGTAAAACGCTTGCGTTTGCAATGTGTTCCACGAACAACGCGCTAGCGTAGTAGCGCTGTTGATTTATTGCAATTTGATCTATTTTTTAGGTGTCATATAAAACAAATATTGAATGTTTTTTGCGTTCGTGAAATGGACAGAATATTTCATTCAGTGAAAGCATTTTAGCTTATTTAAAGGTTGACGTAAGTATCAATATTATTTTGAACTAGCATGATTTAAAGTATTAGCAATAAAGTTTATTGCATTAAACTTTCACTGTAAAGAATGAAAATTAAGTATAATGACATATAGATAGTAGTACATTTTCATAAGTATGTTGTAAGATCTACAAGTAAAACAAATTGCAAATATAATAATGTAATAATGATAATGTCTTAAATGTTCTGTTAAATTTTGCTATTTTTTCTAAACTATCTACTACTAGTACTACTACTACTACTACTACTGCTAGGATGACTACTATTATTACTATTATAAGTACTACTATTATAACTAATATTAATACTGATACTATACTACAACTACTACTATTTGTTATTAGTATTATTACATGGTATATTACCTAATTAGTACTAGTAGTAGTAATAGTAATAGTAGTCGTATTAGTAGTAGTTTTAGAAATATTAATGTCTTATTGAGGTTTGTATATCATTTGCATTAATAAAGATATAGAAAACGGACATAAAAAACAACAGCACACCTGTAGATTCTATTGTGCAACCTTAGAAAGGGACAGTTCCTTGAATAATTTATTGACAGTTGGGACTCCAACTCTTAAAACTCCTTGGTTTATCATACGTATAATATATATTGTACAGTTGGTTATTTTACTTCAATTTTAGTTGTTTTTTAAAATATAAATGTCTTCAGATGAAAATTGAAAAAAAAATAGTTTGTTATGTATATACATAACATATAATTTATTGTGTAGTTATTTTACCTCAATCTTTATTTTTAATAGAAATGTCTTTATCCAAATCAACATTTAAAAAAAAACACTTTTTTTATGTCTACATAAATGTAAACTATACACTTTCCGTAAAAGAAAATATGATTTATGAGGAAGTTTTTTGTACCTTAAATATTACATATCGATTACAAATGCTATCACTTTATGAAGTGGTCTTTAATCATGTTTTTGATATTGTGTGTGTGTATATGTGTGTGTTTTGGTGTTAATGCACAAGTATTTGTTAGAATCCAAAGTTCAGTGCAATTCGCCTTTTTGTGAAGAATATTAAATTTTTGTTATGAATGACTTGTATTATATTTGATTTTAAGAGAAAATAGAGACTGTTAAAAGTAAACAAAAAATATAAAGGGCTATCAGCATTTTTGGTCAAAATGAGACTTTGAAATTAAAATCATCTACATTATATCAAAGAACATGAACCCATTTGTACATGTAATAGTTGCTACAGCAAACTTTTCTAAAGCTCAATATCAATGAAAATAGATGTGGCTGTCCGCGTTAAACTTCAGTGTGTCAGTACAACAAATCTTCACTGCAAGATATTTTTTTTAACGATGCAAAAGACAATTGTATTTCGAGAGAGGCTGAGGATGAAAAAAAATAATTGAGGAAAAAGAAAAAAGTTAGCGAAGTAATCACTTAGTCAAATTCCTCCTATTGAAAACCCTGCCTAAGCTCGACTAGCGGTTACACATGGGCTTTTTATTTTTTCTGGTCACATTTTGTTTCATAGCTGTTGTAACGCATTTTTGTAAGTGAATTACCTTTTATTTATTGGAATTACTAAATACGAAAATAGACTTCCTTTCATGTTAACTTGAAATTTATGATGCAAGGAGTAAGCAGAAAAAAGTGGAAAGACTTTAAGAAAAGAATAGAAAGACTAGGGAGAGCCAGAGTGTAACACGATGGAGAAATCGAGAGAATTATAAAGAGAGTGAAGACAGGAAACTTAACTGGTGAGATTATTAATAAAAAGAATAAGAAAAACAAGAAGGAGGAAGAGGAGAATGTGAAAAAGAAAAATACGAAAAAGACCAAGAGAGACTTGGGACACTAGCCTTATAAAACAGAAATGAAGAGGGAATACAAACATCCCAAGCAAGGAACTAAGCCTGGAAAAGACAAGCGGAGAGAGGGTCTTGTGGGCGCCGACTGTGTGCCGTGGGGGATATTTTTTCCTGCGGCCTTAATTGAGGTTTTAATATTATCAATGACTTGAATGAAGAATATTTTACTGCTGGAATTGAGGTAGGCCCAAAAGCTATGACTAAATAAACACCATATTTACCAATTATTTCATATAAAAATCAATTTCAAATTGAAGTCAAGTCTTTTCTTGACGGAATTAATTCCATTGTTACCAAAAATTAAGAAAAAAAAACCGATATAGGAAAGTCGGACACAGGGTGAAATTCGAACACACGAGTTCCTGTTGCACAGACCGTATGCATAACCAATATGCCACCGCGAGCTGCTGTGAGAAAGAGCACTCAAAAACAATTTATAGCGCGCGTTCATCGTTAACCTTACTTCCCCAGGGATTTTTCCACATTTTCGCCATAAGTTTTACACATGCTATGCCCCAATTTATGTTGTGAATAAACAATATTGCGTGCCGTGGTATGAAGTAGCAGTCAGTCGTCCGAAGTATCCCCTTAACAACAATCCGCATTACAAATTAATCCTCATTGTGAAGCTGAATATATATACCGATAAGAAAACTAAAAGAGATAGGCCTATATTAAAATGAAGATATGACAAGCGACAAGCATCTGAAACAATAGATCTGACACAACTGCTTTCTTTAAGAAGAAGAAGAAAAAAAAAACGATATAGGAAAGTCGGACACAGGGTGAAATTCGAACACACGAGTTCCTGTTGCACAGACCGTATGCATAACCAATATGCCACCGCGAGCTGCTGTGAGAAAGAGCACTCAAAAACAATTTATAGCGCGCGTTCATCGCTAACCTTACTTCCCCAGGGATTTTTCCGCATTTTCGCCATAAGGTTTACACATGCTCTGCCCCAATTTATGTTGTGAATAAACAATATTGCGTGCCGTGGTATGAAGTAGCAGTCAGTCGTCCGAAGTAGCCCTTTAACAACAATCCGCATTACAAATTAATCCTCATTGTGAAGCTGAATATATACCGATAAGAAAACTAAAAGAGATAGGCCTATATTAAAATGAAGATATGACAAGCATCTGAAACAATAGATCTGACACAACTGCTTTCTTTAAGAAGAAGAAGAAGAAGAAAAAAAAAACGATATAGGAAAGTCGGACACAGGGTGAAATTCGAACACACGAGTTCCTGTTGCACAGGCCGTATGCATAACCAATATGCCACCGCGAGCTGCTGTGAGAAAGAGCACTCAAAAACAATTTATAGCGCGCGTTCATCGCTAACCTTACTTCCCCAGGGATTTTTCCACATTTTCGCCATAAGTTTTACACATGCTATGCCCCAATTTATGTTGTGAATAAACAATATTGCGTGCCGTGGTATGAAGTAGCTCAGTCAGTCGTCCGAAGTATCCCCTTAACAACAATCCGCATCACAAATTAATCCTCATTGTGAAGCTGAATATATATACCGAAAAGAAAACTAAAAGAGATATAGGCCTATATTAAAATTAAGATATGACAAGCATTTGAAACAATAGATCTGACACAACTGCTTTGGCCATGCAAAGAGAACTTTCCACACCAGAAATATGCCACCATTTTCAAACACAATTGCTCAACAATAGGCTACGGGTTACCGATTTCCGACCCCCGGGTTTCCAACATGATAGACATTTTCGGTGGAAACGTGGAATCTTATGCCAAGCGGCGTTTAAATTTACTCGAAAATGTTCTGTTACAACATGAGCTTTAGGCCTATTTAGTATCTATCAAAAGAGAATTTCATTGCAGTAATTTTTGGACTATTTATAATGGCGTGTAATGTATAGGCCTACGAGATGGGAAAAAATCTGCAAATTATTGTAAGACATTGGAAAATGAGGATTTTGTACGATAATTTCGCGCTGACGTCAACTGTTTTTACCAAACCTGGCAGACAGTCGTCAAATACATCAAGACAAAACCTGCCAAGTTCAAAACGCCTAGCTACAAGATTCGAGAATTGAAAGCAAATTGAAATTAATCCTCTATTTTCTCCATTATCATAGGACAGTCATGTTGCCAATTTCGTCATAGTGATGAAGTACATATGTTTTCCAACTATAGTTAAACCACTGTACTACTGTGGTTTAAAAACCATATTTAATACACAGTGTTTGTAACCGTGGTTTTGAAATTGCTGAAAAACCATATTATTAAAACAGATTTGCCATAGGAAAATATCATTGATATCTAAAGGAGAATGAAATCCAGCCACCAGTGTGCTTTCAGAACAACAACATTAAACAATAAAAATTTGAGCAAAATCGCACCGGTTCAAGATTTTGAAAGTTTAAGTAAATCATCATTATCCTTTAAATCAGCAACTCCACCAGCATCTGCAATATCATCAGGAATAATTCTCCATTCATTTTGTACTCATTATATATCTAAGTAATTTTAGAATACTTCCATATTATTGAAAAATGTAAAAATAAAGAAAAGTGAAGTATAAAAACACATTTAAAAAAGATAAACAAAAAAGCAATTAACTGAATTTTGCAATGTTCCTGCAAAATAATCGTTTCTTTTAATGTTGGTGAATGTTTTGCCTCCTTTTATTTCATATCCTTTCTCATATTTCTCCTAGAGTGCGTTTAGTTACTCATACATTCTTTTATTTAGATATTATTTGACAGGTCTTTTAGAAAAAAAAAGTGGAAAAAAAATTATCTTTCAGGAAAACTTGAAATATAAAAATACAATGGTTTTACAATGGTTATAAGACTTAACTGCTTTGCATATGACAAAGTATCCCTTTACCCCTCTGAGTAATACTCTGCCATGTTAATCAGTCAAGAGCTTGACGTTAGGCATCTATTAGGCTCAGACCAGTATCTCTCCTCACTTGGTCCTTTCATCTCAAGGCGCCTAGGTGGCCTTCTAGTATACTGAAGTCATTGTAATGTATTTGGTGAGGTAATCTTGACAGTGACATACGTATTATGGCCAAACCATTTTAGATGGCATCTTAAGATTTCTTGACAAATCGTTTCTGGATTTGAGACGTGGTCTAATATCTTCATTTCTAATTTTGTCCAGCACGTGTACTGCTTCAATTGTTCTGAGGGATCTCATTTCAAATGAGTCAAATTTGTACCTAGCTCTCTTTTCTGAGAATCCATAATTATCCATCTGTTGCAATTGGACAGATGAGAACTCTATAGATGAGAACCTTCAGTGATCTTCCTATATGTCCTGATTTGACCATGTGGCGCCCTTAATCTGCCAAGGACCTTGGTCGGTATTCTGAAAATGGCTTTATATTTTATCTTATCTTCACTGTGTTAATCGTCATAACAAATTTTAAAGGCGTACTTGTGATTGATTTGAACTGCGCAAATGACCAACATACAAAACAAAATTGCGCGATATGAGCCAATTGTGTACGATATTTCTGATTCCTATATGTCAATTAAAATAAGATAGAAGATAAAAAAATTTCAGAATACTGGCCAAACTGCTATAAAAATGCTTGTTTATATCAACTTCAGCCAAAAAGACTGTACTGCAAAGGAAAACGGATTAGTGAACTTTGCCAAAAGTGGTCCCATTGAAAGAGATATCACTGTCCTGTAAAATGCTACTAAATGCAAATCATGTCAAATAAGATTCGATATAAGTAATAACCCCGCAAGCACAAAACATAATGGTATCATAATAATGTTACTTAAAGGTTATGAAAATGTTTTTAAAATGTTGAAATGTATGGTCTTATGATTATCAAGAAAACATTTTTATACAAAATTTTAACAATAATCTTAAGATATTTAAAAAATGTTTTTGCTATCTTGGAATCATTGCAATATTTCAAAAACATGAAAAGTTTTGGAGAAAATGTTTGAAAAATGTTACCATTAAAACGCTATCAAATTAGAGTGGGGTTATAATTCTGCTCTTGTGTAATCATAATGTTTGACCCGAAGGTTTTTTCACGTTAACGAATCAGATGTTACATAAGGTTGTACATTAACTACTGTGCACTGCATTGCATAATAGTCATAACAGTATAAAAAAAAAATAAGACAGTTTATTACATTGATTGTGAGTGTGCATATATGATCATATTCAAAGGGGACAGGTAAAAACAAAATAAAAGGAAAATATTGAACCCCCCCCCCCTCCCCCGGGACTCAAACCAGGAACTTTCAATATGCGAGGCAAGTACTTTCATTCCAGAATACAGCTCATAGAGATAACACGTGAATGCCGGGAAAAGGGAATTCTCATATCATATCTTCCAATTAAAATTTCAACATGTTCCCGACTTGTGATTGGAAAATAAATACCACCTATCAATTACAGAATTTTCTCATTTACAACAGGCTCGCAACTGGGTGAAAATCAAACAGATATATTGGAGGTGTGGCTTCAAAAACACAGGAATGTAAAATCAAGAATTAAGTAAAGGTCATTTCCCATTCCATAGAAAATCATACACGTAAAATGAGAAAAATTGACACGGCACTTTTGATCGTAAATTTAAACCTTGATGACCTCATCAAAATGAATATAGTGATAGTGCACTGACTTTCAATTCATGTAAAATGTCAAGAAAAGTATTAGGATTGCAAATCGAATGAAAAAAAAATGGCGTTTTTACGTTTTCTATGGTGTGCGCGCGCTAATATGGCGCGCGCGGACGCGGACGCGCGCAAAATTTTGAAATGCTTAAAATGGCCTGAAACGTGTGCAAAATGAATATGAGTCGATTTTGAGCATTTTTAATTTTTGCGCGCGCGCTGACCCGCGGACGTACACATACGTGCGCGTCTAAGTGAATGGAATTGTTCAGATTGATGTGAACATTCATCATGCTAAGTAGGAAGGAGAAATGACATTCCGTTAAGAAGATATCATCAAGAAATGATATTTACAAAATGGCGCCTGGATGACGTCACGATGATCTGATGAACTTGCACTCCTGGTGACTGATAAGTGACCGAATTTTGAATGAAAAGGACGATGCCGACTTTGAGTTATGAAATATGCTGTAGTCTATGCTAGATGCATTACGCTGCATATATATATATATAAAACACGCAAATATGGAAAATTCTGACATGAAAGCCTTTAAGCTGCTATTAAAGTATCATTAGGTCATAAAAATGGAAAAATGAATGAAAGTGGTAGGTGGAGAATTGCCTCGACTACAACATACTGGAAGTTGGACGAAAATCGAGCAGAAATAAGGAAGCTGTTGCTCAAAAAAGAAGGGAATGTAGAATCAATGAAGAAAAGGTCATGTCCCATAGACAATACACGCAATAGGTGAAAAATTTGCATGCCTTCCTTTTAACATAAAATTAGACCATGATGCTGTTCTCAAAATGAAAAATAAAGGAAACTTCATACTAGATAATTGTCTCAGCTTTAACATATTGAAATCCTGGCGAAAATTGACCAACAATAAGCGAGAGAGTTTGAATTAAAGGTAAAAAATATGACGTCATAATTGAAAAAATGAAATTTTGACTTCACCTGAGAATATGACGACGTTCCAACTGCTCGACCCTCAATTTTAGGTTTCGACATGGATTGTGATAAATTCGTTGGCAAGACTTTTGATAAAATTTTTAGGTCTCGATAGTAGACTAATGGCATAGAAATTGGATGGTTTGATATCGCAGAATACTTAAAAGATGATCCAAAGCTTGAATTCACCTTAACGAATCAGATTTTCTATAGGGTTATACATAAACTACTGTGCACTGCATTGCAATTGTCATAACGGGCCAAAATCAGCAGTTTATTGCATTGATTGTGACTGTATATGTAATTATATAGTTAAAGAGGATAGTAATATAACATTTAAAAAGAAAGCAAACGGGAAAAAAAATTGCCCCCTTCCCTCCAGGACTCGAACCAGGGACTTTGAGCATGTGAGGCAAGTGCTTTGAAGGTATACCTGAAAACAGCTCATAGAGATAACACGTAGATTCAAAACGGAATTCTAATATCAGCTTTTCCAGTCAAAATTTCGACATGTTTTCGACATTTGCTTAAAAAACATATCAATGTATAAGATAGAGAATTTTCTCAGCTGCAACATACTTAAAGATGGGCGAAAATCAAGCAGAAATAAGGGAGATGTTGATCAAAGAATACGAGAATGTAGAATCAAGAATTACATAAAGGTCATGTCCCATAGAGAATACACGTAAAATGAGAAAAAATGACATTGTACCTTTAATCGTGAATTTAGACCATGATGTCGTCATCAAAATGAGTAACAATGAATAGCATATTTGTAGAGAATTGTCTCAGCTACAACATATCGAAATCTCAGCAAAAATTGATGAATATTAAACGATATAGTCTCGATTAAAGGTAAAAAATATAACGTTATTATTGAAAAACTGAAATTTTGACTTCACCTGAGAATATGACGACGTTCCGATTGCTCGACCCTCAAATTTTTTTCGTGAATTCAAATCTTCATTTCATAGGCTTTCAGAAAATGCAAAAAAAATTGGGGGGACCCCATGCTATTTAACGAGCTATGGCAGATTTTAAAGTGAATACACAATGGTAAAATATTTTTTGATATGTGATCGAGAATAGAATTCTAAGAAGAATAACATTAAAATTTTGATGATTTTCAATCGAAATCAATGCATTTTGGCTAATTTTCTAATGAAAAATCAAGAGTTGACCCAAAAATTTGAGTATGAGGTATGACGTCAAAGTGGGTACCCAGCTTCGCGCATTGCAGTTGTGCTGCGCGCTAGACTGTGCAATATGTATTATACCTTGCGCGCATTTTGCTAGAATTACGCGACAAGGTACCCACTTTGACGTCATTTTGACGTCAAAGTGGGTACCCAGTTGAAATTGGGTCACAGCTGAGGGGTCAAAAATATCTTGAAATCATACTACATTTGGGGGTTTCTTAGGCAACACGACTTTTTAAAAAAACTTTAGGCAGATGATTTTCTGCTGATAAAATCATGCTCTTTTAAATGAACTAACATTGTTTCGGCATTGGGTACCCCCTTTAAAAGGGCATGTTTTTGCATGTTTTTACGTTATTTGCCCCATAGACGCGCGCACGGATTTTGAACTTTGACGCGCGCGTACGGCCTTATGATGAGTTGAAATTGACTTTCAATTGATGTGCATTGTCAAGAAAAGTATTAGGATCGCAAATCAAGTGAAAAAACGGTGTTTTTACGTTTTCTTTGGTGTGCGCGCGCAAATATGGCGCGTGCAGACGCGGACGCGCGCAAATTTTTGAAATGCTTAAAATGGCCTGAAACGTGTGCAAAATGAATATGAGTCGATTCTGAGCATTTTTAATTTTTGCGCGCGCGCTGACGCGCGGACGTATGCGTACGTGCGCGTCTAAATGAATGGAATTATTCAGATTGATATGAATATTCATCATGCTAAGTATGAATGAGACATTCCATTAAGAAGATATGATCATGAAATGATATTTACAAAATGGTGCCTGGATGACGTCCAGTGATCTGAACTTGAAAATGAGTAAAAAACCAAGATCTCGTAAGGACTGATAATTCATGAAAATTTGACAAAAAATGACAGGGCCAGTTCTGAGATTTCGACTGCACAAAAAGTGGGTACCAATAAAGAGAATAATTAAAAATAATAATGAAAGAAAATTCTGACGAAATTAAAAGGTGATCTGTCAAAGATGACAGACCACCTAATAAATAAATAAAAAAATGACACCGCCGTCGCCGGGAGTCGAACCAGGGACCATGAGGATGTGAGACCAGTGCTTTACCGATGGACCAGAATATAGTCCATAGAGATAACACGTAGATGGAAAATGGGATTCCTGAATCATATCTTCCAGTTCAAATTTCGATATGTTCCTGACATCTGCTTAAAAAATAAATAGCACTCTTGAGATAGAGAATTTTCTCAGCAACATATCATGCATATTCGAAGCTGAGCGAGAATTGAGCAGAAATAACGAAGCTGTTGCTCGAAAAAGACGGGCATGGAGAATCAAGAATTGAGAAAGGGTCATGTCCCATAGACAATACACGCAAAACGTGAAAAATTGACATGCCCCCGTTTATCGTAAAATTAGACAATGATGCCGTTCTCAAAATGAAAAATGAAGGCAATACGTATATAAGAACATTGCCTCAGCTACAACATATTAAAATCCTGGCGAAAATCGACCAACAATAAGCGAAATAATCTTGATTAAAGGTAAAAAATATGATTTCATAATTGAAAAACTGAAATTTTGAGCTCACATGAGAATATGGCGACGTTCCGACAGTTCGACCCCCCAATTTTTTTCATGAATTCCAATCTTCAACTCATAGGCTTTCAGAAAATGTAAAAAAAAAAATGGGGGGTCCCCATGCTTTTTAACGAGCTATGGCGGATTTTAAAGGGCCATGTTTTTGTATGTTTTTACGTTATTTGCCCTATAGACGCGCGCACAGATTTCAAACTTCGACGCTCGCGTGCGGCCTCATGGTCAGTTGAAATCGATTATAAATTGATGGAAATGGCCAAGAAATGTCTCAGAATTGCAAATCGAGTGAAAAAACGGCGTTTTTACGTTATTTACGAGTTGCGCACGCGCAATACGTGCGGAAATTTTTGAAGTGCTTAAAATGACCTGAAATGGATTTTGGTTTGATCCATGAGTGATTTTGAGCATTTTCAAATTTTGCGCACGCAGACGTACGCGTACGCGCGCATTTAAAAAGATGGAATTGTTCAGATTGATATGAATATTCATCATGCCAAATATCAATAAGAAATGGCATTCCGTTATGAAGAAATGATCAAGACATGATTTTTACAAAATGGCGCCTGGATGACGTCACAATGACTGATGATTCCTGAAAATTTGACAAAAAATGATTGAGCCAGTTCTGAGATCTCGACTGCACAAAAAAGTGGGTACCAATGAAAATAATAATAATGAATAATAATGAAGAATAAAGAAAATTCTGACGAAACTAAAAGGTGATCTGTCATAATATGACAGACCACCTAAATATAAACAATATTCATACAACTTTCGTTATGGTACCTTGATCACACAAGAGGTAAAGAAGAGATGTAGGGATAACAAATATGTCGTCTGCAATAATTCAAAGAATTACCTTTATGCGCTGTTGTATAACATTAAAACAGCATAAAACTAAGCGCTCCTATGACTTGCTTGCATTGAGCGCGAACGGCCACTGGCAGCCATGACAACCGAACGAGAGAGCAATCCTGTCCTCTCACAGGTATGTGTAACCTCTAGAAAAGCTGTCCATCAATATTTGCCACTCTTGTGGTTTGTTTTGCTTTGGTGGCCTTTATAGACAGGTTAGGTTTCTCCATGTATTGTGCACCAGGCTAAATGTAAATCTTAAATGGGGTATATCCACAAACAGACTTACAGAGTTATGGGTAATTGCTGTCTCCAGCATAGTGATGTGTTTGAAGAGGAATAAACAGCACTTATGTCATTTCAACCAATGGAATACCGAGATATTCAGACTGGATATAGTAAACATATGTTATAAATGTTGCAGAATTGAATTGTCCACCAATTTTAAGGATGAATTTATTGAAGATTTACATTGTACTGGCAGAAATTGATTTATTGATTTTTGGTTGCTGTGATTTAAAAAAGGCGCCGTCACAAAGAACTCGGTAAATTTAATGAGCAGAGGAAGTGTATCTCCATGAAAACGGTTTTTAATTATCTAGAAATCTTGAATGAGAGTGACACATTGAGACAATTTTAGAAACAGAACATTTTCATTTTGAGCTATGAGCATAGATTTATGATATGAAGATGGAAATGTTCTCTTTTAACTTTGTCAAAATACATCCACTTCTTTGTTGAAGGCCATATGAAGGCCATATATCGTATATGAATTACAATGGTAATCTATTCGTTTTCAGGTTTTGAGTTCATTAAAGACCATGAGAAAGACTATGAAAGTAATCAGTAATATTTTAGAATGGTGGGAAATAGACATAATAAATGAGAGTTTCACGGACTGATCTTTATTGAGAAAGTTATTCTAACGATGAAGGTATATGAATTCTGAGTTTGATGTTTAACAAAAATGTTCTCTTTAATATCTGCCCTGTTTACCTGTGAAAAGTTGTGCCCTCCCCCATCCTTAGAACCTTGTGTTGCCAGATCTGTGTGGATTATGTGTCATGTATGAATTTGTTGTTCAGAATTTAAACTTTTTAGAAGCACATACTTGCAAACAAATCCAAAACTCGGAGATATCACTGTGGTGATTGATAGTGTTCCTTAGAGGTAGTAGAATTTGTGTGTGAAAGATTGGAAGTGTGCTTGTGTATTTCATTTAAGAAGATTATATCTGGGCCCTGTTTCATAAAACTTGTTATCAATAAAAAGTTGCAATAACTACTGTTATAAGCAATTGAAATCTTTGCATCTTAATGGCTGAACAAATTTTGTCATAGAAATGTGGCAGTTGTTAACTGATAACAAGTATTATGAAACAGCCCTGGTAGCTAATAGCTCCTTTTATTTGCATTAGAAATTCTAAAGGTGCTTTCATACATGATGCAACAGTGTGGTAACACACTGTCTCGACACACTCTTTTGTCTTCACACAATATGCTAATGAAAGCGCATTAACGCATCAACTCTTAACAGACGACGCAGGATGGATTGGAAAAGATTCCGCGTCGTCTGAGCTCCCTATTGAAAAATATGATGACGTTGCCTGTGGAGAGTATGGTCAGACTAAGCTGTAGTTTGGGTTGAAAGCTCCAAAATCAATGCATTACTTTATCATAACTTATTTTTTGTCTTTAACATTTCTTCATCGTTAAAACTCTAATAACTTAGAAATTAATTTTTCGAAATTAATTCATAGACGCAATGATCGTAACCTATGGTATCGCATTTCAAATTTGAACTGTAAGTTAGGCAACACTTAACAAGTTTTTAATCTCACTCCCATAATTTAGTGAACTTAGAAATAAAAAAGTCATGCGTAGGATAGTATGCAAGTTTTCATAGTTTATATAGTTCAAATGTTCGAATTAGAGCGATAGTTTTGGTAACGGTCATTCTCGCATCTGTCTGAACTGCTCATTCATTCCTCAGCACATACCGTACAGTACTGTAGTGCAGTGATGAGCAGTCCCCGGCCCCAGCTGAGCCCCAGCGCCAGTAAATAAAGGAAAATACCAGACGATTCAGATAAGATGTTGTGGTATTTATTGGTCGCGGCCGAGTCCACCCGCGAAGCTATGGAAAGCCATATATGTACATCTACACATCATACAATCATATTGGCGTGACTTCTTCTTTCTCTATCTTTCTCTTCGATTAACAATGTGAATTACCTTTCAATAAAGCCTGCTTTTACTTTGATGGTAAATGACAATTACCCCCAACAATAAGAGTTATAAATATAACTATGTTCGACAGTGAGGAGATAGATACGAAATCAGTTACGTGGAAATGTTAACTGTCAACAGCACCAATAGGCAAAATAACTACACTAAATTCAATTTTGAGTGCTAGTCCTTACGTGTAACTTCTAAACCCAAACTTACAGAAAACTTACTATAAAACTTGAAACATTACTTATCACCCATTCCACAAAAATACTTTAAAACCAAAATCAGACCACCTTTTCAAAACCACTGCCATTTTGTAAACTTCACATAATCTGTTTTTGAAAAACTAAATAAATATAATAACTTGTAAAGTTACAAGAAAATAGACTTTTTCTATCACATTAATATAAACCAGCATAAACCAACTGGGAAAGCAACAATGTAAAACTGGGTATGGTGTACAAACTGATCAGATCATTACTGTAAGATACAATAATAGTAAACAATAGCAAATTAATGCAGGACATACAAAATATCTGCCTCACATAAAACATGATAATACATTGTGTCACATTATCTTTCTGTTTGTCTTCCTGTGTTAGTTATCTGCATGCTTCAAATATAAAC
>CM057164.1:13857180-13938031 GCA_029962745.1 Echinometra lucunter
TCAGGCGCTGTTTGAGTGAGTAGGGTACGTGTAATGTATTGCGACATCACGTTGAAAGAAACGCCCTTGAACTTTAGACCGTGTTCCATTCATTCAATTTCAAATACAATAATTGATAAAATCACAATCAAAAGCACTGCATGCGTGTACGGGTCAAGACACTGAGGGGTAGTACTCGATGGATGAAATTCGACTTAGCAACTCGATTTGGTAGAGGTGGGCGCGGTTCCTTTTTTCGGGGGGGGGGGGGCTACTGGAGGCTTGGATTGTAATGACCTAGAATTTAAAACTGCACTTTATCATCCATAATTTTGGGATGATGTTGAGCAATTTTTATTCATTTATTTTTGGGGGAGGCTTGAGCCCAAAAGCCCCCCCCCCCCCTCGTAGAACCGCGCCTGGTGAGTATATTCAGAATATCTGCCCACGCCCCCTTTCATCTCCCCATTCTTTCTCTCCCTCTCTCTCTTTATCTGGAGCTCATCCTTTATTTCGTAAACTGGGGGGGGGGGGGGGAATGGTGTATCCCTCATGAAGCCAATGACCAAATGTTAACTAACTTGAAAAAATCTACTCTGCTGCACGAGTCAGCTAGATGGTAGTATAGCACCGTTATTGATGTATAGACGGGACTCCGTTAGGGGGGCGTTAATATTCGGGTGGTATATCAATCCGGTGGAGCAAAAAATCTTGCCATAGAAAAAAAAAACAGAATCTGTTATCAAGGTCAGTAGGTCACTTTGGTTGCAGCTAGCAAAAAAAAAAAAAAAAAAAAAAAAAAAAATCCAAGTAAAAGAAAAAACGCATAAGCCAAAAAATAACAAAACCTTTGATAGATGAACTTATAAAATCTAAATAATAAGAGAGAAGAAAATGGAAATGAAGAGGAGGAGCGGCATGAAAATGAGATGAATATGACTCATTCCTACATCACACATGCTCCCCAATTCAACAGCTTTATCTCTCATTTCATTAGCCTAGCACACGCCCCCTCCCCCCCCCCCCCCCCACCCATTGACTGGAAAACCTTTGCCAACACATTCGAAGAGCTCTGGCAAATTGTCAACTGCATGCAGGGATATAATTATAGGGTGTAGCTATGGAAGGGGGAAAAAGGGTGGACACCTCTATCCTCGTCCTGATCGAAATTTCCGGTGAAAAAAGTGAGCGAGGATCCCCCCCCCCCCCTCCACACACACACACACACAGAGATACGGTCAGAGAATGGCGATTTCTGTGATTGTTTGAGCTTTTTGTTTGAAATAAAATTGGATCGAATTTCAACCCTTCGGCAAATGTGATAAATGTCGTTTTTCCCCTTTTACCCGGAGACAATCTAATGATCTTTCTTTCTTTCTTTTATCTATCTTTCTGTCTAATTATCTTTCTTTTTCTTTCTTTCCTTCTTTCTTTGCTAATTTGTCGTTAAATTCGGTTCGTCTTCTCTCCAATCCCCTTCCCCCGTCAGTGTGTCCAACGGTCCTTTGATAGAGTAGGGGAAGAAAATTGGGGGGGGGGGGGTTAATTAACAGTTTACACTCCGGCAGAAACAGAGGGTGATTCACAAGACCATTATCTTATTTTCAGAGGGAAAAAAGAAGAAGGAAAAAAGGAAATATCAGGTCATTATCCACATAGAACCCCCTTTCTTTTTCATCCTCTTTCTCTCTCCTTCCCTCTCTTTAAATCTCTTCTCTCTCCTCCCCCCCCCCCTGAATACAACGTTGGTGTGTGATTAACAGAAAATTTGAATTAGTCTTTGCTCTCAAAGTTGAGTAATCATACAACTTATCGGCCTTTGACAAACTTTTGTATCCCTCCTTTCCAATCTTCTCGCATGATTCAAGAGCATGTCAAAACATTGTCTGACAGAATCAACAGTTTTATCTATGTTGTTTCATTTATCTGTTATCAGTTTAGTTTTGATTCCTATCTTATCATCGACATATCATTAAATCATGGATTAAAACTGAAGTAGCTCTTGAACTTCATCTCACTGTTTCTTTTGAAACACACACCACAAATAGCACAACAAACACTGCGATTTTTCTTGATAACGATCACTATCTTTTAAACATTTTATTTGCACATATGCAAAAAAGGTACTACAAAAAACATAAATTCTTTGAAATATCAAAATGCTTTCTTCATTAATTTTCACAATTTGACATGTTTGAAGCAAACTCCAGAAAAACCTCAAAACAATGACAGTACAAATTGAACAGGGACGGAAAAATCAGTCTGTAATTTTAATACAGTCCCAATGCAACATACATGTACAGTGTACATGTTTCTCTTAACATTAAAACAGTGAAAAAAGAACTCTTTGGTGGGCAGGGATAAAAAATGTTATCAAACCTCATGGGCATCAATTGGGGGGGGGGGGGGTGGAAAGGGGGTCATGTTCCTACCACCCCCCCCCCCCCAAAGAAAATTTTTTAAAGGTTTTGTCCCTTGCAGTATGTGCCTTGAAGTCAAAATACCGAGTTGACAGTCGGGTCATTCCATGGAGTTAGAGGCAAAAGGACTTGACAAAATCTATGTGATTCAGGTATGTTGAGCCATCTAAATGAATCAGTACATTGTAATATTCCTGTATATAACCGAAAAGACTCTACTGATTGAGAAAATTTGTTTTATGATGTAATTATCAGGATCTGCAACAAAAAAAATAATCCCCATTTTCAGCATAAAAACATTATCAAATGTATGTGGAAACACATGAAAGCCTTAATTCCTTTACACATATTTGATCAGGTTTTTGTAAAGCTGAAACTATTTTTTTTTTTCATGAAATCAATGGTAAATGGTGATTTTGCCAGCTTTGTTCAAAATATTCTGGCCCAATCATATAAACCGATGCAGTCCTTAGTTTGTTATATAAGATGGGTTACATAAAAAAAGGTTTCTGATTGGTCAGATTCGCTCTTCTTGCCATTGCGTAATTCATTATATGTCTACGACCGTGGTATATAACTCTGTTATATTGCACGCTTATTTGTGTACAAAATCCCACAGGCAAAGGTATCAATAACTTACAAAAATTATCGATAATACGGAGTTTGTTGCACTTTGTCAATGTATGTTGCAATGCATAGTTTGGAGCAGTTTCCCATCTTATATATCGCATAGTACATGCTCACTGTCGTCAAATATACCATAAAATGTGCATCCATGGATGAGAATTTCTCTCGGGCATTACGACAATCCCTCGTTTAAAACAGACCCCACCACTTTAGCACATGATCCTATGCATCTTAGGTGGGGTATAGCTACCCGCTATCCAAATGACATGTTAAAAGTCTCATCAGTACTGGCATCTTCGCACGAGAGGTGGTGGTTTTGGATTATGCCTGCCCTCATCATCTTACATAATAGTGTTAACAAACTCTTAACACCGCACAGCCTGAAGGGAAATGTGAAGTAGGAAATATATCTTTCGCCTGTTTTAAGATATTACCATGTCCAAAAGTAACTCATAATTTAGATGAAAACCAAATTTAAACTTCGAACAAAGCAAAATGACCCAGAATTTGCGATTCTAGCAACACTTTTAACTCCATAAACTAGCCCATCGCGCGTGCACTAGGCATGTATAGCCCCAGCGTGTTTCTCTTTCTCCCGTCCTCTCTCTCTCTCTCTCTCTCTCTCTCTCTCTTATCAAACTGTGAAGGTCGATCGTTTCTCTGGCAAGGTGATTAAGTTGTTCAGCGCTTCTGTTTATTTAGGCTTACTGCAATCTCAGGTGTCTAGAAGTTGCAAAAATCAAATCGGGGTTTCAGTTTAAAATGATGGGTTTTCGTCATGGGCACTATATCTCACCTCGACCTACGGCCTCAGTGACGTATAATGCACTTGAGAAATTCTAAAGCTATTGATGCACATATTACGGTATATTCAACTCCAGAGCATGCACTATATGTATAATATGAGATGCATACCTTTGCTTCACAAAGTTTGCATTAACCCTCTGAGCACGATTTGGTTGCGGTATAACACACATTTTCCATAGACCCTAGTCTGAGTTAACTTGGACTTAGTGTTCAACAGGTTAATTAGGGTTCAATTTTCTTGGCCCTAATTAAATAAAGCCAAATGCTCTTTTTTCCTCTAGATATTTCTACACATGAGCCTGCTCAGTTACAGAGTATGCATTTCGTCTGTCTGTGACTAACATTTTAGGAATTCTAATTTAACCCATTCGTGACAGAGGTCCACATTTTGTGGTTTGGCCTAATATCTTTTGATGCAAAGCCCTAAAAATCATACCAAATACATGAGCAGAAAGAGCAAAAAATTCTACCCAAACTGTGCCCATTTTGATTGTGTCAATATTCGTTGTTTGATGCTGAAAATTTTTTAAAGGAAAATAAGCATTAAAATCCTTAAATTGGCAATGTGATAGAAAGTTTAAAATCTCTGTTTTCCCCTGCAAATTGGCAACTTTTTGACTTCTCATCGTAATTTCTGTCAGTTTATATTCATTTCAGATACATGACGTTTTATAAGAAAAATGTAGCAATAAAAATGTTGGTGTTGCCAATTTGAAGAATAAAAGCTGATCAAATTAGGCTTTAAATACTTCCTGTCACGAATGGGTTAATAACTATGCAACCAAATCGTAAGAATTTTAACATCTTTGGATGCACTTCGCAATGAAAAAGAAATACTTTGCCCATTGGTACAAAATATGGAAAAAAGCGATACATGTGACTCTCTCCAATTAATTACTTATTTCCTACAAGCCTTTATACTTTCAAAGTTTTTCAAATGTATATCTGTGAATCACTGATGAGGCTCACATGAAGAAATGCTTCCCACTGTTAAGAGTCAATAAATCTTATCTTATCTTATCTAATCTTATCTTATCTTATCTTATCACCATAATCCTCTTCCTGATGGTAACAGCCGACTATTACTCTGCTTCTCTGTGGTCGTATATAGGACTGAACAACATATTCCCTTCATAAATGACATTTAATTTGGTCCCAACACATGCTATCACTGGAACCAACTTCGATATTAGGCATTCATCTGTTAAAATGCATAAACATAAAGGTTCCTGGCCTAGCTCTTGAAAAGATTTGCAAGAAAAGCGATGACCAACAAGTGTTGTAAATGAGGAACACCTATTTTTATCTATTTTTTTTTCAAAACACAGTAATTAAACAGTACACCATGGAGAGTTTCTTGAGTTTGTAAAACTCCATCCCCATTGGAGTTGGAGAAGACACACATTTTGTAATCAATTCCAATACACAGCTTTCCACATCGTTCAATGAATGCATTTCATCTATCCAGAACATCACTGCCCTATTCTGACAAATGGAAGCAAGTGACATATCAACCAAATTTGAGCTATTGATATTTTCATATTTTACTTTCCTGGTAATGTGCTTTTCTTCCGGGCCAAATTTTTTGGCATGATGACTCATCCTGCTAAGAGATATTTTAGGCAAGACATCAAGGTATTGTATGACATCAGTGCAAATGACATTACATTTTATTCTTTTACAGGAAATATCACTTTTGTCACTTGCTTCCTTTTGCCAAAGCAGGGCAGATTAATTCTCTGAATAATGAAGCCCTCAAGAATGTCCAGGCTTCAGTTGAGGTAAATCTATTAACACCCAAACTCCAGCACCCTGTTTCTTCCTCCCTTTTTGCTTATTCAACCATTCTGAATAAAGACCAGTACATAACAGCCCATGCATCTCAGTGATTTCTGTCACCCAATGCTGGTCAAAAGAATATTGGGTTGCATAAGGAAAACAGAGTGATACGAAAAGACATGTCCAGAGTGCACTCAATACAGACGACAATTTACATTTTGCGTTCCGGACAAGCCCCTTCGCACAACGCCGTTTCGCTAAACTACCACTGACAACTCCCTCCCTGACACATTCTTCTCCATATTGCAGTCCACGTAAAAAGTCCATTACAATGCCCTGTTTCAGGTCATCCTGAGATAAATTCAACCCAAACCTCTGTAGGCCTTTTCCTTGCTTTAATCTTTGCTGAATCAATACCGATACATAGCTATCCACTGTCTTTCTCTGGGTTCCATCTACAGCCTGAAGTCAAGTAAGACAAATACTATCTCTTTCCCTGACATAATTTCTCTCCATTCAAAGCAAAATTTCACTGCTTTAGGCCATTCTGAAGTATAATTCACCCTGAATCTGGTTTTCGCGTTTCTTCTTTGGCCTTCCTCTCCGCTTCCTCATGTTTTGGTCATCAAAACCAATAAGTTCAACCCGAGTCTTGCTTAGCTTTTTTCTTGGCTTTTTTAGTCCTTTCATATCGTACTGTGTCGCTTTCTAGAGAGGTAAGTTCTGCGAGTCTTTGGGTGAAGTCTGGAGTGGCTCCCGCTGCAGGGTCATGAAACTGGTACTGGTTCTCTAAAAAGAATAAGAAAAAAACAAACAAACAAACAAACATGCATTTAGCCTCTAAGGTGCCACAAAGTTTCTTTCCATGTATTATAGTATGTATCATACATGTATGTCATTTCTTGAAACAGAGCTTTCTAATTCATGTCTCTTTTTTAATATCCTATCTTTAATATTTTGCATGACATCTACCTTACCTTGCAATTGGTGGATGTGTTAAAATTTCCAAACAAATGGTGAGCTTCAGTTGAGCCAAATCTACATGTATACATGATCTAAACGTGTGCCTTCTGAACTGAAAAGGGCAGGAAATTTCCCCCTCCCCCCCCCCAACACACACATTTAATGGTTTTAATTTTGGTATGCGATGCACATTCCGTGGAAATCAGACCTTTAGAGGAATGAGAAATGACTTGACAATACTTTTTTCTCGGCGAGATATTAATCTGCATTGCCACTCTCCACCCAGGAGTAAGTGGGTACCAGGATTGGTGAAAGCCAATGTGACTGCTTTTGCTATTGCCCTGTAAGTACGCATGTAAATGATGCAATATGGTAGGAACACTCCCTGGGGGGTGGAGATGGTACACACTTGTGTGAGGGCTATTAATCTAGGGTTCAGGGGTAATAATAGTAACACTGTAAAGTGCATTGAAGTATATTCACGGAATGTGCTATATATCACTTTCGTCATTATTATTAACACTTACGTTTGTACTTTTCACTCTGCCCTGCCAGGAAAGCAGCTCTTGTTCTTGTCTTCACATTGCTAGCCCTTCCCTGGCTCCCTACGAAGGTCCCGTTGACCCCTACTCCTCCTCCTCCCCCTGTCTCCCTGCTCCCAAAGCCTATACCCTGTCCCCGTAGCGCCCCAGGGACCATTGGGCTGGTGGTAGGGGCGCACGAGCTGGTGATGGATAGGGATGCCATGGGGTCGACGACCGGTGGAGGGGCGTGGCCACTGTGGCGGAAGGTGGTGAGATGGACGTTGGGTTGGTCCCTCATGAAGGAATTCTTGGAAGTAGGACGGAAGCCATTTCTTCTCATGGTATTCAGATCAAACTGAGACCCATTCTCACCGCTCACTGAGGATAGGAAAAAAGGAAAATACTTTGAGAATCATCTAATATAAAATTGAGACAGCAAGTGCACAATGGTACATTGAAAATGTTCATTTCCTTGGAAGCGATTACATTGTATATTCTACAGCTCCAACTGTCAATATATGTTCTTATTTCAAAGGGACTCTTGGATGAAAGACAGCAGCCCCTCCAGGAGGAATGTACACCGCCTCCCTCCCCCCACCCCCCCCCCCCCCCCCCTCCAGGAGCCCTCCAACCTCCAAAAAAAGGGGGAAAACGAAAAGAGCAAGAAAATGTGATAAACTTGGGGGGGCGTTTGTTTTGTGCTCTTTCCATTATTTGGATGGGAGGGCGAGTGAGCAACTTGTCTGAGAATTTGGACTTGGGCCCCCCTGGCACGAGAATTTGGGATACACCACTGAATACTGTTTCATTCATAGCAACTGTCCTTCAAATGTGCATAAATAAGATCACAGGAACAACAGAAGCCTACCAAACAGGCAAACAGTTAGCGCCAAAATAGTTAGCGCCAATGAAATTTCCCTCCATTTACCTCATTAACCTTGATATCAAAACCATTAGTAGAGCAAGAATCCCAATCCCAGCAGCCTTGATGACAGAAAAGCAACATTTACGACAAGTATCCAGATCAAAAGGAATAATCCAAATCAATTAAATCATGGCAATAACCATGGGTCTATGTATTAACTATTGATTTTTGAGGGAACAAAAGACTAACTGCACACAACTGAAGGAAATTAGAACAAAAACATCTCTCAATGTTATTGTTACAGTTAATGAGGGTTTCAACAATAGCAGATCAAACAATCAAGGATGTAATTGATTTCTTTCTAAGTTGTTTATTCAATTTGTATGTTATCCTTTTTACTGCACAGCACTCAATGGGATCAGCCCTTTTTCCCCCTTTAACACATAAAAGCTAGAAACTTTAAATAGACAGATAAGGAAAAATAAAAACAAAACCAAATACAACATGCACTCTTTCGCAAACATGAAATGTAAGGTTAAAATCTCTAACCTCTGTCAGTAAGTTTAAGTCCTTTAAAACAAAGGAGAATTAATTTAGTTATACAAAGAGTTTTTCTCACTGGGATCTACTGTTATGATTAGCTTTCAGCTCGAGAAAGTATTAACTGCGCTATGGCTATCACTACTTTGTGGACAATTGTGGACTACTGCTAAAATCATAAATTTATGAGGTTTACATTGTACATGTATTTCTAATTTCTACATACATGTATCTGTAAATGATAGATAACAAGCCACTCGCTGAAATTGTACCTCTGCCATTTAAATGGTCTTCATGTTTTTCTGGGTAGTACAGTGTACTAGTTATAGAAGTAAAAGTCCTTAAAAACAAAGGAGCATTAATGCAGTTAAAAGAGTTTTTGTCATTAGTACAACATGTACATGCATCTACTGCTATGATTGGCCTTCAACTCAAGAAAGTAATTAACTACATTAATGCAACTATGGCTACCACGACTCTGTGGACAATCATACCGCTGCTACTATCATCACAAATTTATGAGGTGTATTTCAGATATTTCCATTATCTGTAAATATAGATAAGCCACTCTCTAAAATGGCTATCACTAACTCTATGAACAATCAATACACCTCATACTACTGCTACTATCATCACAAATTTAAGAGGTGTATTTCTACATGTATATCTGTGAATAACAGATGACGAGCCACTCTCTGATATTGTACCTCCGCCATTTGAATGGTCTTCATGTTTTTCTGGGTAGTACTGCAGAAGACTCACTCTCCTATACCTCAATGCTTCATGTATGAATGATGCATGCATGCATAATAGTCCATGTGAAGGCAGTGGAAGAGGGTGAAACATGGTAGATTAAAACTGAATTTTAATGATGAAAGATATGTACATTATTTCTGCTACTAAAGGCTGCCAAGCAGCAATATTCAATAATAAAAAAATAAAAGAAAGCAACAAGGAAAAAAAACAAACAAACTTCTGCTGCTAAAGGATGCTAAGCAACAATGTCCAATAATTTAAAAAAAAATACATATAAAAGAGAGCAGCAACAACAACAAAAAAAACATTACATACCATCATACATTCAATGCACAAGCAGTATATTCACTGACAGGCACAGTAGGAAAAAGAAAATCTTAGTTTGAAAATACTAATTCAAATAATCAAATATTCAAAACGAAATTCACTATGACCATAAAACAACTCTGTTCACGTACTATTAACTCAACTGAGTTCCAAAACATCTGTTTAGAATTCACACACACTAAATGAAAATTACATTAACAACAAGAAACACCAAAAACTATGATAGCAAGTGTGCTTTCAAGGCATGCTGAATGAAAGGGGGGGGGGGGATTTGGGGGCATGTGTTGGTTCAGGATGACCAGAGGCCAAAATGTGAATTTACCTGGGAGGATGTGATAGGGGAGCAGATCCCATCATCTTCATTTAATTTTCCGTTCCCCTTTCCTTTCTGTCTCTTTTGTTGTTTCCTCTTTCTCACGCACTGGGGGGGGGGGGGGGGGGGGGGGGGGGAGGAGGGGGGGATAGCACATGACTTCTTGCCATGATCACAGTCAGAAGAGTGGCTGTGGGTCTAAACATGATCCTCCATTTCTTGTGGAAACAATGCTCTATTGACAGACGCTCTTCTTCGGACACCCTAATTACTAATTTTGACTCCCCATTTAGAAATCTTGCCTAAAGGTTTGCCACTCCCCTGTGATCGAACCCCCCCCCCCCCCCCCCCCCCCCACCCAACTAACATGCATGTAAAAAACTACAACAGGAAAAGGGAACCCTGGGGACAAGTCAATTTTAATGAAAAGAGGGGATATGGAGAAGTAAGTAAAAAAAAAATAATAATAATTTTTCTAAGTTGGTTACCAAATAAGAAAGTTATGAAAATTTGAAATGTCTTGATTCACATGTACTTTCTATGGCAATCCTCAGATTCCTCACATTGGAATATCACTTCAGAATGGTGGGCTTTTGTGGACAATTCTCCATAATTTTTTTGTACACAAAATTTCAGATTTCTCCATTATCTCTCAAGGTGCAGCTTGTCTCTTTGTGACTTCAACATAAGTTGTGGGAAATTTTTTACCACGATATATCTTGAGCTAAGAAAGAGACAAGCAGCACCTTGAAAAATAATCTAAAATTTTGTTTACAAAAAATATGAGAGTTGTCCACAAAAATCTGCCATTTTGAAACAATACTGCCAATTTGAGGACTGCCATACAATAAATGAGGACTTTTCAAACATTCCTAACTTTCTTTTGTAAGTGGTTTTGATTTAACTTTCTTTGAATCGCTTCTCTCGCTTCTCTCTTTTCATTAAATATTGACGTGTCTCCAGGGTTTCCTGTAAAATCTACAATTTGTGCAAAAGAAGGACTCACCTCTGGAGTCTAACCTCGGAGGTGGAGGCTCTGTGTTGATCCGTTTCTCCCTCTCCCTTTCCAGTTTCCTCTCAAAATGCTTGAGGTCTTCGCTGGACATCTGGCGGCTGATGTCCGAGCTCTGACCACTGGAGCTGACCACCGGTGAGCTACCCTGTATGCCATCTTGGTTGGAGTAAGTTGTTGAGTTACTTGAGCTGAGGAGAAAAAAAAGGTTGAATAATGATTTGGAAGTAATAAATTAGACTTGATTGCTAAAAAAGGAAGTACATGTGTAGCTACTAGTTTGTAGGTCAGCAACCGAGGGGACTTCCAGGTCACTCGTACACAAGCACATCTAACTTGGTAATGAACCCAGGAGCTCCCAGTCCACCACGTAGCCAGATGCCTCCTCAAAAGATAAAAGTTTTCTTGTCAAGGCTCATACATGTCATCTAACTTGGTAATGAACCCAGGAGCTCCCAGTCCACCACGGAGCCAGATGCCTCCTCAAAAGATAAACGTTTTCTTGTCAAGGCTCATACATGTCATGATATAAAGCTTATTGAGACTCCAGATATATAGGCAAAGCTTTGGGCTGTCCATTTATTACACCTGGGTATTGACAGACAAGTGTGGCTGAAATGCCATGGCTATAGACAAAACTGGAGGGCTGGAATTACACATCTGAATATCTTCAAAATGAATAAGTTTCAGCTACCAATTTTACTACATCTGCATTGAGAGAGATACACTGCCGATATAATTTGATGAGAAACATACATGTACATGTACATGTACATGTAAGTAGGGGCAGGGTTTCAAGCAAATAATGGAGTGTCTGAAATCTACTGGTTCAAAGTATTATTTGCAAAATGTAAATAGTAGAAAATTCTGAAAGAAATAATAAAAAGCGGAAGATTAAGAAAATAATCAAACCAGAACGGAGCACACACATATGTATGGTATGGTACATCTTTCAACCAATAATTGAACAATGCATGAACAACACAACACTGCCTGCATCAACATGTTCAACATCTAAATTGAAATGTTTTTAAACACTGGAACAAACAGAAATGAAGTTAACCTGAGATAACAAAAAACAAACAAACAACCAAAAAATAATAACTCAACAAAAGTTATTAAAGATCAAATTGAAAAATGAAATGTCAAAGCGGAAATGCAACTTAGCAAATTCAAATTGTAAACTAATTATTGTATACCTTGATAACAAAAATTTGCACAATACAATAAACATCATGCTTGCCAAAAAGAAAAGAAGTATAAAAAAAAACATTTTAAAAAAAGTTTTCTGTTTGTCATCCATCAGAAAATTGTGTACAATTAAAGGCATTGGTTAACATTGTTATGATTTTAAAAAATCTCATTTTGTTACTTGAAAATGGGATAAACATAAGGGTTATAGTGTAAAAATACCAGTCTGAAAGTTTCAAAGTAATATCCACAGAAGTATTTCTAAATATTAGAAATGTGAACCAATGTTTGAAAAATATACGAGGGTCGGTTGCACAGACTAGACGTAAGGAGTGCGCATGCCCGCATGGCTCATCGGACTGGACTGTGTGTATTGGTGTATCATGTGGCGAGAGGCAGATAACGGTAGTTTTTAATTCGAGCAAAACAGTCCTCTTATTTATTGTTTCTCAAAACGAAAATTAATAAAATCGCAGTTTGCATCTAACTTTACAGTTTTTCATTCCAAATTATGGTTGGTTTTCAGTTTTTTTAGTACAAATACAAGTACTCATGTTTCATCTTAGTTTGAGAATATTTTAAATCAGCTGCTCACAAAGTTAGCCAATGCCTTTAACATCTAATGTACAATTTTATGCATAACCCTGCTCAGATGAAAAGTTAAAGAAAAATAAGCGAAAATGGGAAATCCAAATATCTTCTTGTATTTTGTCTCCAAAGGGTCACATTTGAGTATGTGAGGAATTTAGAGCGGACTTTGGTGCTGATAAAAGCAGCTTTAAAAATAGTGGGAAGACTATTTTGGCCCGCAAGGTTCAGTAATTCAAAATTTTACGACTTACTGCGGACCTGGTCCAGACCGGGGATTTAATGAAAGGGTAGAAAGGTTACTGCAGTTATGGTGTTTAATCCAGGGTTGTACTGGGTATTCAGAACTGGTTGTAGTAAGAAATTAGGTTTGTGCAGATATTGACTGCGGAGCAATTGTTTCTGGAACATTTGCCATAAAACCTACAAAGATCTGTTTAAGTGTTACAAACCTTTGGTTTCCCTTTCTCCACCTTTTATCTTTCCCGAGGGCTTCCTTGTACTGGCTGTCAAGAACGTCTAGATACCATTTCTGGTTGAGAATTGGCAGTTTTAGGCTCATGACGGTTACCGCACTTGGCATGGTGAAGCAGTCAGAAGCTCATTCAGTTATCAATCACTGATTTGCAAGTTCGACCTAAACAGCTGTCATGGATGCAAGTCAATTTGACTGCATCAATTTCCACTTTCTACAAGAACATGGTGAATTAGCAACACCTCATTCCATTAATCATTCCTTAGAATGGTAAATCTGCATGACACTACATGTGCAACTGGGATGATGTATACTGTTGTCCCGTTTTAAAAATATGGCAACAGGAACATCATGAAGCAGCAAACAGGCATTCAGTTTTTACTCATGGAAGTAAAATACAAGATGAAACTGTGCATACTGTGAGATGATCTAAAGTTAAGGTCTGTTCTATCCAATCCATCCGCTCACATATGACTACAGAAATAGAATGAACTAGCAAGCAGGCAATCACTTATTATTCATTGCAGTAAAAATCAGTCTGAAGTGGTACAATGTGCATGATGTGAGATGATCCTATAATGCAGGTTTAACTTCAAATCCATCCACGTCTCACATATGTGCTATTAACCCTATATTCACTTTAACATTAATCCAGAGTGAGGATTCTATTTCATGTCCACACGACACACATTTCCAAGAGGTCACACGATGCTTCGCATTTACTAGATTGAAAGCAGACAAGCGCAGGCTTCATGAATGGTTGTCATAAATGCCTTTCAAAATGCATCAATCTCTATGCACACCGGCTTTCTATGTTGTGATGTCGTACAGAATACCTTGTTATATCAGTAATTCAAGCAAGCCTATTCGCAACGAAAGTGATCAATAAACAGATAATGATGTATCGCTCTAGGGAGGAAAAGGCCGTGCACCTTGTTGCTGCGTATCCATGAAATGAACATCCAGGAAGCATGAAAAATGCAACAAAAACACGGTGCCGCTCTTCTTTAAGCTATCTATAGCATATCTCTACGAGATGGATAAATTCCAGCTGCAATCGCACCACCACTAGATACATGCACATATCACCCTCCTCTGCATACTAGTACTATTCTGTAGCCTTGTTTTCTCTGTTTGACTATTATATCTTTTTTTCTCTCTCTCTCTCTCTCTTCCTCCGCTCTGTCTTCGTGGTTTATCCCTCATCAAGCTTTTGTACGGGATAGATTATTCTCTTTCCGGACCACTTGTCTTGTGTGAGGAAGCCATCTATATGCTTTTCAATTATCAATTATTCATGCAACACAGATCTACAAATAGGAAAGGTATACAAATGAGAAAGCTACATGTACATGTATACAAGAAGATACAATAGAGAGACATCATGAATATTCAATAGCTTCATTGGCAACCTGTAGTAACCACAGAAGGGCTGTTCCATTTGGGACATGGGGGGAGGAGGGGGGGGGGGAGATGGATCATCTTGAATTATTATTGATTTCCTTCGATTAGGTGAACTAATTTGCTTTGTGCATGTATTCACTACAAAAATATAACAGCCTGATCAATGAAGAGATGTGGATTTTGTTTTCTTGCCTAATCTAAAATCTAAGAGCAACTTTAAAATGGTAAAGAAAAGATTTATTTTGCATTCTTTTCTTCCTTTTACCCCTCCCCCTTCTGTCTGTCTCTGTTTGTCTGTCTGTCTGTCTGTCTCTCTCTCTCTCTCTCTCTCTCTCTCTCTCTCTCAGGCATTCTCTCATTCTATTTATAAATTCATCTCACCATGGATTTCCCCTCCCATTTATCTCTCTTCTCTCCCTGCCCCCCCCCCCCTTCACACAAACCACCCAATTTCTCTCCAATCCAAAAAAAAAAAAAAATCTTCATAATTTATCTGACTGTAGTGCTTTTCATTTCAAAAACACTTTCTGAGACAAGAAGTGCATGGTACAGTCAATTCACTGTGGCTTTAAAGAGCACACTGTTGAAAGTTTCAAAGTACTAAGATCATTTTCACTCAACTGTCCCACTCTCTCCACCTAAAACATGGCAGAGCAACTAGTTGTCAAAGTAATCATCAAACCTGAATGACATGTTTCATCCTTACACATTTTTTTAGTTACATAGTATGTACTGCACTGTCTGTGCATGTATATACATGTATACAAAATGAATATTATTCTACTATTGATCTAGAGTCACTGCTGTATAGGGAATTGGGGTATTACAGGAATTTCTTTCTACTGTTACCGGTATTCATTTACATTACCTGGGTAGAGAACACTTCAGAATGGCAAATGAAGAATCATGTCTTGCCTATATGTTATTGCAATGACAGAGATTTGTACCCCTATCTGTGTGATTCAACAATTAATCCACTAGACTACATCACATCTTGGACAAGTCAGACATTTCAAATACAAGTACTTCTATATTTTTTAATCCTAATTTATTTGAACTTTAAAAACCAAGGATGATATTTTTTTACAGAGGAGATCACATGAACCAGACGTCCGCCCCCTTTAATGTCATGCTCCAGAGACCAAAAGAATCTTTCCGAGAATTGTAACCTGCACTGGCCAGCCCCTAAAAAAATGCAAAATTTCACAATACCCTTTCACCTCCATGTACATACATGTATGACTGGTGATAAGACACAGAATTTTTAAATAAAGAACTTGAAGTAAATCCTTCCATTTTTTTGGGGGGGGGGGGGGGTAGGGGAGGGTGCACTGCAAATCTTCCTCAAAACATTTAATAATTTATTTTCTGATGTTCAAACCAATGAATGCCATGCAGCTATTATCAAAATCATGTCACTGCATTGTTAAGTAACTTGCACTCACTTTCTGAAACACCTTCAAACAAGAGAGATTATGCAACTATAACTGGCATGACCCTTTAAAAGACTCTAATCACCTATTTAGAGCTTAAGAACCCTTCAAATGATTTAGAGGAAGATAAGAGGATTTACTTGAAAAGAATTTAATTCATCAAAGAAGGAACTTCCTTGCTTTCATAGTGTTCATAGTGTAGTGATCAATGTGTCAATTAAGATCCATCATTAGGCCTAGTAATACTATAGCATCTCTGACAATGGCATGTAGTAAATTTTGGATTAAGCATTTCCAAAATGCTAGGGTATAAAAAAGAATCAATGATAATAGTCAACCCTAATATACTGATGCAGGAATCTAGGTGAAAGGGGAAAAAACAAAAACAAACAAACATAACCAAACTAACAAAAAAAAAAGAGAGAAAAAAAAAGAAAAGATCATTTCTGAGAGACGGACCTAGTTACACAGGTGCCCATGTCAAGCCCTGCTTTTACAGCTCCCGTCTTTCATGGAAGCAACCTACATTAAGTTTACACTGTACAGGTGACATCCTTGGCTGTGTTTCACGAAACCGTCACAAGTCTAAGTTCATGGACATCCCATTGAAACGCGTGTTAATTCTTCAACATGCGTTTCAATGGGATGTCCAAGAACTTCAAGAAGTTAGACTTATGACGGTTTCCTGAAACACAGCCCTGGCTACCATTGAGAAAAGACAACTGTGACATACATGTACCTAATACAGGGACAAACACATGGATTTATACATGTAGGCTTGGGTCAGGTGTACATGCAGTTTCAATTTCAAGCTCCTGGCATTTTCATGATGTGTTCCATGAAGTGTACTGTGTTTTATGATACATTATGTATTATGTTAACCCATGGGAACACTTCAACGCTAACTAACCTGTGCATGTGCATGTATAACATCAGCACCTGTAGAAAAAAAAAGCGTAATGCATTTGAAACAACCAAGTAAGAGAAAGAAAACCGAAGACAGACCTTCACATCTGCATATTCAGCAACATTTATAAAGGTAATTTAAGTACACCACAGAAGAACCATGGTTGCCGTGTGCATAAGCATAATCTGATAAACTTACCCAATGGTGAGAGCCGGCATACCGCTAACCACCCTGCGTCCTCCCTCCATTGTGAAGTAAACTTTGTGGGGAGAGTTACCCGCACTGAGGGTATCGCGGTGTCGGTATGACATGCGAAACATGATACCGGACAGGTGAATTACTGGCAAAGTTCAAATAATGTTGCTCAACACAGTCAACAGATCTCTCATGAAGCACTGATAAGGAAATTCAGTGCTGTCTGGGACCTATCTCTGTTTGTTTTGGTCACTATTAAGTTAAGGTGTCTTTTCAACCATCTCGATTGCATTGCTTCTTTGGTATAATGTTTACATTGCTCCAGGTTTATGATTTGTGTGTCAAAAAATTAGGTCAACAGCTACCAGTATACTCCATACACGATGAATTACCAATCTAAAGTTTTCTCATTTCCAAGTTTGTTCCTTGTCAGTGATGAAGCAAAAAGTGAGGACCAAATATATTGATCAGCCTCTACAAAAGGCCCGACTACATTGGATCTTGCAATGTTAATGTTAATTGTAGGACAAATATTTTCAAATAGTTCTAGGCTGGAAACCTCAGATGCGGTAAAAGTCAAGGTCGACTTTCCAATAACATGTACATGTATGCCATCTGCTGATGAGGGACGAAAACTGTTAATTACAGTACATAGGTTGTCTCCAAATTAACAGTCCCAAAGAGTAAAATGCACTTCATCTTTAGATCAGCAAGGCTCAGATATTTCCTAGCATTCCAAACAGGTTTCAGACTCCAGATCAAAAAAAGCATCTACATATATATATCTCCAGTAAATTTCAATTGGCATATAAAGTTTAAATTGCATGTCAGTTCAGTAGTGAGATTGCAATGGAATCATGATTGCACTAAATTACACACTGAATTTGGCAACAGCACAAGGTAGACACTATTATTACAATGCAATTAAGTTCAATGGTGTACCTTGACTTAAATAACATTCCTAACCATCGCTCTGAAGCATCTATGGCAACACCACGTCAGGTAAAACTTGTCCAAATATAAGAAGACAAGTAGTACACAAAAACTTTGAGTCATTCAGTCTTAAACGAAATGTACCTCAGTCCCAAAAGTTTATGCCTAGATTGAACCCTGTAGGTATTCCAAAGCAAAAAATTGTATTAGGCAACAAGGTGTGAAGACAGAGAAACAAGGAGTACACTGTACAAACAAGTAGAGTAATTCCTTTTGATCAGATTTAATCAACTGACATCCATGATTAACTCCATGTACGGCTTCTGTGTGGTATTTCTACCTATGCAAGGATCATCCTACTGAAAGCAACAAACTGTGCAAAAAATAGCTTGCAGGTCCTCCACAAGTATCACTGTCAAAGACTGCATTCTTCAAGACACATGATGCCGCTTCCTCTATAAATTGTGGATGTCTGCAGGGGATTCAAACCCCAAGAATTCAACTCTGCTGACCCTGTCATACCCCTTTGCACCCGCTGCACCGTGTAACCAGCGAGCAAAGCAGTCTCGTTCCAAGCAAACCCCTTCCCTGTTGTGTATAGAGTTTAGTGGCCTATTATCACAATACACCCTCTTTCCCTCAGGCTCACCCAAGCTATTGTCGCCTGAAAGAAGTGGGATTCAACTCAAGGGGGCAAACTCTGCCCCCCTGGGTCACACCCCAGCGGGTCGGTATAAAAGGATAATGGGTTTTTTTCTGTTTGTGATGGCCTGTCAAAACCTTTTGATTCCTGGTCCTTCCTCTTAACACCTGAGTTTCATTTGTGGGCAAATTAAACATGGGTATTCTACTCTGAACAATTAAATTCAATATTTATTTTACTCTGGCATCTTTTCAACCAGTTGCCAATGGCATTACATTTCAAATACACTGAATTTCTATGAAATAATTGGTTAACTACTATATATAACACATTGTACATGTAGGATAATTACCCACCTTATGGATAAAACACAGTTTTTATTCATTTATTATCATTATCATCATTATTATTATCATTATCATTATTATCATTATCATTATTATCATTATCATTGTTATTATCATTATTATCATCATTATTATTATTATTACTATTATTATTATTATCATTATTATTATCATTATCATTATTATTATCATTATTATCATTATTATCATCATTATTATTATTACTACTACTTTTATTATTATTATCATTATTATTATTACTACTATTATTATTATTATCATTATTATCATTATCATTATTATCATTATTATTATTATCATTATTATTATTATTATTGTTATCATTATTATCATTGTTATTATCATTATTATTATCATTATTATTATTATTACTACTATTATTATTATCATCATTATTATCATTATTATTATTATTACTACTATTATTATTATCATTATTATCATTACTATTATTACCATTACTATTATTATTATTATTATTATCATTATTATTATTATCATTATTATTATTATTATTATTATCATAATTATTACTATTATTATTATTTTGCATTTCAGTTACAGATTATTTGTTGTGTCAACATTAAGATCCCTGGTGTACTTCATGATTTCAATTTCCAAGCAGCAAATTTTAAAGTCACTACAAGAAAAATCTAAAATGATAATAACTGCTGTGGGTGCATGTATATTCAAAGCTTTTGAAAATACTGCTCTTCTAAAGGGAACTTGAAAGGGAAAAAGGGAACTTGAAAACAAACACCAAAGGATATTTAGATGTAGGGCTAATTTAGAATTTTGAAAATACTGCTCTTCTAAAGGGAACTTGAAAGGGAAAAAGGGAACTTGAAAACAAACACCAAAGGATATTTAGATGTAGGGCTAATTTAGAATTGCACATGGGGAGGGGAATAAATATTTGTCAATATTTGTTTTCCAGGAGAATGGTTTAGAAAAACAAGTTCAAGCAGGTTTTTCCAATATAACACAAGACATATGATATTTTTTTTCTTCTTTTATACAGAAATATTGTAAATTAACATACATTTTTTTCTCTTATTTAACATTAAAACAAATTAAATGTCTGCTTGACATAGTGCATTAAAAGGAAAAAATGATATTGGAAAAGAGAAATCCACAAAAAAGCAATGCTTGTAGTGACGTGGATTCCTCAAGAAAGAAAAGGGAAAGTAAAGAAAAGAAAACAGAAGAATGTATGATACAGAAGTACGTGAAACAGCAGTATATATTACAGTTGCAGATTCAGTCACACAGTGAGGACTTCGCAAGATGAACGATGCATTGCGCATCTTGTCAAGCCACACTACTTTTTCACAGTTGGGGCACTCAAGGATGGGGAGCAGGAAACAAAGTTATTCTCTTTTTTTCCCAGGAAATATTTTCAAAAATAAATTTTGGGAAAGATTCTAGTTTCTGTGTTGGATAGGCTAGGAATATTAAGGTTTGAGTTTAAAAAAAATAAGCATTACTGACAATAAAAGTATTTAAAATAAAGTAAAATAAAACAGGCGAAATCTCAAATTCTCAATTGAATGGTTGGTTATTTTACCTGACTGCTATGAAAGCATACACTGTATGTACATGTATGCTTGTTATTTCAGTCATTTCAGTCATTTTTGGTTGTTGCATGGAAAAGATGGTTGTTGCCAATGACAAATCTTTTATCATTTTAGAAACCTCATCACAGTGAATAAGAGTCTAGACCGATTGATTTAATATCAAAAGTAAATTCTAATTGCACCTGGCAAGCTTGTGAAAATCAATAGTACTGCACTACCAGATACAGCAATGTGACAAAATTCCATAAATGCAAAGAAAATGTTTGCATAAAGGGTTTTCACTTTGTTGGAATGTTTTAAAGAAATGGTGGTCTAGTCAACTTTAAGTTGTCTATCAGTAATGACTGAAGGAAAAAAATGCTTTCCCTCTTTGAATTTTGATTTCTGCTTAAAATCGTCTCTCATACCAGAAGGAGGGAAATTGATTCAGTCCTTCCACATACACACACACACACACACACACACACACACAAAACACCAGAAAACAAAAAACAAACAAAAAAAAGATAAAAATAATCAGAAAATTTAGTACGCTCTCAGAAAAGATGATTAAAAGTCAAAGGTTGGTTAAAATATGAACCGACCAACTGTTGGTTAAAAAAATCCCCATATGTTTTACAAATTTTATTTTAAAAACAGTGGTCCGTTCATATTTTAACCAACCTGATAGTGTAAGCAAGAAAACATGAAATAAAGTTTAAATCATTTTCAGTTCAGTCAAAACAAGTGGAAGAGGTGCTCAAAAGTATAGGGTTGCCAAATTGTGTTCACCTACAATTATAATCATTTTTTTTATTAAAGGAGAATGCAACCCAGGCATCAGTGTACTTCCAGTGACTGAAGAAGAACAAGAAGAGTAAACAGTGAAAGTTTGAAGGAAATTGGACGTGTTCAAGAGTTATGAACTTTGAAAGCTTAAGTAAATCCTTATTATGGAGATCCTTAATTGGCAACTTTGCCAGAATCTGTGATGTCATCGTGGACAACTTTCCATTCATTTTGTACACAGCATTTAACATTTTCTTTTTTTTTCAAGAAAAATAATAATTCTTTTGATTTATGGTTTGAGCATGACATGTCTGTATCAATTCTGCAAGCCTTTGGAGAATTATGTTGATTCCTGACTCGAAATTTCATACAAATCAATTTATTTGAAAAAAATGGATGACTTATATACAAAAAAACCCTCAGACATTAAATATATTGTATTTCACAATGGAATAGGCAAAATCAAATTGGAGTGTATCTATGCTTATTTCAACCTACTTGGGCCCTCTTCACAAACGTTGTTTGCATACATATGTATGCCCTTTTGCATAATTTTCTCAAACTATGAAAATGATTCAGAAGAGATGATAATTCATCGAACTTTAAAAAAAACTACATGTATAGAAAGGAGGAAAAACATAAATTGGATATCATGAAAAGGAATGACCTGGTTTCTAGTAATAACAGGGAAAAGAGACTCATAAAATTTATTTATTTATCTTATTTCAAAGGAACTCAGTCAGAGTTAAGTATGGCTACTTATTTGCACCTACAGTTTATATTCAGCATTAATTATTAATCAAAAATGATTCCAACAAAATGATAATCTAGATGCATTTTCATCTACTTGTAGAAAACTGAAGAGGAAAGACACACTAGTCAAAAGATATAGTCTTACAATGTAGTAATCTTCAATCTTAAAGGAGAATGTAACCTAGACATCAGTGTGCTTCCAGTGAATGAAGAAGAACAAGAAGAGTAAACAGTGAAAGTTTGAGGAAAATCGGACAATCTGTTCAAAAGTTATGAACTTTGAAAGTTTAAATAAATCCTTATAACGGGGATCTTTGAATTGGCAACTTTGCCTGCATCTGTGATGTCATCGTGGACAACTCTTCATTCATTTTGTGCACAGAATTTAATATTTTCTTTATTTTTAAGAAAAATAAAACATCTTTTGATTTGTTGTTTGAGTATGACATGGCTATATCAATTCTGCAAGCATTTTGGGAAGAATTATGTTGATTCCTGACTTGAAATTTCATATATTTTTTTCTTAATTACAAAATGAACTGAGAGTTGTCCACAATGACATCACAGATGCTGGAAAAGTTGCCAACTCAAGGATCCCCATAATAGGAATTTAGTGAAACTTTAAAAATTCATAACTTTTGAACAGATTGTCTGATTTTGCTCAAATTTTCACTGTTTACTCTTCTTGGTCATCTTTATTCACTAAGAGTACACTGATGCCTGGGTTGCATTCTCCTTTAAGTTGTAGATTGAAGAGTACGCAGTGTATGAAGTTAGAGGAAAGAAATTATTTTTAAACAGAAGAAAAAAACTACTAACTTATTTATGTGCAAAAGCCAAAACAGACAGGAGTTATTATTTACATCCACTGATCATTCTTGTTTTCCAACACACCTTAAAATGATACCAAGAAAAGATTATAAGACAATTAAAGACCAATAGATCTATAACTTGCAAACTATAGATTGATTGGAGCTGGGTTTGGTTGTTATTTCCACCCACATGTACAATGTATACATTACAAATACATCACACTCCTATTTTCCTATTCACCTGCCCTAGTGGAGACTGGCATAAGAGATAATAGTACCTCACACTCTCTTCTAAGAGGTGCATTCTCATTAGCATGAGATAAATTCAAAACAGAATGGAAAATTTGGGCATAACTAGCCCGATCAATCGTAAGGCAGCCATTAGCAGTGAGAACAAGTTAACAACAACAATAACAACAACAACAGCAACTGCTAACTTGGAATATCCATTTCACTTCTCAATCCGAAAAAATAAAGCTCACTTTTGCTGGTAATTTTGCCTGGTTTGAATTAAATGCCAGATTTGACAACATACATTTATAAGGCACTTGCTGCCTTAAAAGAATTTGAAAATCTCTGACAGTGCCATGCAAACTTTGGAATAATGGGGTAATTACTTATTGAGCAGGCATCATTTCAGGGAAGTTCATCTGGGGATGAAAAGTCCGAGATCATTCTTCCAAACTACTGCTTAGTCTGGTGACCCGTTTTCTCTGACACATATGTGGATACTCGAATGAATGAAAGTAAACAGATGGCCTTCATTCTTATGTTTCATTATGATACATCATCTCAATTAACCCAGTCAACTCTGTGGCCATCTGTCTTACATGTACATGTACACTGTTGCCTACAAATCTGCATTCATCTTTTAAAATGAACTTGGCAATGCAGTAAAGTTGTTCTTAATATTTCTAATCTTTCAAAATGACAGAATGAGAGCGTACATGTATGAACAAGTTCCTTTTGAAGTTTGATAAATTGATGATAACCTCTCTGGAGAAATATCAACATATTCGGCGTGAGGGTCAATTACGGGGGAGAGAGGGGGACATTTCCCCTCCCCCCCAAAAAAAATGAATAAGCTGAGGACCTTCTTTGTGTGTGTGTGTGTGTGTGTGCGTGTGTGTGTGAGTTTATGTCCCTTCCCCCCCCCCAATATCAGATTGAAACCCCTGATAGTTAGCCTACATGTAGTAGTCTGCCTGTCTTTACACACACTGCAGAGCTCTATTCATCCACTGGGTACTTCAAAAATTGGATTCATCTCAACTAATCAGTAACACATAAAAGATGTGCTTTATTTACATTCAAGCACAATATTAAACATTCACACAATTTATCAACATTACTCAAACACAGAACCTAGAAGTACATCACATGTAGCTGTATTGTATGTCTTCATGTACTTACACTTTCGTACTTACATGCCTTGACATCTTCGCAGGGCTGCCAACATTGGATAATAGTTGAGAGTAAGATTATAAAAGAAGCGAAGTGCGAGGGAGCGAAGCGACCAAGCCCTACCGAGCAAAGTGAAGGAGTGGGGGAGGGTGTGGGAGGTGGCGTCCCCTCTCCCAAGGTATGGAGCTTTTTTTATTTTTCAAGGTGAAATTGTGTGACCTGGTACATACTTTATAGATTATGTTAACATACAGGCCTAGAATTACCTAAAGGCAGTATGAAGAGAGAAAATTGTTGGCTGCCATTTTATTGAAATCTATCATTTTTTATTAGTATTTATTCATTTCAGATTCGTGAGTGAGAAATTTCATGATTAGCGTGAGAGCGTGTGAAATGGGTGAAATGCGTGAGTGTTGGCAGCCCTGTCTTCGTCATTTTTAAACAAACAGATAATTTGTGTAAAATGTAACTTTACCGTGTGGCTCATATATATGAGCTACACGTTGAAGTTGCATTCCACTACCCTATACTTGCAAACTTGCAGCTCCAAGAATGAGAGAGCATACATTATGCAGTATTACTCTCACATTTCAATTAAAAATATGAATTACAAACTTCTGCGTCAAAACAATCCGCCTATTAAGTAGCCGTCCGTCTTTGACTCCTAAGACACTTTAAAAGTTAACACCTTCATTGTTCAGAATACTTTGCAAAATGGTGAGGTGTGCTAAACTGTCCTATTCTTCTTTAAAACTGGCAGGTGCAGGAGTGAGAACACAGATGTACACAGCATAAGTCTCATGTTTCATATCATAATAACTTCTAATCAATGCAGTTGTCTAATTTAGTGCACATAGCTGTCCGTCCTAACACAATGAAGATCTTTTCACAAACACTTTACTGTACCAACTTCATTCTTCTAAACTAAATAGTAATACATCTATTAAAGCTGAGCTCAAATTTTCTTACACTCTATCCAGAGGGCAGGTGCAAGTAGGAGACTACATAAAGATGTGACTCTTTGTGTTCCATTGTAAGAAGTGCATAGTCATACACCATGCTTCAAAGTACAAGCAGTATCTTAAATTATAGTGCTACATGTATGAAAGATAGCAGATAATCATAGATACATGGTCTCTACTCTCTGACATAAATTTTGTAGCTTCTCCAAAATACAAAAATCAAGCACAAGTTTTGCTAGAATTTCTCATGTTGAATAAATTTGATGCTTTTTATAACAACCCGGAAGATGTTAAATAAGTCTCTGAATTAACCTTTGAAAAATGCTGCTAACCAATCACTTAACAATCAAATTGATCATACTGCATTTCATTTTTGATGTTTAAAACATGATACTGCACTTGATAAGTCAATGAGCTTTACACCCCCCCCCCCATTCTCCTATAAAGATAGATTTCAATGGTGCATTCCAATTTTAAGTAAATGCATATCATACAAGGTTAGTTTGTAAATATTTTAATGTTACCATGACTGTTGATTTTTCTATATAATGAAATTCCACCCCTGCCATGGTACATGTAAGTACTTTTTAGTGAACTAAAATTGAGGTCAATACAATGGGGTCTATCCATAAAGTTGCAGGACAAAATGTATGAGGGAAAATATCGGATATTAACGTTAAAATTTCATTGTGCACAAATATAAACGTAGTACATAAAGGAACATCTATACCTGTATGTAGGATTTGAAAATGGGCAGGTGGTTTTTTTACTTATTTCCTTACAATATATAAGGGAATACCCCACTCCTACCAACACCTCCCCCCCCCCCCCCCATCTTTATATTGTTAATACTGACAATCAAAAGGTCAAAAGGTTTCCTACAAGGCAATGTATAATGCTCCATAATTTGGTATATACAAATTCATTCTGACTTTATAACTTGCAAATTGTATTTAATCACCGAGGAACTAATGTTTTACAAGCTTTGCTTTTTTTAGTTCATCATTTCTCATGTTTTCTATTTCCTGTATAATCATGATATAGGTTTTGTAAATGTATCTATTGCCAACTTGCTTCAATTTTGTATATCATTTTTCTTACATTGTAATTTCTGTTTGTTTGGTATGTATATATGATACATGAGAAATAAACACGCTTGAATTGAATTGAATTAAATAAGATCAAATGTCACAGCACAGCAGATGTGCAGGTATCACTACTAATGAAGATTCAGTACTGAAGCAGGGCTAACTCATTGGGAAATCCTACAACACCCCCCCCCCCCTCCCCCCTCCCCCCTCCCCCCTCCCCTAATTTTCTTCATGAAAATTATTGTTTATTAACCCACTGGCTACTGGGACCATGTGCCCCTGTATTAAGTCTTTGGGGAAGAAAAAATTTAGTATTCCGCGGGTTAATAGATTTGTGGTCTCTTGTAGGTATACTGTACAGGACCTGTAGCCACACATTTGTATGTTTCTTCAACCCTAAACAGGGCTGTTAATTACCACAAAATTGTCCTTCCGTCTAAGTCTGACAGAAGGCCAAAGCTAAACCAGCAAGCCTTTTTACTTGCACCTTGTAAATACACACACTGCACCTGAACCCAGCTACCTACACACACTGAGTCAATTATATCTGCAAGAATCTTCACTCTTGAAGGAGGCAGATCAACCCTGAAGAAGAAGAAGAAAAGACAGCTAAGATAGGAACTTACTTGTTACAGGTGAACTCTGCACTTTTAGGCGAAGCTACGATAGGCAAGACTGTTGCACTCCTCTCCAATTTGGGATTACTGATCTGATTCTTGGTCCTAAAATCCCTGGCCCCAATGGATGAAAAGTTGCGGGTGATGGTGATGTTGTTTTCTCCCACTGTCACTATGTACCCCTTGAAGGTCCCACGAGTGGTGTTGCTGCCACTGTGTCCGGAACGGCGCTGGTGGTTGCTGTGGTTCCTTTTGCTCATGACTGCAACCATGTTGTAGCTTTTGACCAAAACATTCGACCCCCCACTGAACTGTTGCGGTGAATTGGAAACGATGCCAATGGTAACTCATGACATACTGATGGCCATCTAAAAGATATATTCACAGACAATTCTATAGTAGGATTCCAAATGTTTCTCATTAACAATAACCAGTAAATACATGTATATCACAACAGGGACACAGTTTTGAAATAAATTTTAAAGAAACAGATGAACCCTTTCGAAAGGGGAACCCTTCTACTTCCTTCCAGCTTGATGCTTTCAGACAGATGTGAAATGCACCAAGCCAAACAAATTGTGGACTATGAATAGTAATCAATTCAACAGAACAATCATTACCAGTAATTCTAGGAGAGTAATTCAGCAGAGACAAATTTCACATGGCGACAAATTTATGATCCACAGATCTATACAGCGTTTTTGCTTCAGAGGCCAGGATCGAGAGTCAGGCTGAAGTTCAAGAGAATTTGTGGGAGAAAAGCTTACTGACTGACGGTTCCTCAAAAATTTGAAGAATGTCTCAAGATTGTACGAAACTTCATTACCAATTTCATGACTCACAAATCAAAGTGCTCAGTAACAATAAGAATATCGTGTTACACACGTAAGTGCACATAACCTCTGGAATATCACATTACATTGCAGGTATATAGTACCTAGAAGAATATAGTGTACTTCTGAATGCAGTAAAAATGTAGCACTTGAAAGGCCTCTCATAAGGCAGTGCTACTGCAACTAGTCCTTCATTTTTCTCTGCAGAGATAGGTATTAGTATGAAACACCCAATGATTCTATAGAGAATCAATGGGTGATTTCTATAATGATTTCTAGAAAGGCTCCTCATTTTTGTTTTACAAACAATATTGGTACAAAAAAATATTTGCACAAGTATTCATGCTCGCTACAACAAATTTGAATAAGCAACTATCAAAGTCAGATGATTTACAAACTTTAAATTATTATCAAATAAAAACAAAAAAAGGTTTCAGGCAAATTTAAAACAGGCAATCCCTTTCGAAACTTGGTACTTACTGGAGTTACTTGAGATGTACCTCTGTCTGCCCTCATCTACAAGCTACACTGCAAGCAGTGTTACGTGCAGAGCCACTCTATGGTAAATGATCACAAACTCAAATCTTGCCTCTCCTAATATAGGAGCAAACAGAGGCCTAATTGACAAATCAACAAACAAGGAGTTTGTAATCTGCTCACAAGCCGCTCCCTGAGTGTATCGGTGTATCGAGATCCACCGACCGACCAGCTAAGCTGAACAGCTTCTTTTCAAAGAACAATAAATATCTTCAAAGACATACTGTGCTTCCAGTGGAGGAGCGGAATTGCCCATGAATAGACACTGCTATGCATGAGCGGCAGGTATTGAAGGGGGTGAATAAAGCCATAAAAGGGAACTTGGAGAGGGGCACAATAGCCCCCAAAGCTGCCTAAATGACAAGTGGTTTGCTGGTGTTCTTGTGTTGTAAGGGTGGATATTGATTTGGATGCTCGGATGTCAATCGGAGGTTTGTTGTATCAATAGGATCCACCAAGCAAGGACACAACAGTAGACATCAAGTTGAACAAGACCATGCTTGAGTGGATGACCCCCCCCCCCCCCCCATATTCAAGGGGCCAGAAATAGCAGGGGTTGGTCTAGAGGTAACGTCTGCTGCAAGGGCGGTGCCAGGGTATTTTGATAGAGGGGTCATTAATAGGGACCTATTATAGTTGCACGACTCAGCCCTCTCTTCCCCCCCATACTCTTCTTTCTTTCCCCTCCCTTTTTTTTCTTTTTTTGATCACTTGAAAAATCATAGGTGGGGGGGGGCAGTCGCCCCCCCCCCCCCCCGCCTTTCCTGAAGCGCCGCCCCTGGTCCACTGTCATTCCGTCTTTGTCTAAAAAATGAGTCTGATCAGACAAAGGTTCAAAACTGAGCCATTTCTTCTAAGGATGTCATCGGTCAGTCCCAGACGTAATTAATCAAATCTGACTGATACATGTAAAAACCAAATTACAAACACTAACATTCATACTCTCCCCTTTTAAGCCCAATCTTGCATTCCTAAAGTACACAAAAACTTCAGTTTTTCCTTGTGTAAGATTTTTTTCTTCAAGCATTGCACTCACATGGTCACTTTCAGAAATTACTAAGAATGCTAGATCCATCCCTACCCACTCTCTCCATTAGCAGAATTCCAACGTCATATAAAACTGATTGTCTCTCTCCTCTTTTCTTCTTCATTCAATTTCTCCTTTCTCTTTCCCTCCTTCATTTTTTCTCAATATTTCACTGGTGTGGTTTTCTTCCCTTTTCTTTATCATCCTCTTTCTGTTATCCAAATTTTTCTCTCCTCATCACCCCTTCCTACTGTTTCTCTCCTTCCCCTTCTCTTACTCTCTCTCCCTTCCTCTCCTTCTGCACCCCTCCCCCCCCCCCCCCTTGCATATTGTGTGTGTGGAACAGTGTTTTTTATTTATTGATCACATCAGATTATTAAAGTTAAAAGGTGACCTTTAATGTCATTTCTAAATCACTTTGACTTTGGAATCATGATAATGTAGCATCAAGACTGTATCACTATCAGTTAGAAGTGTGCATTGTATAGGGTATCACAGCAAAATCAATGCCTCAGAGCTTCTGGATAATTGGAGCCCTGATTTTCACTTGAGATTCTTTAGTGTACTACACAAATGTGATTTGATTTTTTTTTTTACTCTTTTGTTGTTGTTGTTTATTTGTTTGTTTTGTTTTATCATACCTGTTTCAGAAATCATGATAATTTTTTTTTTTTAAGGAAGAAATTAAATATAACTACATGTTCACTGTAGCATTCTTTAATACTCAGTAGTCTAAACTTACCAAGTCAGCAAAATATCTGGAGGCAAATGGGTTGAATCTGGTCACAACTGGGCTGGCACATGGGTATCATCTGTATTATAATTGGGCATAAATGTAGCCCCCCCCCCCCCCCCCCCCCCCCCCGTAAAAATAATTCCACAGCACCCAAGACAATTTGATTGTATACTATGAATTTACCATTAAATTACCATGGGTACCATGGTGATTTTTCACTAAGGCCACTGGACCCATACCATTTGCATCACGTGCCCCATCAGGGTCTAAAATATTTTTTTGTATGGGGCAAATGGGCATTCCCAAACAGAACTCATCATTTGGTGAAACGAATATACACAGGCTCCATATTTACATGTAAATGTATGTAAACTATTGGTGGAGAAAATTGTGACCCTTACGACTTATGCAATTATCCTACCAGCTCCCAATTCTCTCCAACGAGTCCACATAATAACTGTCAATTATAAAGCGCCTTTTCAAATATAAAGCGCATTATTAAACTGAGAAGTAACAACAGAAACAAAATTAGAAAAGATGTATTTCAGACACCTCTTTATGCGCAGCTGTGAAAACCCACAGAGTGTATGAAGCCCATATTAATGGTGAGCTTTGTGGGAAAGCCCATCTTGGTCAGACTACCAGTGCAAACAGGCCTTGTTGAACTCATGGTAAAGAGACAGATGGACCCCAGGGGCCTGTTTCTCGAGACCGTCATACATGTAAGTCAACTTCTCGGCTAAGATTGTGGCTAGTTGGCTAGTTGTCCGCTACGTGTTTCACGAAGCCGTGTTTCCCAAGATCAAAGCCAACATCCCAACTGAAGAACTTATGACGCCTCTGACCCTGTCACATCTTTTTTCGTTGATATGCAGTGCCATCACATGTCATTAATTTGGTAGAGTATGGCTGGCCAAAATGGAAGCTACATAGATTTAAAAATAATTCACATTTATCTTTTCTACAGCTTCCTAAATTAGTAATTCATCCCTGCTTATGTAGAGGTGTTGTGGATCAGTGGATAAGTCTCCGGACTTTGAACCACAGGGTCCGGGGTTCAAATCCCACCGCTGCACTCGCGTCCTTTGGCAAGACGTTTATCTACATTTGTCACTCTCCACCCAGGTGTAGTAAATGGGTACCCGGTAGGAAGAAATTCCTTGAATGCTCGAGCGCCTGATCAGGGTAGCCGTGCTAAAGCCGGGGTAATGATATGCAGCGCTTAGAAACATTTGTATTAAGCGCTATATAAATGTTGCATATTATTATTATTATTATGAATATTATATTTCATATGTTTCATATGAAATGATCTGCAAAAGAAGTTTCCAAGGAAGTTTCTCCCGTGATTTTGACATCTCACAAAAGAACGCAATTCTACCACGTCAGGCATGGCATAGTCAAAGGGGTAGTCTGTAGTTTTCAGACTCGTATTTATTTAAAGATAAGGGATATCATAGATTTTTACACGAAATAGTTCCAAGACACATATATTAGCTTGTAATTTGGCAAAATTTTGCATTTCAGTGTTCTGGTCAAACATGATGCTGGATAAATCTTTTATTGCCTCCTATTTTTAAAGATCATGAACGCAAGTGTTTATTTTGAAAAACTAGTGTCCCAGGGTACCCACCACGTTCCAGGCGACAGTGAACGTAATTTCTAAAAACTGAATTTTATAAGTTTTTCTTTGAATAGATCTGCCTAATTAGAAAATATCTTGCATCCATAACCCCTTGCTACTATTTCTAATCTTTGCATTCTCCCATTCCCTCAAATATTTGCAGTTTAGATAAAAATCCTTTTACAAAATGTACACCTGTATGTGTTATTGTGATCAAGGCTACATGTATGTGTTGTCACATTTCCTCACCGATAGTATCGATATCACGAGATATTGAGCTAGTATGCTCTTTGTGAAACGGTTTAGCAAGATTAGAGTCATCTCCGTAGTTAGCAGACAAAGATATGACTACATGTAACTTGGCGTTGATTTCCAGAAACAGGCCCCAGATGGGTATTCTATAACTATAAGATACAACTGTTGGGTGGCATTTGCTATTCCTCACAGAAACAGGTTAACATACAAACCTACTATTCAAGGGGCCTGACAGTTCAAAATATCTAAAGCCTCAAAGTAACTTGTAAAGTGTCATATCAACACAGATCTACATGTACATGGAACAACACCTACAAATAAGAAAAAGCATTTAAAATGTGTACATTAAACTTTCAACTAGTAAAACGGAAATACAAAGAAAACTTGATAAGTTTTTGGAAGCAACTTTTTTTTTTCCATCTCGTCAAAAGATGAAAAATCAAATAGTACACTAGGTTATAGAACAAAAACAACAATAACAATTTGTAACAGTAACAGCCAACCGACTGAACGAATGCATGCTTCGATTACCCTTGCTGGGTCCTTCGATGTTCAAAGAAACTGGTCCATGCCAAATCACGTTCAAGGATGTCAGGCTGACTGCCAAATCCAAGTTTCTCTTCATTTCAAAGAGTTGGGGAAAAAAAAAATCAGTCAAAATCACTGGACCACTAATCTACTATAGCAAGGAAGATTTATTTTTAAAAGGAAGTTTCCTATCTATGATAGATAGGAAACTTCCTTTTAACCGAGAGGGGATAGATCTAAGGAAAGTACAAACCAAAGAGGGTAAAATAAACTTCTGAACAAAAAATTCTTGAAAAAAAAGACAAGAAAAGAAAGAAAGGAAGACATCTCTACAGACTCCAAAAGGATTCAGATGGCCTGGTCTCTGGGACATAATCAAAATACCAAAAAGGGGGAAATTACAAGAAAAACTTAAACAATGGGACTGCTTTTCTTTCTCTTTTCTTCTTCTTCTTCTTCTTCTTCCTCTTCTCCTCCTCCTTCTTTTTCTTCTCCTTCTCCTTCTTCTCCTCCTCCTCCTCCTTCTTCTTCTCTATCTTCTTCTTCCTCTTCTCCTCCTCCTCCTTCCTCCACTCCCTTTATTCGCTGATCTTCTTCCCCTTCTCCTTCTTCTTAGATTCTTTTTCTCCTCTATCTCTCTCTTTACTTGGAAAGCTGGTGAATTATTTTCATGTTACATGCAACCTGCTATTTTTTGGTGACTTTCAAAGTAGGAAAAGTCAGAGAAAATTAGTTGTCTTGAAAGCATTCTAACTTTTCTTTTGACCAATTTATCACTATCAAAAAGGGGATGAAAACATGAAGATGTTTCTGATCACTCTTAAATCTCGAGGCCAAGGGTGACTTCAAGAATTATCTCAGTTCTGAGTAGTCTAGACCTACACTGAACTGTTTCAGCTAAAATTGTGCAGCCTATTTACGTCAAGACTCACCTCAGAGTCGACAGGGCTCAGACTCAGGCTCTGCCTCTGGGCTGCATTTCTCAAAACCGTCATACATGTACCATTACCAGTCTAATTTCATGGACCTACCACTGAAATGCATGTTGATTCTAACACAGAACTGAACACAATGCCAGGGATGTCCAAGAAGTTAGACTTATCGCCAGTTTCAAGACATGGCCCCCTGGGCCTGGCCAATGACCACTAGATCTAGACATTAACAGTTATCTATCTTCGTCTGACTTAACCATTTTAACTGGTGTTGATGCTACATATAATAATAATAATATACAGTTCTTGTATAGGCTATAGCGCATATCATATTGCTAGCAAAAGTAGCAATAGTCTATGTCAGGAGGCAGTGCAACTTTTGACAAATTTGAGACTGGTATCAGTATGTTCAACTTTATTGAGTTCAACTTGAATTTCATTTAACGTTAGTTTAACTTAACCAGTAATAAGATACCGGTAGAATGTACATGTAGGCTAAAACTTTAAAAGTAGAACGCTACGCGTTCGGGCTGCTGCAGTAACAACATGTTAAGGCTTAAGCTTAACGTTATATTTGAAGACCTAGGCCTAGGTTCTAGTCTAACGTTAGCTAAACCAGTCCAGGTTAAATGCTAACTTAAAAACTTACTATTGGTCTGCGTCTTCTGCTGGTTGAAATGCAGCCTTTTACGGCGTTGGGCAGCTAAGATGAGATGCGACGCAGATGAAGCAACGCCAAGTGAGCTTCGCTGCCCGGGCCCCGCCACTGCCATCGGACCTGTACACGATCTTTTCGCCTGGCCGCTCGGGTTGTTGTCAGTTGTGATCGGGTGAACAGTGAGCGTGACCACGCTCGGTGTTGACACAGTTGATTCCCAAACTGTTTGATCCGTTGATTGTTGGGAATCTTTTGATGAGGCGATGTTACCTGATGACCACCAGTCCCCTTGCATATTAATTTACTTTGGAGATCAATCCAGATGAAAAATTAAAGCATTTATTTGACCAGACGACAAACTTTCCGAAATCCTCGTTTGCAATTTATTGCTGAGCTAGATTTCTAAGTTTAGAGTGCGCCATCTACTGTTTACTACAGTGAGAATTTTAAATGCAAAAATATTGTCCAAAATGATGATCCAAAGAGGATAAGTCTCTGAATTTTTGGCAAACATGTCGAAAATTTTATAAATAGCAACACACAACAGTCTTTGGTTTTGAAGAAAGTACAAAATGAGAAATGAGAAAATAAGAAAGAAATGGAGGAGAAGAATAAATAAACAAGTAGCGAAATGAGGAGATGAAGAAGATGAAGATGATGATGATGATGATGATGATGATGATGATGATGATGATGATGATGAAGGGAGAAAAGGGATAAGTTCCGTTTACTTGGGGAAAGGAGGAGTCACATAAAAATAATATAATAACGAAGGCTTTGGAAATAAGGTAACCAGATTTCCCAGGAACACTACAGTCTTCCTCACTATCCTTAAATTCCTGTATAGATCAATCCCACAACGCAAGAGGGCAGCAGACTGTTCGACACAGTTCGACATACTGTTGTGGGCGCTCCAACTTGTATAGACCAATTTCACCTCCGGTTTATGTATTTGGCCCTCTATCGGCGACGCCATTGCTGCGGTGGGCAAGCACGCTGACCGCGATTGGCTCTGTGTACAAAATGAATGTAAGATATGAGATATACCCTAATATTGTTCCATTCACTTTATTCTAGATCAACAAAATAAAGCATGGATACATGGGTACATGAGGTAAGACAATGGCCATATCTGACAGATGAAGGTATGATGAATTTTTGTACTTTCGATAGTTTTTCAACTTAGTTTTGTCAGTATAAGTTCGATTGCAGCATAGAAGCCGTAGTAAACGGGAGCCCTCAATCTTACCCTGTTTACAAAGTCATGTTTTCACTCATTAAATTTTACGCCAAAGTACAAAATGATAATGTTTCTTGACTTCAAAGTCATTTCTGTTGATATTTTGACCCACTGGCGACGGATTCCTTCGCATTGCTTACAGAAACCCGTGTAGGGAGTACGGCTTCTCACACAAACAGGCTTCATGAGTCAAAAGCGGGTGAATTTCGCACTCAGTTAGCTTCCAATTTTTAAATTTTCTCCAATTCTTGTGGCATTCGAGCACCGCACAGCTGCGACCTAAACTTCCCTGACAATTTCTCATTGCAAATATTAAAAGAAATCTGCATATATTGGTCAAAATAGACAAAAAATCGAACGAATGTACATAACGCGCTATTGACTTGTGTACTATAAAAGTTGGAGCGCCCACCGCAGTATGTCGAACTGTGTCGAACAGTCTGCTGCCCTCTTGCGTTGTGAAATTGGTCTATAGTACACAAGTCAATTTAGCGCGTTATGTACATTCGTTCGATTTTTTCGTCTATTTTGACCAATATATGCAGATTTCTTTTAATATTTGCAATGAGAAATTATCAGGGAAGTTCAGGTCGCAGCTGTGCGGTGCTCAAATGCCACAAGAATTGGAGAAAGTTTAAAAATTGGAAGCTAACTGAGTGCGAAATTCACTCGCTTTTGACTCGTGAAGCCTGTTTGTGTGAGAAGCCGTACTCCCTACACAGGTTTCCGTAAGCAATGTGAAGGAATTCGTGGCCAGTGGGTAAAAACATCAACAGAAAGGACTTTGAAGTCAAGAAACATTATCATTATAGACTTTGGCGTAAAACTTAATGAGTGAAAACATGACTTTGTAAACAGGGTAAGATTGAGGGCCCCCGTTTACTACGGCTTCTATGCTGCAATCGAACTTTTACTGACAAAACTAAGTTGAAAAACCATAGAAAGTACAAAAATATATCATACCTTAATCTGTCAGATATGGCCATTGTCTTACCTCATCTACCCATGTATCGATGCTTTATTTTATTGATCTAGAATAAAGTAAATGGAACAATATCAGGGCATATCTCATATCTTACATTCATTTTGTATACAGAGCCAATCGCGGTCAGCGCGCTTGCCCACCGCAGTAATGGCGTCGCCGATAGAGGGCCAAATACATAAACCGGAGCTGAAATTGGTCTATAGCCTAGTTAGTATATTTTTGGAGGACAGGGAAGACGTCTAAAATATCAATTTCATTCCGAATCAGCTGCTATCAGCACACCATATTCTTCTTCTGGGTCTCCCACAAAACAACTGTCATCTAATGACTGGTGAGCCGGGTTTTTTCCCCCTATTTTTTAAAAACTATATTATGTAGATTTCATCTAAGGAAGACAAAATAGTAACTAAGTTACTTATCTTCAAACCTCAAATTTCAATACATGAATCTATAAGCTCTTAAAAATGTCACTGTTCCCTGGGTTGAGCAACGTAAGGGTTATAAACAGATAGAAGAAACTTTGGTGGTGTGTCCAAACTTTGCGGGTGATGTCATTATTTCGTACGTGACAGGATACCGTAATTAAGATTTCTAAAATCAAATAGCATCACTAGATAGAGGAACCTAAAATTACATTAGGACGACATTTTCATTGAAATTGGAGAAGAAATTACGCCGAAATATTCACTAAAGATCAGCAAATGATTTTGGTGTACTTTAAGCGTAGAATTTAAAGAAAATATTAAAAGAACATTATTGTTACGTACACTCTTATTTCCACGGTGTCAAATTGACTCGGAAACGGCGTCAGCTGGGAGTCAACTCTATTCCGCGTTAAAGTGACTCGTTTTCCTAGTTAATTTGACTCGGAATTGAGTCAATTCTCAGCGAATGCTACACCATTCCGAGTCAGATTAATTCGGAATCCGCATTCACTTCAACTCGGAATAGAGTTGACTCCCAGTTGACGCCGTTTCTGAGTCAATTTGACACCGTGGAAATAAGAGGTAGTATGGAGTTCAGTGCAGGTGCACACGACGCTCAAGGAATGTTCGTAGAGCTAGTCTAGAGCTAGAGCTAGAGGGAGACAAACAACTAAAAGCCCGAGCAAGAAAAAAAAATCCCCTTCAATGACGTCATCATACTGCTACGATATTCCATTGGGAAGAATACAAGAAATAGTGCCTAAAATCTCGACAACTGCAATTTGTTGAAGATTCTCTTTCTCTTCTCTTGGAAGGTGAGATCAAACTAAACCGAGATGTATTGCTTACAGTGGCTGTTACCCGTGCTTTTGATGCCAATACCCAAACCAAATGTGATCGCTCCTTTATTGCATCACCACACAATGTTTATCGTGTTGTATTTGACTGGCTTCTTTCTTGAACGCAAACCGTGCACAATTTGCAGTGCCGTTTTCCTTGTTGCAATATCACTGATTTGCTATAGTTGCTATGGGAACTGCGTATTCTTTTGCTGTGGGAGCTCGTGTGATGAAACGTGATGACGTCATCTCTAAATGATACATGTAAATGGAGCCAGAGACCATGGAGACAGAGAGTAATGTTGAAAATGGAATCTGAACAACAAAACAAATTTAAAGTTAGAAATTTTACAAACTAATGGTGGCTGTGCATAAGTGCTGTCTCTTCTTAGCTCCTTGCTGTACCAGAGAGGCGAGCACAGGCCACAGGGCTGTAATCTGTTTCTAACAATTATATTATGTCTTGCTGATTGACATTGTGATTTTTGTCAGATTATTCCCAAACTTACGAAACTGTGATGACATATCTTCACCTCTTTCATTCATTTTATGATCAAGTCTTTCATAATCTTGTTGAAGATTTCTCTGAGATTTCTCTGAGATTTCTCATGTTGACCTTGCAGCTTGAACTCCTAAAACTCTTGTGGCATGATTAAGTGATGGCCATGGACAAGTGTTTTTCTACTACAATGTATCTGGAGTCACAAGATCAACATGAAATTGGTCAACTTCAGAACCTTTGGCCTTCTGGAATTAGTTCGTAATCATCAGACGATCATGGTTCGGAGTAAGTGCTAGAAGTACTTGTGCTGTAGGAGTGGCTTGATTTCCATGTAGATATAGCTTGCCGACAAGCGCAGCTCACAGTCCTTGTCATCAATCACCAGGAATTTTGCTCTGAAGCTACAGTAGTGACATCATCCGAATCAAGTACCACTAGTGAGGCACTACCAGCATCTTGCATTGATTTGATGATGACGTTTTGATCATTGCTAAAGGCAATATCTCTTCCAAAACCACTACACTTGAATATTGTTGACCTTGATCACAGAGCGGCAGACGGCTTGAAGTACATGTATGCAAGATTAATTCTGATACTCCACCAGATCTATCTACGGTATCTAGATTACTGTGAACTACAAACACTAGCTCTGTTGTCTCCTTCCCTTTGATTTTGTTTTGGCTTTATTTTTTCTTCTTTTCCCTCCTTTAATGCAGGTGTAGCTTTTTCATGATTGATGAAGGTTGAGTTGTCATAAACTTTTTTTTTACCTCACAAAGGCTTTATTTTTATTTATTTCAATTTAATTAAAGGAAAATACATTTTATATGAAAACAGAATGGCAGATGGAATCAACAAAATACTGAAGTAATACATGTCAGTCCAGGGATGGAGAAGGAGGGGAGGAGATGAACGATTTTTCTCTTTTTCTTTCCTTCAGGTACATGAAAAGTATTTATGGAAATCATGTGACTGTAATAACAGTGATCTTGATTTTACTGAATGTTAGATTTCAAAGAGTTCAGGGAGCCGTTGCATAAAAACTTGCTATTATAGTAACTTTACCATCAATGGTAACTACCATGGTAATGTTGCTCAACATCCAGTCTAAATCCAGTATTCCATGAAAGTTACCATTGATGGCAAAGATATTATAATTAACAGCAAGTTTTATGCAATGGCACCCAGGTGCAAAACTCTGTAAACACTATATGTATGAAAATTGTGTGTAATGTGCTGGTGACAAGCTTTCTTCGCATGCCAATAATCAAATGAATTGTTGGAAAATCCCTGTAAGTTAACTTTTATTTATTTAATCTTAATTATGTTGATTTCCTTGTGAGTATTAATTGAAATTATTTTGTATGCGCCTTGAGCATCTCTAAAGATGGATATTTTGGGCTTCATAAATATTATCATTATTATTGTTATTTATTATCATTTTATATCAAAGTCTGCAACATATGATCTAAATGACTACACCACAATGTATTTGCCACAAATATAAAGAACACTGTCATAACAAACTCTTGTTTGTAATTTTGCAGGTCTACTTCTTTCTATTTTACTGTTTTTTAGCCCTGATAATAACAAGGTTTCAATATAAGGAGGTAATTTCCTTGGTCCGGAGGAGTTTTTTATAATGAGGCTCACCTGTATTAGCAACTGAATAATTTGTTACACATTTTGAGTTGTTGCAATTTGATGCTATCTGTGACTGGAAGGTACATGTATGTTAAGACTGATTTGTTTCCATTATATGAAACATGGAATGCCTGTATCATGTAGGCTGTGTGCATTGTACATGTATGTCTACAACTTTGTTGTTAGTATCAATTCAAGCAGTGAGCATACATGTATGGTACATTATTTTATTTCAATGTGAAAACTGTTTCTACTTCAAATTGTGCCTTTTACAAAAAGTAAACAATGATCTACATGTGTACTCGTAGCTACAGTACATGTACTTTTTGTTGATGTCATCATGGTTTAATGGAATTCATGAAATGAGATTGCAAACATTTCTTGCAATAAGATATACATGTGTTTAAAACATTACTTGAAGCTCAAGATATTTAATAAATATATTCTAATATGATTCATATCTGATATTTCACAAAATTTGTTTTTACAAAAATCATGTACATGTACGAGCTGAATAGTTGTGTGGCATAAAACTTTTGAAAGCTTAATTTAAAATATATTTGAAGAGAAGTTTAAAAATGTCAGATAAGGATGAAATAAGAGGGATGAGTAATGCTATTTTTGCAACCCATTGTGAACAGTGGACAAGAGCAAATGTGTTCATGTACATGGGGCTCTGTCAATGTACAGTGGTTCTTTTGTAGTGTTACATGTAGGAGAGGAAGGATCAGGGACAGATGGCCCCCTTACCTTCTCTTCCCCACTCCCACCCCTCCCCCCCCCTTCCCCATAGAGTAAAGCCCAGCGCACACCTTACGATCCGACTGGCTCACGTCTGGTCCACGACTGAGTGAGAGGAGATGTGACGTCACAGCTCTGGTCAGTCGTGAGTCGTAGACCAGTCAGAGGCCAGTTGGAAGGGCAGTCGCAAGGATATGACATGTCGAATCTTCACGACTGTCTTCAGACAGCAGTATTGCTATGACTTCAGAGTAGTCGGATGGGTCTGGAATTGCAACGTGTGCGGTGTCGAGGCTAACGACTGCCCCACGACTCACCTCCTCTCACTCAGTCGTGGACCAGTCGTGAGCCAGTCGGATCGTAAGGTGTGTGCGCTGGGCTTTACATGTATTTAATAACTCTGATTGAATCATTTGATTACATGTGTACATGTAGACTATTTCATCTAAAATTTTGCCTTCTCCTAGTCCTCATATTACTTGAAAATTAGCTCTGTATTTGTTGATTAGTTTGATTGTTACATGTCAACCTGTCCTTGAGTACAATTTCACTGAGGTGGTTTTCTCTCAATATACTTTGTTCTTAAAGTTTTCCAGATAAGCTTATAGACTTTACTAAGTAAAGAGGAGATTAAGCAATTTGACCGTACTTGGACCATTTGGCAGCATATACTTTCAATGAGAGCGAACAATTACACTGTATTTATCTGTACTGTACATGTATTGCCTTTCTGTGGACTTGATATATGTGGTATTACTTTCCTGCTTGATTTTGTTGTTATTTTCATCCTTTGATTTTGTGAATGTTACGATTCAAAGCTCAAACTACATGTACCCTTTTTACATGTACATGTAAATGTATTTCCAATTTGAATTAAATTTGTTATACCTTGCCAAATATGCAAACACTTACTGACGAGTCAATGGAGTACAATTTTTGTTTTGGCTATCTGTGCCCATGTGAACACAAGGAATTAACAGGGATTTATGCTAACTGCGTGTATGCATTTGGGCAATTCCATGATTAGTAACGTTACATTTAAGCAAATTTTGATACTTTTTAATACAGCTAATTCAATAGCTATTTCATCTGAAGTCCTAATCTTGTAAATATATATTCACCCTGCCCAGGTCTGCAATACATCAAGAAATCAAAAGTAACTGAATAATATCAGAGATGTTATGAGAACGAAGTTTTTGAAAAAAATATTCCTCCTTACTGTGACATACCTCAGACTTAGAGCCATATCTGTATTACTTCTTAAATGATGACAAATGTTTACCCCAGTTTTTTAAAGAGTTTACCTCTCTATTTTTTAAAGTAGAGACTAAAATTGTGGTTAGTCACGTTACGGTTAGTCACGTTACAATTTGTCCAGCACCACATATTTGAGATTTTTATACCTTTTCAGCAACTTATTATTGAATACTTTCTTTTAATTTGGTGTGACTAAATATCTTTCAGATTATCCAATTGAAAAATTCACAAAAGAAACAATATTTTTCTGCCTAGGTCTAAAAAACTGTGTGTAGTCCCATATATCTAATTTTTTGTATGGTTCGGATTCTCCTATAAGGGGACATTTTAGACAAAAAATAAACATTTTTGGTGAGTATGAAACCCCTTTATTATCAACAACTTCTGTATGAATTTTAATCCCCCAAATTGACCTGAATTTAAGAAAGAGCAAAAATAAAGTTTTGGCCAATGTCCACTTAATCATGGAATTGCCCATTTAGGGATGATATGCAGAGGTTTGTACGACAAAGGTAAAACAGTGAGAAATCTTATATGGAAAGTGGTCGTTGGCATGTGTATTTGGAGAAGGGGAGAAGGAGCAAGAGAGAAAGAAAGAGAAATAGTAAGAGATAGATGAAAGAAGAGAGAGAGAGAGAGAGAGAGTAGCAAGAGAAGGAGGGGGGGGGGGATTTCTTTCATGCTCTTGCTTGTTCAGTAAATGTATTTTCCCCTTTAAATAGAGAAAAATTAAACATTTCTTGAATTTAGTATCATAAGTGGGTCATCTGAAATCAAATTCTAGTTATTTCCTTACCATCTGCCTTGAAACGTGCAGGCTTTTTTTTTTTCTTACATTAAGAGTACAATAAACTCAATGCACAGCTTCAAAAAGTCATTTAGATTTTGCACATTACAAATCTGCAGATTTGAATCATGGAATTAATGCCTACCTATTTCTGATGCCAAAAATTTTTGCTCTGCTGTTGTACACTAATGTTAGAATTTGATGCAATTAAAAGTGCAATAATATTCAACCTTGTACAACCTATAATTATTCAAATCTCATTTAGATTTTGCACTCCTTTAATGTAATTTTAGCCTTACATTATAGATTATAACAAAAACTGATTGTATGTTGTATGCTAATTTCTGTTTAAATTCAATGCAGTTATTAAGTGTACAATAATATTCAACCTTGTTCAACCTATTATTATTCAAAGCTTATTTAGATTTTGCATTTCCTTTATGTGGATTTAGCATTAGATAAAAACTTATTTCATATGTTGTGTGATAATTTCTGTTTAAATCTAATGCAATTATTAAGAGTGCAGTAATATTCAACCTTGCACAACCTATTATTATTCAAAACTGATTTAGATTTTTCATTTCCTGTATGTGGATTTAGCCTTATACAATGCACGAATTATAACAAAAACTAATATGAAATTGTCAATGATGTGGAAAACACCGTTCTGAAGTGTCACCCTGGGTCCCCCTGTGTCGTGCGTGCAAATTTCAAGAAGAACCAAGCAGCCAATAGTAAATTTGAATTCTTTGAAGACATTGTCATGCTTCACATACTTTTTTTTTTGGGGGGGGGGTAATCGCAAAATGCGATATCACGACGGGGAAAAAATGTGGTAAGGATAGGTGATCCAGCTTAAGAAAAGATTGCATAAACCCTTGAAAATATGCATGTATGCTCACAGTGCCTTTCTCATTCTCTCTTTCGCTTCTTTAAAATGTATGTGTGTCCCAGAATAAACGAAACCGAGGTTGATCGATGTTTAATCATATCTTAATCACTGTTATGATTAATAAGTGGCACATATTAATTTTGTAAAGCTTAGACCCTCTTCTTTCATGCGATGTCACTCATATGATATACATTTCATGCATGAGGGAATAAAGGCAGTGTGAAGTTGGGTAACCAAAAATTCTCTTGGCCAACGATGTTTGAATTTCTAAGAGATAATCACATCTCTAGAAAGTTCATTTTCTGCCCTTTGTTTGACACCTCAGTCGGGAAAAATGGACCAGGGATGACTGAGATAAATTAAATTGAAATATTCATTGCATTTCCTTGATTTTTAAAATCATTTGATTCTTACCTTCTCACCAATTGTTCAAACCAATTATTCGCATAAACGGATGCGGAGGCGGTCACGCATGATCTAAAAACTTTCGTGTAGAGACTTCTCCTATCCCACCCGTCTCATCCTCATTGTCCATCACCACCCCAGCCCAGGCCATCCCCAATCCCTCCCAGATTCAACTCTACAATCCCTCAAGCTCCCTCTCCCTCCCTCGTTATGTGTGTGTGATGGTGTGTGTATTTTGTTATGGTCGTTTGTTCATCTAATGGACAGATTTAATGAAACAACACTGCATTACCGATAAATCGCATGTTAAAACCCATCCCTCCCACCCTCCTCCTCATCCCCACCCCATCCTTAACCCCACTCGGAACTCCAAACCATTAACTCTTCACCCCCCTCACACTTCCTCTCGCTTCCTCTGCATGCATGTTTGTGTGTTCATGTTATGGTCTTTGTTCGTCTAATAAAATTTATTTAGTCAAACACCACTGCATAGCTGTCAACGCTTAAATAATTAATTTCTGTCCATAAAAATAAAGCTATTTATAAATTGAACCAGACATGACACTGCTAGACAGACAGCAACATCAGCAACTTGCTGAAGGCTCTCGAGCTCAGAGCGTCCCTATTTTGTTAATAGAAACACTCGTTGATCAATCTGTTATTAACTGCAAGGTGAAGTATGTTAATGAAAACATACTTCATTATTGATCAGCTGTTATCATTTCTGAGAGATTTTGTGCTCACCACTCCATTTTCTTGATGATCAACCATGCATGAAGTCTTTTGTCTTCTATGTTCACTTCTAGGACAGGCAGCGGGTGCAAACGGATTCAGGTTATGAATCATGGAAATGCAAGCATCAATTTACACGAACAGAGCTTAGTCATCCCCGACTCAATTTCATCCATTGAGGAGTCATATTAAAGAGCAGAAAATGAACTATTCAGAAGTATTATTTTCATATCACAGTAACAGAAATATTTTCATATCTATCTCTTTGAATTTGAGGTATGGTCGTGCAAAGGACTTTAAGGTAGCCCTTCTTCATATTGTTCTAATTCACTCATGAGTGAATTATGTATCATTGAGTGGTATCCAATGAAAGAAGAGGGTCTAATGGGGTGTTGCAAGAAAGTTGCAATCGATTGGAAGTTGCAACTGATTGTCACTGGCCAATCAAAATCATTGTTTCATGCATGTCTTTTTAAAAGGGCAGACCCTGAGCCAATCAGAATGGTTGTTTCAAAATTAGCAATTTATTTGCAATTGATTGCAACCTTCTTGCAACACCCATAAGCTTTACAAATGTGTAAAGGTTATTAATCATAACTGTGATTAAGATATGAATAAACACCGATAGATCTCGGTTTCGTTTTTTTTTTTTTTTTGGGGGGGGGGGGGGGGGAGAGACACACTGTATGTATACTAGCAGCGAGGACCCGTGGAAAATTCCACGGGTGATAGCATTTGGGAAGATGTATTTGTTTAAAAATGGATCACTGATAATTACTCTCAGTTATAATTTTAGTAGGGGAAAAAAATTGATGGGGCCGGATAGTGATGAGCATGCGAAGTGTGCGAATTACATGAGTGCGCCAAGGGCGTTCCCTATAAGTGGGGAGGATGGCGAGAAGCTTTAACGTTTCTTTGTCGTGGTTTTTATGTTTCTTTCGCCTTTCTTACGTTTTTTTAGGCATACCGTTTTATTTTCTCGCTCACACTCTTTCTTTTTTTTTCTTTTTTTCTTTTTCTTTTTTTTTTCTTTTCTTTTCTTTTTTTTTTTTTTTTTGGGGGGGGGGGTCATTTTTCCGTATTTGGATGGGGACGATAGCTCCCATTGCCCCTTCCTTTTTGGCTAGGTGCGTTCAGTAACAGCTTGCCATAGATTTTACTACTATTGTGCATTTTTGAACGTTTCTCTCTTATATACAGCGAAAGAAAATAGAGAATGAAGCTGACGTAGCTCTTGATCACAATGATCCTTTTATTTTATGGACAAGCTTTCGGCCATCATCAGGCTTTCATCAGATCTGAACAGATACAACAAAGAAGAAACGAACAGGCATCAAAAATAATATACAAATAAAAATAATATCAAAATAATATCGGAATAATACATAATTAGTATAATAATACACATTAAATAAATGAATATCGAAATAATATATAAGTGAAGAAAATATACCGAAATAATACCAAATAATACATAATCAACATAATACATAAAATAAAAGGATTATTTTGATCAAGAGCTACGTCAGCTTCATTCTCCATTTTCTTTCACCTGTTCACTGTGTTTACTAAAATGAAGCACTGCACTATAATATATCTTGGGGGGGGGGGGGGGGCTCTCCTGGCAAATGCCGACCACGGGCACCCCTTCAGTCTGCACCCCTTTAGATACATCGTTGTCTGTACGTTTTATGCGCATTTGAGTAGGCTGTCGTTAATAAACATGGTTCTTTAACAGGTAAGCAGTTCCTTGAATCAGTCCATGGTGGTGACCTGTGCAGGAGCCGGCGGAGGGGTGGGGGGGGGGGGGGGGGGGGCGTGCCCTGGCTGTCATTATGAAGTGTGCTCTCGCCCACTGCAACACTTTAGATGCGCCATCGTATCTTCGTGTTTTTATCAGTTTATAACCCCTCGATTCGGCTGCCCTCAATAACCATCATACCCTTCAAACTTTCCTTGGATTAATCATAATAGTTGTCGTATCGTATTTTGATTACCTGTAAAAGAGATGCGGGTGGTTTGGTCGTATAAACTGGAAATTCCAATTTGGAGATGACTTCAAAACGAAATAAAGGAATATGGGTATGTAGGGGGGAAATGATTTTGTGAGCTTTTTATGATTTTTTTATTATTATAATGTCAGTTTGGAAGAATGCCCCTGGAAAATTATTGCTCTTCATATGGCCTCTTACTAAAAGTATAAACAAAAAAATCTGAAGAGTTGGGTGTCTCGAACTTTAATTGTGTGTGTAGTCCATAATATACACAATTCTAAGTGCAGTCTTTGTGTTTTACAGTAAATTCCTGTTGATTTCACATCATATTGATGATTTCAAAATATCAAGGTGAAGTGTACACCAATGTTTATTTTGTTTTCCTCGATCGTCGTTCCCCAACTGTTTTCTAGACATTACAATTGCAAAACGAGGAAACTCGAGGATTTTCTTTAAAGTACAACGCGATGGGGTTCAGTACGTGGCTCGTTTCCGATTTCTTCCTGGCTACCTTCACCTTGTTCACATTCCTTTTGTGGGCTTAACACACCCGATCTCAGATTACTGAGATCTGTTTACAGCCCTGTATACTGTAGACCTTCCAGTATTACGTTGTCCCCGAAAAGAAAAAAAAATCCAGAAACTCAGGTTTAAGGGGAATTTACTTGATAATTCCAAATTATTTGGGGTGCTGATGCACAGATCATTGGAAAGATTTTTTCTCCTTTCATCTGATTTAAAAACAGGATCAATAAAGCACGCATGACCGATTTCAGACAGGCCAAAGTTGCAGAGTCATAAACCAAAGTAATTAATTAGATGGCCGATAAAATTGGTTCACTGACTGAAAAGAAGGAAATGATGTAGGATTATTGATTTTTGGGAATACACATGATTGGAAAACTCAGAGTCTCTTCTTTAATTTAACTGCAGGCAGTATACGATTACGACTGGTGTTTAATTTTGCTGAGCATAAAACTAGAAAAAGCCTGTCTGCGGCAAACGCCTTTTACATCCTTTTCCTCAAATCGTCATATTCCAAGTAAGTAATTCAGCAAAGCTGTAAGAAGAAAGCCTGAAGTAAATGCTTGTTTTTTTCTGAGAGCAGTCACATGCAGAGACTAGCATCAGTTTACCTTTAGGTGCCTACTGGAACTGCATTGTCCCAGTCCATACCTTAATTCTTTCAAGAAAAAAAACTTAAAACGTGTTTCCTCAAATCCTACACTAAGGTACAATAATAATACCTGTCAATCTTAAATTTTCGTTTGGTTCTTCATCATCTCCTCACCATCTTACCTCGTTGAAATCACCATTATATTTACTTCCTTTTTCGGTTTTGATGTCCTGCTCTTATCTTTTCTCCCCCCCCCTTTTTTTCTAGCTTTCCCTTTCCTTGTCGCCTCGTGTTTGCTTGTTTGTTTTTCCTTTTGTGCTGTTCTGTTCTGTTCTGTTCTGATATTGTTTCGTATTTTGCTAGTCTTCGTAGGCTAAATTTGCAACAATTTTATTTTTGAGGGTTCCACAAACTACAAGCAGTTGCTTTTTAGTGGAACCCTCCATTTCCACAGAAATCAATAATTCAGTTTATGATAATTTATTCCAATTATTACTGATATGTTTATTCATGAAGGAAAAAAATTATGTATATATATCTTAATTTCACGATGATTACATATATCTATGCAAATGTCACATTTCTTTTTTCTGTTGGAAATGAATAAACCTGAATTTGAATTTGAATTTGTATAAAATCTATGGAACTAGAGAATTCAGTATTCGACGGGTTAAATTTTCACTCATGCAAAATCAAAAGGGAAAGTTTTGTTCTCATAAACGCAGACTTGAGTCATTAGTAAATTACCTTTTTGAAAAGGAGGATTTTTGTTTTCTTCAGCGAGCATTTTCGAAATCTCCTCTTTCAGTAGCTTACGCTATTTCTTGCAAGGACATGGGAGTATTAACCTTCCGTTATTTTTTCCATTTGGATCTTTCTCCACTTTCTTTGTAAGCTAGAGGTTAGCTTATATTTATCTCCGATTGAATATTTTAAAAAGTGATTTTGATTAATCATAAAGTTGTTTTGTCACATTTAAGAGCAGTATGTCAAACCCCTCTTCGCAGCCAGTTTGGAAAAAAGAGTAAAGACAGAAAAAAAAAAACCCTTTACAATGCTTACGCATAGGCGCACGAACCACTTTATTTCTCTGAAGGCACTTTGTTTTGATTTTGGAGTTTCATCTGTTCATTATAACCTAATAAAAAGTTTCCGACGATACCAGTTGTCAAACCACATGCCTAATATAGCATGAGTCTAAGAAATAGTATTTACTTTTACTTATATCCCATCGAGTAAATGCCAGTTTGAGGTATTGGGCCCTACTTTTTGACCAGTTGTTTGAATCATTGACTTGGCTCAAATTATCGCTCTCTCGCCAAGAAAAATGTCGGGCCCGAACAATTTTTCGAGCGTTTAATTGAGCACATAGGCTTTTAAACATTCAGATTATAAAGAAATATTCCGAATGGGTTTCTTGGGTCTGATCATACTTATTGAACTATTGCTGACAATGAAGTGACAACAAAAATTTGCGAATTGACCAATTATTAATGAAAGGGCTTCAGCTATACTAAATGCTGCCATGAGTAGTGTCCTTTAGCACGAAAAGCATCTCTTCATGCTCTTGGAGATATTCTACTTGCTCCATTGTTGAAATTTATAGAGGGCAACGCCCCTTGACACCCAATTTCTCCCTCACTAGTCGATGTGACATTCTTCCTCTTTTATCAGTGTTTATGATGAAATTGATATCAGTCAGATTTCGTATCACTGATCTCACGGCGCGAGCTGTATTTTTGGCCTTCTGCTCATAGTCAATGACCCATCTCTTAACTATCGCTCATAATTATTTTGCGTAAGTTATAAGCTGGTGGTACATATTTGCTGGAATATAAGAGCACTGGTCCATTCAGGAAAACCGCAGCGGTTGGTTTACGAAGCAGCAGTGCCATCAGACTTGGGTTGAATATCATAGCGCGAGGGATTTCTGCACGTCAGTGCAAAGTATAAGTTTATTGGGAGAAAAGTTGCATACGCATGCATGTTTTCGGGGTGATCTTCTTAACGCACTGAGAATGATATCACCGAATATATAAGATATAGACGGATAAAAGGACTGGTCGATGCTCAGTGGCGATAAAGAGTTTGTGAATGACATACATGCAGTTATGGGCCTCAACATCTCGAATGGAAAGACGTCGAAAGAGGAAGAGACATCGGGGGATAAAAGTGATGACAAAATATTAAGATGCATGAAGGATATAATCAGCGGAGGGATGGAGGCAGATACTCCAAGAGAGGTGAGTTTTATTGCAAAGAATCTGATAAATTGAGTAAATAATCATATTCAACAAACGTATCCTAAAGTTTTTGACAGTTAACCAAAGGTTGCCGTTTCACTTTCGAAAATCATTGGGGTTTTAGAAACTCTATAATTAATTTTGTTATCTGGCGAAGGGACGGACCGGAATTGAAAATTTACTTTACGAAGCGCACCCAGACCATAAGGCTACAATAGTGACAATTTTTCTAATTACAAACTTGAATGAATTCATTGAAATGATATTATCAATTTTTTTCAGTCACATCATATCAAACTCATTGATTAAAATGTTCATTCCTTTTCTAGAAATGTTCGAAAGTTTGATCGAGTCTTATCCCGTTTTTTATAACATCATAGGATAGGAACTTATATCAACTTAAGCGTGCAGTGAAAGTGAATAATGAAGTATTTTGAACATATTTTGAACTTTGTTTGTGTGTTTGTTGTTGTTGGGTTTTTTTTTTTTTTTTTGGGGGGGGGATAGTAATATAATTAAGTTTCCCACAAGTTTCATTCATGCAAAATTTTGCTACTGATATGACTTAAGCTCACACATCCACTCTGATGGCCTATTGTGCTCTGTGATGCTTTCTGAAATTGCTAGAATATGTTCCCCTAACATTTGGACTGTGAATCAGTCATTGTGTTTTCAACCTTGTTGTTTTATAGTTTCGATAAAAACATAAATACGAAAAAAATATATATCTGAGGATATGAAGCACAGTTGAACTATAATCTACGTTTGCAAGGGCCGTCGTAATTTTGAAACTGTATAATAGCGAAAAGTTTTAACCTCCCCTTTTTTTTTAAACAACAAGGGGTAAAAAAAACAACAGCAATCGTACAAAGCAGGGACATTAGAGTTTTAAACGTCTCCCTGCTCAACGTTTTGAAGCTATACAAGCCTGCCGGTGTTATCACTCTATATTCAAAGGTGTAACCATAATTGTTCGGCAACCCAGAATTCGACCCCTATTTCGCTGTGTTTCAAGTACATTTTCAGCCATTTTCACCCCTATTTGGCACAAAACGGTTACAAATTGGCCTTTAAAAAACACCCCTATTTTTTCGCATTCCAAGTACATGCAATTTTTACAAATTAAGACCAGAAAAAACCCTATTTTTTTCCATTTCGAGTAGAGGTGTACAAGCTCATGAAAACAACACGAATATGCTAAAAAAAAAAAGACCCCTTTTTTACGAGAAATTTCGAACGATCATGCGTACGCGAAGTCAATACAGAGTGACAACACCGGGACAAGCCTACTAGTTTGCGTTTGCATTGGAATAGTTTGCAGGCTGAAATCCTCCCCAATGCGTTACAGGTTTCTGAACCGTAAGACTACCATATTCCCTGTACTGTAGCTGCTCCTGCAAAGCCAGAGATTGTCAAAGTCAGGCTCTACTTAAATTTAAGTAGAGCCTGACTTTGTTTGACAATCAAAGGTACTTACTAGGAACCGTGCTAGACTCTGTGTCTACAGACTTGCAACACATGACCAGGGGCCCGTTACATAAAACTTTTGCCAGACTTTTTAATATTTTTTATCTTATTTTTTTGCCGTAGTTTCCTCAAATTTTGCCATAAAAAAACTCCGGCAAAAGTTTTTTGTTACCGGGCCCCAGGAGGCACAGTAACCCCCCCCCCCCCCCATTTTACCAAAAACCTAAAAAAAGGTGCCTCTTTTCATCATTAAAAATGTCGTTCCATTTGAAAATGGCAGTAGCCCCTTTTCATTTTACAAGAGCCCATTTTAATTTCCTAATAAGTGCACTTCGTTTGCTAATAACCGGATAACAGGAATAAGTGCCCCTTCCGATGAGTTGCCTTTCTGGAAAACTATAAGCATGATTAGTGTTTCCTTTTACCCCTGATAGTGCCCCTTTCCTTCCACTAGCCCTTTTTTTCCTTTCTGGGATACTATATTCTACCCCTTTTGAAATGTGATAAGAGTCCCTTTTGACCGACCCTTTTTTTCTTTTTCATAGTGCAATCCCCTTCTGCTGCGTACCCCCCTTTTCACATCAGGGGCCGTTGCATAAAACTTTTGCCGGAGTTTTTTATGGCAAAACTTGAGGAAACTACGGCAAAAAAAAAATTGCCATGGTTTTCCATTACACGAAAATTTGCCAGACTTTTTTTTTGCCAGAAAAAAAGTCTGGCAAAAGTTTTATGCAACAGGCCCTGATAAGTATCACTGTTTAACTAAGGCAAGTGCAAGCTTTGAAAGATGATACATGAACACATTTGCTTTTTGATATTGCCCTTTCTCATTTCTAGTATTTCCGCTTTTTCCTCTGTTAACCCATTCATGACAGAGGGTCCACATTATGTGGTTTGGTCTAATAACTTTTGATGCAGAGCTCTAAAAATCATACCAAATACATGAGCAGAAAGAGCAAAAAAATCTACACTGACCGTGCCCATTTTTGTTGCATCAATATTTGTTGTTTGATGCTGAAATTTTTAAAAAGGAAAATAAGCATTAAAATCCTTAAATTGGCAATGCGATGAAAATGTTAAAATTACTGTTTTTTCCCTACAAATTGGCAACTTTATGACTTCTCATCATACATTCTGTCAATTTATATTTATTTCAGATACATGATGTTTTATAAGAAAAATGTAGCAATAAAATAAAAATGTTGGTGTTGCCAATTTGAAGAATAAAAGCTGATCAAATTAGGCTTTAAATAATTCCTGTCACGAATGGGTTAAAGTGCGATAAGTGCCATTGCCCCTTTTCTCTGTTAAGTGCCTTTTTTCTGGTGAAAGCCTCCTTTTTCACTCAAGCAAGTGCGCGTTTTAAGATTTACACGTAAGTGTCCTAAATTCCTCAAAAGAGCTATAACCCTATAGCTCCAAAGACAGAGAATCAGGGAGTCTTTAAAATAATTATTACAATAGATTTCCAATTGATACCACCCCAGTGTGGCAGGAGGGGCCGAAAGCCCCCTGTCCCGAGCTTTTATCAGAACGAACAGTGAGCCTAAAATGAAGCAAGGAGGATATTTTTTTGCTAGCCCCCTTTTTTAAAAAGCTCCATCGCTATATCTGCTCTCTCGAATTTACTTATTATATCTCAATCATGTCACTGTTGTAAAGTTTTATTCATTCTTCTATTCGTGATGAGATTATGTTTAAAACCCCCATTCAATTTGACTCTTCTCTCTGTAAAAAAATATAACCGGTTGCGATGAGACCTCACAGATGTATGGAAAAATATATAGCTTGGTCAATTACAAAAATAAAAATAAAAATAAAAATAAATGAATGATAATAATAATTATAAAACCCGACCGGTCGCGATGAGACCTCACAGATGTATGGAAAAATATAGCTTGGCCAATTACAAACATAAGAATGAAAATAAATATAAAAATAAAGGAATGATAATAACAGTTATAAAACCCGACCGGTCACGATGAGTCGTCACAGATGTATGGAAAAATATAGCTTGGTCAATTACAAAAATAAAAATAAATGAATGATTATAATTATTATGAAACCGGACAGGCTAGTTGATGAAAACAGCAATGATATGGATTATCGCTAAATCGCTGTTATTATCAAATCACTGTAAATAATACAAATATCGTGGCCATCATTAAAAAAACACAATAAACAAATGCACACACACAAGCAAACAAACCAACACCATTTCGCTTTCTCGCTTTGATCATTCGCAACTTAGTCAGAGCAGTGTATAAAATTGCAAAGTAATTGTTATCACCTAAATGTCGAAAATAAACCTGAAAAGTGTGTAAATAAAAATTAATGTAGGCATGGTAGGGGTATATATAGCGCTTTAAAATAGATTTATTTCCTTTTTGCGTTCACCCTTTGTATGTGTCCCAGAAAGTGCCCTTTTTGGCTGGTGCCCCCCCCCCCCATTTGAAAACGCCACGCCGCCCCTGCAACAGCAATTCTATGTGGACATCTGACTAAGACAAAGTTGAAAAAACAACAATGGCTGAAACAGAAATTCTTAACTACGTGTACATACACAAAGTGCATCGTACAGCCTCGCCTCCAAACCAGGAAGGGCGTATATTTGAGTAAAAAAGAATAAAACTTATGTCTAAAGGCATCATGATAATCCGATTTATATGAACAAATTACTGGCTGATTTCAAATTTTCGGAACCAGAGTAAAACAGTACCCTGTAAAATATTGTTATGGAGATGAATTATGCATTTATGTCAGCCTGGTCAGCAATAATAATCACTTCGAATACATGCAAGTACAAGTGTTTGTTTGTTTGTTTGTTTTATTTGAAAATAAAATCATGCATGCAAAGGAGATCGTCTCTCCAGATTAAAAATAGATAAATAAAAAATCGCAATATAATCATTTGTGTACATTGATGGTGTGAATCATTCACTATCTATACTGAAAAATTATGCTGCTTAAGGAATTTGACTTCAATTTTTTTCGCAATAAATATTCGAATTTGAACTTGGCTATGCAAATTTTTACAACTCATTTTTTTTTTTTTATTGGACGAAGTATACTCTGACAAAGAGAATGTAAGTTTAGTTAATTCTAGTACAGATGTATAGATTATACAAACAAGTCAAATGAAGCAGGGATTGTGTGAGTTAATTATCATATTTTAGTCATCATAATCAAAATGATTAATTACATTTCATTTATCTCTTTAACTGGAATCAATGTTAGTGCTCACCAACAGACTTAAAGAAAGTGGTTCTGCAGAGAGGTGGCCACTGACAGGTTTGAATATACATTACCTCCGTCGAAATGCTTATTTGTGTTTATTTTATTATTATTTTTTTTTTACTAATCATGTCGGTATAGGTTCTGTGGGAGTATGATTTTATGACCAATAAAATCATGAATGAGAAATATCAACACCACCAACAACAACAATGTTATTGTTGTAAAGCATGAACAGATATCTAATGATAAGATATTTAATGCATGTGTCTCCTCTGCGCCAGAACGAAATTTTGTGTGAAGAAAAGCAGAGGAATTGCAGCTACTTTGTCACTAAAATTTTCCCTCTCTCTCTCTCGTTCCTCCCTCTCCCTCTCTCTCTCTCTCCTATTTATCCATTTTTTTCTCTATTTGTCTTTCTATCTCTCTCTTTCTTACTCTATCCATATACGTACCAATATCTCTCAATTTCCTCATATCTTTCATCATCGTCATCATCTTCATCATCATCATCATCATCATCTTCTTCTTGTTCTTGTTCTTCTTGTTCTTCTTCTTCTTTCTCCCTTCTCCTCCTCTTCCTTCTCCTCCTCCCCCTCTCTCTTTTCTTAATTCTATCCATCAATAATTCCTCTTCCCCTTTGTTTCTGTCTGTCTGTCTGTCTCCTCTCCTTAATCTCTCCCGATATTTCCCACCTTCCTCTCCCTTTCTCCTTGCCACCCCACCTTTCTCTCTCTCTCTCTCTCTCTCTCTCCCCCGCCCCCTCTCTTTCATTCGCTCTCCTCCTCTCTCTTTATATTTACTAGGATGAAGATGATCCATTCTTTGTTGTAGATCTTGAAGACATCCTGATTAAACACAAACTCTGGAAGCGGGAGTTCCCCAACGTAGAACCCTTCTACGGTAAGTATAAAGACAGTAATATGATTATAAATCTAACGTTCAGATTTACCCTTGTTCCTATATGCGAAATTACACGATTACTGATTTTTTTGTTTCCAAATGTAAGACTGATTGGTCCTGTTTTGTATTGGAGGACCGATGACAACATGCTACCCACAATATACACAGGGATTATTCCGTGGAAAACAATTTAAAATTAATCATTTTAAAAACAAACAAAAATTTAACAATAGTGATTAATTTCCTCTTGGGGGTAAAAATTTTGTTCTCCCAAACTCTTTGGAATTCAGTTTTCATGTATTTGTAAAGTGAAACCATTGTTGCTCTATACAACCGCCAGGGTTGAGGAATTTCAGATTTGCTGGGAAAAGACTGTACATAATCCACTGATGGGAAATAGTTTTTACTTCGTTTACGGTTACCTGTAAGTTTACTATTTCCCGTAACCATGGTAACCCCTACAAACAAGTGCTCAGTAGCCAAACTTCCAACATTTCTTCTCATTTGTAAAAAAAAAAAAAAAAAAAAAAATGCCTTCAACCATTTTGGGTAAGAATCTTTTCTTCTTTTAGCTGTTAAATGCAACCCCGACACACGAGTGCTGAAAACATTAGCTAAAATCGGAGCAGGATTTGATTGTGCTAGTAAGGTAAAGTTCTTTACATGTACTTCGGTTTTATTGGTTGGTTTCTCGTTTTTATGCTCGGTTTATATATATATATATATATATATATATATATATATATATATATATATATATATATATATATATGTATATATATATATATTTATTATCCATTCGGCAATGGGGTTAGTCCTCGGTGTTTTTTTTAAATTATTATTGTTGTTATTCATGTTTACTTACATACATGAAGCTACCTGTGCCTTGTCTTCTTTTTTTTCCCGGTGCTCCTCATTCTTTCTCCTTTTAACCTCTCTCTCTCTCTCTCTCTCTCTCTCTCTCTCACTCACTCTCTTTTCCTCTCTCTTCTATCTTTCTGTATTTATTTCTCCCCTTTCCTCCCCTTTCTGTTCTTCCCTGTTAATCTTCTTTCTTTTACTTCAACATGTTCATCTTTCACTTAATTCGTTTACCTGTTCTTCTTGACAAGTCTCTTATGGGGTGTTGCAAGAAAGTTGCAATCGATTGCAAGTTGCAACTGATTGTCACTTGCCAATCAAAATCGTTGTTGCATGCATATCTTCTTAAAAGGGCAGACCCTGAGCCAATCAGAATGGTTGTTTCAAAATTAGCAATTATTTGCAATTGATTGCAACTTTCTTGCCCCCCCCCCTATTAGTCTCATACCATTATACATCGTATTACTTTTTTTCTTCCGAAAGTACTCTCATAGATATTCCTCAATACGTCATCCATTTCTCTTTCACCCTGTCTTTCTTTCTCTCTGCCTCTCTCTCTATCAGTGATTTCCTACTCTCTCTCTCTCTCTCTAAAAAAAAAAGAAGAGTGAACGCGTTCACTCTGTTAGGGGTGAATTTCAGTAGAGATTGCGTTTAGAGTGGATTAAGAGTGAATTAAAAGTAAAAAATGTGATATTCACTCTTTAGTCACTCTTTGAGGGGTGACCTTAGGGATCACTAACAATCCTTGAGTGATCACTGAGGTCACCCCTCAAAGAGTGATAATCACAATTTTTACTCTTAATTCACTCTTAATTCACTCTAAATGCACTCTCTTCTGAAATTCACTCCTAACAGAGTGAACGCGTTCACTCTTTTTTTTAGAGAGAGAAAGTATAGTCTAGTCTTTAAAGGGGCAATAATCATGAATCTAAATACTGTTGTGCATATACCGACCATAGCCTATTAATCATATTTAATCATTGGGTTCGGTTTTTCATGTCTTTAAATCATTATACACATTCTAGTTCTTCTCTTCTCTTCTTATATCCTCTTCATTTTCTGATTTTACTTTACCATAAGAGTGCCATTCATCATTATTCAGTTTTTGATATTACTCTTTTTTTTTCTTTGTATCTACATTTCTTTTGCAGTTTTTACTTTCTTCATAGTCATGATAGTATGTCCACTTGTGCTCTATATGTTGGTTTCAACTACGATCATTAACTGGTGATTTGTCTACTAGGAAGAGGTGTTACATAGTAATTTTATAACCCATACAATAAAAGTTTCGATCAAGGCGAGCTAATGGCCTGACATCCAATACCTCCGGAACAGCTTGACCTGGTATGATTAATGCTTTTGACAATAAACCTGACAATATACAAGGTGCTCCTTCCACAAATTAAGCTCATATTACAATTTGATTTTCAGGGAACCGTCGAAATTGTCTTTCGTACAGATACTATACGTAATTACTACGTCACTGCCATTTTTGTCACTTGCAAAAGGAAGTAAACAGCAGTATTGTTCGGGTTTTTTTCCCCCCATTTTTCTTTAGGAATTGTGTCTAAGTTTGTAAAAGAGTCACACGAAATAGGTTTACAATCAGTCCCCCTCCCCCAAAGAAGTCTTTTATGAAATGAAAGACCTGTTTGAATACCTAAAATTAACCCTATCGAATGTGTAGGGCACCAACAAACTCACAATACGGGTCTCACTCAAAGATATAGAACTCAGCATATAGAAATAAATTACCATGATTCCATGCCTTCCACCTCGCGTTGCACTGCACAATGGAACCAACATAAGGTTTGTATACAATTGGCGTAAATACTGGGAGGAGGGGCGGGAAGGGGATGGGGTATCCCCCTTTTATAGAGAGAGGGGGGTGGCGTACAGAGATGTACCCTTCACTTTTAAAGGAAGAAATAATATATTTTAATCAGTCAGTTGTTGGATTTTGTCATAAATCTATCTTAAACGTCGGTTACAGTAGTAATATTTCTGTTTAAGTGCTAATAAAAACCAGACCAGAAGGTCCCGAGTGTATGTGTGAGGGTCTGTGTGCGGGTGGGTGAGAGGGTGTGTGTGCGCGTTGGGGTGGGTGGAAGTGTGTGTGTGTGTCCTCGTGTCGTCTGAGTTGCAGCTTGAAATTTAGAGATTTAGATCGTCCTGAACTCGGCGTTTGAAACAGTACATAATGCATGAAATTCGGTGCCGGTTTTTACACAACTATGAAGCTTGTTTCGTTTTGCCATTACAGGAGGTAATAGTTAAAACGGGTGATATTTTATTAACTCTCCAAAATAGTCCCCAAACTACATTCATCTTGGTGATAAAAGCACCAAACTTGGCAAACATTTGGGTGTATGCATGCAATGTAAACAAAACTAGTTGTAAAGACATCTCATATTCGGCTCTCTGAGCATGCTGAGTGTCGTGGACCATTGAAAATGGTTGCTAGTATAGGGGAAAAGGGGCATATTTGCTCTTTGAACGCCGATGACACCATTAATGAAGCATATGAATTAGATCAAAATCATTTGGAAAACTAAATCTCAGGTAATTCGATTTGTAGACTTTAGTTTTGTTTTTTTTTAAGTTTCATCATCTTTTAAGATATAGTTATTATTATATTTTACATCAATGGTGTCATCGGCATTCAAAGAGCAAATGCTTTTGTTTGGGGGGAGGGATGCGGGGAGGGGGTAGAGATAAAAAATGAACTTTAACATTCCTGTTTACCGCTTTATTTACTCTTTACTCTGATGAAAATATAAAGACTTTAAAATTCTTTATCATTATCAGTTTAAAGACCTCTGGGCAGTTCCATAAAATGATCAACCTTTTTGTACGTCCGACCCCCATTTTTCTCCATTATTTCATTTCATTTTGTCTTTATTCACCTCTTCAAAAAGGTACAATATACAAGTTTAAAACTATACAAGGCAACATACATAAAACCATATGAACAACAAATGAATACATATACATGTACAATATAATCACGGCAAAGCAAAGTAATAAAAATAAAAAGGACATGGTTGATGGTGCATACTTATTAATGATTATTATCATTGAAAAAGTAAAGTCCCTCCCAGAAACCCCAATGTCGCAATAGAAGGAGAGCAAAATTCAATAAGCAAACAAGAAAATCGCACGTACCCACCACCCCCCCCCCCCCCCCCTCTCCAGCAGACCACTCTCGGCCCCACAAACCGGCAGCACCGATAACTCCACTGGCGAGCAGCCCCCACCTACCCGCACACGAATTCCCACATCCCAAGGCCCCCGGAAGCCACACTTCCCCCGAAACCCACAGTCAAAGACCACAGGGGCTCAATAACAAACAACCTCCACTGAGACTGAGGGAACGCGAAACCCCACGAACATATAGCAAACGTAGAACTGCCCGCACATCATTCAAATTCTGTATCATTAACAGTTAAATACTCTGTTTTACTGCTGTTTAAAGTTTTACCGCAGAATAAACAGTACGACACTGTAAAAAATACAATAAATTACTGGCAGCAGAGTTTGCCAGTAATTTAAATTATACAGTTTTTTTTTTTAAAGTGCAATCGTTTTCGTAACCTCTTTGTCTCTGTCTTTCTCTCTCTCTCTCTCTTTCTCTTGCGTAAATCCCAGACGGGGAAAGCTCTTGAAACTTATGGCGGTGGAGAAAACTAATGACATTTCAACAATTATTGAGACCATAAATCTTTATTACCCCGATCTTTCAGTAATGCTGGCATGAATGTGAATTGATATAAGCGAGTAATGAATGCTAACACTTTCAATAAGCAATATGAACGTTTAATATTAGGTCACCAGCTTCCTTAGTACTCGATTTGAAACTTAAAATATGAATGAAAGTTGTGAGCATGGTCTTCTAAAAGTACGCTTTCAAAATCAAAGCCCATTGAGAATGAAAAAGGGAAAATTAAAGGACTGCTATTGTCTTCTTTTTTATTTTCATGAAAATGAATATCCTTTTAGCATGTTAACATCATGTTAGTATTCTAACAAAATTTTCTGGTATAAGGGGATACCCGGAAGAACCTAGGACTTTTTCTGAATATTTCAGAAGCCCCCCCCCCCACACACACACACACACTTACTAACACACACGTTTAAAGACAAATTTCCTCTCAAGGTATTCATGTAGTCAATTTGTAATACGACCCTCAAATGAAATTAACTGAAATTAACATTCTAAAAACACAATAAAGTATGTTTTGATTAAAAAACGACGTATAATACATGATATCATCAGGTTGTCGAAACGATGATGAGTGATTGGCATTAAAACACGAAAAATAATGCAAGGTGACATCTATTCAAAATCTTTATCAAAATCAAATCAGTTCAGTTAAATTCAAAGAAACATTTATTTTCTTCCATTTGACTTGCAGGAGTTAACAGTCATTTTTCTTTCCAATTGTGTATAGTTTATACATAGTAACATCAAATATTACAATAACATAAATCAAGGAAGAAGGCGAGGTCCCTAAAAGCGAGTGCTTGTGACGGGCTCGCCTGAACAACTTAGCACAAATATTAAAATCATATATATTCTAGCCATCATGAAATCCAAGAGCATAATAACATTAACAAAAGTAATATCGATGAAGGATTCAGATGTTGACATTGTTGAGCGTGTTGAGTGGCAGCATGAAAGGCATAACGGGTCCATTCCTTTTAGGCAAAACTATTTACACCCGGCAGGTACACGCAACGATTGACTCATTTACCATTTTTGATTGTTGTTTGTCCGATATTTCTTGTTGTACCCCTCCCCGTTTTCTTTTATTCAAATTCAATTTTTATTGTTTTTGAATGTTGCTGAATAGTGGATCCGCCTCTTATTCATATCATACATTTTACTACCAATGTTGATTATGATAATGCTTCCCGTTTTCTCTCCTTGATCTTCCCTCACCCACCCTTCTCTCTCTCTCTCTCTCTCTCTCTCTCTTCTCTGCCCCTCCCCTCCCTTTCTTTGACCTTTCCATTCTGTCTTCCCTTTACCTTCCTCCTCCTTCTCTTTTCTCTCTCTTCTTTTTCCTCCCTCCCTCCATGTCTATTTTCCTTCTTTTTTTTTCTTTGCCACAACCCCCGCCCTCTCTCCCGGCCCCCTTCTATCTCCCCTCTCCCCCTCTCCCCCTCTCTCTCCCTCTTCCCCTGTCTGTCTGTCTATCTCTCTCCCTCTATCCCTGTTCAACTTTCTGTCTCCTCTCTCTCTCTCTCTCTCTCTCTCTCCCTCTCTCTAGACTGAAATACTCCAGGTTCTCGATTTAGGAGTTCACCCTAATCGGATCATCTATGCAAACCCATGTAAAGCAGAATCTCATCTCCGATTTGCCAGGGAAAATGGCGTCGATCTCATGACCTTCGACAACGAGGAGGAACTCATCAAAATTAAACAAGTCTTTCCGTCTGCGAGGTAAGATACTCACATAAGTATGTAAAAAAAAAAACAAAAAAAAAACATTAAGCAATGTATTTTTAAAGGAAGAAAAACCCCCAAACTAGCAGTGACCTCTGCTAACTTTCCAAGAGGTTTAAACTCCGTTAGCATGGTTAGAAGATTCCTTTTTCTTTTCCTTGTTGTTGCAGTTGGTTTCATATTCATTTATCATAATCATTATTATTATTGTTATTATTACCATTAGTAGCAGTAGTAGAAGTAGCCGGAGCAGTAGTAGTAGCAGTATATAGTAGTAGTAGTAGTAGCAGCAGAAGTAGCAGAAGTAGTAGTAGTAGTAGTAGTAGTAGTAGTAGTAGTAGTAGTAGTAGTAGTAGTAGCAGTAGTAGCAGTAGTAGCAGTAGTAGCAGTAGTAGCAGTAGTAGCAGTAGTAGCAGTAGTAGGCCTACTAGTAGTAGCAGTAGTAGCAGCAGTAGTAGCAGTAGTAGCAGTAGTAGCAGTAGTAGCAGTAGTAGCAGTAGTAGCAGTAGTAGTAGTAGTAGAAGTAGTAGTAGTAGTAGTAGGCCTACTAGTAGTAGCAGTAGTAGCAGCAGTAGCAGCAGTAGCAGCAGTAGCAGCAGTAGTAGTAGCAGTAGTAGCAGCAGTAGCAGTAGTAGTAGTAGCAGTAGTAACAGTAATAGTAGTAGCAGTAGTAGCAGCAGTAGCAGCAGTAGCAGCAGTAGCAGCAGTAGCAGGAGTAGTAGTAGCAGTAGTAGCAGTAGTAGCAGTAGTAGCAGTAGTAGCAGTAGTAGCAGCAGCAGTAGTAGTAGTAGTAGTAGTAGTAGTAGTAGTAGAGGAGTAGTAGCAGCAGTAGCAGCAGTAGCAGTAGTAGTAGTAGTAGTAGCAGTAGTAGCAGTAGAAGTAATAGTAGTAGTAGAGGAGTAGTAGTAGTAGTAGTAGTAGTAGTAGTAGCGTAGTAGTAGTAGTAGTAGTAGTAGACGAGTAGTAGTAGTAGTAGTAGTAGTAGTAGTGGTAGTAGTAGTAGTAGTAGTAGTAGTAGTAGACGAAGAGTAGTAGTAGTAGTAGTAGTAGTAGTAGTAGTAGTAGTAGTAGTGGTAGTAGTAGTAGTAGTAGACGAGTAGTAGTAGTAGTAGTAGTAGTAGTAGTAGTAGTAGTAGTAGTAGTAGTAGTAGTAGTAGAAGTAGTGGTAGTAGTAGTAGTAGTAGTAGTAGACGAGTAGTAGTAGTAGTAGTAGTAGTAGTAGTAGTAGTAGTAGTGGTAGTAGTAGTAGTAGTAGTAGTAGACGAGTAGTAGTAGTAGTAGTAGTAGTAGTAGTAGTAGTAGTAGTAGTGGTAGTAGTAGTAGTAGTGGTAGTAGTAGTAGTGGTAGTAGTAGTAGTAGTAGTAGACGAGTAGTAGTAGTAGTAGTAGTAGTAGTAGTAGTAGTAGTAGTAGTGGTAGTAGTAGTAGTAGTAGTAGTAGTAGTAGTGGTAGTAGTAGTAGTAGTAGTAGCAGTAGTAGTAGTAGTAGTAGTGGTAGTAGCAGTAGTAGTAGTAGCAGTAGTAGTAGTAGTAGTAGTAGTAGTAGACGAGTAGTAGTAGTAGTAGTAGTAGTAGTAGTAGTAGTAGTAGTAGTAGTAGAGTAGTAGTAGTAGTAGTAGTAGTAGTAGTAGTAGTAGTAGTAGTAGTAGACGAGTAGTAGTAGTAGTAGTAGACGAGTAGTAGTGGTAGTAGTAGTAGTAGTAGTAGTAGTAGTAGTAGTAGTAGTAGTAGTGGTAGTAGTAGTAGTAGTAGAGGAGGAGTAGTAGTAGTAGTAGTAGTAGTAGTAGTAGTGGATTTTCCTGTGAATATGACCATTTTTCAAGAAAGAAAATAACCCACACAAGTTTATGGTATATATGATCCACTTAATACATGATAAGTGATACTGAAATCGTGCTGGATAATACCTGTATTTGTAGTATAAATGCCAATAGAAACAATGATAAGTTTTTGACCATATATCATACACTTATCATAAAATGATGATAAGTGTGTGATATATGGTCAAAAACTTATAAAATGATGATAAGTGCCCAATAATTTGTAGGCCCAAATTTACGAAGTCTGTCACATGTACGTAATTATGTCCACCACTTCCTGGTTTCGATGGTTTGCTAAAATGACTAAGCATATTCCGCACTGCAAAGACCAGTTGAAGGTCCACATGAAATTGGAAATAATGAGATGACCATCTTAAATATTGATTGGTAGGCCTTGGGACAATATTGCTGGTTGTTTTACCTATTCACTTAACTCTAAACTTTGCAGTTTACTGACTGCTAATATCTTAGGCATATTTGAAAGTCTCGAATAAGGCGAGTGTCTTTTCTAACTGATTTTGTGGGGGGGGGGGGGCTCCCATTTGAAAAAAAAAAAACTAGAAAGTTCATGGCAGCAGTAACAACGTGAAGCTACTAACCTCTAAATTTCTTAGACTTAATAGGGAAATCCAAATTCCGATTAAAAATTTCAATCTGATAGATTCACATATCAATCATATTGATTATAATTTCCTGATTTATTTTGGCGTTGTCCCTAATAAATATCATTTAAATTAATTTTCTAATCAAAGAAATAAAGAGTGTATTTTGAACTTTTTAAAAACTTTTTTCAAGGTAAGATATTTAAGAAAGTATCACTGGCAACAACATGAAATAAAGACGTGATATTTCCTGCTTAATATGCAAGGCTTCAAGATTGACGGATCATGGTGGGGAGGGGGGGGGGGGATTAGGAATCCACCTTTAAAAGTGATGTCTGGCACATAACTGGAGGTATGAATGTGAATGAATGAATGAATGAATGAATGAATGAATGAATGAATGAATGAATGAATGAATGAATGAATCTGTTACCAAAATCACAATGATAATACATACAATATGATAATTCACAGTGATACATCTTGGTAAAGGGAGCAAACAAAAAGCATGCTAATCGAGGTTAGCCCCCTAAAGTTAATTACATGAATCAATGAATCAATGAATGTTCTCGTGTGCCTCCCCAAAAGGAATAAAAGTTTTGATTGAAAAAAAAAGTTTTCCTTTCTTCTCTTTTGGAGGGTTAATTTTGTTGATTTCTTTTTTTTTTATTGGAAAATGATTGATTTTTTTTTAATAGGTTGGTATTACGAATTTGGGCAGAGGACAAGACGGCCGTGTGTCCGCTCTCGGTAAAGTTCGGTTGCCAATTGCACGAAGTACGTCGGTTACTGGAAGCAGCGAAAAATTTTAATCTGGCAGTGGAAGGTATAAGGTATGCCCTTTATTTGGCTATTTCCCCCCAATTTCCTTGATATTATTTCTCGTTAGCATATAGCATACAGAGGCGTCGCTTGATAATTTCGAATGGAGGGGGGGGGGGGGGACGTCCCACAGAATTTGCAGAAAAGTTAATAACCGAATGTTCTTAACAAACAGGATCTTTGAACCTATGGACAAGGTCCAATGACACCGATACCCCCCCCCCCCCCCCCCCCCACCTAGCTCCTTCATTGCATTTTTGTGATGAAAGATCTATATGATTTTTTTGCTTAAGCAATGAAAATTTCTTTAACATATTTAAGAGGAAAATATAATCCACTTTTAATGTAAAGATATTTGCGAGAGATAGTGATGTAAAGATGATTTGTAAGAGATAGTGATGTAAATGTAAACTAGATATTTCAAAATATTTTCAGGAAATTTTGATATCGGTGGATAGCCCGAGGTCTCTTCTATCAAATTCCAGCAAAAACTCTCAAAATATTTCACGCTTGAGCGAGCGAAAGTAACTTTGTGAAAGGGTGCAAAATTCAGGCTTGCAAACATTGGTTCAGGTGTATTTGTGCTGGTTGGCATGAGCGAAGCTGATAGTAGCCGTGGATGCTTGAAAATTTAATGTTCTGAGGGCTTTTGACAATTTATGAATGGATATGCATAGTATCTCAGAAACTTGTCATGCTTGAGTGAACAATCGCAGTAAGCTGGCATAATTTGGATGTCATATCAGCGCACATGGGGAGCGTTTCATGAAGAGTTTTGTCGGTGATTTTCACCGTCAACTGTTAAAAGCTACTGAAAATCCTCGCATCTGATTGGCTGAAAGCAAATTAGTCAGTGAAAATCATCGACAAGACTCTTCATGAAATGCTACCATGGTCATTCAGACAGATCAGAAAATCAATAGATAGATAGATAGATAGATAGATAGATAGATAGATAGATTGATAAAATGGTCTTTATTTAAAAAAAAAAAACATGCCTCGCAACTAGAGGTTGAATTTTACATGGGTTACCAAAACATTATAAATACATTGTAATTACAGTTGAGAAATATTTGAGGATTATTTAACATAATTTCTGAAAAAAGTATTTATTATTTAATGTCACTGATCATGCTGACGCCATTGCTGATGACAAAACAAAATAAATGAAATGCATTTTACATTCTCTCTTCATCTCTACCTTTTTATTTCTTCCTCCTTCTCCCTCTTTTTTGCAGTTTCCCCTGGAATTTCCAACTCTTTTATCCTGCCATCTCCCACGTCCCCTTCCCCTGCTCATTGCACTAATATTTTCCTCATTTCATTCTCTTCTTGTGGTAGTTTTCATGTTGGCAGCGGAAGTGGTAATCCCGAGTCCTACTACGAAGCTATACGAGATGCACGAACAGCCTACGATATCGGTATAGACACCGGGCATGCTCTCCGTCTCATTGATATAGGAGGGGGTTTCCCCGGAAAACCTTCATCATCCGTCCCGTTCGAAAAGGTATCATACATTTGTAACACCGCTCTTGGATTTAACGCCGTTCATAACTAGGCTGAGTTTATTTCAAAAAGGCGCTAAATCCACTTTGAGTGATTTCGAGTAAGGCAAGGATTTTTATTTAATCCATTTTCCTTCTTCGAAAGATTTTTTTTATATAAAATTAGAATGAAAAAAAAAATCCTGCATGAGTAGTATTTTTATAGAATTCATTTCTACTTTATACATAAACTCCAATGTTACGAAAAATCTTTTCCAAAAGGCTGAGAACTTACATGTACGTGTACTGAATTCGAGATAATTCAAATTGCTACCAAAAAATAAGACCAAATAAAAGCAGAAACAGTATGAAGACTGTCTTTCTTTTGTCAAAGGCGTGTACAACCTTTTTTTCCCGGTGTAATGCATATAGTGCAGCGGTGTCCTTCATTTTACGAAATAGTGGAACAAACATAAAACTTCCATCTCAATCCAAGTGTCATTATATCCACACATCATTGTTTGACATGTTTGAGTTGGAATAACAGTTCGTCACAAAACCTAATAATGTGGGCCTGGTATACTGCGCTTATTGTGAGCATGGTGAGTGGGAGCGGCGCATGTGTGCATGTTTTCGATTGTTTTTGGTTTCCTCATTGATGATTTTTCATTTGTTATAATTATGATGAGAAATTATTGTCCAACTCTAACAGATAGCCGTTTTATTGGTGAAACACGAATGCGAACGAGTCTCTGCTATTTATCTCCGCCTATATTCTTTTGATTAAATTTTTCAGTCCAGTTCATATCACGAACATTCAGTTTAAACGACTTTAACCCAGCCACGCTATTTGGCAGTTCGTTATCTGTGCATTAATTTATCTTGAACATTCAAATTCGCATGTCGGTCGGTTATAACTATTCATGCTCTTCTTAATCAAATCCATATACGTAATTCATATATAGCCTTCATTATCTTTACCTAAGTCACGTTATCAAGAAACAAATGTGTTCCTGCAGTGAGAGTTTTTGAATCTTCAAATTTTAAATCAGCGGTTCATGCATTCAATTTTAGTTAGCAGTTTTGCTAACTGCCGATTAAAGATCCTATCATTTGGTGACTAAAGGTGTGTTCATTTTTTATCGTCATGCATTTTTTTTTAAAATCAGAATTAATGAAGGTCGAATAAAGACCTTATTGTGTAATATTTTGAGGGAAGACACACATAATTTTTGAAGATATTTCAGAATGCAACTGAGGATTCTTATACCTCTTTTTCTTGAACAATATTTTAAAGAAGATTGTAACCTTATCTTCTTAGTGCATAAAACATTTTTTTTTTCCGTTCGTTTTCTTTTAATTATCCTAAAGTAAGATGATCACAAACGTAACCTTGGAAATGTTGCTTATCTTACGTTGTGTCCTTCACCTCTTGTCAGGGGCGTAAATAGCGGGGGGGGGGGAGACGCATCCCCCCCCCCCTATTCTGAGGTAGACTCATATAAATTGCGTGTGTACAAAAGTATTTACGTATTGGTTAATCATCCCCAAAGTATGAGGACCTGTCTAAGCTAATGCCTCTTGCTTCTAATGCTTATAGTTGCACGAATTCGCTCCTTTTGGAGGAGGCATATAATTTTCACATTAATCTTTCTGGTAACATCCGTGTCACGGGAGAATTTGTAGATAGCGAAACATATACTTTGAAATCTTCAGGTAGTCTGCAGAAGAAGAATGTCTGTGATTATATCAAGAAGGGAATGAAAATTCAAAATCAGAAATGAAAAGTTGGATAAACTATTAGGCATACTTGCACGTTAATAATATGAATAAACATGATAGGAAGTTGACTGCCCATCTTTTTGCGAATGCATGTGAATGATGGATACATGGGTGTCCACCCGGGGGGGGGGGGTGGGGGATGCATCCCCCAATATTTCAGATAGGGGATGGTCTGTAATATCATCTCCCATAATAATTCACCGTCAAAAAATGTAATGACCAAAAGCAAGAATTCAAAGAAAATGCTCTGGATTGTGATTTTTACCGAGGATACTTTTGAAAATTCCTATCGTGGGAGGGGGATACCCCAATCCCACACCCTTCCAACGCTCAGTCGCTTAGCTCTCTCTCCGAGGATATTCGGCACAAATCATCCCCCGAACCACAAACACAATTCTACACAATGGATGAAAGTGTCCAGGTTGTCGTTTTTTTGTTTTTGTTTTGCTTTTTTTTTTTTTTTTGCTTTTTTTTTTTTTTTTTTGGGGGGGGGGTTCTTTGGTTGAAAAGTGAAAAGAGTGAAAACATTTGTTCACTTTGTCTCCTAATGGCGATACAAGTTAAAGTTCAACAGTTCACAGTTTAAGTTCACACTTCAAACAATTCCTAAAGTGCAGAAAACGAGGCTGAAAAGGAAAAGACAATACAAATCAAAAGTTATAATTATCAAGTCTGAAGTTCATGCCTCAAACAATCTTGAAATAAAGTGAAACGAAACTAAAGACCAGGCTAAGACCAAATTTTGTAGATTTTTAAACAATAAATTGACCTCTGACTTCCGACATACCTACCCCCAAATTAATCTAATCGTCGTCCTAAGAGGCATAACCATGATAACAGCGTCAAGTTTTAAGTTCATACCGACATATAATCAATGCATACCGGCTTTTCAGTTGTAATTAATCCAGTTGGAAGTGAAGCATTATAATTATGACGATATATACATTCATCATTCGGTTATATGAAAATATAATTTATCTCTTTTTTTCTTTTCATCTTTATTTTTCTTTTCACTTTTGTTTGTCTTGCTTTTAGGATCTGGAAGCGCTCGCGAGCGAAGCGAGAGAGCGTTTAAGAAACTTAATCATTGCCGATGATAATTACTATTCTTTATATGAAAGGAATCAGTTTGAATCTTGTGTCTCAATGTGATGTCTGTGTTTAGTGAGGGAACTCGATTTCTAGAAATTAGAAATGGGCACTTGAGTCGCGAACACAAATCGCGCTCACGATGGGTGGTCTATGGTGGCCCTGAAGTACGCTCGACAACAGGTCATGTGCAACGTGAATTTCGCATCCCAGGTCCTGAACTTTGCATCCCAAGTCGTGAAATTCACGAACCGCGATGCGAAATTCAGGACCCGTGGTGCGAACTTTGCATCCCAGTCCTGAATTTCGCACCTGCGGGTCGTGAATTTCACGACTTGGGATCAGTGGCGGCACCAGGATTGTTAAAGTGGGGGGGGGGGGGGGGGGGGGGAATGGATGGCAAAAGAAAATGTGGGGGGGGGGCAGGGGCAGTCAATTTTTTATGGCGTGTATGGAAAAATCGAGCATGAAGCATGAGTTTTAGACGCCGGCGTAAATCCACTTTGAGGAGTGGGGGGGGGGATAATTGATTTTTGGATTATTTTTTTTCCTCTTACACACATTTTGATATCAATTTTCCGAGCGAGCGAAGGGAGCGAAAAAAAAAATAATCGCCTTTTTGGTTTTTAATCGCATTTTCGAATATATTCTGAAATATGACGAGTGTGCGAAGCAAGCGAGCCAGAAATGGCTACTTTTCTTGTTCTCAATCGCATTTTAGAAGACAAATTTTAAAATATGACAAGCGAGCGAAGCAAGCGAGCCAAAAATAACCACTTCTTTGTTTTCAATCGAAGTTTTGAAGAACGGAAAATGGTATTTTAGAGCATGTCACAGCTTGAATATGATGCTTATGACAACATCTACTTATTTACAAATTACTGTATAATTTTTCTTTTCAGTCCTCAATTTTTTTTTTTTTTTTTTTTGGGGGGGGGGGCAACTGGGGGGGGGGCAAATCCCCCCCCCATGCCCCCCCCCCCCTTGGTGCCACCACTGCTTGGGATGCAAAGTTTGCGCCACGGGTCATGAATTTCATGACCACGGATCCGAAGTTCAGGACCTGGGATGTGAAATTCACGTCGCACATGACCTGTTGTCGAGCGTACTTCAGGGCCACCATAGTGGTCTCTCTGGATGTCGTGTTTATCATCGCGATCTGAGTTCCCGAAACCATCAAGCCCATGCCAAGCTGCAAGTGACCCGGCAGTGAAGGTTAGATGTGGCGGGCTTATTACTTATCCGGAAACAGGAGTCCGAAGTTCCCAAACGAAACGCGACCGAAGTCGCGTTGTGTTTATTGGCACGACTTGAGTCGCCGATCTCGCTCTACGGGTAATCAAATCCCCCTTTTTCGCGGTATGCTAGTTCGGTAATCAAGTCGCCGTCGTGTTTAGCTAGTTCGGAACTTGAGTCGCTTATTAGCCCTCTGTTACCCTCAATAAACACGCTCTTAGGGTGTGTTTAGTGAGGGAACTCGATTTATAGAAATTAGACATGGGTACTCGAGTCGCGAACACAAATCGCGCTCACGATGGGTGGTCTCTGTGGATGTCGTGTTTATCGTCGCGATCTGAGTTCCCGAAACCATCAAGCCCAAGCCAAGCTGCAAGTGACCCGGCAGTGAAGGTCAAATCTGGCGGGCTTATTACTTTTCATCTCATCTGGAAACGGGAGTCCGAAGTTCCCAAACGAAACACGACCGAAGTCGCGTTGTGTTTATTGGCACAACTTGAGTCGTCGATCTCGTTCAACGGGTAATCAAATCCCCCCTTTTTTGCGGAACTCAAGTCCGGTACGCTAGTTCGGTAATCAAGTCACCGTCGTGTTTATCAAAGGTAACGGGTAAGCTAGTTCGGAACTTGGGTCGCTTATTAGCCCTCTGTTACCCTCAGTAAACACTCTCTTAGTATAACCTCATCTGGATTTCACTCCAAGAAATAAAGCGGCAACAATGAGTTTAAGAGTTTAAGAGTTCAGGAGTTTATTTCTCATTTAAAAACAAACAAACAAATGACAAGAAATTTTGAAAAGAATATCAAACAATCCTAAGTATTCATATTTTTTTGTACAATGACAGGAGACGTTTACATAATTTGAAATATGAAAGAAAGTCATTATACAAAATAATATATACAGTATAAGTTCTTATGAAAACAGAGGGATCCAGTAAAAAGCAATGCTTGTAGAGTGATGGTCCCTCAAATAATGAAAAATATTGTAAATATATCTTGTGTTTAATTTATTATGAATATATATATATATATATATATATATATATATATATATATATATATATATACATGTATATAAGAAAAAAAGGAGAAGACAGAAACACAGTAAATGCAAAAGTGGGCATAGGAAGAGTAAATATACCAAAATCACGGAGAGTGACTACGGGAAGGGGGTTGAAACATAAATTTCACATTTGGGGATAACATATTACTGATTTAATTACAAGTAATGTAAATTCCAAATTTTCTTACGCGTCAATTTAAAAGACGACCATTTCAAAACTGAATGAATTTGCGCATTAGATATATGATCATAAGGATTTAATTTTATAATTACACTACTCGCACGATTCTGTAGAATTTGCAGTTGTTTGACACATTTCCGATCACAAGAATCAATTAAATTATCTGCATAATCAAAAGAGGCAACATAATTGATTCATAAATCAAGTTCAAATTCGACTCATTAATATCTGTAACATATATACTTACTGACAGAAAAAAATATTACGAAAGTGAATAAGACAAATTAAAGTAAAATACGGGAAATGAAAATATTTACATCATATACAACATGTAAAAGAGACAGAAAAACAAATTGATTATCTCCTTAATTAAAAATTACACCCCTGCAAGATCCTTACGCTCATCTACCTCCAGTTCTCTTATGATCCCTAAAATTGCAAAAACCTGAGGTGGAGGGGGGGGGGGAGGTCATTTCCCCACTCGTTTCATAGGCTATGGAATGCCCTTCCTTTGGACATCAAACAGTGTTAACCTCTGAATCCTTTAAAAAGCATCTTAAAACATTTCTGTTCGATTCCTTTTTTTCAAAAGCGCCTTTAGCACTCCACAGAGTGGATATGGCGCTATTCGCATATATTATTATTATGATTATTATTATTATTATTATTATTATGATTATTATTATTATCACAATCATCGTCATTATTATTATTACTATTATTGTTATTATAATTGTTGTTATTATTATTATCATCATCTTTATTATTATTATTAATATATCGAAGTCTAGCTAAATTTTTCATTAGATTCTCCAACCCTCTTACATATCAATATGAATGTCCCATTTCAGTTTGTTGTCTATAATAAATCCCAGATATTTAACACTTTCGGACAGGTGTATAGAAATAACAATAATATTTACATTTAATCTACTACATTTGCTCAAAATGTATCTAGAGCCAATGAGTAAATAAATAGTTTTTATCAAAATTCACTGTTAGCTAATTACTGCACATCGATAAGTGACAAATCGTGATTTAGTTTATTCTTAATATCACCAACATCAAAATCAAATAAATGAATAACAGTATCATCAGCGTAATGAAAATAATAAATAGCAGATACCTCAGAATGAAACCCCGTGGGACACCAACGGAAATGGAAAATGGTGGTGAGAGAGTTGAGTCAAAAGAAGTTGAAATGAACCGGTTGCGAATATGAGTATATAAAATTGTCATATCGCGTGCAATATAGCTTAGGATTATAGCTTTTTGCATAATTAAATGCAGCGATCTTTTAAACACGTTCAGTGGAACCGTTTTCATATTAGGATTTCCCTGCTTGTATCATTTTTGTGTTGCATTAGTTAGCTGATATTTCAATTAAGATTTTTGAAAATCGAATCTTTCTACTAATATGTTTATACTGGTAAATAAACAAACAATTACTCACTGGCTATAGTGTACTTAAGTTTAATCACGAGCCAACTGCTCGATAAAAGTACACAAACAAAACAGATAATTGATTCAATTGAATATTCAACAAAGTAAATTACATCATTGTATATCATATATCAATATCTCATATATCAGTATATTATCAGTATATTATCATCCGACTCTGTCGATGCGAAGCTCGGGCATCTTTGAGCGACTTTTTCATGAGTGGAGCTGACCTTGAACCTGGCTGATCCTCTGAGATGACTTTCTTCCCATCTTTGCGAAGACGAAGACCGGCTGGAAGAGGATTATTTCTACAGAATCTTCTGTTCTTTCCTGGTTCAGGCTCTCCTGGCTTTGCATCTCCCATCGTGCCCATGAGCGTATTCTTATTGATATCAAACCACTCAGTTGTAACCTGCTTCTTTGACATCAGGCCCCGTAGTTTGCGTATATACTTGCCAGTCCGTGACCACCCACTCCGTTGTGTATGGTAACCCCCATTCTTTTATCACCTCTCTATCTACCTCTATACCGACTGCTTTACGTACGCGATCCTCGACTGCGAAAGAAGAGGAAGGGTCCGTGGCTGATATCGGTACTTCAAATATTGTTTCTGGTTTAGCATTCTTCACGCGCTTTATCAATGTTAATCTTGACTTCTTCTGTTCTGTTGCTGGATTTCTTATGCATATCACGCTGTGTAAGACCGACCTTACAAAGCCGCCACTTTACTTTCTGGGGTAATCGGGGATTCTCATCCCAATACAGTAGATTTTGGAAGGGTTACCCTCTCTTTTTATTCGCCCAAACTTTTTGATTCGCGAGTGCTTGTTTATCATATTGATACACTCGCTCATTGTCTTTTCATCTTTCAAGAAATAATCACAAAATTTGGAAATATCCTGGCTTTTCTTTGAATGTTTCGGCATGATTAGGGTAGTTGCAATTCACTGGTGCACTGGGTAGGCTCTCAGTTCGATGTACTCTGTAAAAAATTAACGATGAAAAAAAAATATGAGAAAGGGGAGAACATCGAGTTTCATAATCTGTCCATATGCAGTATCATTATACTCCAGGTAAACGAGACAAACCATCAACGCTTTTTCTATTATCATTTTATTGCATCATCATGATATATCACTATAATAATGATGATGATGATGATGATAATATGATAATAATGATAATAATAATACTACTGATAATAACAGCAACACCAATGATAACCATCGTCATCATCATCATCATCATCATCATCATCATCATCATTATTACAATTATTATTATCATTATTGTTATCATTTTTATGACCTCCCCGGCGAATTTCGCAGCTATCAGCCCAATTCATATTACGAGCATTCAGTATAAACGATCTTAACCCGGACAGGCGCGCCGGAAGCAGTTTTGCATTGGTGTGTGTGTCTGGGGGGGGGGGGGGGACATCCTAGGGGGCTCAACTTTTGGGGGGCTCATGTTACAAATTTTAAGGTGTTGACCCCAAATTTGCGGACAGTTATGCTGCATTCTAGGTCCAATCCCACACGCATACACAAGCAATTTTTAAAACAATATTGCAGAATGATATAGATCTTTATTTTGTAAGGAGGTGAAGCGCTTCTTAAATTTGTTGGCAAATAAGGTTTTTCATTAGGTTATCTTTCACCCTGTTTTACAATTCGTCGAGCGAGCGAAGCGTGCGAGACAAAGAGTTTTGATTTGAGAGAAGCGCTTTTTCGTCACCAAATTAGCCTATGAGATATCGAAATGATAAATTTCATCACCTTGCTATCAATATGCCTCTATTTAGTGCCTCGCTGGTCCAACTGTTTTAGCAGTCCGTGCATGGGCAAGCAAACAAGCATCATTTTTCACGTTAAGAAGAAACGAGAAGTCAGGAAATAACACCACGGGCCATTGAACCATCTGAATTGTGTACTTTCGGCCACCTAACTTGCCGAATTTCTTTGCTTTCAGAAACCATCCTTGGGAAAATTAAACGAGCGAACTTCATTACTAGTTTGCAATCGTTAATTCAACGAAAACAAAATGTAGTTGCCTACAATGCAAATTGAAAGCTTGATGATTGTGATAAAACGTAGATTGATTTGAATTATTACCAAATTCGGTCATTCCAAGGAATTTGCTTCACTGTATGAAAGAACATAGAATAACATAAGAAAATATTAAAAGATAAGAAGATAGAAGGAATAATAAAGAATGAAATAAATGAGGAAAGACGGAAAAGATGATAGAAGAAAACAAAGAATAATATAAAAAAATACTGAAAGATAAGCAGATAGAAGAAATAAAGAAGTAACATAATGAAGGAGAAGAAAAAAAAAGGAAAAAAACAAAGACTAACATAAGAAAAGATAAAGATAAGATATAGAAAGAATAAAGAATAGCATAAGAAATGACGGAAAGAGAAGATGATAGAAGAAAAAACAAAGAATAACATAGGAAAGATAGAAAAGAAGATAGGACAAAACAGGAATAAATAAGGATGGATAGAAAAGAAGAAACGAGAAAAAAATAATACAAGAGACTGAAATATAAGAAAATTGAAGGGAAAAAAGAATAACATAAGAAAAGATGGAAAGAGAAGATGGATGAGAAAAACAAAGAATAAAAAAGGAAAGATAGGAAAGAAGAAATGGTAAAGGATAACATACGAAAAATCAGAAAGTGAAGAAGATAGGAGGAAAAACAGTGAGTAGCATAAGAAACTTAGAAACTGAAATTATGTTGCTAAAACAAAGAATAACATAATGAAAGATTTAAAAGACAAGTAATAACATAATGAAAGACTGAAAGGGAAAAAGATTGACTAAAAACAAAGAATAACATTAGTAAAGACAGAAAAGAAGATGCAAAGATAGGAAACAAAGAGTAGCACAGGAAAAAATTTTAAATGGAAAGCTAGACCGCCCCTTAAGCACATGTTGCCAGATGGACCACACACAGCGAAATCGACTGCTTGCAAATTTGCTAACTCAGCCTGTTGTTCACATCTACTGACTGTATTTAGCACTCTGAAACGAACATAGCATATAGAATATTTTCTTCTTTCTTTTTCTTCAAAATTTCAAAAAGCTGTGGTCAATCCATCGGAAATATACTATTCTTCAAAAAAAAAAAAATTGCGTTAACTCACTGCACGACTAAAATACAACTGCACCGACGGTGTTGAGTGCGAAGGTGCAAGACAAGTTTTTGGAGAGAGTCGGGATTTCTTCATAGGGTTGTGCATCATGTGCGACACTCCTTTAGGTCGCCTGACGTATTATTACGTCACAGGGGCGTCATAGAAAGACGCTATAGCGAGAAGTCGCTCTAGCGTCTTTCGCTCAAGCTGCTGATATCCTGCCTATAGCCTATGATAGGGGTGGAGGGATGTAAACACCCTATAGCACATCCCCGTATAGATAGGCCATGATAGGGGCAAACGGCTCGATCAGCCCTGATTTAACACAATTTGTTAGGCTTAGGATCAACATCAAGCGTGCTAGTTTAAGGCCCAGGTTTAAAATTCGGATGCTGCAAAATATATCAACCAAGCTATGAGCAGCTGTAGCCTAAGTAACCGTTGATAGTTAATTCTGAAAACTTGTTCTCACTAAACAACTGTCAATTTTCTACGACAAATTTGCTCTCAGCCAGTCAGATGCAAGGATTTCAGTAGCTTATAACAGTTAATTGCAGCTTGCTGTTGATAACAAGTTTTATGAAACGGGGCTTTGAAGGAATGTTTCTCATTTATACCTATGTGACTTGTTTCTTCTCCAAAACATGACGTGCTTCTTCCATGAAGCCAAGTTATATGAAAAACAATGTTTTCAGCTTTCTCAATGTACCGTTCAATGTGATAGAAACCTTACCTTTTTCCTTCTTTTTTTCTTTTTTGTCTCGTACCCCCCCCCCCCCCCCCCTTTTGCAGTACTCTGCAGCTGCACAGAAAGCAATTACCAAGTACTTCCCAGATTCAAGTATTCAAAATCCGCGGATAATCGGAGAACCGGGAACGTTCTACGTCGAGTCGGCTTTCTGTCTCGCTGTTTGTGTGATTGGAAAACGTGACCTCATCAAATACCCTTTTACAATTCCAAAAGGTAACCCACACCTGTGCAAGGTTTTGAAGACATGTCTGATTTGCAGAATCAGCATCTTCGTCTTCTCCTTTTTCTGTTTTCTTCTTCTTTTTCTTCTTCTCCTCTCTCCTTCTTCTTCTTCTTTTTCTTCTTCTTCTTCTTCTTCTTCTTCTTCTTCTTCTTCTTCTTCTTCTTTTTTTTTCTTCTTCTTCTTCTTTTATTTACATGTTTTATCAAATCAAATCAGGAACAATCACGTACATACACAAATTGGAGATGATTGAAAGGAAGAACAAAACAAACAAAAAAATCTGGTAGTGGTCTTCTTCTTTTCCTTCTTCGTTTTCTTCGTCTTCTATCAGACGGATAAAGACAGAGAAATAACCGAGATAAAAATATAGGCAGTAATAAGAAAGGAGAGAGAGAGAGAGAGAGAGAGAGAGATAAGGAGAAAGAGAGTCTGAGAAAAAAAGGGTGCCGTTGACTAATATTCAACATAAATATATATATATATATATATATATATATTCACGGATGTGTATGTTTTCGCAACCCACATACATTTCTCTTGTGAAAACACACACTTCGTTTGAAAAAAAATCATTCTTTCTTTCTTTCTTTCTTTCACAGATGAAAACTGCAACAATATAGAAAATGTCAACGAAGCTCCCGAACTGGCATATTACCTTGACAGCAACGTGTATTCATCGCTAAAAGATGCTTTCCTTATAGGTACAAGGTTTGAACCCAAGGTATTGAAGGTGAGAATTTTTTTTCATTTTGATAAATAATTAGCATCTGTTGAACTTACTTTCACTGACTCTATTCACACAAAATAATGTCGAAAATTGTAACTTGTTCGGATTGTTCTGCTCCTTCATTATGAAACATGTTTTTATTCGTTGCTCATTTCATTTCGTTCACATTATCATGCGCAGTATTTGTGCATAAAAATTGTGCAATATATATTCACAGTTATTATCACTATTTTCATTATTCTTATCGTTTTATTATCTTTATCTGTATCCATTTTCTGATTAATATTCGATGAGGGTAGCGCGTTCAAAAAAAAGTTGATCTTCCACTGGGGCTTTGGATAAAAACTATACAAGTTCTGTACAATTTGATAAATAGTAAATACAGAACAAGTGAAAATCGGAGTAGTATAAAAAAAAAATATCCACTGAAAACCTGTTGAAGTAAAAGTAAGCAAATTTGAAAAAAAAAAATCAATTTCAACTATATTCGTAATACTTGAAAAACTGTTCTAAATTATCAATGAAAAGATAAACTGAAAACTGCTTAAGGAACAGAAGAGAGAAGGGGAAAGGACAAAGGGATAAAGAGAGAAATGACGGAAGCATACTCTCTTTTAAAAAGAGTGAACGCATTCACTCTACTAGGTGTGAATTTAAGAAAAGAGTGCATTTAGAGTAAAACTTGTGACATTCACCCTGTTCACTCTTTTGGGATGACCTCAGAGATCACTCAAGGATTTTGGGTGATCCCTGAGGTAAGCCCTAAAAGAGTGAATAAAGAGTTGATATCACAATTTTCACTCTTATTTCACTTTTTTTTTATTAAATTCACCCCTAACAGAGTGAATGCGTTCACTCTTTTTAAAGAGAGTATAGAGAAGGAATCGCAAAATTGGAAGAAAGAAGGGAAAATGTTAATTCAAAATCAATTAAAATTACAAACAGCAGTTTTTATGATCCCTCATCATGATATACCTTTCTCGGATTACCCGGTCCAGCGACATACTTGCATTACCGCGAACAGCAGTCATTTCGATATGTTATTGTCCATAAAATACATTTTAGAGTTCTAACACTGACGGAGTTCTGAGACCGTCTGTCTTGTGGGGTAACACTACCAGTAGACTGGACTGCGTGAGGCGTCTCTGTCTGCTACCAGAGTTAGACGAGGGTGACTGGTTGATCTTTAGAGGTACTGGTGGATTTCTTTGTTGGTTTGATGGTGCTTGAACAAGGTGGCTGGCTGGTTGGTTGGCTGATTTGTTCTTTGGTTGGTTGGTTATTTGGTTGGTTGGTTGGTTGGTTGGACAGGTTGGTTGGACAGGTTGGTTGGTTGGTTGGTTGGTTGGTTGGTTGGTTGGTTGGTTGGTTGGTTGGTTGGTATAGCTTGGTAGGTAGCTTGGTTGGTTGGTTGGTTGATTGGTTGTTTGGTTGGTTGTTTTGTTGGTTCATTGGTTTGGCGACTGGTTAGTTTGGTTAGTTGCTCAGATCAGTTGTACTGTTTGGTTATAACTGGTTTGATGGGTTGATAGCTCTTCCAGTAACTTTCGTTCGTTGAATAGTGCGCTACTTGGTGTATATTATGTATAGCTACATAGTGTTTTTGCCGACAGATTAGTTGTTTGTTGGTTGCTTGCTTGCTTGTTTGCTTGCATATGTATTTTTTAACTCCATATATGTATATGTATATATATATATATATATATATATAATGAAATACGCAAGACAGCGAAGGGCGTAACTGTATAATCCACTTTTAATGTCCCGAGCTTTCGGGTTCAAAGGCCTTTATCAAGGGTTCTATAACGAAACAGACAGAAACAAACGGAATGACAAGCATAAATAAACGGTAAAGAACTTCGGGAAAATAATAAAAAGAATATCAAAACTAATATAATCAAAAAGAAATGAAATAAACGTTTTAATTATTACCTGCATGGTGGAGTTGTGGGCATGGTTCAGTGATTCCTGTTCGTGTGTTTGGTCACGTGATGTGGTACGTCACACGAGCAAGAGTCACTGAACCAGTGAATGCGCTAGGACGCCACCTAGAGTGATGTTGGCGGGGAAGTAACATAAGATGCACATAAAAGGCTCACGTATTGGTGAGGTATTTGTGAGGTAATAGAGGTGAGCAATGCAGGTGGCAAGTAAGCAGTTGTACGTAAATGAGAAAAACTTATGGATAGCATAAAGTCCCAAAATAAGGTGTTAACGTACAAAATGACAACAATACAAGAGTAATTGAAGGGGAGACCGACAACATGTCCTCTACTATTTAGGAAGTCATATATATATATATATATATATATATATATATATATATATATATATATATATATGTGATTTGTTTCCTCCTTTTTTTAATTGTAAACAATGTAACTCAGCCTTTGCGCTGTTTTTTTCAGTGCTTTTACAATAAAACCATTCAATTCAGTGGTCATATTGGTAGACTATAAAATTCATTTCATCAATAGTTCAAAAGTTAATTTAATTTTATCTTTATATTTCCTTTCTTTAGACATGGGCGCATATGCTATGGCGATATCGTCAGAATACAGTGGCTTCAAACTACCAGTGTGCTATTCCGTCTAGGTAAATT
>CM057164.1:13946804-14226804 GCA_029962745.1 Echinometra lucunter
GTATGATATTTGATAAAAAAAACTCACCTGGACCCAGCATATAGAAGATATCGCTTCAAGATGCAAACCAAAATGAATATTCTGAGATGCTTAACAGGTACCTCATGGGGAAGTTCATCTAAATCTCTGTTAATGTTTATAATCCTACATAAGACCACTCCTAAATTATGGGTGTGAAGCCTACGACAGTGCCTCTGAAAACGTTAAAAGATGTTAGATTCTGTTCAGTACCAATGTTTAAGGATTTGCGCAGGTGCATTACCTTTGACATCACTCCTGTCCCTCCAGACGGAAATGGGAGAAATTCCCCTTGACCGTAGGAGACAGCAGTTATCCTTCAAATATAAGCACAAAATAGAAACACAACCTACTCACCCAGTGTTGCCAAATATACAACCTTGTTGGCAATTTCAATATATGAAAGGGAAAAAGTGCAATAACCCATTTGGTTATAGAACAGAAAATTCAAATCGCAAACTATCAATAGAAAATTATAAGGTATCCATTTCCCCCCTTGGTTGCTTGTGGAACCAGAAGTGTCAATTGATCTGAATTACCAGATGAGCAAAATAGATAACCCATTATTCTTACAACAAAAAAGTTTAGAACTGTTTAATACAAGATGGCTTCACCAACTCCACATATTACAGATGGATCGAAGCTCCCCCTAGAAGGTTTCTGCTCGGCAGCCTTTTACGTACCTTACTTTTCTCATCAACAATCAAAGAGACTGTCAAATGGTACATCCTCTTACAGAGCTGAATTGGCGGCTATTATGTTGGCCCTTAATTGGATAGAACAATTAGACATCTATGTAGGTGCAGTTATTTTAGTGATTCTTTAAGTGCCCTAATAGCTATAAAGAACAAAAAAAGAAGAACATTTTGTTTCAGAAATATTGCTCAAATTAACCCACCTCAATACAAAAACGTTCAGGTTTACTTCGAATGGATCCCCTCCCATTGTGGTATAACAGGAAATGAATGTGCGGACCATCTAGCAAAGGCAGCTCTCAGAAAAAATAGAAATTACAAACCACCTCACACCCTCGGAAGTAAACCAATGTTGGTGAAACATTTCGCGAAGCAATGGCAATTAAGATGGCAATACACCCCTAACACACCCACTACAAAAAGATTCAAAACTCGGTCTTACCGGCCTATAACTGTGACCTAAAGCGGGCAAAAGAAAAGATCATTCGCCGACTACGCCTAGGGAGCATAGGTCTTAACGAAGATTTAAGTAGAATGAAAATACACCCAACGGGATATTGTAATTCATGCCCGAGGTAGAAATTATAGAGCATTATATGGCAAAATGCCCAAAATATATATAGAAAGAGCCATGCTTCTTTCCGAAACGAATCATGCAAACCCTGAAGAGATTTTGGGTCTATTAAAATCACCTGATTCTAAAATACAAAATGCAATCGTCCGTTTTGTTCTTCGAACGAAGCGCTTTAATTTGGCAGAGAATAGACACTTTTGCGAGTTATTTTTTTTGTCTTCTTTTTCTTTTTCTTTCTTTTTTTATCTCGTTACTACAATTTTTAGATTCCCTTTCCTTAGTTTGTAGTTGGTTATTATAGTGGAGAATCCACAAAAGTTCGTGTGCGAAGATGTATGTCATTTTCCTTTCATTAGTTTATTTAAAAAAAAAGAAGATAAAGAATGATGTAGAAAAAGAAAAAGCTTAACTAACATGACTAAAGAGAAGCAAAAGGAAAAGAGAAAGAAAGAGGAGAGCAGAATACAACAGAAAATCCTGTGATGGATGTATTTTATGTGTACATGTATACATGTACGAACCTGTTAAATGCACCGTCATGGAAAATTTCCATGACAAACATGGTCGTATGATTGATTGCATAGGAGACGTTCCCGATATACGTCTAGTAATTCAATCATATATCATCTTGATTAACAGCACCAATTTCATCAAAAGCCCATTTTGTTTTGCCTGTCCTTATCCTGTATTTAACTTAACTTAACATAGAGAAAATGGTCATATTCAAGGAGGAAATAATTTTCTTGTTGATGATAAGTATGCGTGTTTGTGTGAAACTAATTTCCTCGGAAAAGTCTCTCTCCATCCTTTTGTAGTTGGTTTTCTTTTACGGCACCTTTCTCCTAATTCGAGTTTCAGATATTGAGGTATCCCAAAGGGAGCCCCCTGTCTACACCTGAGAGACATAGGAAACTTGTTTCCGAGAATCCTTCGAACAACTTCGAGCAGGTTGTGTCAGCCAGGACGGTGACTGAGAACCGGCAGGATTCGGTAACCTGGCATGATACTACTTTATCTATAAAAATAAAAATAGATAAATAAATAAATATAAAATAAGAATTCATGGTAAAAAATATATATAAAACAAGAGATGCCAAGTACAAAATTATCCTTAAAATACCAAAGTTATTTTTAAAGAAATAATCAACAAAAATAAAGCTAACTTAGTTGGGGATAATAGTCAAGACTGACTGATCGCCTTCAACACGAATCAACAACAACATATCATGGCAGTGGTGCCAAAGAGAAAATGACGTGTCGGTAGGTAGCTCCAGGGGCCTTTAAGGTGCTCGTGCGTGTGAACGCTGTGTATTTGTTTAACTGGCTATTTTAAAGAGTCACCCAAACATAAAAGGCATTTGCCAACTGGAAGGTCAGATATTGACTCTTCACTATGAACATGGCGGACAAAGCAAGCGGACAAGATAACAACCTCTCATTCTACCTTCACAATGGTTCTGGTAGTCAAAAGAACATCCCATCACAGTTATTATGTTTAATCATGTAGTTCCAGGTTAATATGCATGTGACACCTGATCCACATATTTTAGACAATGACAGTGAAGGGATGTTCTTTTGACTACCAGAACCATTGTGAAGGGTAGATGATAGAATGAAGAGGTTGTGTTATCTTGTCCGCTTTCTTGTCCATCATGTTCATAGTGCTTGTTTGGTATTTGCGAGTGAATAGGTCGTGTGTGTCTGGTGCAGGTATTTGTGGTAACGTGTTTCCTGATCTGTTCCCGTGCAAGTGTAATTGTGGAGGCGGCTTTTACTAAACACTCGAGTCGCGTCGCGGCGCGGCGCGCTGGAAAACACTCGGGTCGCGCGGCTCGCTGAGCCATTTTTTTTTTTTTATGGTGTCTTCAAATCGGCCTACACGATGGGAAAATTTTATTGAAAATTTTCGATTTCTTTACCTGTTTACAACCCTTTTTCAATGTTGTCTTCAAGGTGGGTGCGAGAGGAAATCTGCTATATAAAAAAGTTGAAAGTTGCCCTTCATTAACTGATAGAAAAATAAGAAGACAAGAATTAGGACAATACGAAAGAAAAAATACGAGGTAGATAAACTGAACTTTAAAGAAATTGTAAACTAGCCTGCAAGGAAGGGAATAATGGAAACGAGGAAGAATGGAACGAGTGCGAAGATGAAGTGTGGGAAATTAATAAGAGAGGAATACAAAAAATTGAAAGACTATTTGCCAAGTTAACAGTGCTAAAGATTTTTTTTCTTATTAAATGATAGAAAAAGAGAAGGTAAATAAAGGGATAGAATAAAATGTAGAATTTGTTGTTAAAGACTGACATATACAAAAATAAAGTTAATAAAACTGAACAGGATCAAAATTATAAGGATGGATGGAAATTAGAAAAAAAAGAAGAATTGCGGGAAACAAAGACACATTATATAAGGGTAAAAGAGGAAAAGAAATACAGAAACAGAGAATATCATTGGTCGTATTGAAATTGTGGTAAAATGCACCAGAAAAATGAGGACAAATGGGCAAAAGATGAATTGCAGAAGAATGTAAAATTAGTCTACACTGAAGAGAAATGAAGGCGGAAGTGAAGGGAGAGAAAATATCTAAGAGGTTCATGTACATGTTGAAGAACTATAGACCAATTTCACAACGCATGAGGGCAGCAGACTGTTCGATACAGTTCGACATACTGCGGTGGACGCTCCAACTTTTATAGTACACAAGTCAATAGCGCATTATCTACATTCGTTCGATTTTTTGTCTATTTTGACCAGTATATGCAGATTTATTTTCATATTTGCAATGAGAAATAATCAGGGAAGTTCAGGTCGCAGCTGTGCGGTGCTCAAATGCCACAAGGATTAGAGAAAGTTTAAAAATTGGAAGCTGAGAGCGAAATTCACTCGCTTTTGACTCATGAAGCCTGTTTGTGTGAGAAGCCGTACTCCCTACACAGGTTTCCGTAAGCAATGTGAAGGAATTCGTCGCCAGTGGGTAAAAACATCAACAGAAAGGACTTTTAAGTCAAGAAACATTATCATTATGTACTTTGGCCGTAAAATTTAATGAGTGAAAACTTGACTTTGTAAACAGGGTAAGATTTAGGGCTCCCGTTTACTACGGCTTCTATGCTGCAATCGAACTTTTACTGACAAAACTAAGTTGAAAAACCATCGAAATTACAAAAATACATCATACCTTCATCCGTCAGATATGACCATTGTCTTACCTCATCTACCCATGTATCCATGCTTTATTTATTGATCTAGAATGAAGTAAATGGAACAATATCGGGGCATATCTCATATCTTACATTCATTTTGTACACAGAGCCAATCGCGGTCAGCGCGCTTGCCCACAGCAGCAATAGCGTCGCCGGATAGAGGGCCAAATACATAAACCGGCCGTGAAATTGGTCTATATTCTATCAGTTAATGAAGAAGAACTTTCAACTTTTTTATTATTTTTTTTTAGTATATTTCCCCTCGCACCCGCCTTGAAGACAACATTGAAAAAGGGTTGTAAAGAAATCGATGATTTTCAATAAAATTTTCTCATCGTGTGGGCCGATTTGAAGACACAATTAAAAAAAATTGGCTCAGCGAGCCGCGGCCCGAGTGTTTTCCAGCGCGCCGCGTCACATCGCGCGACCCGATCGAGTGTTTAGTAAAAGCCTGTAGAGCAGTGAGAGAGCTTGAGTAGGCGACGGGGAGCGAACCCATCACAATACTTACAACACAGTATAACGAAAAAACAACAAAAATTACCATTATCATCATTTTTCTTTTCTTTTTTTCTTTTTTGCAACATTTTCTCGAACACTTTAATTGCGCCATAATAGCTTAATTGTGAATTTTGAGGGATAATGTGAGGGATCTTGAAATACATACCATTGTACATGCAAGTCTTTCTGTCCTCAGCTGTTCCATCGATGAGGCTGATAGTAAATATACATAGCGGTCGTGTCTGGCCAAGATATTGTTAATATTAACTCATGCTTTACACTACACATACACATTGCTGTAGATAATGAGGTTAGTATTTGCACGCTTTGCTACCTGATTAATTTTTCTAAATGTGAAAGTCCTGAAACTGACATCAGGTGAAAGAGGTATTTACTATTTAGGCGTATATGTTTGTGTGCATAGCCTCTCTTTTGCGTGCGTGGTTTTGGCTAGTTAGGGGCCCCATGCATTGGTACATGTATTACACGGTCGGAATGCATATGACCTTTCAAGCCAGGTCAGAGTTGAAAATGTAACAAATTCCTCAAACGATTTGGAATGTCACACCAGCTATAAACTTACGTGCAATCTTACCCTTTCTATGAGCTGATCACAGAAGGCGGTGAATTCGACAAAGCATATCAGAGATGCACTTGCCTATAGGAGTATGTTATTTTGATGCTGATGCCTCATAGCCTCATACAACAGGCACAGCTCAACCACGTCAATGGAGAATCCAGGGGATTCATTCATAGTTTCATTTCACAGTTGAGGTCAATAGGTCTTTATCATCATCGTGCTCGCTACCTTTCTGTAGTCTTGGCATCTAGACTGTGTGTAGTATACAAATAAACTCTGCATTGAGAGTTTCTGGTTAAAACTATGGGCAAGAGGTGACTCCGAAATAGTACTGTTTACTGAGGGGCGCAGCGCCGAAGTGAATGGTACTATCGGAGGGACCGAGGCCCATAGTTTTAACCAGAAACTTATCATGGCAGAGGATATTTGTTTTGGATTACGATTTATATGTATTTTAGTACATGTATTTTACTTTCTTATATTTTGTGCATGTTATTGTTGTTTGACATATTCATACTTTTTTTATTACACGGCCCCATTGTAAAACGGCCGTGTAGGTGAACTGGGCCTTTACCTTGTTTTAATAAATCAGTCAAATCACATCAAATCAATATTCTTTATTTCATATTTATGTCTTATCGAATGCTTTATGTCACTAAACCAAAAGTTGTACGGATAAACTGCAAAGTGATCAGAAATTGAGAAACGCAGTAGCCATGATACCGCGAGAGTTACCTATGGTGCGCACGTGTAGATTTCGCATATTGTGACGTCATTTCACAAATAGTATATACTATTTGCAAAATGTCCAAAAGTGACGTCATTTTCCAAATAGTAAACGTTCATGCCAACATTCTGAAATTTGAGCTGAAATACAAATGATCACGTGAAGGTCTTTAAGCCAATCACTAAAGGATCAATATCTGATCCAAAATATAAATATAAACTATTCATCAAGCTACATTTAGCCCTGACCCTCTCATCCAAACCCGCTATAAGTAACCCCCCCCCCCCCCAAAAAAAAAGAAAGTCCTTGCTCGAATGAAGCTAAGATAAATATAAACCATGCATCTTTCAAGTCTGATCGAGGAAACCAATGGAACAATCTACGGTTCGGCCACTCATACTCATCACCCAAGTTTTCTTTCTCCCTCTGGCGCGCTCTCTCTCTCACCACTGCAGCTTGTTAACATAGCGCCAGTTTATTGTCAAGAGCGAATATTCGTTCTCATAGTTAATTATACTACAATCATTATAGTTCATTCTCATTAAAGTTGATGGGTGTGCAAAATACAAGCTTCGCTTTTTGGCATTCCCCTCCATTCTCAACATTTTTGTATTTAATTACTTTCGAAAATTCCATTGTTGAAAATTATTCTTATTTTGTGCTTTATGTTAATAATGATATATCTCCTGATGTAATTGTGTTATTTACAGTTGAAAATGGAAAAATAAGTGAAATGAAATGAAATGAAAAACATGTAGGCCTACATTTAGGGGTTTACCAACATCTTTTTTTGTCACGCACACACGATAAAATGAAATTGATGATAACTATATCTTTAGCTCGTCTTATTCGTAGTGGCGTTTCACACTTCTCTACCTCTTTTTTTTCAAATCGGTATTTATTCATTTCAAACATAAATAAAGGAAACACAATGGTATTAAATACCACTAACAAATGAAAATAATGTTTACAAACATATCTATATTTTTCTTGACAAGGAAATACACATGAACACTGATTATCAAAAAAAATCATCAAAAGATGATCTCTTCGTGTGTATAGCCTTTTAGGATTTGTAAAAGCCTGTAAATCTCCATATATGGTGATAATATGATCACTGGCTTTTGTCATGGAAAAGAATAAATGAAAATGAGTGGAAAGGAAGTTGGAGTTTCCAAGACATGCCAGGACAAATTATTAAGTTGAACATTATGACAGGTGCATGGTGTTTAGCATAGTCACAATTTTGTATTCTGATATATCTTGAACTCAACATTATCCTACAACGCCCAGGAATGAGCCTAAGTTGAAAGAAAAATCAAAGTGACGAAGAATCTATGGGCAGATGGGTGCCTTTCTAAATAAAATAGTCGTCCAAGGCGGCGACACAAAGACTGTGGATGCTCAGGCGCCTGATGTTAAAAGAGATGTTTTTTTAGACAACAGCACTACTTGTAAATGAAATGGTAAAGGAGCCCCGAAAGGAGCAAATCACACATCGCCAATTTTGACGACGGTTCACGGCGGTTCTCAAACCGCCGTGAACCATGTCGTAGCGATGGCGGAACACTTTAAACGCGTTTAGAATAGTTTTCAACATCAGGGTTCATGGCGGAAACAAACAAACAAACAAAACGACACACTCCACACACAACACACGTATGACTAATAACTTCTCTCTCTATCTCTGAAATAAGTTTGTTTCTTTAATCCATAGACTTTGATATCAAGGCCATTGTGGGATTATGGTAAAAACAGCATCATTACAAAGTAAGCTATGTAGATGCTGTATGAGATAAAAGAGAAAAGGAAAGACGGCGCCCTGTGGTATAAAGACTGATGTGATGTAAGAATAAAAGCGTGGTAAAACTTATGCCTTTTTGATGACCTTTTAGTCAATATTATCAGTATGCGACTGAATTAAAAAAGATAACATGGCGCTGGGTGGTAAGTGCTTGTTGTGACACAACAGCAAAAACATAAACCACATTTTTTAGGATATTCTTTTTTATTATGCTGACAACGAAATTTCTTAATGCAGTGGAAGACAGCTGTGATGAAATATACAAGTTGGCGCTGGATGGTAAATAGATGTGGAGACATGTAAGTAAAAAATAAGACCAAATAGAAACAAACAAAAAAAAATCTTTAAGTAAAAAACACACAACTTTGCCTGCTAGACACTTGTTACTAAACTGAAAAAAAAATGAAACAAATCCCGCGTCGGCAGTGTATGGTAAGCGAGTGTTTGTGGTGAGATAAAATATAACCCCGAACAAATCATCGTTTCAGTTTTATCGAAAAACGAATCATAGCGAAAGCTTCTCGTTTCCTCGTAGACGTGGGTCTCAGTTTGAGCACATAGACTGCTGGGCTTCGAATCGTAAAAATAAGCTCGATTGGCATATCGATCAACCACTAAATCAACGGGAACCTAACAATATAGGCTTTTGTGGAACAGAGCGATACAGGGACTGACAACAATCATCATGAATCTGAAATTGCTTGTGCTGACCATGCTGTTGGAAAGAAGCTGTTTTGCTGACATATTTGGTAAAATTCACACTGTGTCTTTCCAATAAAATGTTTACTGTGTTTATTTAAAGTTCCAGTGCATTTGCGTCCACGTGAATTCGTTCAAATGATATTTTTAGTATACCACATGATCAGCTAGATAACTGTACTGTGCTTTGGATCATTCGGGTATAAAAATAAACTGATTATTTATTTATTTATTTATTTATTCATTTACTTATCTATCTATTTCGTTATTATCGTTTTTCTCCCCCTCCTCTTTTTTCTTCTTCTTCTCCTTCTTCTTCCATTTCTTCTTCTTCTTATTATTATTATTATTATCATTATCATTAGCATCATTATTATTATTATTATTATTATTATTATCATTATCATTATTATTATTACTACTACTACTACTACTACTACTACTACTACTACTATTACTTCTATTGTTATTATCTTTATTTGTATTACACAGACACTGTTTACTATCATGACTATGATTTTTATCAATTTGGAGATATGTCACATATCTGCCATACGGCTTTTCTTTTTCTAATCTTCCTGTCGTATATAAAAAAATAGTTCTATTGTGGCTTGATTTGCTGAGAAAGTAAATGCAGTTTGCTCATTAACCAAGGCACTGTTTTATAAAACTTGCTATTAGTAACAACTGCCACATTTCTGTGACAAATTTGCTCTCAGCCAATCAGATGCAAGGATTTCAGTATAACGGTTATTGCAACTTGGTATTGATCACAAGTTTTATGAAACGGGGGCCCCAGGCTGGAAAATAAGGAAATAGCAATGTCGGGTCCTTTTGAGAAGTGATATCTGCTTATTGATTAGCCTTTCCTAAAATAAAGAAAATGCTCATCACTTTTCTCCTTTGATTCGTAAAAAAACACAAAATAAACATTTCTTAATTTCTATGACAAGAAAGGAGATTTTTAGTACCATAAATGAAATAAAGGCACATCAGTTAAAACAAGGCAGCTGCATGTACCTCAGTAAAAGCACTTATCTTGGCTCAAGAGGGCAGTGACATATTTAGGGATTTTTGCACTTTGGGCAGGCATCCCCCCCCCACCCCCACCTCCAGGCTTTGAAGAGCTTATTTCTGAAAGGAGTTAAATCCACTTTCCACCGAAAACTCAAGGTATAGTGGGACTGGATGCTTGTTCCACATGTTCCATATGCGCTTCATAAACTTGTTATCCCTACCAAGTTGCAATAACCGTTAAACTGAAATCCTTGCATCTGATTGGCTGAGAGCAAGTTTTTCATAAAAATGTGGCAGTTGCTACTAATAACAAATTGTATAAAGAAATATCAGGAAAGTACCCCAAAATTTGTTTAAAACATATTTATTTTAAAAAGGCGCTAAATCCAAAATCGTTTATATCCAAAGGGCACTAAATCCACTTTGCGTAAATCAAGGATTTTTTTATTAAAACCGTTTTCTTTTTTCGAAATATCAAACCTTTTGACACTTTCAAGTACCAACATCAGTCATTTAATATATGAAAATAAAATAAATCCTGCATAAATAGTAATTTGTCTAGAAGTGCCTAAATGTGTTTTTATTTGTACGGATTTAGCGCCATTTAGAAATATACTTATTTTGCAACATTGGAGTTAATGTATAAAATGTAGAAATATAGGATTATATAAAAATACATCTCATGCAGGATTTGTTTTCTATTATTTTAGATGTCTAATGCTAGTACTTCCAAGTACGAAGAACGAAAATGGATTGAATAAAAATCGTTGATTTACTCGAAATCACTCAAACTGGATTCAACACCTTTTGGAATTAAGCTCTTCGTTTGTAACTTTACACGAGAGGGAGAGAGCTACTTTTCTGCAGAATTTGTCTTGTTGTATCAACACTACAGTGTATTTTAACCACTAAAAACACAGTTTCTAATAGTTGGAAAAACCTATGAGAAAAAGCACTGTGCACCTAAGCGATATAGAGTTTATTAAATGTAAAATAATGGCCAGCAGTTTCCTAATCAGTTCTCTCCCTCATAAGGGGTGCAGGAATTAACGAATAGTCATAGGAAAATGAATGTCAATTTTTTTCATTTTTTTTTTTTTTTTTTTTTTTTGGAAATGTGGAACCTTTATAAATACATCGCAAGAAAGAGAATGGCCGGGAAGAACAAGGTCCTAGCTTGAAACCCCTTTTTGTCCAACTAGAATTCTTTCGTTTATCTCGCCCCTACCCCCACAAGGCTTCAAATCAGGAAGAGGCCAACAAGGGCCTATCCGACTTCTTTGTGGGGAGATGATCACAGGCAATGTTAATGACTACGCCACCCTGGAGGAAGGACTCTCCAGGTCCAAGACGATTGTCTACCTGAAACCCAACTGCCCAAGAGAGGGTCCCCGTTTTGTAAATTGCGCACAAACGGGTAAGTAGGCTTTAGGATTTTTTGCAACCAAGTATTGTATCGTATTTATTGAACTTCACTGATATACTTGATTTGGTTTGATTTGATGATTTGATTGATGTATTTTTTCTTTTCACAGTAAACATGTACAAAACAAATTAAGAAAGTTCAGTAATTTCGTAATTGCATAACTAATATAATGAAAAAAGCATAGTAAAATAAAGAACATAATTACTGAGGAACAACGAAATAAAGTTGACCTGACTGAAAAGTAGTAAAACGAAGGGGCAGGCTAAAAAAGCAAAGCTTGTAAAGTGCAAACCCCTGAAATTTGTTTATAGGTATGAGTTGTTGATAAGTATTGGCTAACTATTTCTTAAGTGTACGTTTAAAAGTATTAAAACTAGGCGATTCTTTAATTTCATTGTGTAAGGAATTCCAGTAAGTGGGTCCTGAGAAAACAAACGTGTTTTGAGCGAAGACGTTCTAGTTAATGGTAAATCTGTATTTAACGAGTATCAAATGTTCGGTGAAATCTTATTTTTGATTGCAGATCCGTGTAAAAACTTGGGACCTGGACGACGATGCGCCTGTATGAAGTACCATAATGGAGAAAGATGTGATTGTGAGTATGTTTGTTGTTTATTTATTTCGGGCTTTTAAAAAAATATACAATTGTGCCCGCATTATGCTTTATTTCAGCAAGGCAGTGATGAAAACATTGAACAATATATGAACAAGAGAAATAAAATCAACAAACAAAAGATACGTAGATGACATAGATGAACATACACGAGTAGAAAACAAATCAAATTATGAGTGACCAAAATAATATCCAAAACAAAGAGATATGTAAGTTATACGTGAACATATTTATAGGAAATTTAGAAGAAAAAAAATCGAATTAAAGTGATCGAATGATATCCTAAAGTGAGAAAAATGAATAAAATTACAGGCATAGTACCAGCACAGAAAGAAGTGAACCAATATTTTCTGCTCTACTTATTTCTGTACTACATAATTTAACATCATTTATAAGTCTACTAACTTAAAGATCGACGGACTAAGTATTAAAAGCTTTGAAGCATGGTACAATGGGCTATATGCTGATTTAACAATGTGCGTGGACTTGGAATGGCAATTTGCGAATTAGCAGAGCGAAGTATCTAATTGCGTACTAAATTCGATAAAAGAAGGTAACACACGTGGACCAAGGTTATGTATAACAAAATAAATATTGTTACCAACCACTGTTTGATCCAGTGCTTTTTCAGCTATTAAACATGTTAAACTTCAAGGTTTTTCCAATAGACTACATGTATGAGAAAGCCTTTGACTCAATCGAATGGATTTTTTTTTTATTCAAATGCCTGGAAAAATTTGGGTTTAAGAAAGAGTGTGAGAGATGGATACAAACCTTATAATCAAGTTGAAAGTTGAGTACTATAGATACTCGTCTCTGTTTTTAGAATCCAAAGAGGTGTGAGGCAGGGATGCCCCCCCCCCCCCTCTCTCTCTCTCCGTACCACTAACAATGAAAGGTTCAGTTTTACACCCTTCAAATGCAACACTGGGAGTTTCTTTATGGCTGCAACTTTGCACCCAAATAAGCATTATGCACCTTTAAGGCTTTAAGGTTGCAGTGAGCTACATTTTGCATCCTTAAGGGTGCGGAGTTGTACCCTTTAGGGAAGGTGCAAATTTTGCACCCTTTTGATGCAAAAATTTATGCACCCTTGAAGGGTGCAGACGGGCATTTTCAAGGTGCATGCAAGTACAAAAGGGTGCATCTTTGCTCCTTTTTCATATAGGGTGCAATATTGCAACCAAAAAGTGCTGCCAGTGTTGCATTTAGGGTGCAAAATTGAACCTTTTCTTCAAAGTGTGTACCTATATCACGTTCGTCGACTCATAAATTTTGTCAATATTTTGCTGGTTAACCACGGATGTAGATGGACACAAATAATCGACAGCAGAATTAAAAGAGTGTACTGCCGTGAATGCATGTGCGGTTACCTTTGTCTTTGTAATACATGTAGTTGTGACTAACAATTAGTGTGTAACAAAAATGGAAAAAAAAACCACAAAATTTGAATTATTGTTAAATTGTTGAATGGTCGTGTGTTGCGTATTCATGACACGCAGGATGGATTCACAGCGCGCTTCTGGGACGGGGACAAGGGCCGGCAAAATAATTCAAACATAGTCAGTAAATGTGATGATTCGTGGGGTAAAATTTTTAAAAAGAGTAAAAATTGTTGTTCAATCGTTGAATGGTCGTGTGTTGCATATTCATGACACGCAGGATGGATTCACAGCACACTAACAATTAGAGTGCAACAAAAATGGGGGGGGGGGGGGGGGGGGGAGAGTAAAATGGAAAAAAGAGAGTAAAATTCAAATTGTTGTTAAATTGTTGAATGGTCGTGTGTTGTATATTCATGACACCCAGGATGGATTCACAGCACACTAGCAATTAGTGTGCAACAAAAATGGGAAAAAAAGAGAGTAAAATGAAAAAAAAAGAATAAAGATTTAAATTATTGTTAAATTGTTGAATGGTCGTGTGTTGCATATTCATGACACGCGGGATGAATTCACAGCACGCTTCTGGGATGGGGACAAGGGCCGCCAAAATAATTTAAACGTGATTAGTAAATGCCGCTATATGATTCATACTGTGATAAGGATATCACATTCTTCTCAATCAATGATCTTTCACCTTTCTCAGGATGGATCATTCCTGGTCGTTGAGAAACGTTCTGAAGGCATTTATTGTCTTTGATTTCTTTTAACGCACAGATTGTCGGATAAATCAGATTAAGACACCTTTTATACCCATTCTCTCTATCTCCTCTAAGAAGACCCTGGCACCCCTGGAAAATACCACACGACTTTTTTTTAGCATGGTACTTGTCGGAGATATAAGCATTGCCATTCAAGCACAGGGAGGGATGGAGTCCGCGTATATAATAGGTGAGTATCATGCGCTTTGGACGCGAGGCTTCAAAATCCATGTACACTGAACGAATATGAAATCTTCAAACTTCTTTCAGTCAGGCGGTGTCAGATTTCAGTGACCCAAAACGACAAACGATAATCTGCCGCGCATACATTTCACTCATTTACAGTAATGATAACAGTGCATGGTCTATCCCTAAAAGGAATTTATCATTGAAAAAACAAAATCGTGAGTTCAAAGCAAACTTTTGCCATGTTTGTCACATAATCGTCGAGTAAAGAGGGCACACAAGACAAGGGGAAGACTGAAAAAATATTACCTTTAATTTGTACCATTTCCGTTTATTGATTTATTTATTGTGTAATATATATTTCTCAACATATTAATATCACAAATTTTCGCTCCGCCTGTTTAGAAAAGATGAAAATGTCATTTCGAATTAAGAAACAAAATGAAAGTCAATGTAAAATGAAGCTAGTCTCTCATTCAAGTCATAGTTATTCAGAATATCTGCAAGAGCATATACATAATTATGTAGGACCTATATTGTTCGTGTGTCCTAATGTGTCTATGATAGCCAGGGACGTCGCCAGAAGGGGGTGTGACACCCCCCATTCAAAATTCTTTTCGGCAAATTTGCGATCGCTGTCGGCAAAAAAAAAAAAAAAAAAAAGAGAGAAAGAGAGAAAAAAAGGAGAGGGAAGAGGAAAGGAGGAAAAGAGAACAGAGGAGTAAGGTGCCCAAATAGAATCATATTCGGCTTATTTTCTTGTGTATTTTGACGACGAAATAACACTGGTACCACGAAAGAGAGTGTATATTTTTCCTCCTTCGCTGCGCTCGCTCGTATTATATTTAGATACAGGATGTTTTCAGAAAGCAAACACATTCCACAAGTGAGATGAACTAATATATGAGTTAGATATCTTTAGGTCCATCATGTATTAAGAATTATCACTTCTACCATAAAAAAGAGTATATATATATTTCCTCGCTTGCTGCGCTCGCTCGTATAATATTTAGATACACGATGGTCTTTCAAAGCAAATAAATTAGGTAAGAGAGGTGACCAAATAATATCAAAATAGATAATCTTAAAGGCCCATCGCGTAGTTTGATGAAGAACTTTCACTTCTACCATAAAAAGGAGTTTATATGTATTTCTCCTCGCTCACTACGCTCCCTCGTATAATATTCAGATACAAGATGGATCTGGGAAAGCAAACGAACTCGGCAGGCAAGGTGACCAAGTGTACATGTAGAAGTTAGATATCTTATAGTTAATTCCATCGTGTATTTGGATGAAGAATTATCACATCTTCTACCATGAAAAAGAATATATATATTTTGTCCTTGGTCGCTGCGCTCGCTAGTATAATATTAAGATTTAGGATGGTCTTTGAAAGCGAATGAATTAGGCGAGAGAAGTGACCAAATATATAATTTAGATATCTTTAAGCCCATCATGTATTTTGATGAAGAACTATCACTTCTACGAAAGAGAGTGTATATTTTTCCTCGCTCGCTGCGCTCGCTCATATATTATGATACAGGATGTTTTCGGAAAACAAACACATTCGACAGGCGAGGTGAACAAATTGATGTAGAAGGAAAAAATGATAGAGGCACACAATTGAACATGCCTCGTGGGCTTTATATGGTTGAATTTATCGACGTTGGTCGTCGGTAATCAGTGGCATTGTTTGTCGGCAATCTGGCCTCTACACCACCACCACCCCTCCCCCCATTGAAAAAAGTCTAGCGACGCCCCTGATGATATATTTTAATTGAAATGCAAATTTTTATTGTCGAAGTATTGAAAGCAAAAGACTGGTTACCTCATGCTGAAGAGGGGGATTTTGCAAGGACATTAAAAGCAACTTATAATACAGAAATTTCAATTTCAATTTATTTTCCATCTTTAAAAAACATCACAAATATAACATAATATTAACACAATGCATTGAGATAATTATAAACATGAAATGGAGGAATACCCTTAATAAGCAAATTTCTCGTAAGCAGGGCCCCAATAATTTTGAAATTTTTGGAGCGACTGTTGAATATGACCCCTCCCCCCACGCCCGTCTACGCTACTTATTTAAAATTATGAAGACAGCTGAGTGTAATGTTTTAGGAGATAAGCCTCCCGGGAGATAAGCCTCACTGCAATTTTAAAAAGAGCGATATAGCCCACTTATCCAGTTTTCTGCACTTTAACTCAAAACTTCTCCCAGATATTAGTTGCAGCAACCCACCAGATAACACATTTACAGTGCTCTACGAAAAAAGGGTCAAAGTTTCTGCTACTCCAGTTTCATGGGTAAAGTGCGGGGGATCTGCATTCTTTTCTTTTTGGATGGAATCGAAAGGTAAATATGACTTTATTATCACTATCACCATTCCCCCTTTTTTTCTTACTAGATTGAAAAGTAGACTTTTTAAGACTCGCTGAAATTGAACATTTGTTGAAGGATATAAAAACAGGACATTCACTATATTTGAGTCTCCAGAAATGCTACGGTGCCCTACACTCTTGAAAATTCCGAGTCAGACTTGACCCGGCAAAGAGTCCTTTGGAGCCACACTCCGTTCCGAGTCAAGAATGACCCGGAATAAAAGTAATAATGACCCAGAATAAGGTCAAATGTGACCCAGAAACAAGTCTTCATGACCCTAATTCGGGTCATTTTTTTTTTTTACCTGGAATGGAGTGTGGCCCCAACGGACTCATTCCCAGGTAAATCTGACCTGGAATTTTTAAAGAGGGTATTAAAATGCAATGATATGGTGAAATAAAAAAAATCATCTGCATAACATCAACAAACAGTTTAGATAGGCCTACAGTCTTTTATAAGTATTTATAAATAACTCATTTTGATTTCAGGTTCGAATATAACTTTCAAATCATGTTTTGTTTTTGTTTTGTTTAACTTTTTGCTTTATATTGTTCAGATGTTGAAATTTCGAAAAGTTTCTCACTCCACTCCACTTTATTCTGACAGGTTATTCTTAGTTTATCTTCAAAACTTTTGCTTTTAATGCAGTGTATCTTAAAAGGTACAACAAAATTTTGATTAATAATATTTCACAAACTGCGTACTTACCCACTGTTACCATTCCACTGAGATTTCAAACGTAATGTTTGATCAGTCTCTCCTTAGCCCTGCAAGAATTTTACAATGATAGTAAGCAAATAAGATGATAAGCTAAACCTGTGACTGTTCCTGTAAAATATAGCTTTTCATTTTCTTTTCATTGAATAGTATCGCTTCGGAATAAACGGATACATGTCGACTGAACATTCTGTGCCAAGCTCTAATTTAGCTTTATTATGGTGGCCCTGGGTGCCGTTGCATAATGACTTGCTATTATAGTAACTTTGCCATCAATGGTAACTGTCATGGTAACGTCGCTCAACAGTCAATCAAAATCCAGTATTCCATGAAAGTTACCATTGATGGCAAAGTTACTATAATAGCAGGTTTTATACAACGGCGCCCTGGGGCCCGTTGAATAAAACTACATGATAGTAACTTTGCTATTATAGTAACTCTTCATGGAATGCTGGATTTTGATTGGCTGTTGTCATGAGGTCAAAAAAGATTACATGACTCGGTTTAATCGGTACAACCGATTTTCATAAACTTGGTATAAACAAGGCACAAGACTTAAAAGGAAAAAGTCAGAAAGTGGCACGGTATGAAAATAATGTAGTGGATCTAATTGCGCGGCGAAACTTGTCTAAAGGCCGGAGCCTTAGAACCCCCCCCCCCCCCCTCCCCGATGCAAATAGGGTTAATTCTAAAGGTTTGACAGTACTTCTTGTTGTATAAACAGATTACCTTACCCATCAACATTAAAAAAAAACATCAGATGATGCAGAGTTATGGCAAAAATGTGATTTCCAGGGCTATCTTGGATTTTTGTCCTGCGCACCTTTTCCTCGGATACGAGACCTTCCAAAAATTAGCATTTCATGTGGAGATAAGTTAAATGGAATAGAAAAAAATGTTAAGCACAATAATCATTTTAAAGCCCACTCCCATACTTATACCCTATTCCTCCGTTTTCTGATGTTTTTGTACAGTTTGTATATTCTGATTTTCTTTTGCTTATGTATTTCATTCTTCTTATATTCTTTTCTTTTCAAACTGAGATAATAGTCGTAACACTTAATATCTTTAAATTGCGAATCTACAATTTGCTATTGTATATACAAAAAAATTGAAATTAAAAAAAGGAAAAGCAATACCTTTCGTCTTTTGTAGATGTAATTTTATTCACACGTTTTTAGAATTATAAGCTATGTTTGAAATAATCGGAGGGATTCACATTACAAGCCCCTCTTTTCACGGGATCCCTCCTTGATTTCCACACGACGTTTTCTCAAAAAATTGAAATCCAAACATAGTTACGCTGTGTATAGTCTTTGTTTTATAATTCAAGTCATTATATTATTGTACAATGACTTATGTTGGATTTTCTTTATTGCTTTTATTGGAAATGAAAATGAATTGCATTGAATTTATTCAAGCGTCCCCCCCCCCCAAAAAAAAAAACACACGAAATATGCATGTTCAGCTTCTTTGGCCGTATATCGGAAAGTCGTAGAAAGCTCTTGACACTCGTAACGAGGTCTTGATAACTCGTTGATAGATCGGTACAAGTCGTATGCAGGTCATCACAACTCATACCAAACTCGGTGTGACTCGTATTGCGCTCTGTTAACTCGTATCGCGCTCGGTTTGCTCGTACAGCTATCGAAGTAAACTCGATGTTGGGTCGTAAGATCACTTGTGCATACCTCATAAAATCAGTAAATTTCATACGAGTTGACGCGAGTTTACGCGAGTTCAAGCTCGAGCCAGCTCGCCACAACTCGAGACTCCAACTCGGCTAAGTGGGAACCTTGCTTTAACATTAGCAGTAGTAGACCAAGGAGGAACATCTTGATTAGTCACATCTTGCAGGGGATAATAGTTCGGGATGGCACTGAGAGCTCTCTCCAATTGACTGTCGGTGAATAAATCATCCGTGCCCTCGAACATACTGTCCCAATAATTGTCTGATGTTGAAGGTTGGTCAGGGTTATTGGTGGGCATACGGGCAGGCACAGACTCTAGCTCACTACTTTGTTGAATTACCGAAGAAAGAGTGTTGGACATGTCCATTTTGTGTTGATCACTTGTTCTTGCAAAGTTTTTTTCATGATGTGCCGTGAAGAATATCCTGCTTGATCTAGGATAGTGATGCTCGTGGCACGGAGCGAATGGTCGGCGTACGGTTTGGAACATCCTGCACTCTCGCTGATTTTCTTCATCATCACTTCAAGAGTATTTTTGCCCAAAGGTACATTATCGTACCAGATCGTATCATCATCCTAAACGCGAGCCTGCTTTGGCCTTTGCCAGAAGCACTCACAGAGTGGGTTCAACTTGGAAAGGTAATACTTCAAATTTTTAAGTGGGCATCGACAATTTCCAGCGATTTCATGCATTTGTCCACCCTGACTCACCTCTTCATCTGTCTTGTGATTTTTGTTGACATGTCTTTCATGGTGAAATATTCATGGCCATTCTCCTCGTGTGAAATGAATTCACTGGGCTTCATTTCTCGCAAATTTTTCATGCCGCGATTCGCGAAGTAGATAGCATGCAATCCAAGAAAACTTGCAGCTGTTTAGGATTCTAAATGTCGAGACTTTCTTGAATGAGTTTCATATCAGCTTCATTGATAGAGGGATGATGCTTTACCGACGTCTTCCCCTTTGATTTAAGCTTCACTAATGTGGCTTTGAATGTACGATTAGAGAGAGCAAACTCCTTACCCTGCTTGATGTTCATTCCTCTTGATGATAAGAAATGACGCTGGAGAGCGAATCTTATACTATGCACTGTCTTCGCGTTGTCGAGATCTGCGTATTTAACGTCGACAGTGGTGCAGTAGTAGTCGTTAAAAATTGCTAACCCATATTTCATCTGTTTCTTTGTATTCTCCGAATCTGCCGAAGCAATAAAACCCTCTATATCCCCGTCTTCAACGAGATTAAATCTCGGCTCGTCACTTTCTCCACTCGTCATGCTTGTACTAGTGGAGGCAACCATTGTTGTTGATGTTTACGTTCGGAACGACCTTTCAACCTGCGTGAACTAATTTCGCAGATCAGATTCGTCGTATCATCAATGCAGCACGTTCGACGTGCTCATTCAGTCACATTTTCGGATATCGAGAGCTAAATATCCCGTCATCGTAAAAATGACGTCAGAATCTTGGTATAGCGGAAAATATACCAAGGTCTGACGTCACGCCATATCCTTTCTTTTTCATGGTGAAATTATTTTTAATCACATGAGAAATTCTCGACCCATCCTAGTTAAATAATTTTATTGAACTTGACACTGTTTTAAATGCCGAACTGAAAAGGGTAACGGATTGGACAAAAGCTAACAAACTATCTTTGAATTTACAAAAGAAAAATTATATGTTGTTTAGTAATTCACTATTTCACATGTCTGTTCAAATTGTATTTGATAGCACTGTTATTAGAGAAGTTAAAACTATCAAAATTTTAGGTCTTACTATTGATAATAAATTATCATGGAATTCACATATCGATAACATTTGCAAAGCCATATCAAGAAACATTGGAGTCATATAGAAAGTTGAGCATGTTCTTCCATTACAAGCACTTCTGACGTTATATTCAACTCTCATATTTTCAATATCTAAATTATGGCATTTTGGCATGGGGTATAACGCAGCCAGATCTAGGTTAGACAAAATTTTACTCTTGCAAAAAAAAGGTTTTGAGAATAATATGTAACACATCATATAGAGCGCATACTGATATACTGATTCGCCAAAATCGCATTCTCAAAATTCATGACCTGTATCGATTTCAGCTATATCAGTTCATGTACAATCTTGATGCCATTCGTTTTGAAACAGTTGTTTGTAAAAAAAAAAAAAAAAAAAAAAAAATAGCTCTTTACATAGGTATTACACCAGGCAAGCAAACGATTATCATTTACCCCAAACTCGAAGGGTTTTCGCCAGTAAAACTATTTTTTCAATGGTCCCAAATTTTGGAACTCATTAGAACAGAAATTAAATCTTACCCCTAACTTAAATAGGTTCAAATATCTTTTGAAGAAGCACTTGACTGATTTATACTGATGTTAATAATCCACTTTACCTTTTTTTCATTCCATAACAGTGGTATTCATCTTTAATTTACAATTCTGTTTATATAAACGTGTAAATATAACTACTATACTTCCACTCGAAAGGAAAACTATTTTTATCTCGTTTTCTTTTTTTTTTCTTTTTTTTTTGTGGTAATGTTAGCTCATTTGTATATAATGTACATGTGTTCTGTTAAATAAGAGAATAATAATTTCTTTGATTAATTCATCTAAAATTAATTTTTCATAATTTACATCGTCATATCATTATTCAGTTAGGGGATCTTCATCACACAAGCTAAGCTTTTTTAGTAGATCCCTCCACTTATCATTTTGTCACCTTTTTATACCATATTCATGTATTCTCTGTGTTGCAGTGTTTGTATATACTTGTACACATTGTTGCAATGTCATTGTAATGTGGAATCTGAATAAATCAGATCAAATCAAGTCAAATCAAGACGTAGGATATAATAATTTTATGTAACGGGCCCCAGAAGTACGCTCATCTGCAACAGGTGATGTGCGCCGTGAATTTAGCAGCCAGTGGACGCGAAATTCGTGACCCATGACGCGAAATTTATGACCCCGGGTCCCGGGACGCAAAATTTATGACCCGGGATGCGAAAATCATGACCCGGGATGCGAAATTCATGACCCGGGACGCAAAATTCATGACTCAGGATGAGAAATTCATGACCCGGATCCGAAATTCGCGACTGGGACGCAAAGTTCGCATCGACCAGCCGCGAAATTCACGTTGCACATGACTTGTTGTCGAACGTACTTCAGGGCCACCATACTTTATTTCCTGTAACAAAATTGGTGTTCAGTGCATTTCCAAACATTTGTCATTTAACCGGTTTAAACCAACAGTGAAATAATTAAGTGTCCTAAGTATCTCCAGTTTAACACAGAAGGACTAATGATAAAACTACAAAAAGAAACGTTTATGGCATAGTAAAGGAAACCAACACTCTCAAGGAAAGAGTTTTTTGAATAAAAGCTAAGAGGGAATAAAACTGATCAGCGAAAATTTTTAAAGAAATCGAACCCGGAATAAAGATGTATGCCTAGACCTATACAGACAATTCTGTTTTGGATGCTGCTAATGCATATAAGTTGTGTACAACTCTCAATATGCACAGAAATTCACATTTTCAGTTTAGTTTAAGAAGATATGCACATCTTAAGCAAATCAAAATATGTTTAATATTATTATGTGTGTACAATTATTCAGAGTTGTCCACAAAATGATGTCATCAATTACTTTAGTGCCCAAAAATGTCATATAGAGAATTTCTCTATTAAAAGTCATAACTTTCTTATTCTGGGCCCGAATGCGCTCAAATTTTCTTCGATTTTTTTTTCATAAATGTATATAAATTTGGTCTTAGCTTTAATCTTAAAACTATTTGACTTGAGGGTGTAGGTTTTTTTAAAGCAATATTCAAGCTCTTGTTGGATATCAAGAAATGAGTGTTTGTTGTTTGCTACACAACTTAAAATAAGAGTATGAAAATTTGAATAGGTAGAGTTATAGTCTTCTACAAACCGTGAGTTAGAATGATTTCTCTAGAAAGAAGCAAGCTTGTAAAATGAAATTTTAGGCGACAACTAAACGCTTAAAGAGAGTAGTTTACAAGCAATTCTTACCCACCTTATCCTTTGTTGCTACAGATGGTGAAATCCGTATTGGAGAAGGAGGTTCTGAAGAGCCTAGCCTTGCCTTCTATACTGAAGATGAACCTTTCATGCCTTTTGCAATTCAGGAGAAACGCACTCTCAAAGTAACGGTATCTGGGAGATTCCAGTTCAGCGCAATTCTTGTTGACAAATTGTGCGAATAAAAAGGATCTTATTTAATATTATAAACTGTTCAATGAATCCCGGTAGTTTAATGCTCATACCGAGTGGTTTTAATAATCAAAAAAATAAATTGCCGGGTGTGAAATTTCATATAGAAAAATTTTCATACAGAAAAAATTAATCATTTGCTCCTTTTAGTAGTCTTGTTTTCCTTTTTTCTGATTTGATACTTTCATTTTTTTATATTCTCAAGGCAATGTGTAATACTCCGTATTTTTGATGTACAAATTTATTCCGATTTTACAAATTGCAAATTGTATTCAATCATTTGGGACTAATGATTTGCAAGCTCTGCTTCTTTTAGTTTCTCGTTTCTCACGTTTTCTTCCCATCTCTTGTATAACCATGTCAGGTTTTATATATGTACCTGATATCTATTGCCAACTTAATTCAGTTGTATATAACTTTTATGTTACATTGTAATGTTTTTATTTTGATGATACATGAGAAATAAACTCACTTGAACTTGAACATTATTGTTGTTCAGATGGTTATCAAACGATAAAGGAAAAGTAATGGGGATGAAAACTGGCAAATACTGGGTAGCGCCATCTACGTCTTCTTTCCCGTGCGCCTAATTCGCTCGTACACAAACATGACAAACCACAGAACTAGAAAGACACAAACTCTGTGCGTCTGACGCGTACGTCGGACTGGTGCGATGAATTCTCGGCATGATTGTGCGCTCGCTGAGCTCCGTTCGTTTATGTGCAGTTGTTCAAAAGAAGACGTTGATGGCGTTAACCAGCATTTGCCAGTTTTCACCCCTTTAGCCAATGTGATTTTCACAGAGGGAATAAAAACAGAAATCGTAAGACATTCGAGAGCAAGTGCCGTGAGCGACATATGGTGCTGTCAATTAAAGGCTTGTGGAAGTGGAAACCCCCGCTTTTGTGTACAAATGGATGGGACACAAGCACGGAACGAGTGGATATGAGGCGGAAAAAACCGCCTAGGCAAGACACCCCCCCCCCCTTTTTTTTTTTCTTCCAGGTGGCAAAAAATGGTGACCAATCAAATCCTTATAAAAATAAGCGCAATATAATTGATGACGTCCTGGGGGCGCCCTATATGTCTTGCCAGTGATTTTCACTGACAAACAGGGGCGTAACAGCGGGGGGGGGGGGGGGGGGATGAGGGGTATGCATCCCCCCCCCCCCCCCCACCTCGTGAGGTGGGGGGGATGACATGTACAATCATCCCCCTCCAGGTTTTAGGGAAGGACGATTGTTTACAATTGAACTGAATTAACATGTTTAGAAATGATAGGAACAGCAGTAATGATAATAATTATTATCACTTTAACAACAACAATAACAACAATAATAATAATAATAATAACAATAATAATAATAATAATGATAATCAGTAATGTATTATCATTATTTTGCCTATGATAATAATAATAGTTATCATCATCATCATCATCATCATCATCATCGTTAATGTGACTGAAATGACGATTACTATCATAACTATATCGATCATTATTCTGATTTATGTAGTTATTTATGTTACTTTTGGGTAATTTCGGTGCCGTCACAGTTTTTCTGAAGCGGTGTAACAACAAAATTTAAAAAAAAGATCAATAGCGTGATGCAAATATGCAATAATGTGTGTCAGTCCTTATTCTCTATTCGTTTGCCACGGTGCGTATGTCTTCTATTTATGTCTGTGCATCATTGGCGTAAATCCTGGGGGGATGGGGGGATATATCCCCCACATTTTGAGAGGGGTGATGGCGTGTACAAATATCCCCACACACTTTTTAAGGAAGAAAATGATATTTAAATTTTAAATTAACCAGTTAATAAAATTATAATAATCTGTCATAAACAACCATCATATTTTAGAATTTCTATATGAAAATGTGATGTAAAACCAGAAAAGCGCTTATTTTGGCTCGCTCGCTACGCTCGCTCGAAAGATGATAATCAAAATGTGTGAAAGGGGGTCTGTGCAGGTGGGTTAGGGCGTGTGTTTATACTAAAGTGTGAGTTCGATAGAAAAAAAAATCTGCAAAAAAGTCTATCCTTCCCCCCCCCCCCCCACTCCTCAAAGTGGATTTACGCCGTTGCTGTGCATTCGGGTGTATGTGTGTGGGTGTGTGTTTGTATGTGAGTTGGGTGTGCGTGAGCGTGTGTGTGTATCTGTATACGAAATTGATCCTCGATTTCTCGTGAACGGCAAATCACCCCCCCCCCCCCCAGGTGTAAGAACCTGTTTACACCACTGCTGACAAAATGTGTTTTAACCAACGATCTCTTTTTAAGTTCTGTGGTTTGAACCGACAATTTCTGAATAGCTTTGTCAGCGCTGACAATTTGTCAGTGAAAATCACTGACAAGGCATTTGATGACCCGCAAATTTTATTTTGATACAAGGGGAAGATTCTTATGAAATATTCGAGATTTCATGTAACAAAATACAAAAGAAAAAGTAAGTTTATGACGTCATCAGTCCAGGTTATGTTTCACAAAACAATGAAAAAAAAAATCGAAGTGTCGTATAAGTGTTATTTTCCGTCCGATTTTGATGAAAGTTTTACTAGTTTGCTTGTTCAAGTTAACTCTACATGTATTGATTCAACTCAACTTATATTTTTGGTAGACTTATAGCTTTTAAGTGTTAGGGGTTTAGATGTGTATGGTTAAGTGTGTTTATGTTTGATGTTGGAGTGTATGTCGATTCTTTTACCTTCGCCATCATGTTTTTTCAATTAGGCCACCAATGTTTGAATTTCCGTTAATTTTAACCTTGCAATTTTTGGGAGGGTATGGAATTAGCCCACTTTATATTCAAATATTTGAGTTGATATGTATTATCATGATTATCATTCAAAGGTTTTGACTGTTGTTGAGCGAAAATATTTTGTTATTGTTGTTGTTAGTTTGTTGGTGTTCTTTTCTTACATTGACAATCAATTAACAAATGCTGTTTGAATACCAATACCAAACATCAATTATTGGTTTTACATAAGTTCAGTACTTCATCAATAAAAGGATCAATCTAATTGTTTGTATAGGCACTAATATCTTATTTTTTACAAACGCATTTAGGCTTTCAATATTCCATCTTACCATTGTAAATCTGATTCGTTTGAATAAATTTTTCTCGCACTCAAGGATCTGTCTATATATTTCTTCATTAGATAAACCTTGTAAACCTTATTTCCTTGTTCTGTAGCCTCACTCCTCTCACTTTTTCTCTCTTTCTCACCCTTTTTAGCCCTTTCTTTTCCTCTTACTTTGATCTGTTTAGCCTGTATTTTGAACTCTGGCTCACACTGTACGATCCGTCTGCGATCCGATAATGGAAAAAAAATTGTTAGAGCATTGCATATGAACATTCAAATCTGTAAAATCTTAATTATCAAAGTTCCGAATAGTGGTATGAATACTAAAATTAAAATGCCAGGCTATTGCGAGCCTCCCTGTAGAAATAAAAGCGAGTTTAACTTCAAATCGGAGTGACGTGACGTCATAGCAATCTTGTGATCGGTTTGGCCTTTACTCCGACCACAAGGCTTGCTGTTAATCAGAATTTTTTATTTTAGCATTCCTAGCATTATTCCGAACTTCAAATAAGATAATTTTTCTTGTTTAAACTTTCATATTTCATGTAAAATCCCATTTGTTCAAAAATCAGGATCGTATAGTGTGCGACTGGCTTTAAACTCCAGAGTTAAACCAGTGCTTTAATTACAACTGACTTAAACCACAAGTCCAATCTAAATTTCTGAACAAGGTTAAACCACACTAGACTGGAGCTTAAGTTAAACCAGAGTTCAGAATGTGATTATCTAAAACTCCAATTTAAAGGGCAGGTTTAGACCGGGTTTAAACCATACTTAGACCGCAATTTAAGTTAAACCAGAGTTCAGAATACGGGCGTTTGTCTTTTCTCCTTTATCTGTCTCAATCTATCTCTCGCTATCTTTTTATTTCTCTCCTTTCACTTTTTCTAGATCTATTTTTCTCTCCCTCTGTAGCTTTCTCTGTTGCCAACATCTTTCTTTCGTATATGGGTTGAGAAAAAGGTTTGCTACCAAGGCTACAAAAAGGAGTAGGTCAGAGCTCTGGACAAAAGTAGGTGTTTTTTTTAGGATTCGTGATGAAAGTTCAAAGGTTTACTGGAATAATAATAACGATTCTTACTCCGACATCAGGACATAGCACCGTGTAGGTAATTCCTAATGCTGGGTTTACACTGGACCACGTTGTCCTCGATATTCACGGTTCAAAAAGTGTGCGGAGCTTCAGGGTTTATTTTACTGGGGGCACCAAGTATTCTTAATAAAAGTTAAAAATATTCCCACTTTAGCTCAGGGACTGCCATGCACCTATCCGGTTACATAAGACATTGAATCAGTTTCCGTTTTGTTCTTGGATGGTCCCCGATTTCAGAGAATCGTGATGAGCGTTGGGGTCGTTGGGTCGAATCTTGATGATCTTGAGGGAGCTTGGTGGAATCGTGATGAGGGTGACAAAATTTTTGACAGTTAAAAATTTTGGTACGATTATTTCGATCTGACGCCAAATCTTGAGAGAGATTACTTTGATTGTCTATCATATTTTGTTATCAATACCAAGAATGCCAATTTGTTGTTTTATTTTTCTGTTTTATTTGAATAATTGGAAATAAGTGTGTTTGAATTAATTGAATTGAATTGATAGAACGTAGGAATCGTAGTAGAGCGTATAGTACATGCAGCAACAACACTATGCAGAGCGTAAAATTTTCTCCTAATGAGGGGATCTTGCATGGTGAGCAAGAAAAGGTCATAAAAAGAACTTGTGGAGCTCTATGCTTTGTTTTTTAATCGTGGTGATCGTTGACCTCCGCTCGTGATCCAGTGTAAACCTAGCATATAGAAGACTTTTATTAATAAGCAATAACAAAGGAATACGTGAATGAAAGAGCCATGAGTAAATTAATGATATACACTGAAGATTAGTGTAGAAGTAAACATGAACTGAAAGTTACTTTAGAGAAACGTATCAAGATAAAATGAAATTAGGTTTATTGCCCTTTTTCGTCACCTTTACGTTCAATTTCAACAATTTTCAATCCATTACGTCCGGATGCTTTATAGCTAAAGTCACAAATTCATTGAAGTGCAAGGAGTTAAATCGAATTTCCCAATTCCTACGAATTCCTTAGTCGCAGATATAGACCAATTTCACAACGCAAGAGGGCAGCAGACTGTTCGACATACTGCGGTGGGCGCTCCAACTTTTATAGTACACAAGTCAATAGCGCGTTATGTACATTCGTTCGATTTTTTGTCTATTTTGACCAATATATGCAGATTTCTTTTAATATTTGCAGTGAGAAATTGTCAGGGAAGTTCAGCTCGCAGCTGTGCGGTGCTCGAATGCCACAAGAGAATTGGAGAAAGTTTAAAAATTGGAAGCTAACTGAGTGCGAAAGTCACTCGCTTTTGACTCATGAAGCCTGTTTGTGTGAGAAGTCGTACTCCCTATACAGGTTTCCGTAAGCAATGCGAAGGAATCCGCCGCCAGTGGGTAAAAATATCAACAGAAAGGACTTTGAAGTCAAGAAACATTATCATTATGTACTCTGGCGTAAAATTTAATGAGTGAAAACGTGACTTTGTAAACAGGGTAAGATTGAGGGCTGCCGTTTAACACGGCTTCTATGCTGCAATCGAACTTATACTGACCAAACTAAGTTGAAAAACTATCGAAAGTACAAAAATACATCATACCTTCATCTGTCAGATATGGCCATTGTCTTACCTCATGTACCCATGTATCCATGCTTTATTTTATTGATCTAGAATAAAGTAAATGGAACAATATTAGGGCATATCTCATATCTTACATTCATTTTGTACACAGAGCCAATCGCGGTCAGCGCGCTTGCCCGCCGCAGCAATGGCGTCGCCGATAGAGGGCCAAATACATAAAGCGGAGGTGAAATTGGTCTATTCGTCGTGTCCGTAGAGAGGACATAGTTTCTTATACGGCCTTCATAGTAGTTCGTACTGTAGTTGTTTAATTCCCAAGAGCCTGCCTATAGAATGAATAGTTAAGGTACAATTAAAGGATGCAGATATGATAAGCCTATCCGTCATGGTTATTTCACAAAATGTTATCTTAGTTAAAGGTACCATCGCATTTTCTGTGATTTGATCTTTGGATGATTACTAGGTGGAGGACATGGGATCTACAATCCAACTTATCAAGTCTTTTGTTTTGTTTTTGTTAACATCAGTCGCATTTTGATTTGTCTTTTTATTATCCTGAGATTGTTATATTTTGTTCATTGAAGTGAAGCAATAAATTCTGTAACAATAATAATAAAATAATAATAATAATAATAATAATAATAATAATAATAATAATAATAATAATAATAATAATAATAATAAATAAATAAATAAAAACATCAGTCGCATTACCCTTTTCAACCCGTTATAAATGAGGCGTCATTTCAAGTGACGTATAGGACTGCGTCAGCTATCAGTGCCTCTTTGGCGCACCACGTCAGAGTAGGCCCGCTTCTTACGAGTGTCATGTCGACTGTGCTATTACTTGCGCTAATCGAGCGTGTGAGTGCTGTTAACACAATACCCTAGTTAACAAATTCTTTGCACTGCCCACATTGTTTCCACCACAGCATTCTCTTATAACATGCAAAATAAAGGCTCCGTTACACTTACTCGGAATGACGAATTAAACAGAACCAGCTATAATGTTTCGCAGTACATGTGCCACCAACGCCCGTACAACGAGAGGCCTATTTTCCAACTCGCGGGTCGACGACTGCTTTCGGGATGGCAGACGCCGCTATTGAGAATTGATTGAAGAAATATTTAACTGACCAAGGGATCCCAGGCGCAGGAAAGAAGAATGAGTTAGTAGAATTAGCAATGAGAGCCCAGGGAAAATATGAAGTGTTAAAAGTTTTTAATCAATTAGAATAGGACCAGAAAAGGCGGCTAATGCAAGATGTCGATGGTACTGTTGTCGACCCATCTCCTAGAATTAAAGCGCTAGAGGGCTGGTTGGTTGGTCCTTGATAGAATGGCGCTCTTCAATCTCTTAAGATTATTCGCGCCAGTCACTGGTCACTTTTGAAGATTGGCGTAGGCTTCGTAAAGCCCACGAGCGACATATTGGGTGGAAATGATATTAGTGGTCACAATTAGTGTGGCATGGTAACATATTAGTATCTAAGTTTTTCATTTAAAAAAACTGATCGTGAATAATTGTAATCATTCACTACGATATCAAGATACGCAAGCAGTCAATAAGTATTGGAAAAGAGGGAGTTAATTGCGACTGTTCATGGAAAAGCCGCAAAGGATTTACCAAATATTCCTTCATGATCAGTTTTATAAGAAGATGTCAAAAATAGCTTAAAATGCTATCTAAAACGATTAGTATCATATATATAAGCCAATAATTCGCGCGTGAAAATTGGGTTAGATGTCAATAAATCTTTCAGACTGGGATTATTCAATATGATTCTCTCTTTCAAGAAACGCCTCTCTCTGTCGTATTTTGAACAATATAAAATGAAATGTTCAATCGTCTCGAGTTCTTGACAGGCTTCACATAGACCAGTATCATGCTGATTAATTTGAAAAAGGTAATAATTTAATCTTCATTTACCTTAGTTGCTGTATCAAGCATTCATCTCTGCGAGACAAACCCTGTCTATGCGTGGGTTTTGTAACATCGCTATGTAAAGCATGTAAAAATCTACCGTGTTCTAGAGTGACTGTCGAAACTGAACCGATTCACCGAATGAGGGCGCAAGACTGCGAAATGCGAGAATAGTTCTAAATTCGTTCCTCATTCTGGCTGGAATCAAGAAGACTCGACCATTGTTGGCAGAGGAGAGGAAGAAAGCCAATTGGCAAATTCCGACTGCAGCTGACATATCTGAATTGCATCTGAGCCGCATTGGTGCCGCTGCGGCAATCGAAAGATTCCGACGGCATTCGAAGTGTATTCCAGCCCGGTACTGAAACAGATTCCGGCAGCAGTCGAGATGTTTTCGAGATGCATTCTGACTCATGCGAAGCGCTTTCTCTGAAATTTATGGCGGGATTTGATGTGATTTGCCCTTTCGATTCTCCCTCGAACATGACCAGAATATTCGAACGTTAACATGGTTAAGGGAATACCGTAAGAATATTTCGAATGCAGACAAAATGCGGTTAGAAAACACATCGAACATTGTCGAAGGCCGTTTCGATATTTCTCTACTTCTAATGCAGCATGAGCAAAACATTCGGGCAGGCCACAAGAATGGGACCGAATATTTGGAATGCACTCAGAATGCAGCCAGAATTCTTAGAATGTACATCGAACATTTCGAACATTTAGGAAAATACCAAGAATTTTCATTCCGACGGCTTTCCGGCTCATTCCGCCTTTAGTATGACTATATAGCGTATAATACCAGTACTGTTGTTGGCAAATAACTCCTCATACAGTGTCATGTGAGCTAGTCAACATCATACCAAAGGTGAATGCAAACTGAATTGTGCAGATTGGATTTAATACTAAACCATGTACTAGGCTTGATTAATAAACATAAATGTGGTAAAGCAATCAGAATGATTTTTCGCGAGGAACAGGCCTAAACCTTTTCTGATTTCAGTTGATTATCATTGTGGATCTACGGTGCCTTTCTTCTTCTTACATAAGGTAAGAATTGATCTAAACTCCTTCAAGCGCCACCAATAGATGATAGAATTTGTGATCCAGTTGATAATGATCGTTACATCCAAAGCGGTATCCAGACACTCGCTGATGACACCTTGCGTATTCTGCAGAACGGCCCAGTTTACCCAGGGAAATATCCAGCAAAGCACATTGGACCCGAAGATGAGACCGAAGGTCAGGAGGACCCTCTGGTTCTCCTCCTTCCGCTCCGGGGTTATGTTGCCGTCGCACGGCACCCTGGCAACGGAGCGGTAGATGAGGATGTAGCAAAGACCGCTGATGATGGTGGTGAACAAGGATGTGGCAAAGATGAAGGAGATTTGCTGGTTATCGTGGCTGCCGAGAACCCCAAGGACCAGTGACAGAGCACACGCTGTCACCCACGTCACTAAGCATGTCCCCACCAGCCGAGGTGTAGTAATGATGTGACGGGAGCCGAAGGGGTCGATGCGAATGGTGATGAACTGGTATCCGGCCACCAGAACGATGCTGACTAGGGATACCAGCATTGTTGTTTGTAATAGGATGCCAATGATCACTTGGAGCTGACAGGGAAATACAATTTCAATAGGAAGTAAAATATACCTGGAATGGACGCAGGAGCAACTACAAGAGATTTTTTAAAAGCTATTCACAAGTCAAGAGGAAAAGAATAAATGCAGCAAAAAAAACAAACTAAATATAACGCAGAAATACAACATTACCGAACATATGCAGCAGCACCAACCGAAATATTAATCACATTTTCACACAACTTTCAGACGTGGAGGGTTTTGAATTATTATTCGGCTAAAGACAAGAATGGAAAATAATGAAGTGAGGAAATTATAGACTTTCTTTATCATTAAATCGGGATTATTGCATTTTTCTTCAATTCCATTAAAAAAATAACTGTTCCATATTTTTTGATAATCATGTTCAGCAGTTCTCATCTAAACAACCTTTTTGAATAATAAATAGGGGCAGACCTGGTTGAAAAACCATCTTTTATAATGTAAACATAATTTTAGCGATGTATTAACTAGGTGACACGACATATGCTCCGCAGAAAACTGCTCCGAAAATTCCGACAAGTGCTCCGCGACAATTGCTCCAGTACATTTGCTCCGCCGACATATACTCCGCCGACATTTGCTCCGCCGACATATGCTCCGAAACGACGACATTTGCTCCGCCGACATTTGCTCCGCAGACAAGTGCTCTGCCGACATATGCTCCGAAACAACGACATTTGCTCCGCCGACATATGCTCCGCCGAATTATGCCAGGCCGAATTATTTCGAAAATAATGTGACAGCTGCCTCGCCGACAATTTCTCCGGCAATTTCTCTACCGAATCAATTTCGAAGACACAACACTTGAACTGTGACAATTGCTCCATCGGTACCATAAAATGAATTGGAGAGCATACTCTCTGATGTAGCCAAGAATTTTCAACATTAACATTAAAAATTTGATGATTTTCAATCGAAATCAATGCATTTTGGCTAATTTTCTCATGAAACAGTCAAGAGTTGACCAAGAAAATTGAGTATGAGGTATGCCGTAAAAGTGGGTACCCAGCTTTGCGCACTGCAGTTGTGCTGCGAGCTAGACTGTACAATATCTACTACACCTTGCGCGCATTTTGCTAGAATTGTGCGACAAGCAAGGTACCCACTTTGACGTCATTTTGACTTCGGAGCATGTGTCGGCGGAGCAATTGTCGGCAGAGCTAATGTCGGCGGAGTATATGTCGGCGGAGCATATGTCGACGTGACGGAGCAAATGTCGGCGGAGCAAATGTCGGCAGAGCAACTGTCGCGGAGCAACTGTCGCGGAGCAATTGTCGCGGAGCACTTGTCGGAATTTTCGGAGCAGTTGTCGGCGGAGAAAATGTCGGCGGAGCATATGTCATGGAACCATTAACTAAGTATTCAAGGTCTCTGCAAAATGGAACCGTTATTTTCGCAATGTTTTAAGATTATTACCTCTTCTGTCATGTCTGTAGGGGCTATTAGTTCGAAAGTAGCCTTCGACACAGCACCGGTCAGGTCGGCGAGAACGAGGTTGAACGGGAAAATCTGATGACGCTTGCGGAGTCCACGATGACACAGAATTAAAAGTAGCGTGATGCTCATAACTGACATAGCGATGGGTAGTGTAGTGAATTTGACCACAGACAAAGGAAATTCGCACGGTGCTGATGGTGTCGGGTTAGGCCCACCGTGAAGCAACATGGGTGACAATGTAGAGATAAGATCATCATTGATGAACATTATGTCACTTAGGAAGTCAAGTTCGCAGGCACAAATCGTTTTGAGTTGTTACTCTACAAAAAGGCAATAAGCATGATAACGCTGAACAGAGTGGAAAAATGGGCACCGTTTCATGAAAGTTGTCAGCACTGACAGTCGTCATTCTCTGAAAATTTTTTCAGTAATATCCTTGGTTTTGATTGGCAGAGAAGCACTGGTCACAGACCGTTACTATGGTAATTATCAGAGAATGACAACTTGTCAGTGTTTACAACTTTCATGAAATGGTGCCCAGGAGACTAATATGGTGTGGTGGCCATATGCAGGCATGGAGGCATGTACAGCCCAAGATATTTTAGCTGGTCTACCATAAAGTGCTTCTGACCACTGGGAACGTGAAGCAATCAGACGAATTCTTCAAATAAAGGGTATATGGAGGAAGCTTTGTTCCACTCGGTTGACGGCTCGTAGCAAATAACCGACTCACCTCAACGTTATACTGAAGTCAGGCCGGTGTACCAGTTCGCTGTGTCCACCTGCCCCCCCCCCCCCCCCCATAACACAATTTGCTGGATCTGAGTGCCGATTTTGCTCGATCCGATTGCCTCGGCAATTCGTGATAGTCTCATTTCAGGCAAATTTTAAAAAAATAGCAGAAATGTGTGACTTCATACTCTCACGAAAAAACACTATTATCTAGACATGCTAGAGATTGTATAAAGCACGAATAGTCTCATTGTGAACACTGATTTAGGGATTTTTCATGTTTCACACATGAGCGTATATGGGTAACTAATTACAGGCGTGTGTCATCATTCGGGTCTAGCGTGGGGGGGGGGGGATGGACGCCCTGCACTGGGGGACACTGAGCACTGTTACACCGGCAATAAACCGAATAAAACCTTGCCTTGCCCCTAAAATGACTAAACCATCAGTCGGACTGGAGTCGCGGTGTGTAGTCGGTTAATAGGTGGTTTGGCTGAAGTAAATAACATTATCTATCTTTCATCTGCGTCCCTGAAAATTGTCTCCCTCGTCATTATTATGCGGTAGCATAAACGGATATTCTGTTTGTTCAGTAATTAAAAGAGCGTGAGGTACATGTACCAGATTCCTCTAATTAGAGAAATGGGATTCCATCAATGCTTAATCCTTTCATTGTTTCGTACTTTACGAGATATGAATAACATTCATATAAGCTTTCAACAAATCTACTATATTTCTCTCTCTCTCTCTCTCTCTCTCTCTCTCTCTAAAGAGAGAGAGAGAGAGAAAATATTATATTTTCTTTCTCTGTTTCTCCCACTAACACTTTCTCCCTCCTTCCTATTCTATTCTCCTTCCTTTTTTACTTTCATTACGCCTACTGTACTTACCCCTCTCTCTTTCCTCCCCCTCTCTTTCCTCCCCCTCTCCTTCTCTCCCCTTGTATTACACTTTCTTTTCAAGATTTCAATATCAGAGCATTCTGACTGCTTTCCCATTAATAATAATAATAATGATAATAATTGATCACCAAATATTTGAGAGTAATTAATAAATTTAATGCACATTTTAAGAGAAACAAAGCGTCAGTCATTCTGTTACAGTGCTGAAAGGTATAACTATTTATTTTTTCAATTAACAAAAGCAACATTACGCAACGACGTATGAGACGAGATTAATTAATGGCATTTGCCAATGAATACGTTGCACACTTTGAATACATTTTAATGGTTTACAAAGGGATAGTCACACATTTAAGAGTAGTGGGGTTTGCTCCAAAATAAGAGTGGGATGTAAAATGACTTCGGAGAATTTAATTTTCGAAATTGTCTGTTTTTAGAGCGAACAAAATATTTGATTGATTTTAAGTGAACATAGTTATCACGAAAATATTATAGTAGCAACACACGTTTTTATACAATTAAAATACAATTAAAATACATAAAACTACATAGTTAATTTTCGAAATTGCCAGATGTGGGGCGAAAGAATTTCATTGATATCAACTGAACAAAATTATCACGAAAAATACTATTACTATACTACATAACACCTTTATGTATTTAGAAAAATACACAAAAGTAATTGCACCTGACATGTATTTCCCCAAATTTACTGCTGTATGCATAATTTTATGTCTACATGTGAATATTGTCAAAATATTGCATGTAATCAGTTATGCCTATATAAAAGGAGAATGATTTGCGTTATTAAGATTCATAACAAGTAGAATTAGACTTGCAGCTTTTCCCGCGCAAAGATAGGGCAACAGAAACTTTGCGAGCTGCAGGTTGATAGTGATTTTTCCTTCATGAAAAATGCATAAAAACACAATTTAACAAATGAAATATAGTTAATTTTAATTACACAAATACTCAAGGAAATTGTATTTGGCATGAATGTAAATGAAGATAACAAGATTTTAAAGAAATATTAATAAAATTGAATTTTCATAGGAGTAAAAGGCTGAAAATATATTTCATTGTTTAAGGAATAATTTCCACCTTAGCGGACATAAAAACCGGTTATGTAAAGATAACATGTACGGGACGACTGACTTTTGACGGTACAGTTCTCCGTTTCTCGTAGATAATTACGTTGTGTAGGTATCCATGGAAATATAATCTGTTACAGATTACATTCTAATCAAATATAGGTGTGAATGAAAGAAGAAACTTAACTTCACTTCTGAATGGAATTGAATTGAATGATTCACTTAAAACACACTGAAAATAGCAGCACAACGGCTGAATTACATTCAGTTTACAATAAAAAGTAGGAACAGATCATATACATGGAGTTAAAATAAAACAGTGAGCTGGTAAAATAGTCTTAAAACTACACGTATTGGTAAAGACATTTATGAAGAGTAAACATAATGAAAATATGATCGATCTGAAAAGTTGTGAGAAACGACAGATATAATTGTTTGGTTTTTTTTCAATTATCTCAAGAAAATATCAATGACAAATTAATTGCAACCATGCGAAGTGTAAATATCTCACTTGTCGTACCCTAAGTCTAGATCCGCAAACCGTTTCCCACACAACCTCGCGTACATTGAACCGTCAATTGGTTTTCACTAAGCAGGCACTACGTGATGCACGTCGACATTGGTGGGGGTTTACGCCCCTTGTCCAAGTATTCTAGTCTATTTTTTTGCCTTGTATGATATTCAGGCTGCAAGTGGAAAAGAACAAAACATATCAAAGTATCTTAGTTTTGCTAGTATCTTGATTGCTACTTGCCATCTAAAAGCAAAGAGCCATGTATAATGTGCAGGCAAACAGTGGATATAACAACAAAAAGGTTCCGGCAAAAGATCAAACAATTTTTAACATCACTCAACTGATATTTTTTCTTTTTCTTTAAAAAAATTTATTTTACCGTTAACAACGTCTATTCAGTCTTTATACGCGTCCTGCATACCACTAATTTAAAACCAAGAGCAACAACAGAAACCACCAGAAATTCTGCGTACTAGATACTACGACCAGGCCTTTTCAATTTTTTCGATCGTTGACTTCTGAATTCTCTCTTTCCCACAGTCTCAATACAAGGGCCACCCGGTTATACTACAGTCCTCAGAGAGATATACAAAAGCTTATGCATATACACTATTCTTCTACAAAGAAGTGTATTCTCCTTACATATGTCAAAGGCTTGGTGGCCAATATTTCATCAGTGGTGAAAATTCTCTGAAGATGGTCTTCAAGAAATCATTTATTTCTAGCTGACATGGAAACATGCGATTTGCTTAGTATCATCATCATCATCATCATCAGATTCCCTTGTGGACGAGTCCTTCAGAAGTCCTCGGCGACATTCAGCTCGTGAAACCTCCATCTAAAAATAAAAAGCAAATGTGGACTCTTCAGAAAGTTGCAATTTAGATGCTGAAACAATCTTGCAGACATACATCATTCACAATTTCAGTTGTTCCACGTTCCTTCTGATACTAATAATTACAGTTCAAAATATATTAACTGCAGATCCAACACTTTTCTTAACCCATTACCTGAGCTAAAAACCAACCATGGCCCTATATTCCGTTACCTTTGGCGAAATAAGCCTGAAAGAAATGTTGAATCGCCTAATGGTTATTTCAACCTGAAAATGCAGATTGTATATTTTGACGATGCAGAAAAGAAATTACGATTAATAAATACCGTTAACTTTTATTCACTACCAAATGCATTCGCATCTTGTGTCATTCTACATTTCATCCTGTTCACTGCTTTAGAAAATGAAATCGACGGAAAAATTGTCAGTTTGAAGAAACTTCATACCTGAAAATATGTGAAAGTAGCATAAAAAGTAAGATTCCTCTTTTGGTCCAGCCCAACCGACCCGGTAAGATAGGTGCCCTCGGTCCAGCGATGGTTGACCTGTCGCCAGGAGAGACAGTGCGAGGTAGTGCCTCTGATCCTGATGATGTCGATACCAGTGTCCGTTGGAACGCAGTAAGATCGATGTACTTCCATGATAACTTTGATGATCCACACGGATTGGTGCCTTCTCAGAATAGCAGCCGCGGCCATGAACACCATGAGGATGCATCCGATTGGGAGGTAGAGTGCCCTTGGTTGTGTTGCGGGTGGCGTAGGCTGCCATCGGTTGCTGTCCTACTTCATGTAGAGCCCGAAGAGGCGACCTCTACCTAGCTGTGGGAGGAAAGTTTGGGACGGGAACCGGGAGGGGCGCAGTATATTGTGCATGCGATTGATTTTGATTCCACTGAACATGCTGAAGGCATATTCATTCCGCTTCCAAAATGCGCTACCAAAAATCAGTAAGAAGGCATTGTAAAACTTCGGGCAGGTACGCGTCTGAAAATGGGATAGTACACGGTTTTGCTGCATGCGACGAGTCGATTTACTTACCTTACTGCCCTGGCCAACAGTTTGGGAAAAACCCTGACCGACGATGTGGTCAATGAGTTGCCAGAGCAGTTTTCAACCATACTTACTGGGACCCGCAGTGCAGGTGAGCGGCCCTAGGGTATGGTAGCCCTCCTCGTTGGTGAACGATCCTGCCGTATCACCAAACCGAAGTTGAGTGACAGGGAGGAAAGTGGCCGCGAAGTCATTGATATCGCCGCTATCTTCTTCCCAGCTGCCCGCGTCGGCGTCACAGTTGCACAGCTCAGATGCACCTAACAAATTGGTGGGATAATTACTTTTGATTTATTCCCGTTGGAACATATACCTTCGGCATCTTCAGCGAACATGAATTTTATTTCTTACTAAACAGCTAGAATATCGGTCCTATTGAAATTATTAGTGAAATCCACCTATCCTCCCCACTTAGTTTTCTAATTGAACCCGTGTTCTTTTATACTATTTATTAATCTTATCGTCATGATCGTGATGAAATCCCTCGCACTCTACGTCAAATAGGGTTACAAAGACTTTTTATTTAGAATTCAACTCTTGAGCTAAGGCGAGATAATTACAACGTTATTTCACAGCTCATTACAATTAGGATCTATTACCTATTACTTGAAGATGTTATTGTGCAAATTTCCCCGGGAAATATGATATTGCAATGCTCTAAATAGAAGTTTTAAATTTGAATTTGAATTTGAATTTATTTTCATACTTCACAAGATAACAAAATAATAGCATAATACAAGAAATACATTTGGTTACATAGAAAAATACAAAGATAATGGCAGTAAATAAAGTGAAATATGAAGGAACCTGCATGAAAAGCAGAGCTTGTAGTGTCTGCAGGTTCCTTAAAGTAATTATGAAGTTCGTAAGGAGATCGGACACTAAAGAATAATTAGACTACAAAGGAAAAGCCAAACATTAGCACAAAATCAAGGGGTAAAGAATTAGAGGAAAAGTGGACAATGTGAAATATAGGAGGGGGATGAGCGAAGAATGAAAAAAATAAATAAATAAAAAAAACTATACCACATTATACCTTTAAAAAGGTACAAATCAAATACATTACATATATTCAGCCAGTGCGTCTTAACGGTGTCCATAACTGGACAAAAGAAATGATTTCAGTTTACATTTAAACATACTTAGAGATAAACAGCTAGTTATTTCGCTTGGAAGATTATTCCAAAGCCTTGGTCCTTCGAATACAATTGTTCTTTGAGCAAATAACGTGCGAGTACGTGGAAGGTGAAATGAGTCCCTTTGGCGGGTAGGGTAAGAATGGATGAGGTTGTTTCTTTGAAACAAGGAAGAAAACATTTCCGGTAAATCATCTTTTGAGAGTTGAAACATGAATGTACCCAAATGAAATTCGTAAAGATCATGAATTTTCAGGATTTTATTTTTTATAAATAATGGATTTGTGTGTGCATAAAAGTCAGATTGGTTAATTACCCTAATTGCCCGTTTTTGTAGTTTGAATAACATTTCTAATACAGTCTTGTTTGTATTACCCCAAGCCAATATACCATAATTTAATCGTGATGAAATGAGAGTCATATATAAGTTTAATAGTATATAATCAGGGAAAAAGAATTTTAGCTTGCTTAAAATACCAATACTCCTAGAAGTCAATTTACTCAAGTAATTAATGTGACACTTCCAAGACAAATCATGATCAATATAGAGCCCAAGAAATTTGGTGGAATCAACCTGTAATAAATTTACATTATCCATGACTACTTGACCAGGTAAACTTTTGAGAGAATTACTAAATATCATAAAATTAGTTTTCTTAACATTAAGTGACAACTTGTTAGCTCTAATCCAAGACTGAACTGATAGAAGTTCTGTATTCAAAGTATTAAGTAGCGTATGTGGGTCACGATGAGACAGAAAAAGATTAGAATCATCAGCAAACAAAATAAATGACAAAATATTGGAAGAATTCTTAAAATCATTAATGTAAAGAATAAAAAGTAAGGGACCAAGGAGTGATCCTTGGGGTACTCCGCAAGATATTGATTTCAAACTAGAATTTATACCTGTATAAGAAACAAATTGTTTACGAGAACTGAGGTAGCTCCTGAACCAGTCCAAGGCCTTCCCACGAATACCATAATGTGATAATTTATATAACAATATATCATGATTGATCGTGTCGAAGGCCTTGGAAAGGTCCAGGAATATACCAACAGTATGTAATGACTTATCGACAGCACATGCCACCTTGTCAATAAAAGAAAGTAAGGCATGAACGGTTGAATGTTTTTTCCTGAAACCAAACTGAGAGTCACTTAATATTTGACAGTCGGTTAAAAATTTGATTAAGCGTGAGTATACTATCTTTTCTAATAACTTTGAAAGGGAAGTGAGAAGTGAAATTGGACGATAGTTGCAAACTTCTCGTTTATCATCTTTTTTAAAAACAGGTATAACTTTTGCTACTTTCATATTGCAAGGAACAACTCCATTTACTAATGATAGATTAAAAATATATGTCAAAGGTGAGAGTATTTCATTAATTACCCTTTTCAAAAGAAAATTTGTTATTCCATCACCACCAGGACTCTTATTGCATTTTAAATTATTTACAATATCTTTAACTTCGTATTCGACTATAGGGGTAAGGAAAATAGATTGCGGATTAGGATTCTTTAAAAACGATGTAAATTCTCTATCAGATTCAGATGTTTTTACAGTCAAGTTTTTAGCTGACTGGATGGAATAATCCTGTCAGTGATTTGGCATAAAAATGGTAAAGCAATAAAAGGAACAGAAATCCTGTTCATTATTGATTTTTTTTTTTTTTTTTTTTTTTTTTGGGGGGGGGGTATATCTCACTGAGGCCTGTACATCATCCTCGTAAAGAAAAACGGGGATTCAGTTAAAGGTATCAAAATTATGAAAATCTGGGAAAAGGTTATTAAATTAGGAGATTATGATGCAATCCTTGCAGAAAATCTCCGTTGAGTGTATAAAAATTGGAGATGTAATACATTATTTCTCTGTTTAGGGTATTAAAATCACTTCTACTTCCGACCTAATTTAATCCCCATTTAGGGTGCTTTTCAGAAAGTAATTTACGCGGATGATGTACAGGCCTCAATGAGACATATCCCCCAGGATTTTGTTTGATCCAGATGTACATGTCATCGGCATTTTTTTAGTTTTCATTTTTCTTTGTCATTCATCGATTTATTCCTGGTATACGTACTGCTACAGCTGCCATCGACACCGCACTGGCATGACGACAGACTCTCATTGGCCACTCCAAAGTTGGTTCTAGCAGTTCCATTGCGATCCACAAACCAGCTCATATCATTCTTCAGCAAGGTAGAGGCTAAGGTGTTATGCAAGACAAACGAAAAACAGAAATTAGAGCAGTTTGTTACTCAAAGGATTACCTCAAATATAAATTATATTAGCTATTTCGTTATTTTTTTCATTTTTTTTAAACTTTTCATTCATTTATTTCTGGTACATTTCTGGTACATTTATGGCTACAGCTGCCATCGACACTGCACTGGTACGACGACAGCAATTAGTTGAAAGGATGAGATCACCAACGGGGAAGTATTAAAGAGAGTGAATGAAGAAAGGAACCTGCGGGAAACCATTAGAAGACGGAAGAAAAAGTGGTTAGGAGTGGACACAATATGCTGCGAGATGTACTGGGGGAGGGGGGGGGGGAATGAATGGCAAAAGGGGAGAGTTAGACGAAGAATTGGGATGGTGTCTGAACTGAAAGGTGACTTGACGTTAGGCATGATAAAGAGGAAGGCGGAAGATTGAAAGGGCTGGAAAGGAAGTGACGATTTGACTCTGTTTTGTGGACCTTCCCCATTGGCAGAATACCCAACAAGAAGAGCTATTTCGTATACAGATCAAGAGAAGAATTAGTTGCATCCGAAGGTTCAATTCATTAAGCCATTATCATCGATTCATAAGGCACGGAAAGCAAAATAAACGCTGAGTACTCAGTATCGCCACTGAAAGATTGCTTCTTCAGTCATGCCTTTGGTTAAAGCCGTTCCACGTACATTTTCATGAGGAGTGGGCGGGCATGAAGGTGTTTGTTTCAAATCCTACTTGATTATCAACTCCATACCCGCTTTTCTTATGCTATGAACAAGTAGCTGACTGCCACATCTGACTTTTGTCATACATCTGTTGTGCATGATACTCCACACAGTGTGGCACTCTAGATCTAGAACCCTTCGCGGAATATCACGAAGAAAGGCTTATTCCAAATAAGCATAAAAAGCAATCTGTAATCATAGATATTTCTCTCACCAAAGCACTCATATTTGAAATACTGCACGCATGCGTAGTACACATCATCTATATCGGTTGAGAAGAGTGCTGTGAATTGTTCTATTGTGACGCCATCGTAGGTCACCATCCTCTGGTACTCGCCGGCCGAGGCTTTGCCGGCCACGTGGGTGCGGTCTTCCGAGTCGTGGTGTATGATCATCTGCGCATGCGTGGAGTTAAAGCTTGGGTCGCAGTAGACTAGATGGGGGAAAAAGAATGGAAATGCCATCGTAAGAAGGTATTAGGAAGAATAGTGACGACAGGAAAATCCTTTATAGATTGAATTAAGGAGTATCAACACTTGAAGTAGGTGAGTTATGTCCCTATGTCTGTCTCATAATTAATCAAAATTCAAAAGAAAATTATGAAAATACAAGCACCGATAGGTGAGCTCCATTTCTAAAAGGCTGACTGATTCAAAATAAGGAGTAAGGAGGATTTGCAAGGATTTGCGATGAATCCGCATAAATCATTACTGTATATAAAAACATGGCCCAGGATTAAATTCATTCAGTGCTTTTCAATGTTATTGTTGTTGTTTTTGCTGTTGATGATAGTGATGGAGGTGAAAAGAAAATTAAGAAGTATACAAGCACACAGAAAATTCTTCACCAAAACATGTACAGTAAATTGAATGGTCTCCAAATCAAAAAGAAAGTGAAAAGGGAAGCTAGGGTGGGGGGGGGGGGGGGGACTGGATATTACTTGATCCTTAATCTTTGAATGTGGAGGTTGGCATGGTGGTACTGACGAGGTTTACGGTTCACCATGTCCGCTACCAATCCTGATGACTGACAGTCAAGTTGTCCGAGTATTCTCTCCTCTCGCCTTCTCATCTGGTTAGAGCGTTCTCTCCTCGTCGCCTTCTCAACTGGTTTACAGTCCTCTATAAGACTTCACCCATTCTTCTTTCCCAGTCTATCTCGCCTTTCCATTTCTCCTCCCCTCAAATTTCTCTACTCTCTGCAACTACCACATGGTGAACCGTAAACCTCATATTCGTTACTTGATCCTTACCAACGAAAGGCTCCTCTCCACCTGAACCATCAGGATCTATCAGGTAGTCCCCAGCAGTGGAATCTCCGTTCTGCTTGATCTCGTAACACGACACCGGAGGAGTGGATCCAGAATCTGAGAACAAACGTAGGAAATGGTTTAATGGTTGAATGGTTGGTTAATTTACCTGACTGCTAATAAATCATGTGTATGCTTGTTGGTAAGAAACCAGGGGACCGACGGCTATAAGTCCCCTCCGAAGGACTTGGTAATGACGATAAATACCTTGCCAAATGGCATTAACCGCATCCACCATGTCCACTTGGTTTCGAACTGGGGTACCCTCCGTTACGAGACCACTGCTCTATCTACCGAGCCACACTGAGCTACAGCACAAACATCATCTAATATAAGCTTGATGATCTCGCAAAGAACTGGGCTGTCTATACCTAACGTCCTTCTCCAACAGTAGTGATTTATAGGAAAATGAAGAAAATTCAGGTTTCCAATATTGGGGGCTTGTTTCTCAAAACGCCGGAATGTCACGGTTATGGAGATGTAGCAGGTTACAAAGAAACACCAAAGTTTGCCTTGTCATGAATAACTTGATAGGTGGGCACTTGTCTGGGCACATTTTTGAGTACAAATTCAACGGTGGCCAACGTGGCCATGCGAGGACCTAAGGGTTATGCCAGTGATGTAAACCAACAAACCTAATCTTACCATCTCTAAAGCATTCAAGTTTCCCAACTCTGATCGTGGCAGTCTTGCCGACGGGCACCCCGCCGATTCGAATTTGTTTGATCGGGAGTTTGGCGCGGTCGGTCACCCAGCCGTCGTCCTCGTGAACGTCGGTCTGCACGCCGTCGCAGTTACAGCTTTGGCTGGGATCATAACAGCTTCCGAGAGCACCTAGGAAATGGGAGGCAAGTAATTAAGGGATATCTATCAGTGGTGGATCCTAGGTTCTTGGAAGAAGGGGAAAGTAAAAAAATGCCAAAGGTACAATAAAGGGGACGCCCTCTTGTGCCTTCCCGTTGATCTGTCACTGCCTATTGAAATATCTTGGTGTAATTTCATTTATGCTGCATATTCGACAAAAATCCATTGTATGAACGAGAAGTAAAAATTATTTCGTATTTTAAGTATTTTAAGTAACCTCAAATGGAGGATTCTCAGTCAATCAGGATCGGTTGCAACTTCCATTAAGCGTGACAAGACTGGGCTTGAAGGCTTATTGGCGGGGGGAGGGGAGGGGGGGGGGAGGTCCCAAAGGCCTCAAAATATTTTGTCTTGGTAAAGGCAGGTTGATTTGTGTTGACAGGGCCAGCTAGCTGATACAGTTTGAATGAGCCGGTAATATCTGCATTCCAAAGCTTTGGAAAATCTGGGGCAAGGAAACAAGTTTTAGGGGCCTATGAAAGGATGTGAAAAATCGCTTGCGTTTCTAAAAACAATCCTGTAATAAGTACCTCATACATAAATTGCATTTACCCCGGTCAAAAATTCAAAAGGAGGAAAAATTAGCCCCCCCCCCCGCCCCGCCGCCCCTCCTCTTAATGCACTAGTGTTTCACGACAATGTACTTACCACATGGGCACATGCTGTTTACGCTGGTGCCAGCCCAGGAGAGGTCTGCACTCCCATCCCGTATCCCTAACCAGGAATGCACTCCTGGGTCCACGATGGCACCTGGTGGGGAATGAGATTGATGGAGAGACGTGATGATCATTAGGTTAATGAAGGCATGGCCGTACGCACATAGGGGAACGGGGGCCCTTGAAATTATCAAAACCCTACTTGTTTATTTTTCTTCACCTTTTCATTGAAAATTTCGAAAAGATCGTTCAGTTTCAATTCTAAAAATGCAAAAGCTCCCACTCGGTCGCTTCGCGCCCTAGCTTGCGTGTTTCCTCAGATTTTGAATTTATTCTTGCCCCCCTAGGAAAAAAATCCTGCGTACGGCCCTGAATGAAGGATCATAAAACAGCATCAATGTGATGATCATCATCCAGATAATAATAATAATAATCCTCATGTTTCGTTCATCTCTATCCATTTCTCGACGCTGAGGGACAGCGCCTTCTATCTCTGGAGAAAGGCGTTACTATTATTATTATCATAATCATTCATACAAAAATATCAAAGGGACCGGAACACCTGTGATCCTTAATTTCAGCGAGATGAATAACATAAGGATAAAATTATTTACTACGTTCGAAGGAAAATTATTTTCTAGTAAATTGACATCAGGATCGTCCATTTTGACTCACGCGTTTAGATATTAGGGCTCTTTTCGAAAATTTTCAAAATTTACTACTTTAGCGACCGAGCTGAAAGAAAATCCTTCACCCGAAGGCATTCCGTAGAAATGGCTCCTTGCCTCAATAAACGCGTGGTTGATTTTCCTTTCATTGAAAACGAGGAGATTATTCAGGCAGCGAGCCGTTTCTATGGAATTCCATCAGGTGGAAGGTTTTTCCCTTCATCTCATATGATCTCAGTCGCAAAAGTAGCAAATTTTGAAAATGACATTGCCTCCCGGAATGAGCCCTAACATCTTAACGCATAAACCCAAATTGATGATTTTAGTGCCATTTTCAAGGAAAAGAAATTCTCTTTCCAAACAAAATGAACGATGATCAAATTATGTCATTCATCTCGCTGAAATTAAGGATTTCAGGTGTTTCGTTCTTTTTTGGGGCAACCCCGTATAATCTTCAAAACAAACAGCAACAACAACAACAAAATCATTATCACCGATGTGTGTCTGAGGCCATTTACCCCATTCATATTATGAGAACAAGGCTTTCAGAGAGATTTACCATTAGCGCAGCTGAATTCAATTTTCTGTCGGCAAGCGTCTTCGCCGTCGACCAGTTCAGCCGTTTTCGTAATTGTCGCACCGTAATCGTAATTGATGTCTCGAGCGAAGCGACCTGCTCGCTGGAAGTCGGTGACGTCAAATGCAGTCTCGAAATCGTGCCCGATCCTCGTTAAAATGGCATTTTCCACCGAATTGAAGTCACAGTAGACTATACAAGAAACAAATATGAGGGGTATAGATGTAACTATCACATAATACATGACTTGCTTTGTTTGTTAAGGGTTTCATATAGAATAGAGTTATATTTGGCTTATTTATTTGCGCATTTTGACGACTAAATAACACTGGTACCACGAAAGTGAGTGTATACTCATCCTCGCTCGCTGCGCTCGCTCGTATAATATTTAGATACAGGATGGTCTTTGAAAGCAAATAAGTCATGTAAGAGAGGTGACCAAATATATCAAAATAGATATCTTAAAGGCCCATCGTGTACTTTGATGAAGAAATTTCACTTCTATCTTGAAAAGGAGTATATTTATGTATTTTTCCTCGCTAGCTCCTCTCGCTCGTATAATATTCAGATATAAGATGGATTTTGGAAAGCAAACGAATTCGGTAAGCGAGGTGACCGAAATAATGTATAAGTTAGATATCTCATAATTGATTCCATCGTGTATTTGGATGAAGAATTATCACCTCTACCATGAAAAAGAGTATAAGTATTTTTTCCTCGCTCGGTGCGCTTGCTCGTATAATATTAAGATTTAGGATGGTCTTTGAAAGCGAGTGAATTGGGCGAGAGAGGTGACCAAATATATGATTTAGATATCTGTAAGCTCATCATGTAATTTGATAACGAACTATCACTTCTACGAAAGAGAGTGTATACTTTTTCATCGCTCGCTGCGCTCGCTCGTATTATTTAGATACAGGATGTTTTCGGAAAACAAACATATTTGGCAAGTGAGGTGAACAAATAATTTAGAAGGAAAATATGATAGAGGCACACAATTGAACATGCCTAGTGGGACTTATACGGTTGAATTTATCGACGTTGGTTGTCGGTAATCGGTGGCATTGTTTGTCGGCAATCTGGCCTCTACACCCCCCCCCCCCGAAAAAAGGTCTAGCGACGCCCCTGTTCAAATGTATGTCTAATGGGAAGTATTATGACTTTAAAATTCTCAATGTAAAAGCAACTGGCTGATTGATTAACTGACCACCTCGTAAAGTCCGGTTTCCAAGGGGCACGCGAACGATTTGCGAAGGATGCGAATGTCGAAAAAATGGCAAAGTCCCACATTCGCATTTTATGCTCCAGAAGTTCGCCGAACATGCGCGGGGGTTCGGAAGCGTCGCCAATTGTTCGTTTTTAGTTCGGCAGAATTTGAAAAGAAAAATTGCGAACGGTTCCCGCATCCCTCCAACAATAACTGACAACGCTTCCGAACCTCCACCCAAGTTTGGCGAATTTTCAAAGAACACAAATTTTTCATATTTGCATCCTTCTCAAAACGTTCGCGTGCCCGTGAAAACCGTACTTAAGCGCTTTAACCCACTGGATACTGGAAGCGAGCTGTTCCTGTACAAAATCTATGGGGATGACGTTATTCAGTTGTTAACCATGTTAACGGGCTAGTGCTCGCACGGAGGGCAAATTCTTTTTAGGTTTCATCTGGGCTTCTTTATGATACCCTTAGTTTTTTCTTTAATATTCTTTAACCGGTAACACACACAATGCGAAGAAACAAAAAAATTCTTTGAGGTCGATTTTATACGCTCTGCCTGTACACAAGTATTATCTCTATTTTTTTCACCAGTGATAGACTGCAAGATTACAAAGAATACTACCTTACCTGGTATAAAATCAGAGCTCACTTTAATGAGGTACAATCCATTTGTGCTATGACCATCTTGTGCAATGCCGTAGCATGACGAAGGGACAGCGCCAGCTGAAAAAAATATATAACACAAAAGGTGATGTTAACAGTATGATATCAACGAAGACAGCATATGAATGATCTCATTCTTTGAAAATGGAAGTTTACAAATCTCACTCCAACCGGTTGAAAAACGCACTTGTCATTTCCAGGCAAATATTAGTGAAATAAAAGAAAATGAATTATACAGCCCTTCATTTCTCTCTCTCTCTCTCTCTCTCTCTCTCTCTCTCTTTCTCTCTCTCTTCTGAGTGAGATAAGATCTGCCGGGACCTATGGACTTGCGCCAATAACAGAATATTACATCAAGAAAAAGTTTTACTTCGAAAAAACTTTGTTTCGATTTGTTTCTTGAGCATCTCTACCTTATTAAAAAAAATGCTCATTTTAGTAGTCCCTTCTTTTATTTTCATCCCAAATTCGATATGGCCATTAGCAAGTCAGAATTTCTGAGTTACCTTCAGATTTAAGAGGGGGCGGGGATGAGGCGGGGCTGCGGGTAATCAATTCTGTTCATCCCAAATATCACCAGTGAAGTCAAGCTATGAAGTTTATTCGTTAGCATCAGTCCACTGTGACAGAACTTCATCTCAACCTGGGCCCCATTTCATAAAACTTGTTATCAGTATAAACAACTGCCACATTTCTATGAAAAATTTGCTCTCAGCCAATGAGATGCAAGGATTTCAGTAGCTTGTAACAATTATTGCAACTTGTTATAGATAACAAGTTTTATGAAACGGGGCCCGTATACCTTTCTTAAAACACACGAGATCTCCTACGGTGTAATTGCCGGTTGACCCAGCTTCGCTGACGTCACCGAATCGAAGCCCTCCGACTGGCAAGTTCGCTTTACTCGTGATCCAACCCCCTTCTGAATATACGTTTGCGAGATCGCAATGACAGGTAAACGTATCTTTCGCACAATTGCCAGCCTAAACAATAGAATAAACAGTATCATTAAGAAAAATTAAGTCACAGAAATCAATATAGTAGTTCTTTGCCAGTTAGTTACACACAGACAAAAACAAAAAAAATGTCATTTCATTTATTTCCATATTTCTCATGTGACATTTAAGTTTCAAAATACATTTGAGATGAAATGAGAATCAGTAAAAGAATTTTAAAAATACATAAATATTTATAAGCGGTAGAAGTACTATAAGTGCTGATGTAAGAAAGAGAAATGTGATGGGACCTTTATGAAAGCATTCTTTTAACTCTTTAGGCAAAAAAAAAAACAACCGAACAAACAAACAAACAAACAAACAAACAAACAAACAAACAAACAAAGATGTTTTGTACCTGACACCAGGCGTTTGTACATGTACATCAACGTTATCAAGATCTAGACAAAAAAAACTGGATCCAAACCAGTAGCAGAAAAAAAGTAACAGTAGTAGCAGCAGCAGCAGCAGCAGCAGCAGCAGCAGCAGCAGTAGTAGTAGTAGTAGTAGTAGTAGTAGTAGTAGTAGTAGCAGTAGTAGTAGGAGCATTAGTAGTAGTGGCAGCAGCAGCAGCAGCAGCAGTAGTAGTAGTAGTAGTAGTAGCAGTGGTAGTAGTAGTAGTAGTAGTAGTAGTAGCAGTAGTAGTAGTAGCAGCAGTAGTAGTAGTAGTAGTCGTAGTAGTAGTAGTAGTAGTAGTAGTAGTAGTAGCAGTAGTAGTAGTAGTAGTAGTAGTAGTAGTAGTAGTAGCCGTAGCAGCAGAGGCAGTAGTAGTAGTGGCAGCAGCAGCAGCAGTAGTAGTAGTAGTGGTAGTAGTGGTAGTGGTAGTAGTGGTAGTAGTAGTAGTAGTAGTAGTAGTAGTAGTAGTAGTAGTAGTAGTAGTAGTAGTAGTCGTAGTAGCAGCAGTAGTAGTAGTAGTAGTAGTAGTGGTGGTAGTAGTAGTAGTAGTAGTAGTAGTAGTATTAATAGTAGAAGTAGTAGTAGTAGTAGTGGTAGTAGTAGTGGTAGTAGTAGTAGTGGTATTAGTGGTAGTAGTGATAGCAGTGGTAGCAGTGGTAGCAGTGGTAGCAGTGGTAGCAGTGGTAGCAGTGGTAGCAGTGGTAGCAGTGGTAGCAGTGGTAGCAGTGGTAGCAGTGGTAGCAGTGGTAATGGTAGGGTAGTAGAAATAGTAGTAATAAACTTAGTAGTTGTCTAGTAGCAGTAGTGGTAGTAGTAGTAGCAGAAGAAAACTAGTAGAGATGTGGAAATGATAGTAATAGTGGCTACATGTGGAAATAGCAGTAGAGATAGAAGTCAAAATAAGAGAGAAAACTGAAGTTGACACTGAAGTAAAACGAAAAATGTAGATGTAGAAATTGTAGTAGTAGTAGTAGTAGTAGTAGTAGTAGTAGTAGTAGTAGTAGTAGTAGTAGTAGTAGTAGTATAACTGAGAATAGAAGCCGAAAAAGTTACAGTACTAAAACAGATTTCTTGAAAATCTAGATTTTATCTCAAATTTCTTAGGCATAATCATTATGTGTATTCACTTTTCAACTCTCATATTGTCAACTTGGCCTACATACCTCATTGCAGTAGCATCCTGTGGATTCGGCATCGTTTCCTGCCCAATACGGCATGGGGTTCGCGTCTTTATCCTCCCACCACGATACGGCCACCGTGCCATCGTACAGTTTCGACTCGGAGCACTGGTACATCAGGTACTGGTAGCAGTAATCAGACGAGGACGCCATGCTCCCGCAGTTTGCTGTCCAAAAGTCAATTTAATAAAGTAAAATAAAGAACTCACTGAAGCGCCACGAACAACAAAAATGGCAGTATTATCAACGTTGAAAGTTTCAGTTACAGCGGCAAATAGGAGTGTTGACCTAAACGAAACATAAAGGGAATCTTGATTGAATCGATAGAATTTAGATAATTAACGTCAATGCTGGGCTAGCGCCATGAGCGTTCTTGGAAGGTGTGCGTGCTCTTTAAGTTTTCACAGTTGTTGTTGTTATTATTATTATTGTTGTTGTTGTTATTATTATTATTATTATTATTATTATTATTATTATTATTATTATTATTATTATTATTATTATTATTTTTATCATTATTATTATCATTATTATTATTATCATTATTATTATTATTATCACTATTATTATTATCATCTTTCTCTGACTCCTCTCTCTCTATCTCTCTCCTTGCTATTTCTGTCAATCAAAGTCCCTTCGTATCTTTCTTTTCTTTTCTCTCAGTCGCGCATCCATTTCTTGTGTCATTATCCTCCCGTTTCAATATCATCTCGTTTCCTCCCTCCCCCTTCCCCTCCCCCTCCCTTTCCCACTCCCTTTTGTTCAACTGATGCCCTCTCACTTTATTTACGTACCGGCTGACTTCGAGCTGTAAGTGATACTTGACGTGTAGTTGGAATCATACGACTCGAGGTAAGTCCATCCACTCTTGTCACTGCTCACGGTGATCATAACGACTTGGTTGTTGGCCACGGTCGTGAAGTCGCAGTAGACTATGATGGTGTCTAAGAACGAACCGCCGGACGGGTTCAGAATGTAGTAGTGATCGTCCGTGAAGCCGGCGTCGATGTAGTCCTGGCAGGTTGCATACGAGGATGCTGGATGTAATGGAGTAAACCAAAGAACCGTTTTCACAACAACTTACAAGGAAAGGTAAGGGCGAGAGTAGGTTGTGAAAAATCACGTCGAATGCAATCAAGTGGAATACCTCCAGTCACAAGGATAAAAAGGTTCTATGTCCCAATAATCTCACACTTTGTGCTACATTGATTTATTGCTTTAGTGATCTATCTATTTTTCCGTAAAAAAAATATTACTCAAACGGAATCATCATAAACTTACAACCAGTAATAGGGCAATAAACTGGATCGGTAATGCCTGTGTAGAGGTAAAAGCCATCATCAGGACTTGCACTGTAGATATCTGCGTCCCATTCACTGCACGTTGCACCTGGATAGAATGAAATAAGTAAAAGAGCGGAATAGTCAATATCACTATATTGATAATAATAGACTCACTTCTTTATCATTATTATTATTATCATAATTACTACTACTACCAGGCCCACTACTACTACTACTACCACCACTACTACTACTACTACTACTACTACTACTACTACTACTACTACTACTACTACTACTACTACTAGTACTACTACTACTACTACCACTACTACTACTACTACCACTACTACTACTACCACTACTACTACTACTACTACTACTACTACTGCTACTACTACCACTACTACTACTGCTACTACTACTACCACTACTACTACTAGTACTACTACTACTACTACTACTACTACTACTACTACTGCTGCTGCTACTACTACTACTACTACTACTACTACTGCTGCTGCTGCTGCTGCTGCTGCTGCTGCTACTACTACTACCACTGCTACTACTACTACTACTACTACTACTACTACTACTACTACTACTGCTGCTGCTGCTGCTGCTGCTGCTAATACTACTATTATTGTAATTTTCCTTATTACTGTTATTATCATAATCATCCTCATTTCAATTATCATTATTATCATCATTATCATCATTATGGTAACAACTGTATAAAAGAGGTGATAAGGATAATGACTATGATGATGATACTGGTAATACTGACCATTTATATTAGAAAAAAAAAAAAACCACGAAAATGACAGTAAGGCTTGAGATGATGATGAAGGTGATAATGGTGATGATGACGATGATGATGATGATGATGACAATGGTGATGGTGATGATGATGATGTAACTATACTCGTAAGAGTGCTACTTACTGTGCTGTACACCATAGAAGGCCGCTCTCAATCCTATGCTGTTTCCCCACGACTGGGGTGAAATACGGATGTAGCGTGCGACTATCGGAGGACTAAAAGTTTCGGCTGATATCACGTCGACCCCAGACCCATCATTACCATTGAAAAGCTGTAAACAGATGACAAAATAAAGAACAGGAAATGCCCTTCAATCTTTGACCCTTAAATAATGTAGGGATAGTAAGGTTGCTTTGGGTATTCAAATAGAAGGAAAGCGTACTATCGAGAGAAAAAAAACGTCAGCTTTTTCCACATTGGTAGACATGGCTGAAAAACATTTTATTCATATAAATTTATTGTTTCCTTTTTCCAGCCTAAAGCCAATTTTAGGAACTTTTTGTGTTTTGGGGTTTAGCCAAAACAAGTACATTTATTTTTGAAAACCGTAACCTTGGCCAGTTATGTATCGGAGAGTCGTATATGAAAAGTATGTTAGTGAGGTCTCCCGTGCATGCCCTGTAGGCCATATTTAGGTTCAAAAGGGAACCCATAGATTTATATCAGAAGAAAAGAAATGCATTTCCCCAGAATAACATGCAACAGATTTTTTTTTTTTTTATAATGGAAGTATACTTACATAATCTGCCCCTCCAAATTGGAATGTTGTAAATGAATCTTCATTCATTGCGTGTAAAATGTAATAGCTTTCCACGTATTTGCTGGCACTGCTGTGGTGTCCTTGTATCTCAATCTGTATAGGATATAAAGTTTAGTCAAACTATATTTATTATTTATTTATTTATTTTGTTTTGTTTATTTTATACTGCAGGGTTGGCCTGTTCAGTTTTGTAAAACTGCTTTCCAAAGGCGCTCTGCAGTAATAACAAACATCATTCTACATGAAAATACAAAATACATGACAGTTATAGGTAACATTGTAAACTACAAACATGGAGAGTGGATTATGGTATTGTAAACAAGTAGATACATGGATATATATATATAGCACTGTTATAAATCAATTGAACCATTTCGTTAACAAGACATATTTCAGTGAGATGAATGGTACGGCAGAAATGGAAGAATGGCACTGGAAAAAGACATTCTGAAGCTTTATGTCTTGATTTTTCAGAGTTACCTGAAATAATATGTACTTCCCCAAATAATCAGTTCAACTTTTTCATTTTCATACTTCATTTCACATACATCTTAGTTTTTCATTTACATTTCAGTTACATATATATTTATTCACACATAATTATAAAAAAAAAACATCAAATATTCAAAGCGAAATAATTAACATGTTACGTTTTTGTATATGTCGCTATCTCAGAGAAATCTCAGACAATTCTTGTTTACAGAAAGATTTTTTTTCGGCAAGTCATGTCTGAAACATGATAATATATATTTTCAAAAATTAAACATGCACAAAATATACTTCATGAACTCCTGCCTACAATATAAATAGCTCTGATTCGGTCAGCAATGGCGTGATTTTATTATCTGACGTATAACTGCTCCAAGCTTTCTCGACAACGCGTAGAAGAAAAAAAAAATACGAAAAAAGCGCATGTCAAAATTGTAATTGAGACCGTCACTGGATTGCACTTGTGTTGATAAAGTGAATATTGAAAAAATCCTGTCTGAGAACAGCTAGAAGGTCTTAAATGGTATGCGTTAATGCCTTATGGCTCTCACGTAGAAAAACTTTTAAGTCATGATAATGAAATGAACTTTATCTTCTCTACATTTCTACAGTGTTATTTTGAATTTGGTTTTTAGAGAACTCACCCTTGTCACAACAGTGCCGACAGTGAAATCAAATTGCAACCATTCATTCGCATTAGTTGTGCTGGGCACCCAACACCCTGAAATAAAAGAGAAAAAATATTCAAATCAATGTATGTAAATCATTTTCAAGTAACTGATAATTCAAGGATTTTGATAATTGACCAAATGAAATAACCCTACTCCGAATAGAGGAAGATAACAGGCTGCTTTACAAGATTTCCCCAGTTTCTTGGTACACACTGTCTTGCCATGAACGATTGTTATATGCCGTTTATGGAGATATGCTTGTATTCGGTTTTCACCCGATTCACAAAACGAACACCGTTAAAACAAAATAAAACAAAACAAAACAAAACACAACCTAACAAAACACAACAAAACAAAACAAAACAAAACAAAACAAAACAAAACAAAACAAAACAAAACAAAACAAAACAAAACAAACAAAAACATAAAAGGTTATAAAAAAAAGAACACGATAATAAACTTTGTAGCTTATGTAATATTTAAGCTAGCTTAGAAAAGGTGAAAAGTGACACGGTAGGCTGCCTCCATAATCGGTATTCGTGATACGTTATATATAGTTACGATAGCCACCTAAACCGATGTTGGCGTCAGGGGCATGGGGCAAGGGGCGGAGGGGTGCTGAAATGGTGCTGAAATGTAGATGCACATTGTATCATGTATGTAAGCTTTGCCACGGAAATCAGACAAGAGGTGGGATATTTATTTGGATACTTCCATGTAATCTCATTTGAGATTATGAGGATGCACAGCAGATTTTTTCTTCCAAATTTGTGATCAAAGCGTTGCATTTTACGCTTTTATGCTCTCTTTTTTTAAAAACAAAAAATAGGTATACATTAATTCCATTAAAATCTAATCTAACGAATTCAAATTTACCACTGTTGCCAAGGACGCCTTCCGAAGCTTCGTTTCCATTCTTTTCACTCGATGCACTCATTACCAACCCACTGACTGAGCCAAGGTCGGAAGCATTCTGGTAGGTACCGTCAACTGAAAATAAAACAGGAAGATAAAAGAAAATCGTCATACGAGTGTCAATTTGTGTTTAAATGAAACTGTGATATTAATGACGTAGATAATAATGAGGGTGATGGTTGCGATAACAAATGATGATAATAATGATGACGATAATGATGATGATGACAATGATGATAATAACAACAACAATAGTAATGATAATAATAACAATAATGATAATGATAATAATGGTAATGACAACAATAATAATGATAGTAATAATAATGATGATAATAATAATGATAATAATAATAATAATGATGATGATAATGATAATGATTAATAAAATATATGATAGCAATAATAATAATAATTAGAATAGCAATGATGTAAAAATCGATTGCTGTGAGAAAAATAATATGAACAAAATAATTGATTACTTTATTATGAAGAATGTTGAAGATGATGACGATTGTGGTCATACTGATTATGATGATGATGACGATGATAATGATAATGATAATAATGGTAATAATGGTAATAACAGTAATCTTACATTATTTTAGATAACCATCTCCATATTTACGTAGAACTTTCGATCACCACACGGTACGAAAACCCCTACTATGAATAGCGGGAAGTGTTTATTTCCCCGGAGAATTTGTCCTTCGAAAATCTTGCAGATCGTCTTTAAATTATGCCTAACTTGCAGAGAAAATTGGGCCTACCTGTTGTTTTGAAGTTCCATGATGACCCGGAAGTATAATACCAGCCATATGTAACGTTCGCCTCATCCAGAAGATTTTCTGTCGGTACAATGCCTGCAAAGAATAAGAGTAAAAAGAAAATATACTTACGGTTTATGGGGGTGTGCGCGCGCGCGCGCGTGTGTGTGTGTGTGTGTGTGTTTCAGTGTGTTTGTGGTTCGACAGTACTATCTGTGCTTTGGAAAGTTAGTAGATCGAATTAAATATTTTGTGTCTTTTGAAATGACTATTCACTTTATGAATAGTAATTCACTGAATTAAAAATTATTGATTTTGATTTGATATTTATTTATTTCCATATACATAGCAAATTAACAATCTATCAACATGTATGGTCACGTAAAATCATATGCAGAAAAAGGGATCATCATAAACAGAGCTTGAGTTGACGTCCTAATCGTAAATGAATTGATCATACATTGAATATACATATGCAGACAATTTATAGTGGAAAGCAAATGGCCTACGAAAGAAAAATAAATATACAAGAGCGAGAGAGAGAGAGAGGGGGGGGGGGGGGGGGGGGGGGGGGGGGGGAGTTATGTTCCTGTAAATTTAGTTATGCTCCAAAACATTCATATTCATATTCATACAAGTTTTCGAGCCTTGTTTTATTCACGAGCCTTGCAGATTGCAGGCAACGACAGATGCTCCGGCAACACTCTAATCCTTATCCTAACCTAAAGTTTTTTTGTTTTTTTTTAAAGCCTTATCTCTCTTACCCTTAACCATATGCCCCGCATTCTCCAAAATATTTAAACCCGCCTCTGCGTCTAACAAAAGAAGTTTAAACCAATACAGGTATCAGTTTTCCTTTGGTCAAACAACTGTAGACCAGGGGAGCGTTTCATGAAGTGTCTTGTCAGTGATTTTTACTGACAAATTTGTTTCCAGCCCATCAGATGCAAGGATTTCAGTAGCTTATAACAGTTGTCAGTAAGAATCACTGACAAGACGCTTCATGAAACGCTCCCCCGGGTTGAATGCTTAAGTACAATACCAACTTTTATATATCTGATAACTCTTGGGGCAAAATATGTCTCCTGAGCATAATGATACCCCTATACGTTTCGTAGCTATGTGCATTTCGTTGTACTTACTGTGGCGGCAGCCGTAGACCTCGGCCCGCATGGCATAATCTCCAAACCACGATTGGGGTTCGAATCGGACATAACGGGCATGTACGGCGGTATCAAAATATATGTAGTTCACAGTGTTATACTCGCTGTTACCATTGAAGACCTTTGGTAGAAGAAACGATGAACAGAGAAGGTTTCAGCTTTGTCTTATTTTCAATGATTTAATCAACAGTTTTGGCCATTTTTGTCATGCCTCAGGCATGTCAGGGATTTTGCCTTATGCCCGGCAAAATTATTTCGAATTCACCCCCCCCCCCCCCCTTTATATCTAGGCATGAATTTTTAATTGTAACGCCAGAAATTATTACAATTCTCAATATTTTAATACAATCATTAATGTCATTATCCTCCTCTGCTTCCCCCCCCCCTCCTCAGCTGTATCAATACTCCACGTCAGCAGTTCTTTTCTCCAACCTTTTATTTATTTATTTATTTATTTATTTATTTGCTGCTTTATTTACACAGGGTAGCACTGTCAGTAACAGAACTGCTTTCCACAACGGCCCTGTCCGCATAATATACAATTATGCGGACAGGGCCGCATAATATACAATTACACAAAATCAATCCATAGTATTGTAAATAATCAATAGAACAGAATTAATCTATTTACATACAGAATAACCTAACAGAATAGAATTTTTGAAAATAATACGATTTAAACAAGAAAACAAAAAAACTGTGTTTTTTTAATTATTGTATTGTCTTCAACATTGTCATTGCACCGATTTTGAATATAATATTTAGTGGAATGGTCCTTTATTATGTTATTCTTCCTTTTTCTTGACGTCCCCTCCTTTTTTGAGGAGGGGGGTATAGCACAGCCTCCCCCCCCCCCCCCCCCCCCAATTTTTTACATCATTGGTTATTAGGTCTGTACGTTGTACCTTATCACCACTGTCCCCCTGGATTGTAGTGAATGTGTTTCCATCTACGCTGTGGCTTATCTTCAGTGACGTCACCCACTCATCGTAATTGTTCCCTCTACTCTGGGTGCCAACCTGAAAAGCATATCATAGTGACAAAATTATTATTTCATTTTGGTGAAGAAATATTACATATTTTCAAAACTGAATTTGATGACTTACGGATTACAGAAATTCGTTGAATAAAAACAGTTCATAAAAATCATTATTATGTATATCAACTCTTGTTGTTATAACTGCTGGTAAACAGTTGATTTAAAATAAAATTGTTGTAGCTTAGACTCCTTTGTCACATACCTGCCTTCCCTATCCCCCCTCCCTCCTTTTGTTCATCTATCTCTCTTTTTCTTTCTTTCTCTTTTCCTCTCAAATCTTTATTCGTTCTACTTTCTTTCTCTTTCTCTCTCTTTCACTTTATTTCTCTCTCTCGTTCGCTCTCTCTCTCTCTCCGTTTCTCTCTTCTCCATCCCCTTCTCATATATTTTGTATCATTTTCCATTTTTTGACTGATTTCCATGACGACTCTGATGGCGACTTACCCCCGTGACCAGCGGGAGATTGCTGCTCCCGAGGTCGACCAGGAGCCATTGGTTGGTATCCTGGGTATTGGGCTTCCAAGCGTTGCCACCGAGTTCGAGGTTGAGTCGCCCCTTGTGACCGTTGAAGCGATTGGCGGAGTAGCTGGACGTGGTGATCTGCGATTCGGCGATAGATTGATCCTCCATGCCCAACGCGTTGTAACATGTGTCATATCCTGAAGTGAGAAAGGGGGGATGCGGGGTGGACGGGAGGGGGTATTGGCAGATGAGAGAGAGAGAGAGAGAGAGAGAGGATTAATGAGAGAGAAGGGTGACGGAAAACAGAGAGGGAAGGCGAGAAAGGGGTAGAGAGATAAGGGTAGGGGAAGAGTGCAAGAATAGAGGGGAGGGGGAGAGAGAGAGGAGCGGAGAGGAGAGGAATAAAAGGACAATATCGATTAGGAGAGATAAAGAACAGGGAAATTGAAAAATAACGTACAACATAGACAGGAGGAGGGTAGACAGCAAGACAAAAGAAGGGAGAAAGGTGTTAAATGAAAGCACGAGGAAGATTAGATATGTTTAAGCACAAGAAATAACATTGGAATCATGGAGGACAATTAATGATAAAGGAAGTCCTCTTTGGACAGCACCATCAAACAGAAATCACAAGAATAAATCATAATTGTGAACTATATCATTTTGGTGTGTTGAATAGCATTTGCTAATCTTCATTCAACCACGGAGCTTACAACTAACTTCCAGTTACAGAGTGATGTGTGTTTGTTTATTTGTCTTTTTGGTTGTTGACTTGTTCTTGTTTACATAAGTTATCCACAAGAAAGCGCCTAACAGAGACCAATCTTTGGTAGATGAGAACTTACTCTGTTCAGAGATGCGTGTGCAGTACGTGTAGTCAGCGTTCCCGTCACCATCCTCGTCGATGAAGAAATAGCCTTCCATACCGTCACAAGAAGGGTCTAAGGGTGACGAGAGGGATGGATTGATCAAACAGTGAAATATTTTATATTGAAATGAATATATAAATATATATTCCATGTTATATAATGATAATGATAATAATAATAATAATAATAATAATAATAATAATAATAATAATAACAATAATAATAATAATAATAATAATAATAATAATAATAATAATAATAAAGAATAAGAATAATAATAATGATATTAATAATAATGATAATAATAATAACAATAATAAGCTTGCTTGGGGCGGCTCATATCCTACGGAAGGTCTTGTACTAGAAAGAGAAGTGAATAATGAGAAGAGGACTTGTTTGATAGAATAGTGAACAGATAAGCCTAGATTTCTAGAAGAAGTCCGGTTGCTGTTTAATATACCAACAGACCATCAATTAGTTGTGGAAAAGAAATGATGATAATGATGAATAATAATGATAATAATAATAATAATAATAATAATAATAATAATAATAATAATAATAATAATAATAATAATAGTAATAATAATAATGATGATGATGATGATGATAATAATAATAATACATGTAAATATAATAATAATGATAATGATAATAATAAATAATGATTCTAATAACAATAATCAGGTCCGTCATGTCGTGATGCTCATGGCGCTCCAACATTATTACTCGGGTAATACAAGTAGCTTAGCGGCCAAATAGCGGGTCCCAATTTACACCTGGGTGGCAAACGTGGAGAAAAAAAAAATGTCTTGCCAAAAGGCGTTAGTGCCAGGCTGGGATTCGAACCCTAAACTCTCCGATTGAGAGTCAGCTGAATGAACCACTGTTCCACGACAACTCCGTTTATTAGTGTTGTAATTTATAGTGTCACCATTTACAGACACGTTAGGCGTTAGTGCCAGGCTGGGATTCGAACCCTAAACTCTCCGATTGAGAGTCAGCTGAATGAACCACTGTTCCACGACAACTCCGTTTATTAGTGTTGTAATTTATAGTGTCACCATTTACAGACACTGCACTGTATATAACTGTAACTCAATTTTAGCGTTGTGGAACCAGTCATGACCGTATATAAATGAACTAACTGTATTTTATTTTATTGTACTGTATTGTATTGTATTGTATTGTATGGTATTGTATTGTATTGTATTGTATTGTATATACTCAAATCTCGATGATGCTGCATCTACACTAAGTACCTAAACAATTTACATCATAATTTTCTGTTTTGTTTTGTGATTTACATTGCAGAATTAAAGTACTATATTCAAACCAACGGAAATGAATTATTGGAGAAGGTATACTTACACGTGGGAAAAGATGTGGTACCTGGAATTATGGAAGAAAAATAAATGCTGTTAATACACATATAACATGTCTGTGAATCTCTTTCAAATAGCATGTGATATTCTCTACTGCGAGCAACATTTATTTTAGAACTGTCAAATACTACATGGTCAGTAACGTTTATTCAGAAAGTTTTTTTTTTTTATTATTTATGTTTTTATTAATTTATTCATAAAGTTAATCTTTTTGTAAGCTTCGTTAGCAATGTGTTTGATTAGGTGCAACTTTGTGCAACTAGATCTGACTGTGGGCAGGTAGGTGTTTTATTGAAAAAACAGCATGAAAAATGATTTAAAAATGATTAAACTTACCCGCTTCAGCTGGAAAAGCAGTGGCTGCAGAGAGACGTGAAAAGAGAATAAAAGAAAATGCTATATCTTTCAATTTGAGAAGTAATGAAGAGGTGTACTGGTTACAAATTACCTTGTCATTATTGAAGAAAATTCTAGCTTAGCAGTTCTCTAATGACGGATAAGAGAAAGAAGAGACACTGCATAATCTAATACTGCGTGAAATACGGCACTTAGTAGTTAAATCCCTCAAAACAAGTACATCAACTGTATTGTAAACATGGGATTTTTGTAATATGCATTAATACTGATGCCCAAGTTCTATATCATTAATTGGAAAAAATACGCAAAGGCGTGAACGTAGCAATTTGCTACGTTCACACCTTTGCGTATTTGGCTTGCGTATTGCTGCGTATTGACCGAACGCAGACATAAGCAGTCATACCCAATAAAGCGCAATGAAACGTGCTCTACTCGTACTCAATGCGCAGACTAGCGCATAGGCCTGCGCTGGTCGCTCGCTAGTTTTAGTTTTGTTTTTTTTTTAATTATCGCAAGCAAGCGCAAGGTCAAATCGTTGCGTCAGTGTTCGATATACTGCGAGTTTAGCTCGAGCGTCATTGCTTTGTATGAGCAGCATAATACGCAATAGTGTGACTGCTCGCGTCAGATTTTTCTGCGTATTGCTGGGTACGGCTGCGAATTGATAGCGCAGCAATACGCAAGCCAAATACGCAAAAGTATCAATGTAGCATAGAAATATTTGACAGGACTGATAGGAAAAAAAATCTTTATTGTGATTCAGATATGTCAGTCTCAAAACTTTCAGTGAGCGGACAGGCCTGAGTCAGACGCAAGTTTGACCAAACTTTTTTTTTTTAATAGTATCGGGTTGTTGGTTTTTTTTTTTTCAGCTTTGGCAAGTACAATATTTTCTTCACTCCCCTGTAAACCCAAAGCTTAAAAAATTGCAATATATCCCAGGGGATGGGGAGCGACTGGCTACTTACGAACATGATGGCCACAGCCATAGACTTCCACGGCGAGCGCAATATCATTTGTCCAGGAATCAGCGGTAAACTTCAGATAGCGTGCAGTCATCGGGGTCTGGTACAGATACAGCGTGTCTATTTCTTGAGGCTATTGAATTGATGATCATAATAATAATACTGATAAGTCATGGTTTTTTTTCATAGTAATGATGATGAAGGTGAATGGACGATAACAATAATAATGATAATAATAATAATATTGATAATAATGATAAAATTCATAATAATAATAATAATAATAATAATAATAATAATAATAATAATAATAATAATAATAATAATAATAACAATAATGATATCATGATAATAATAATAATAGTGATGATGATAATAATGACAATAATAATAATAACGATAATAATAACAATAATGATAATAATAATAATAATAAGAAGAAGAAGAAGAAGAAGAAGATGATGATGATGATGAAGAAGAAGAAGAAATATGAATATCGAAATAATTATTGAAAATCACAGTCATATATCAATACCTCTTCTTATGGTACGATGAAATAACAAGCAGTGGTCCAGTAAAAATATGGATTAAAGCCTTGTTCAAGATTAATCTGTATTATTCTCAAACCGCATAATTCGAATTAAAAAGGGTAATATTCTGAAAGTATCCACATTCTCTACTGAAAGAAAATAACTTTTACATCCCTTACCTCATCGAATTCTGTTTGTGCAGAGTAACTACTATCGTCCGTGCTGTATGTGACGAAAAATGTTTCTAACTGGCTAGAACCGCCCGAATCTCCTCGAGTTTTGAACTAAAAGTTGTAAAACGAAAAAATTAAGCAAAATATATGATATCAGGATTATTATATGAAGTCTCATACCATTGCTTATGCGATATGCCAATTAATAAAAGCTCAAAAAATTTCAGAATATTTTGGTATTCCAAGCGCCACAGCCCTTCGTGCAACCTCCCTCAGAATAAAGCTACTATTACATACAGCTATTGGGATGTATTAAATATTTTTCCAGGTGCAGTGCTATTTCGCGATGTACTTTCTTTTCTTACTAAAATGATACTAAATAAGTAGAGGATAGTGATGTTTGTTTTATTCTTGCTTTCATATCATACGGACTGTTTTCAGTGCTGCGTTGGCATGCAACTTGACGTACAAATCAAGAGAGAAACCATGTACCGGGAAAAAGATGATTCTGATCTAAGAACACGCTATCTTATTGCTTGCTGCTCGGGAAATGATTTTCTTACCCCAGTGATAAACGTATCTGTTGTGAAGTCAATCTTAAGCCACTCATCCTGGGCATTAGAACTTGGCATCCATACTGTTTAAGAAATACAGGAGAAATACAAATGTTTTCATTAAAAAGGGTACATTATTCTTACACCACTTCAGCCTCTTCTTCTTTCTCTCTCCTCTTATATCCTTATACCCACATCGATATTACTGCCATTGTATCTACTTCTGTTATGCACCACATCAATTGGATTGAAAATGGTGAATGAAATACATTTCACTTTAAATTACTCTCTCTCTCTCTCTCTCTCTTTAACTGTTTAACTATCCCTCTTTCACACACTCTATATTTTCTGTTGCTCTCTCTGCTTTCTTTACCCCCCCCCCATGCATTCTACTTTTCCCCTTCTCTCTTTTCACCCTCGCTCCAACCATATAACTTTTTTTTTCTTCCTTAATAACCATATTTCTGTCTGTTTCTGCTCTTTCTTGCCTCCTAATCCTCTGTCTCTTTGCCTATCCATCTCCTACGCCTGATTTTCATTACTAATTTTTATGATCAATAATAATGAAAAAATCAGTAACAACAACGAAAAGTCTAATAATAAGATTCGTTAGGAGTATGTATTGTATTAAATTAAGAAAACAAAATTCATGGAAAGACGTCAAGAAAAAATACAAATAAATACAACTAAATGAAATTTACCTCCCGATTCATCATATCTTGCTTTCCAAGGGTCATTGTTGCTTTGGGAGGATGATGCCGTCATTTGCGAGTTGTCGATGTAGCCATTGCCCACTCCCAACGGGCTCGTGCAGTCCCAAAAATCTGTGGAAAGAAAAACAAGTTTTTTCTTTGCGGAATATCCCTCAGGAACCAGTGGCGTAATGGACCAAACATTTTGAGGGGGATGACGATTTTTGTATGAGCAATATTGATTGTCCAATTTCCAATACTTGTCAAAGAGCGAAATATTGTAACCTTTTTTAAAAACAATAATCTTAATTTTTATTGCATACATGTTTTCTCTCTTTCTTTCTTTCTTTTTCCTTTATTCTTCTTTGCCGAGAAGCACCAGATGGGGCGGCAGCCACACCCAACAGTACGCTTAGCTTATAATCTTTCGTGACTCAACAAAACAATGAACTTAATCCTTAAGAGTGGGAGTTAGAACAGGGAATTGGTTTATCTATTTACTGATTGATTGGTTGATTGACTGATTGATTTATATATTCTTTTACCCATCTAATTTTTGATTGATTGACTGATTGACTGATTTAATAACTTAATCTATTTTTCATCGATTAATTCTCACCTCCGTTTGACTCATCGTAGAAGCAAACTGATATAGGGTTGTACTTGACGGCATAGTACTGCAGAGCCCGTTGACCGCTAGACCAAAAGAAACCCTGCAAGGTCTGGTAATCAGCATTCAGATAAGCCCATTGTTGGCAGGTCCTCTCTGAAAGTAAGAGAATGTAAAACCATTCTTGTTACATTCCCTTTTGTCAATGCAGTTGCTTACTTTTCGTCAAAATTTTTGTCAAAACATGGGGGTTTTTTTTCTTCTCTTCTTAAGTTCTTATATATCGATGTTGTCGTAGCAAAGGTTTATACGTAACTGTTGGAACTATATTTTCAAACTAGAGGTGATGAGTTATGGGAATGACGATGCACTTTCAGAAAACACCTAAATGACAAAAACGACGATACTTACCTGGCAATAAAAAATAAACATGGAAATAGGAGATCTCTCTGAATATTGGGTTTTAACTATGAATTCCGCCCGCGTAATATGGGATAAAATTTATTTTGACATTAGATAGCATTATAGATCCGTAGTGTCTATTGAGCTTTTCTCGTCATTTCATCACAAAGATTGCATCATATAAAATACTTTTATTGAAGTTTTGTTGGCTAAAACAAATAATGGAACGCTAGTCGTGGTTACCATTCCCTTTTAAAAGTAGATTGTAATGAGCAACACCGTATCAACGAATCATTTTTATGTTGTTTTTATCTCGACTGAACTACCATGACCTTAGCAATAAAAAGATTACCTTTTTTATTAAAGGCCCAAGTTAATCAGCCTCCCCCCCCCCCATCACTTTTATTTTCCGTTCTCATAGTTTGAAAAAGGAAAAATGTCTAAGATGAGCCAAAATGAATAAAAGTTGCAAATTTCAACAGAAAAATTGCCATTTTGCGCCATGAAAATAGAGATATTGTATTTTTCACAACATTGCCATTTTAGAAATTTTAATGATCAGATACAATAAAATCATTCTTACTGGAGAACAGCATAAAATACTATACTAGAAATGGACTCAAAATTTTCTGTGAATTTTGCCCTCTCTGCTCATGTATTAATGTATAATCTGTTATTCCCAGAAGTCTGGATCAAAAGATAATTTTAAAAAAGTATAACATCGTAAGTTGCGAGGAAAAACAAACAACAACAAGAGTTTACCCCTGAGGTTTGTCGTTGGTTATCTGATATCTTAAGCAGGGTTAAAGGAAATCAAAACCCTCAGATAAAGTAGTTTTAAAATCAAAGCCAAGGCAGAATAAAGAAGATCTGCGAAAATTTGAACGAAATCAGACACGGAATAAGAAAATTATGTCTATATGAAATTTCCTGTTTTTGACGCTACCATAGCTAGCAGTGATAAGAGTTGTGGATAACTCTCGGTATGTTTTTGGATACAGAATTTCACATACTCTTTCTTTTATTGAAGACCACATGCTTTCATTGTCCTTAACCTAAATATGTTGTGGAGAAAACACTCCTACATGATATATCTTGGGTTTGGCTTAAGAAAATGTGCAAATCTTAAGCAAAACGAAATTGATCAATTTTATGTGTACAAAACATCATTGAGAGTTATCCACAAATGATATCATCAAAAGCTATATGGTAGTGTAAAAAAAAAAATGTCAAATAGAAAATTTCATAAACCCATAACTTTCTCATTTGGTGTTCGATTTTTTTTTTCTTCAAATTTTCGCCGATGTGTTTTATTCTATCTTACCTTTGATTTAAAGACTACTTGATTTAAGGGCGTTTGGTTTCCTTTAAGGGTAATCAATAATCAATTTAATGATAATCAATTTAATACCTTGATAGCAGCCGTATAATTCGAGGCGCATGGTCGGCTTGTTTGTGTAGGTAATTGGGACAATTCTTATTTTCCGTGCTATGATCGCTTTTGAAAATGTCTCGTTTCGTGTGCTGCCCTCCTCAGTGTTACCGTCGAATACCTACACGAATTGACAAGAAAAAAAAGAGGATTTATTACGACAAAACCTCCCACCAACAGTTTCTCTTTGATTTGTTATTCAAATCTTTATCATTCTGCCATGAATAATCATGTATATTACGCAATTTACATCATTATTTTGTATAGCCTCTAAAGTGTTTTCATAAAAAAAAAACTTAGAAGAGGCAATATTGACCAAATTAGCGTTTCCATTTAGAAAAAATACCAAATATCAAATAACATACACCTCCCTCCTAAATCTAAAAATATATCCGGGGAGCGTTTCATCAACATTTGTTGTCTGACAAGTTGTCAGATCTGACATCTTTCCTTGATTTCGATTGGCTGAGAAGCATCGTTACTATGGCAACTGTCGGATAAAACAGACTTTGTCGGATAAAAGATCCGACAAGTCCTTTCATGAAACGCTCCCCTGGACGAGAAACTAGGAATCAATTATACTTATCCTATAATGATCAAAGTTAAAATCATTATGAACTCACCTTTGTAGAACCGCTTTCTTCGAAATCTATAAAATTCGTACCATCACTGCTGTACTTAATGGAATACGTCAGAATACGCTTTTCAGTCTCCCCGGTGTCCATTCTACCTTGCATAGTAAGCTGAATTAGAAACAAACAAACAAACAAACAAACAAACAAACAAACGAACAAACAAAAAGATCAGACGGTCGAATATCAAAGGGCCAAGTGTTATTTCGCATAGCCATAAACGTACGGTGACATGCTTGTGCCTGTAAACATTAAGGTTGGTTTCTTACACATCGACAAGGTTCCCTTGATTTACAATTTTTTACTTCATTGATATTAACAATATATTCTGGCTTTATATAGAGAAAAATCAGTTGAATTTCGCACTTGCATTGTGCTTATCATAATTATGTAAACAAATAATAATATGAGAGTAATTATGAATCATAGCGGAGACATCAAAGTACCTTAAACGTTGTTGTATAATATATTCCTATTTGGAAATCACCTGAAAAAAAAATGTGCATAGCTAGAACGTGTGAAATAATCCCCCAAAACTTTACCCGGCATTTTAGGGGTTAACAGTTGATAGGAAGTTTGAAGGAAATAAAAGATAATGTAAGGGAATACAATTAGGTCGCTTACGGATCGAACGCCCGTTCGATTCAGTCTCCGACTCAATAGTGGTCACTTTCATGTTTGCTGATGATGTAATGAACTCGCAATATCTCTTTATTGAAATAATATTCAAAGTTCATATTATAAAAGTAATCATAGGGACACTGCATCTCTAACATATAGAGCAACATGTACTATGGTAAACTTTAAATATAAAGGAAAAATTTGTGTATTAGACTCATTGGCGCAAATCTCCAGGGGGGGGGGGGGGATGGGGGATATATCCCCCCACTTTCTTGAGAGGAGGGGATGGCGTGTACAAATATCCCCCCCCCCCCCCCCCCACTTTTTAAGGAAGAAATGATATTTGAATTAATCTTTAAATATAATTTTATTAATCTGTCGTAAACAACCATCATATTTTAGAATTTCTATTTGAAAATGCGATTGAAAACCAGAAAAGTGGTTATTTTGGGCTCGCTCGCTTCGCTCGCTCGTCATATTTTCAAATGTTCATTTGAAAATGCGATTGAAAACCAAAAATTAAAAAAGGGGTTATTTTTGGCTCGCTCGCAAGATCAAAATTAAAATGTTAAAATGTGTGTAATGGGGGTCTGTGCAGGTGAGTGAGGGTGTGTGTTAATACTTAAATGTGAGTTCGACAGAAAAGAAATCGGCAAAAACGTCGATCACCCCCCCCCCCATCCTCAAAGTGGATTTACGCCGGTGATTAGACTTACCCCTGTAATAACAGTATGAGCGAGAAGATCGACTTCGTACCACTTATCAGTGGAACTCGTTTTTCCTGCCCAGTACAGCGATGTATCTGCAAAGACACGAATGGTTTTAAATTATAAGTAGGTCCGTTTTGATACATGACGCTGTTATACGCTTGACAGGCTTGGAAATCATTTTAAGGTAAGTTATGACATTTCAATTTGCAAAGTTTTTCAATATTGTTAATTATCTATCTTCAAGGAAAAGAAATCAGTTATAGGTTTATTCGCAGCTTATAAGTTGTTATGATCAATCAAGCATCATGAACATGAGTCTACGAATAATTGATACTTTTCCTTTCTTCTTTCTTTAAATGTCTTGTAAAAAAAGACCTGTTCACTAATTCTATGCATATTTGATGAACAAAACGTTTCCCTTGACACTTAAGTAGCTTGCCAGAGGCTTGCCCGACACAGCAACAACTACTGCATGTAAAGTGATTCCATTAATAACAGCTGAACTGAATTATAGTTGGTAACCGAGTGTCCCTAAATATGCACCAGCTTGCAGCAAGCTTGCCGGCGAGCTTGCCGCGAGCTTGCATGGTTCCAAAAATGCAAATTAGGTGACCAAATTGACCAATCAGGAGAGAGCTTACTGCAAGCTTGCCGCAAGCTTGCATGGTTCCAAAAATGCAAATTAGGTGACCAAATTGACCCATCAGGAGAGAGCTTACTGCAAGCTTGCAAGCTTGCAAGTACCTACCTTGCTACAAGCTTGGATCATTCAACTCTACTAGCTTGCGGCAAACATGTTGCAACCTTGCAAGCTTGCAGGCAGCTAATTTGATACAAGCTTGGCGCAAGCTTGCCAAGAAGCATGTCACGAGCGTGCTGCAAGCTTGCGGCTAAAGCTCTAAGTGTTAGTTTCTACAATGGGCTGGTTGGTTGGTTGGTTGTTTTTTTAGTTTAGAGGACGGAAAATGAAAGCGGACAAAATAAACAGCCCTTCATTCTACCCTTCACAATGGTTCTGGTAGTCAAAAGAACATCCCTTCACTGCTGTTGTCTAAAATATGTGAAACAGGTGTCACATGCATATTCACCTGGAACTACATGATTAAACATAATAGCTGTGAAGGGATGTTCTTTTGACTACCAGAACCATTGTGAAGGGTAGAGTGAGAGGTTGTTTATTTTGTCCGCTTTCTCTGTCCGCCATGTTCATAGTGTTAATCACTTCTAAATTAGAATATTTGCGCCTACCTTCATGTATTATATATAATTTTGTACCAAACAGCATGAATTTTTCGCTTACTGATTTCATGATTATTGTAAATAATGAATTAATAAATGAAATATAGGGTTTCCCTTTTTCAGAGATGCCATCTGAATAATATCCAATATTTTTGAACATTTAGAATGAAACAGAATATGTTATGGAATATGTTATTGAAACATCTTATGTAGAAAATAGAAATATGCAAATGAGTTTGCATATTCATTAATACTAATTTATAGTTCCATGTTTTTGCCATCTGTAGTTCTTTTAAATTTGCAATCATCATTTATAATTTGTCTGAAGAAGCCATACAAGGGAATTTGAATTTGCATCATTTTTTTCTCTCAATGTAGTTTGTCATTTTATAACTAAGTGTGAATAATGATTATTATAAGTTAGCAAATCCTCTCTTGATATTTTAAAAATATTTTTTACTATCTTTAAACAATAAATTTCCATTTGGTAATGTGCAAGCTCCCTACAAGCTTGCCACTTTCCTCTTACACAGCAAGCTTACTGTGTTCTTGCAGCTTGCCGTAAACTTGCCTCTTTTTTTGCAAGCTTGCCCCAAGCTTGCCACTTTTCCTGCAAGCTTGTCGCACTGTAAGTTTGTGCAAGCTTGCCATTCTTCCTGCAAGCTTGCGGCATCATTGCAGTAAGCTTATATCTCCAGCAAGTTTGCAGCAGGTTGATTTGGAAAGCTTGCATCAATTGACAAATCATCTGACAATTTGCTGCAGTTTCGGCAAGCTTGCAGCACATCAAACAAGCTTGTAACAAGTTGCAGCATTTGGTCTACTTATTCTCTGACAAGTTTGCAGCTAGCACTTGAAAAATTTTTAGGTCATTATTGCAGTTTTCTTTTCAGCAAACTTGCTGCAAGCTTGCAGAATAATCTGTCAAGTGCTGCAAACTTGCTACAAAGTATACTGAACTATACATACTGCGAGCTTGCTGCAAGCTTGCAGAATAGTCTGTCCAGTGCTGCAAGCTTGCGGCAAAGATATTGAACCGCTGCAAGCTTGCAGAATATATCTGTCAAGTGCCGCAAGCTTGCCGAAGCTTGCCAAAGCTTGCCGCAAAGTATATTAAACTGCTGCAAGCTTGCAATAAGGTTGTCTTTAGATTGTTATAAGCTTGCAAACAAGCTTCGCAGACTTAATCTTGAACATACAAGCTTATTTAGATTGCTGCAAGCTTGCGGCAATTAGCTTGATACAAGCTTGCCGCAAGCTTGAATTTCTGTAAGAGGTTCCGGAGAGAAACATGCATAAATTAGAAACATTAGTAAACAGGTCCATTTTACAAACTGTTCGGGGCGATCCTGTTTTAACCTAATGAAAGTTACGCAAAAATGTCATAATTGGGTTTAATATCCCCCCTCTCTCATTTTTTTTTTTAATTTCTCTATTTCTTTCTGACACACTGTCCCTCCCATCCACCACTATATATGAACTCCTTCAAAACATATTGCAGTCCCATTCTACAATGGATGGATAACAACTAAAAATGGTCTAGTCATTTAAGTTTTATCGCGCTGACAAGGTTAACTACTTCTTCTTTTCAGTATTCATTAATTCATTTTATTCATTTATAATCATGTTTACTCACATGTTCATTCATTTATTCATTTGCTTGTTTGTCATTTATTACTTGGCTTATTCACTTTCATTCATTCATTCATTCATTTATTTGTTATGTTCTTTGAATTGAATAACTTTATTACCAACAATAAAAGGGTTACAGTACAACATGAGTAACAATAAAAGCATAAATGTAAAACTTGGTAAAAGGACCCTACAGAAATAGCAAAATAGCTAGTGAGGCATAGGACCCCTCTTACACAATAAGTGTAATAATTTGTACATGTATATATACATGAAAGTGTGAATGAAATAATAAATGGCAAGACATATCAATTACAGGATTCATCAAAGCTAACAGAGTGAAAACTACAGACTACCTGCATTTACAACTGTACAATGCTAGAGTATAGTTGGCATAAATATTGTAAACAACTAAATCTAAACATAATCACATAATATGTATTTCCTAAGCCTGTAGCTAAAATGTTTTATAGTATTGAGGTTTTTCAACTCCAGTGTTTAGATTTTTTTTTGCTCCAATCATTTATTAATTTGTTTACTTATTTAATCTATATATTCATTTTCCTATTGATTAGTTATTGCATTTATTTGCTTATTTATTCATCCATCCAATCATTCAACTACTCAATAATTAGTAATTTACCTGATTTTTTTTCATTTGATTTTCTTTTATTTTCTCATAACTGTTAAAGAAGGCCGTCATCCAAATCATCTGCCCAGAAAAGAGAGTAACCAGCTTCTATACTAGGTTAGAGGAGGCGCTGTGGCTCAGTGGTTGAGCAGTGGTCTCGTAAACTGGGAGTACCCGGGTTCGAAACCTGGTGGATGCGCCAATGCCCTTTGGTAAGGTGTTAATCCTCATTACCAAGTCCTTCGGAGGGGAGACTTAAAGCCGTCGGCTCCCTGGTTGCTTATTAAAAATGCTTTCTTAGCAGTTAGGTAAAATAACCAACCATTTAACCATTTAACCATTTATAAACTTACCGCCCCAAACGTATCTTCCATTCTCTGCGGGTCCTACGTTGTAGTCGTGATAGGCAGAGAGCTGACTGTCTTCGATGAAATAGCTTCCCATCCCAAGGGCGACCTCGCCATTATCACAACTCGGCGTCACCGATCCGATCTGCGCATGGGTGATGGTGATCATGGTGACGGAAACGATGGCGACGACGAGTACGGCATGAGCCGGCGACGAAAGCCTGGTCAAGTACATGATCGCTCGTCTGGGAAGCAAAACACCAGTCGATATACTTTTCTTTGGCGTAAGAAGTAAAGGGATTTTACGATACTGCTTTAAAAAGAAATTACTAAAGTGACTGATGCGATTTTAAGGCCATTTTTCAATTGAGGGGGAGGAGGTTCCATGTTATTTGATATTTTCCTGGATACATGGCATAAAAAGTATTACTCGGTCAGTATCAACACAAAGTTTCCTTTAATAAAAATTCATTGGTTGTGTTTATAAACACTTGAGAGGCTCATCTAGCAATGTAGAAAATGCACGATATTACTGATATTGATGTCGCCTCACTGTACAGATTAATTCTGCACAAAGAATACGTATTCAATTTTATTACAAATATGAAGAAAAACAAAATTAAGGAAAGTTTAATGAGGGCCGAATAATGAGATACTTTCATTTGGCCTCATCTTACACTAATGCCTTTGCATACACAAGGCATTACGACTTTTATCTATATTTGAAAAAGGGCAATTTAGTTATCCGCCCCCAAACAACATCAACAAACACTGAAATAATCCTCACATTACATTTTACAGTCTTATATCGCCTAAAGTAGATATAAATGCAGCCTATATACGTTTTTACACAAAGTACCCACACATCTAGATAATCAAATAAGCATTTCGAAGGCTCTGACGAAATATCGATCCTATAAGATTATGCCTTATAGATAATCTAAACATTGAATCTGGATAACTAATTTTTAGTCAAAACATTAAATTCGAGAGTATAGTTTGAATAATTCCCGTTCGAGGTTTCATGCAAAATGTCAGAAACATATCTTTAAAAAATGAAGCACGTTTAATATTGATATATTGGCTGAACCTCTCCGTTATAATTTTCCCCCATCATGTTCAAGCAAACGGAAGTAGATTTCTTATAGGATTACAATCTTGCGCTTTAAAAAGTGGCAGATATTATCGGGACGAAGTTTTATCAAAACGGTTTATTAGCATTCGTATGGCCTCCTAAAGAGCGCAACTACATCTTACAAACGCGTAGTTTTCAAACTTACCTAATCAAGGATCACTCTCAAAATTTTCACCCAGAATTGCTCCACTATTCGTTTCAAAAGACTGTTCACATCACATCATTAAAGCCGTTTAGATGATCATAGGTGATTCGTCGGTTCTGGAAGAAAATGTCTGCAAATCGGTAAGAAATGTATCACGAGAAAGAGGACCCTTCTAGCACGTAACTGCCCAGAAATAATACTGAGCATCATCAGTTGGTGACAGAAAGAATGAAAATGGCGTAGTGTTGGGTTTGGCACCACTGGAAATATTGATCTACGAAGCACCCACCTTTGAATTAACCAATCGATCATTTGTTATGAGAGAATAAGAATATTGGCAACGTTGCTTCTTTAAGAATAGGAGGGATTGGGTAAGGCTTATTTCGATTTTTTGTCAGAAGTGCTATTTGTTGTGGAGGGTGTTTTGTGAGGTGATATTGATTTTACTTTCCCGAACATGCCAAATGTATCTCTCTCTCTCTCTCTCTCTTGCGAATTCACGCTCTCTTTCCTTATATCTGGTTTTCTCTCTCGTACTCTGTCCTTCTTTCTATTCTTACATGTGCTTCTCCATTTTGGAGATCTCTAGAAAATGCATGTAGTTCGTCGTCTATTTCCACGATTCCTTCTTCCCCTCCTTCATTCACCCTTCTCGTCTTGTTCTTTTTTTCTTCTCTCCTTCCTCTTTTCCTTCCTCTTTTTCTTCTTCTCTCTACCCAACCTCTCTAACTTTATTTTCTCCTTCCTGCCATACCATGTCTCTCTTTGTCTATCAATTATAGACCAATTTCACCTCCGGTTTATGTATTTGGCCCTCTATCGGCGACGCCATTGCTGCGGTGGGCAAGCGCGCTGACCGCGATTGGCTCTGTGTACAAAATAAATGTAAGATATGAGATATGCCCCGATATTGTTCCATTTACTTTATTCTAGATCAATAAAATAAAGCATGGATACATGGGTAGATGAGGTAAGACAATGGTCATAACTGACGGATGAAGGTATGATGTATTTTTGTACTTTCGATGGTTTTTCAACTTAGTTTTGTCAGTAAAAGTTCGATTGCAGCATAGAAGCCGTAGTAAACGGAGCCCTAAATCTTACCCTGTTTACAAAGTCATGTTTTCACTCATTAAATTTTACGCCAAAGTACATAATGATAATGTTTCTTGACTTCAAAGTCCTTTCTGTTGATGTTTTTACCCACTGGCGACGAATTCCTTCACATTGCTTACAGAAACCTGTGTAGGGAGTACGGCTTCTCACACAAACAGGCTTCATGAGTCAAAAGCGAGTGAATTTCGCACTTAGTTAGCTTCCAATTTCTAAACTTTCTCTAATTCTCGTGGCATTTGAGCAACGCACAGCTGCGACCTGAACTTCCCTGATAATTTCTCATTGCAAATATTAAAATAAATCTGCATATACTGGTCAAAATAGACAAAAAATCGAACGAATGTACATAACGCGCTATTGACTTGTGTACTATAAAAGTTGGAGCGCCCACCGCAGTATGTCGAACGGTGTCGAACAGTCTGCTGCCCTCTTGCGTTGTGAAATTGGTCTATACCCAAACTTTGGTGTTTTAACTTGACCAAATCATTGATTACAAAAAATAAAAATAAAATAATAATAAATGAAAAAGTACATCTTCACGAATTTTGCAACAAAACCAGTAGATACATCAACATCTTTGGCTTAATTTTCGGAAATATTTTCTTCTTGTTCCATTATTGTGGTGTGCGTTTGTGTAGGGGTGGGTGGGTGTGTGTGTGTCAGTTATAGTAGATTACATCTTTATCAAGACAAGACTGTTGTGTGTGTGCGCGAGGTTTTTTTTCCATCTTTCTTTCTCCATTTCCTCTTCCCGTCGTCTGTTTTTTTTTCCGTTTTGATGCAATTCTCTCTCAGATCCTTCTGTCCCTCTCCATATTTTTCTTCATTTTTATATAATTTATTCTCCATCGGCTCTTCTCAATTTCCCATCCCCCACATCATTTCTCCTTAGATCTCTCCTTCATGTGTCTGTCCTTATGCCTTGTTCTATTCCACTCCCTTCCTTGTTTTATTTCCTCCTCTCCCTTCCCCTCTCTGTATTTCTCGTTCTCTCTTGCTGTCTCTCTCCCTCTCGGCTTCTCTCCCCCCCCCCTCTCTCTTTTGCTTCTACAGCTTTTCTACTTCTCTACCTCTTTCTCTATCTCACTCTATCTCTTTGTATCACTCATAGTACATACATTGTAATTTATTCTTTCGTCTTCTCTCCTGCCATATCCAGTACAAGAAAATAACGGTAAAACACGGCTTAATGCACAAGGTCAATATGAATATATTTCAAGAATATCAAACCCATTTCTTGAGACATATACAAAATATAAATACATTGCCTATAAGCAATGGGTGTTTGATAGACTTTGCAATATTCACGAACAATAAATAGAAGAAGGGGGAGGGTTGGAGGAAAAAGGGAAAATCATAAAGGAGACAGGGAAACATGATACAAAACAAGAGAACATAATCATACGGATTTAATGGTTACAAGAAACATTAATCTGTTATGGCATAGAAACATCCTGACATCCATGTACGTGAGATGGTTTAAGTGGCGCGTTATTTCATTCGGACCACTCTCTTTGATTTTCGAACAAGCTGACTCTGGCGAACCCAATTCCAAAGTGAATCTTTCTTTCTATTTTTCCCAACATCAAAGTGTACCATTCATCAAATGACACTTCGCTCTGTATTTTAGTGATTTCATAACACTACACTACATTCACAATAGGAGCTTCAAGCATAATTTCTTGTTGAAATATACTCTCACAAAACATGAACGCAACTAGTGAGCAGGCTGGTCAACGTACACCTACGCACATGCATACATTAGGGAGTTTAAGGAACTGAAGCAAGACGTTGGTTCAGTCAGTTATTTTTCTGCAAACTTAAAGAGTTAGACTACAGTTGGTTTCCTACAACGACCCGTGTCACCCGCGGAAATGAAAAAAAAATTATGTCATGTCTATATGAAGAAAACAATACAGAAAGAAACCAAAAAAATAATAAACCTCAAAGATGTCACAAACATATATTCCTGAAATGACGAAGGTTTAAAGACTTCATAAATTAAAAAAATACAAGAAGAGTTTTTATACAAGAAAATACAAAAATTTATATGCAAGATATACAAGATTCATTGTATTACTATGTACAGAATTTTAATGACATATGAAGAGACAGGTCTGGTCAAGCAATATTGTATTGAACAATTTCAACAAGGAATCATTGCTCATAATAATTTCCTTTTTCATAAATACTTCAGTGAACACAGAAAATCATGTACATCCACTTCTGAATTCTATGATCAGTTTTTAATAAATAAAGAGATTAACATGAAAAAGCATAAACATCATAACATCAACATGCTAATGCATTGAAAAATGCACATTTTTAAATTAATAACTGTCTCACAATGAAAATTATGAAACTTTGAGTTCACAAGTACAAATGATATGAAATGAATGTGTTTTATTCTGATGATTGACACCTGTTTGGAATGCTGCTCTGTGGTTGATCTGACATATGCTCTGGTGGCAAATAGTCCAGGGGGTGTTTCATAAAGCTGTTCATAAAATCATGCATGACTTTACGAACGACTTGCATATGAAGTGCCAAATGTGATGATCAAAATTTTTTGTGACGTTCTTACCAAAGGGTAACTGCATTTCTTATAATCTCAATTAAATTGTGGTAAAAAACATAATTCGCAATAAAAATGTTTGTGAACAACAGTAATGTTAATCTACACCTGCATATTTTACCTTTAGCTCATGTGATTTATAATGAATGAGAATCCTATTTGGCTTGCCATATTCAAGTTGTCTGTAAAGTCATTCATAACTTTATGAACAGCTTTAAGAAACACCCTCCAGGCTTTATTTTGTCAAAGAAAAACTGTTTAGGCCATTAGGGTTTTAGGTCTGGCTTTTGGGTTAGGGCACTCAGGGAAACATCCGTATGTGGGGCTTTGTCAATTTTGGAGTTTGTCTGCAAACTTTTGACAAAAATATCTATTCCTTGAGCACTGACGTGTTAATGCCCATTCATTAACACAAGTGGCGTGGTTTGCAGCATCATATCTTAACTCTAAAAAGCCTTCAGTGTACAAAAATTGACATGGAGCAATTACAAACTTACATCAAAATTTGTGTATTGGCATACCATGAAGCGAAAGGGTGTTATTGAATTCATTTGTCCATCAAAACTTCATACTGAACATGTACCATTATCTGCCATTCACCCCCACAGCAATCCACATCCTATCAAAAAATGAGACGCAAAGGACAAACTTCAACCTCTTCTAAGAGCTAAGAAGACACACCTTTTTGACAGATTCTGCACACTCTCCTTGGCCTACATTATACTTGGACACAAAACTTGAGTATTCCTCCTAGAATCTGTACATACATGTACGTAAGACTGAACTATTCTATGCCATCATAACAGATACTGTCTTCAAAGTATATAAATAATCATTGCTTTCCATCCAGTGTGGGCAATGTTTTCAAAATATTAGCATCTGTCTACTCTACAGAGGGACAAGATGCTGAAATTCAAAGAAGAAGAATGAATGAAGACTTGTTTGTAAGAAGATTCTCCACTGCGGCATTCAGGAGTCACATAAATAAGTATTGCAGGTTCTAAGGAAGGATTCCCCAAAACTGTGCCCCAGAGCAACTGCTGCAAGTCACTGCAAAGCAGCATCCTTTGAAGCGGAATAAGCATGGTCCTGTCTCTACTCATCAAGAAAGACTTTTAAAACATGGAGTTCTGTTTCAGGACAGATATGGTGCAGTATAGGAATCATATCTGTGGAGATGAGTTTTTAGTTTTGGACAAATGAACATTGACAGTATCCCAGAATGGTGTCCTGTAGGTGCTGTTGATCACATTCTGACACAGGATATAATCCTGCTTTCACCACAGATGCTTCTTTGTGTGGTAAGCAACATAATTGTGATGTTGATGATGTCTTCTCCCATTATGAGTTGCATTTAGAGATTGAAATTGCAAAAGTGTAGTTGCTCTAGATCATTCATCAACTAAAGACAATAGCCATATCTTTACAAAAGTGACACTCTCAATGGCAGAGCACCAGAATCACAGTTCTCATGATGGACTACTTCTCTTGTGATGAGTTATGTTCACACAATGGTTGTTATCACTCTGACAAGTTCATTTCACAGAAACTTGGAGTTTGTTATCAGGATAAAATCATTAAAATTATGGTTCTGATGGAGTTGGAAGTCTCCTATCAAGAACTGTGTTGATCATACAGCAGTCATGATTACCAGGCAAAGTGTTTTTTTACAGAATTTTGGAATTCTTTTATCTGAAAAAAAAAATCTTGGTCATCTTCAATCAACTGCAAAACAATGATTGGCGATTCTGATGTTCCAACGACTTCTCCCGCGAGTTGCTTTCAAATGGTGGTCATAATCCAATGGCAAGTTAAATTTGCTGAATCTTTGTCATTTTCATCAAGTAACAAAAAGCACACACCCTGTTCACCTCACAAAGATCATGAGTCAATGCTCGCATCTAACCGATCAACTTGATCGCAAACATCCATGAGCGCGCGATCAAGATCGTCCATGTCTGAAGGAATCGAGTGACTGTACACACCATTGTCCACACCCCCTATCGTAGAAGTCGAGGAGGCATCGCTGCCAGTCCTTCGCGACCTCCTACCTCCATGATAGAAGCTGTATTGGTCTTGTAGACTGTTCCTTTCTAGAAAGCTCTCAAAGTAGTCCATGTCCTTCTCTGGGATGTATGGCCTCATATCTGAATTGGGAGCAAAACACAGAAAAAGGATTTAGAGTAAATGGGATCTTATACCGTTTTCAACAATTCTCCCACTTTTAGTCTGCACTAAAATAGTCTTCGCACCAAGCAGTAACATTTGCTTTCAGTAATTAACAGTGGACTGCACTTCTGTTATGAGGACCCTATCATGGTAACTGAACACTCCCACATAAACATGACGTCATCTTCTGGTCAGTGTGGAAGATTATGATTTTTCGTGTGGTGTATGCCAAAAGACAGGCACTGAAAAAAGTGACCTTTTAACCATGAGAGGAATTTTAAGGCGGAATTCGGTAGTGCTCCTTTCAGTAATTCTTTGGTCCACACCTGGTCCACTCCTCGTCTGGACCAGTGATTTATTGAAAGGTGTATTAAAGACCCAGAGTAGTGGACTCTCATGGGGAATTCGACACCTTTTCATGTGCTACCCCAATAATAGGTGTTGTCAATCACCCAGAGTGGACTTCACTTCCATGACCTCTCTGAGTGGTTGACAACACCTTTTATCAGGTAAGCACCCAGAGCAGACTTCAGTTTTATGACCAACAGGCATTACACCATGCTCTCCATTTTCCACCCATCCTCCAATATGGTCATTTTAAAACTTCCCTCACCTGAAGACTCTCTGAGAAACCAGGGGGTACTTCTTCATGGGACAAGAGGTTCACCTTGTGCGAGATCTCTACACCCATCAATGATATTTCCTGTGCTTCCCACCAAATCTGGTGTAAAAACTGCCTACTACACCTTCAATCACAAGAAAATGGCTCAATAGCCCAGAAGGCCTACATTAAACAAGGACAAGGCCTTAGACGATGGAGGTACCAGGTTGTAGGTCAAGTCAAGGTTCTTTGGTTAAGGCTAATGCCTCAACCCTTCAAAGACTGGATATTTTTGGTTGTTTCTAAACAGGGAAATCAGTATCACAAAGACAGTTCAACACTGGTATATATTTCAGGAAATGCTTTTCTATCAGTATTCAGTACATCATTTACTTTTCTTCATAGAGAATAGCATCCTTGGGATAGAAAATGGGGGTCCTGTTAGACAGACACACACATGACACATATACATGTAAGTGTAAATGTGCATGTACCTAACAGACAGAAAAAATTCTTGCTACAGACTATGGCCGAACTACCTGGATGTTACAAAATTTTGCTCAACTTAGGAACCCATTCACTTCCAGTATCAAATGCGCATGTAATCACACTGTACTTTTTTGGCTTGACTAGATCACAAAACTTTTATCAATCTCAACTTTGATCACTTACAGGTACAAATCGCAATAAAAAGTTTCATCAAACTACCATGGATGACTCCTATGAAACATTTTAAGAGAATGACTGTCCCTCAGTTGACGAAATATCAGTCAGAACAAGGAATTCCATACCACGGAAAACAGCACCATTAATTTGAGCTGCTAGCAAGCAAATTAGCTGTAGGCTTGTACATGTACCAGCACATCGAGCATGCGACTGGGAAGAGTTAGGGATGAAGTGACGGCAAGTATCCGAGGTGAATGGGTCACAAAAGCTATCCTACATGCATTTAGGACATGGGACAGAGCGAATATTCAACATCCGTGTACCTTTTAGGGCAATAGTTAATACGGAGAGCTCAACAAGTTTAGTGGTCAATGTCATCCACTGGTTAAACATGCAGCAAGCCAGAATCGAAGCACTCTGCAAAATAAAGGCTAGCACTTTCTTTTCAACCTGACTGCAACAACTCACCTTTTCATGCATATTTCTTAATCATGCATGGGGAAGAAATACATTTGAACCCCCCCCCCCCCCCCCGATCACTGTCATTATCATCATTATCATCATTATCATCATCATCATCATCATCATCATCATTGTCATCATCATTAGCTGTGTTATTATCATTAATACCACCATAGTACAGTTAGTATAGTGGTCCTTCGTAGCAGCAGCAGTAGTAGTAGTAGTAGTAGCAGCAGCAGCAGCAGTAATAGTAGTAGTAGTCGTAGCAGTAGTAGTAGATTTAGTAGTAGTAGTAGTCGTGTTATCATTCTCACTGTTATGATTAATGTTAGTATCATTTATGACTCTGTTTGCTATAAATACCATCAATTATGGTTTATCACCACTGCTGTCACACATATCATCTTAATCATTTTCATATCATATGTAATATAGTAGTACATGTAGTAGTAGTAGTAATAGTAGTAGTAGTAGTCGTAACAGTATTAGTAGTAGTAGTCGTCGTGTTATCTTTCTCATTGTTATGATTAATGTTAGTATCATTTATGACTGTTTGCTATAAATACTATCAATTATCATGGTTTATCACCACTGCTGTCACACATATCATCTTAATCATTTTCATATCATATGTGATATGAACAAATATTTAACAAAGAATTTAACAAATTATATATCCCTTTTTACACTTAGTTTTTCAAGAAGAGTCCTAAGTTATAATGGACAGCTTGTGTGGAATAATGTGCCTTTAAAATTTAGAAAGTGTCCCTCACTGCAGTCTTTCAGAAGAAAATACAAATCTTTTCTTGTGAATTCTCTCTTTCTACTCCTAATTAAGAAACTATCTGCTTCTTTTTATGTTACATTGTGTTGTATAACATCTTTGTTAGTTTTTGCTCCCGTGTTTGTCCGTGATGTATGTAAATAGGGGGAGTAGCCTTGACAGGCCAATGACCTTTGCTACTCCCTCATGCCCACAACATCACTGTGTTTTTTCTTTTCTTTTCTAATCACTCATGTTTTATTTATTTCATTGTTTTGTTATTTTTGATTGTATTATGTACTATGTTCTTAAGAGATGAGAAACAAAATGAAATGAAATGAAATATTCTGATTTTTAACTTAATAAAGAACACACACCTTGTTTGCAGCACAAGAATCATGAGTCTATACTAGCGCCTAAGTGATCTACTTGATCACAAATAGCCCTAAGTGCAAGGTCTAGGTCGTCCAAGTAGTCTTCCTGAAAATTAAGCCTATCCACAAAGTGTTCAAAAGCGTCCAGGTCTTTTTCAGGGATGTACGCTCGCAGGCCTGCAGAGAAACCGAAGAGAAGATATTGGTCTTAAAGAAAAGAAAGGAGAAGGAAGTTTGGACCCTGGTATAGTGTATCTCCATAATGTTTAAGTTGCTGTATTCTGACCAGTTGTGCAGAAACCTTCGAGAAGAAAGTGGTCTTAAAGAAAAGATAGTGAAAAGAGGTTTTGACCATTGTATATAACATCTTCAGGAGGTTTCTCTAGTCAGTAGAGAAACCTACAATGTACAAAAAGAAAATGATTTTTACATGAAGAAAAGAGAGCGGAAAAGATCACTGTGATACAGAGTGATATATTTTTTCGATGAATTGTGAAGAAATGGTATCTTCCTGGAATAATAGTCTTCTTCTCCTCATGTCTGTGGTCCAAAGAGATTAACAGAAAAGAAAATGGTATTACTGAGAAAAGATAGGAGAATTATAAAGGACCTGACTGTTATGGAGGAGTATATATTTTTCATGATTACACTAGTGTTCAGATCCCGGTGTTAAACATCTTTATGATCTTTAAGGCTCATTCACACACCTAGTGGAGAACCGCCTTGAAAACCCTGTTTGGGTTTTTTTTTAATACTGTGCATCACATTTCTTTCATAAGTGTTTTTATTAGTGATACATGTATATTGATAACATTCAAATAAGAGTGTTAACAACTAAAAGTTTGTATTTATCCTTGATGTTCTGAATGGATAGATAATAATTGGTGAAGAAAACATGTAGATGTCAATAAACAAAGTATGTAAATCAAGATGAAAATGAAAGAAGATACACATGTATATACAAGTTGTGAGTGGTGATAATGATTTGTAAACTACAAGTATGGGTTAAATGATGAAGTATTTTGATTGTAAATTCTCATGCAATCATTTTCACTCTTCTCTTCCTTCAGTAATCTTCAACATCTTCTGAAAGAACTTCTCAAAATATGAAAAGGTTAGAGGTTCAATGAATGAGAAAGCTGAGTTCTTTTTCCTGTCAACTTTAAGTTCAGGATGTTATTTGCATTTGAAAATTCCTGTCTATGTTAGGAAGCTTCATTCAAATTATGGTTGGGGTTCCTAAAGCTACGAGGGTCCAAAAGCTACACATCCTGCAAATATTCGCAATGTGATGTGTTCAGTGCAACAAACTTTCAATGTAACTGTGCAACGAGAGTATCTTCAAGGTTTGCCAAAAATAATTAGAAGGGTCAAATTTTGCTTTATTTCATCAGATATTGTCATCAAATTGGGGTGAAATTCATGCCAGTCAGTTTCAAAATCAAGATTTGTATTAAGCTATTACACTAACTGAATTTCGCCAAACAGAATTTGCAAAATTCTAAAATGGGCAAAAACTTGAAAACAAGCGTTGTCAACATTTGTCCCTCATAATTTTCATGACAAATTAACTTCAGAAAAAATAGAAGCAAGGAAGATGTACAAAATTTGCCTACATCTGTTAACTGTGGTGACTTTTTAGGTGCTGAAAACAATGCTGGTAGCTTTTGGCCCCCATCATATACATGTATCTTGCTTTATGTGTACCAGAAAAAAGCTCTAGAAGATAATAGTGACCTGCGGTCCATGTCCTACATTAACAACAGTCCTAACTTTAGCCATTGATCAAACTTTATACCTAACCCTTACCCTAAAACTGAACCGAAACCCCAATGAAAAAAGCAATTTATGCCAAAGCATACTGTACATCGCATTACCATTTGTGACCATTACCGTTTTGTTGAGAGTTTGCTGGAAATCATGGCATAAAATCTCTGGTCATGTCATGGAAGGACTCATCAGGCAAAAGGACAGTAATAAGTAATATAAATTATGCAGATGTCTTTCTCATCTTTTTACTTTAAATGATGAAATGATGAAATGGTTTGATGCAGAAGTCTTTTCTTTGGCATTAAATCAATTCAATCATGTAGAATCATGTACATCTAAGTGTTAAACAAGAAAGAGATTACTTCATTCAATTTTGATTTTCTCTTTCTTTCTTGTTCGTTTGCTGATATGACTGTATGACACTAAAATATATATATTTTTTTTCAAGGAATCAATAATTTAACAGCATGCAGAAGTAAAACACCAAAAGATCAACAAATGAAACAACTTGACCATGTGTACAGCAGATATGTTTGCCAAATGTATATGAAATAGAACGAGGCACAATCTCTATCAAATATACATTAAATTTTAATCCAATCTACATCATCTAATAAAGTTAAACTTTTTAACTATGTAAAGCAACTCTAGAAAAAGCTCAGTCTCCTACTTTTTCTTTTAATTTTTCTCAAATATCACTACTGGTAGTTGTTTCCTTGATTCGAAGGTTTGCTTTCAGGTACACTTTCTACAGACTTATTCCCCTTGTTTTAAGACTAACATCAATTAAATAATTTCTTCATAAAATAGTCAGAGTTCTACAAAGAGAGAGTACTTAACAATGACATACACAGATTTGAGAAAATCTTTATTTGAATGATTGATCTTTATCAATACAATGATTTTTTTTACAATGAATGACATGCTCTAAAAAATCTACATTTAAAGCCTAACAGATTTCCCATTTAAACATTTAATAATCATTAAATTTGCTTAAAAATAATCATCGAAAACTCTAAATCATCTAAAGTACTGATCTCTTCATATCTTGCCATATATACACTAAGTAAAAAAAAAGGGGGAAAAACAAACATACGACAAAATTTCAAAGGCTATGAAGCACATATTGTGCAATGGAAATATTAATGTATGATTTACAGGAGAAATAAAGAAGCAACATTTATATACTCTAAAAATTTGAACATTAAAATGACCCTTTCAAAAGTCAAATAGTGAAAGAGAAATGATCCAATGTAACTCATTTTTTTTTACAATGCATCTCACTGTTCTAACTTCTATGTTAAACCAAATACGTAGTTGTAACTGAAGCATGGTAACAGCGCACAATCTATCATTCTGAAAAAGTAATTTCCCCCCAGCCCATTTAAATGTTGATTAAATCATTAAGGTTTCAGAATGTATGCAGTTCAGTTACGCTTTTGAGTCTAGATATAAATATATGGCATAAAGTTATTTTTTTCTTGAATACATGATTTTCTTGAATACAAAGTGACACAGTGTTGTGGATACACAAGCTGACACTGCTTTAAAAAGTCACAAAAATCAAATTCAACACTGACTAAAACCTAACCACTGATAGCAGTGTCCACACTTGCAAGGTCAGTGACAAGGCTGTCAGAAAATGCCATGAAATGTTAAAGGCGGTGTCAATACAGATCTAAGTTGGGATCAAAGTCAGCGTCAAAGGTAGTGCCAAAGTCAACATCAAAGTCAAAGTCAAAGTCAATGCTGTTGCATGTACATGTAACTGAACCCTGCTTTGTCTCTGTACGTACTACTGATTGTCATTTTCAAAGCTGTTTTCCCACAAGATTTTATCAATCAAACAGGGAGCAAAAAGGAGTCCTCTACAGCCCAGGACCAAACCAACTTACTGGTAGATGCAGCAGGGTATGAAAGGCCATCTTGAACAAAAATTTTGAGTGCAGCTTGATAATCATACTGTTATTCAAAAATATAGGAGCATAAAATGATTTCCATACAAAGTACTGATATCTTACTACATGTATCCATAGGTATTATTAATACAAGAAACAAAAAATTATGTTTTCTGCTTAAAATTCACCCATTTTAATAAAGCAATATCAAATTTAAATGTTCTTGTGTGCACTTCTATTAAAATATCCTACAGTACAAAAATATGCCAGGCTATTTTCTTTTTTACTTTTATTTGCAGCAGTTGAACCTGATCATTACAGCTGAGAAATGATTAGATTATGTCTGAATTGTAAATCAAACATTATGATCTTATATCTTGGTCACATCAAAACTGAAACCAGAATGACGCAAGACCAAACAAACAATAACACTGCCCTCAATGGCAAGGATTTGTTTGGTGTGTATTCCATGACTTCTGTATTAAACTTGAAAGTTGAAATAAAGCACATGCACCGTATGCAGCATGATAACAAAGGCCCGTATTCTGAACTCCAGTTCAACTTACACTGCGGTCTAAGTGGTTTAAACCCAGTCTAAACCTGCCCTTTAAAACTGAGTTTTAGCTTAAACTCCAGTCTAGTGTGGTTCAACTTTGTACAGAAACTTAGATTGGACTTGTGGATGTTAAGTCAGTTTTAACTAAAGCTCTGATTTAACTTAGACTGGAGTTTAAGTTAAACCGGAGTTCAGAATACGGGCCAAAGAAAACAAAATGTTCTGTAGTACCAGATCAAGTAGAATACACATATAGCAAAAAAAAAAAAAGAAATACACATGGATGAAATCACTATTAAATGTTCTCAAGATACAGAAGTGAAATCCTTCAAACAGAAAAATGAAGTCATACAAACTTATCAACAAACAAAATATGCATGCACTAACAAGAGATGGCGCTATTGATCCTAAGACACAGACAGTTGAGAGAGATAGTGGTAGTTATTTACGTACACTGGAAGCTGCTTCGTAATGGGCAGACATTTCAAGGAGTGATAAATAGTTCCCTCCCACAGAGATTGTACACAGGAGGAACTATTTGGACAGCCATAATTTCAAAGATAGATTTGAGTCCGGGGGGTGGGGGGGTGTTTCACAAAGACTAATTGCTCTCAACTATGGCAGGCCATTCTTGCCACTGTTTGCTTTCACAATCGGTCTCTCAAGGGATGTGCAAATCATTATCACCAATTTGAAGAATTTACATTTTTTGTTTTCTCCATCAATGAACGATAAAACATTGTCAGTTCTGCAGATTTGTGACCAAGATTTGCAATATTAATTCTTTGAGAGATCCATGGTGAAAGAAAACAGTGGCATGAATGGCCAGCCATAGTTAAGTGCGATTTTTGAAACACCCCCCCCCCCCCCCGGTCAAGCAATTAGATGTGAAAAAACCGTTGCAATACAACGAAAAAGGTTGCTGAAGTAGTAGATAAAATCAGTGTATATCTTGAGGTTTCAAAATGATATTAAGAAAATATCTTGGTTCCGCTAAAAAGCATAGGCACTACACATAGAACTGGGTATACTGTAGGAATAGACAAGAATGTTTAGGCCAAACACTTGAGCTGCTTCTCGTCATATTTCAAATTTAAGGGCATACATCAAGCTCATTCCCTTTCAATAGACATTTTTATTATGATCTTCTTACAAACTGACATAAAAATAATTAGAAAGCTCACGGATTATTTTTCACCTTTCCCAAAACTATCAAGGCCTTTCTTTCATCTCATTATATGACCACTTTTTCGCATATGCATGAATATAGTTGTAAGCGTTCTATCTCTCTCAATGTGCCATGCCCTAATGTATGGTTCAAATAGTCTTGGGCCTGTTGCATCTAACTTGCATTTGATCGAAACTCCTAACAATCAAACACAAATGTGCACTTCTGATTGGAGGAAACTAAAGTTGCATTGGACTTTCCCAGAGTTGCGTTCAAACGCAAGTTTTATGCAACAGGCCCTGTATATACATGTATTATTGACATTGTCCCAAGTGGCTCCTGTACTGTTCAAAATAGAATATAATTACGCATTAAATACACTGATTCATCTGCAGAGATCTTTATGAATACATTATGCAATCAAGTTGATGCATATTCATTCAAAGACAGATGAGCTTTTCTCACATGCAAATGATTAACTGGAATCAACAAATGACTGCATTACAGAATGAATATATTACATACATGTACATGATGATGAATCATGAATACCTCATGCAGATGATGCTGGTGCATATTTATTATTTGGATTTAAACAATGAATATTCAGTCTTTTGATTAAGGCTAATGAATATGCAGTGTTCATGGATTGAGGCTCATGAATATCCATACTTTACAGGGCCGTTTCATAAAACTTGTTATCAATAACAAGTTGAAAGAACTGTTTTAAGCTACTGAAATCCTTGCACCTGACTGGCTGAGAGCAAATTTGTCATAGAAGTGTGGCAGTTGTTACTAAACAAGTTTTATGAAATAGGGCCCAGGTTGAGATGAAGTTCTGTCACAGCGGACTGATGCTAACGAATATACTTCACAGCTTGACTTCACAGGTGAAGACTAATTCACATTCATCACAAAAGTAGCCTTATGATTAAGAATCAGTCTTTGTAGATTGAAGCTAATGAATATCCAGTCCTAATAAAAGAGGCTCTTGAATATTCAATAAAAACTGAATACACAATTTAAGCTAATAAATATTCATAGGCTAATAAATATTCAGTCATCACAGAGTGGGGGAGACAGGCTCAATGGTCCCCATGGCAGATAGCAAGGACCGTGTAAAGGGACCCGAGTTTCCGCTGATGGTAGAATCGGCGTCGTCGCTGAAGTTACCAATAGAAGCGCGGCTACGGCTGCCATAGGGGTCCTCGATGTCGTTGGCCAGCATGTAGCTGTCGAAGTAGGTCCGGTGGTGCTCGCTGATCAGGCACATCCGCATTCCTGGGAATCGTAAAGGAGATACATGCAAGGGGAATGGTCAGGGCTGTGCTTTTTTTCCCCCCTCTTGTTAAGGAGATCCCCTCCCACAACAAAATAAAGAATCCCTTTCCTCCTCTGACCAACTACAATATTGAAAATGAGAATGTGTGAGATTGTTAGAACTGCGTACATGGAGATCTTCTAGTAAATTACATCAAGACATTAATCTACATTTGCCACTCTCCACCCAGGTGTAAATGGGTACCAGCAGGAAGGAATTCCTTGAAAGCTGTGAGCACTGTAATGGGTTGCCTAGCTAAGCCGGGCAATATTGGAGCACCTTGAGCACCTTTTTCGGTGGATACGTGTGCTATACAAATATCAATATTATTGTCATTATTAATTACATGTAAGTAGAAAAACTGTTGAATTTTAGCCAATTTAAGCAATACTGCAAGTTAAATAGTTAAATACTCTCAATAAGCACGTAAGACTAGTCAATGTACATGAACGTAAGTGCATAAATTAGGGTGGTTAGGAATCAATATTGTCAGTGTGTTTGTGTTTTGTAGTCTTATGTTTTCCTGTGTTTCTTCAAACTCCTTGATCATTAACCTTAGAATACTGGATGATTTGTTTTAATTCATTTTCTTGAATCAATTTCTTTATTTTTCATTTTTTTCATTTTTTACTTTTCATTTTAGTATTTATTTATTTTTATTATTGTTATTTACTTTTTAATTCTATTTTTTATTCTCTTTTTAATTTCTTTTCTTTTAAAATTCTATTTCGTCATTTATTAATTTACATGTATTTTATTTATTCATTAATCTATGTTTTTTTCTTTTGGGGGGGGGGGATTAATTTTATACATTCTCGTTGCACAAATTTTTTTTTCATAGGATTGGTAGTTTGGTACACTTTAATGTCAATATGCAAGTAAGCTCACAAGCAAAAAAAGTGTGTGTAAATACTGTGAGTGAAGTGACAGTAAATGTCTATGGAGCAGTGTTTACTGGATGAAGGCATGTGCAAGTATATGTATAACAGTGAACAGTGTTGCATGGAAGTGTAAAGCGAAATATGCAAGTCTGGTACAAGTGTAGATCAAAGTGATTCTGTACTTTTAAACAGTACAAAAATAATTGACAATTAAATAAATAAACAAATGAATAAATAAATAAATAAATGAATAAATAAATAATAAATGAATGAATAAGAACAAAGACATTTAGACAATAATTGCTTCCCTGGAGAGCAGAAGACATAACAACTACCAAAATTTTATTACATATGTTGCCATTTTTTTTTTTTCATTTCTTTTTTTGCACATATCAGGGTTTGACTGTGGGTTTCCTTTGTAAAGCTCAGGTCGCTTCAACATTATGACATCGGCCATAGCTGAGCGGCCAAATACTTTAAAAGTGGTCTAGCATATCAGGTCCCCTGTTTTCACCTGGGTGGAGAGTAGCAAATGTGGATTAATGTCTTGCCAATGGATGTTAGAGCTGGGCTGGGATTTGAACCTTTGACCCTTTCATTAGGAGTCTAGCAAGTGAACCACTTTACCACTACATCTTCACAGTGATCTTATGGGCTGGTATTCAATTCAATACTTCAAGCAAGAGTGAACTGGCACCCTTGTTTGGGATTTTGAAATATCACCCTCTCAGTCCAAAACTACAGATTTTGTTCCCTTTTTGCTCCTAGCATGCTCTCTTCTAATCAATGAGACCATTATTTTTTGAGTAACATCTGTTAAAATGTATTTGTATATATTGTACAATGGCTATCAGTAAGTATTCTCCCTTATAGTCAGCTGGCTAAAGTAAAATACTTAGAAGTGATCTTAATACAAGTTAAGACATTTTACTTAGCCAAGTAAAATGCTAAGTAATTTACTCACTCAATCTGTGCATCAAATTGAATACCGACCAAGATCATCTAATAAATTTAAAACAATTTTTATCACTTGAGGCATTACTATAGGTACTGGGATTGTCCTAAAGTGGAGATCTTAATGTCTTTGCAGTCACGTCGAATACAGACTTGCACAAAAATTAATTGGTGACTGGTGAATAATACAAGTATAATGCTGATGGCTGAATACATTTTTTTCCATACGGAATGGCACAAAAGTGTATTGGTGATTGGTGAATATTATGTGAAAGTGGTATACTAACAGTGGAATAGATCTATATTTTCAGTCTTTGAAATGAGGCATGTTAGCGAGTTGTAAATTAAGAATAAAATAGAGAATATTTGATAGACTTTGGAATATGTTATGCACACATTTTAGTTGAGTAGATGAAGATGTAGGCAGATTACCTATAAAATCTAGACCAAGTATTTGGGATGAAATTGAAAGGAGTTGATTAATAATAGAAGTTTGCATAGTTATATGGAGAAAGACAGCAGCTGCTTATTAAATGAAAACGGCAAGTGAACATAAAAGTGATAGGACAGCCAAAGATGATTGCATATTCATTTTTTTTTGGGGGGGGGAGGGATGGAGATTATATCTTCAAGAACATTTTCTTTGATAGAGAAAACTTTCATCAGTTGGGGGTGATCATGCACTAGTAGTTTAAGCTTCTACCAACCTTACATTCTGTAGGCAAGCTTTCGACCACTCCTGTGGACTTTCTCAAGCCAAGTGATCAGTCACACTGTTTCTAGTTGCTGGCTGCTGTCTTGGTAGAAGCTTGGTAGAAGCTTAAACTACTAGAACATTTTCTTTGTTTCTCTTTTTTTTTCACAACACTTTTCACATTTCTTTTCAAAGGATCCCCTCAACTGTCAAGAATGTGTAAATGGATATATACCAGCAAACTTTGTATGAGCACTAACAAAAATGTGAATTTTGAGATTTTTCAGAATTGCGGTTTTGCATGCGAGGAGGCACTGTGGGTAAAGAGCAAGGATTACATCTTGTTTGCATATGTAAAATAAGCCAGTTCGTAGCTAGCTCATGTCCCGCATGACCTAAAATATCCATAGATGTTTCAAACATGGAGAGATCCCTTTTTTTTGCACTTAGAAAAGTCACTCACAAAGTAACAGAGGTGCCTCATGAATAGCTTTTATTTCCCCGTTTGAAAAAGAACACTTCCACTTGGGTATCATGGAATGTACCATGGGTGCACAATTATCAGCATATATCAAGCATTCTTGTCAGTGGATTTCAGATTTTTGTTCCAAATGACCTTCGCCTGCTCATGCTCAGATTGTATACGAACTGGCTTATTAAATCTGTACGAATCTGTATGGTACTGCACATGATGGCCATTGCATACAGTACATTAAGTAAAAGCTGATACAACTGGATTTTAATTTGAAAATTTTTTAAATGAAACCTCCTTATTACGGTGTAAATTGGTTTTAAATCACAATTTGGTTTTAAATCACAAATGAACATTTTAGACCTAAGACAAAAAGATTGAAACATAAAATTCAAACCAATTTCCAGTCATAAAAATGGAGTTAAAATGTGAATAACGTGTGCAATGACCTCTACACAAATGAATTTGACTGCATGGTATGCATACCATGCATGGTATTTTCTTTATTTTTTTAAATTCTTAAATTGTTTTTTTACCAATTTGTGTGTATACAGTGTGTTTCTCTAATTCTTGGGCTCAAGCGAAGTCTGAAAATTTATTTCTCATGTTTATTTGGCAAATGGAGAAGTATGAAAGGAAGTAAATGATGTAACGTCAATATCAATATCATTAATCAAAAAGGGTACAAGGTCTTCATAAGACTCTTGAATATCATTTCTGAGGAGGTGTACACTCGTATATTTGTGTCTAGCAAAAAAATTATGTTTTAGAGAGACATGATGAAATTTTCTGAAATCCCTCATTCCAGCAGAAAATGCTTTATTTATTCCCTGATTTCATTCAAAATGCATATGCTTTTCCCCCAGCTTTTATAGCACATTATATTTAGCTTGCCTAGATAAAGCACAGCCCCGATAGTCCCACTGGAAAGAGAAATGATGGGTTTAGTAAATGCGAAGCCGAAGCTGAGCACTGCTGTATCCCCCCCAAAGAGAGAAGGAGGTAATTATTTGGTGAGAAAGAGAAGAAATCTCATCTAGAGTAGAGATTAATCTGCTAAATGGAAAAAAAACCAAGGAGAAAAACAAGTTTATTAATTGATATGTAAATACACTGTGAGAGAAAATGTGAGAGAAAGTTATTAAAGTTAATAATCATCAAATACCAATGGGAGAAAAAGATGAACACATATTTAGGTGTAATTAATAAGACAGTCACCTCTACTACGAAAACTATAAAGTTTTAGTGTAATATAAATAGTAATGAATTGGAGAAAAGGATAGCATTAGATTATTGACAGATCCAACTGCATACCGGTAATTGAAAAACTAAAGAGAAGAAAACTGTATCTTGATGTTAAGCATTTCTTCAAGAAATAGTACATTCTGCAAGATGCATACACTAGGGCATGTTACAGGACTATGATTTCAGTTATATTATGAAAAAAGAAAGACCAATAAAATTTACACTGCATGCTCTAAGAACATCATGAAAATACATGTATATTAAATCAGCAGAATTTGAAAATTTAAGGAAAATGAAAGAGAAAATATCATCTACATGTACACAGTATAATAGCATGATTGCATTAAAGAAATGTATTTCTAAATACACAAAAGGACAGATTTTGTTATAGTACTCATAATGTAATACAAAATTTGTTCTACCAGTACATGTATGTACTAACAGATTGCTATAAAAAGTTCTGTTATTACATACAGCACTTTTAAAAGAAAACTACTCAAGGGCATATTATACATTTTTAAAGTTTACATTAACAATGTGGGAATATATATATAATGTACCTTTCATCATAAAATATATTTCAGAATACAATCCCATACTTTTCAGTTTGATAGCAAAAAATTTTGTTTCTTCTTTTTTCTTTTAGTTAGTGGAAGCACACCCGCCCCCCCCCCCTCCACCTGTAATGTTACACAGGTAATGACATCCAGACATCAACAAGTGATACAATGCCCACATGTGCACTAAACGAAAAAGGTGCTGATCACAATATTGATCATGCAACAATAATGAATACATAAAATCCATATTACATGTACCACTGAAATAATGGATTACACAGGTGTACTGTAATTTTTTCTTTAATTTTTTTTCTGTGTAAGACTTGTGCGTAACTCTGAATATCCAGGCCCAAGTGTACTCAAATTATGATTTATCACAATGTTCAATGCATCGACACATGACAATCAAGGTAGGTTTTTTTTTCTTTTTTACTGTGACAGCTAGTCAATAGTGAACATGTGCGATTTGACCATTCATGCATTTCAACGGCATGATAAATTCACTGTGCACCACACACATGTAGTTGCCAGAAATGGCTCTGAAAATCTATGAAACCTCATCAGCACACCTTATATAACAAAGATGTTCCTCTGTATTTTTTGTGCATGTATTTACATGTATCACGATTTTTCACGATCCCTTCAATTTTTGTCGAAAATCTGAAGAGAACACTTAACAATATTTTGTGAGTCGTGACTTCTTTCTGATTTTGTCTCCCAAAGGTCCTTGCATTCCTACGTTTAGATTGAAACCTTGACTTTGACTGTTGACTTGAGACTTGTGTAGCCTGGCTGCAAAAAGCTGTGGACCAATCAAATTCTTAAAAAGTATGCGTAAAATATGTTGTCATGAGTTTGTCTGCGCAACTTTTGACAAAACTCTCTTTTCTTTTAGAGCTGGGGCCCGTTGCATAAAACTTACTATAATAGTAACTTTGAATACTGGATTTTGAATGGCTGTTGAGCAACATGCCATGCTCAACAGCCAATCAAAATCCAGTATTCCATGAAGAGTTACTATAATAGCAAAGTTACTATTATAGTAAGTTTTATGCAATGGGCCCCAGACGCATTAATGTGCATTCATTAACGTAAGTGGGCTGGTTTGTCGCGCCATATCTGAACACCAAAAAATGATGCTGGATTTTGTCGCAGGGATTTATTACGCCATAACCGAACAAGGCTTTGAAAGGAGTTTGCATGCTAGACTCCTCCTGTTGCAGAACACCACACATTCTTGCAACACCCATGCAATGTACCAAAAAGCCCACCAAGCCTAGCACTTGAGCAGCGTTCATTTTAAAAGTTGCAAGCAAAAAATCTAGTCCAGAGATTTGAAAATTTGCATGAACCTACCTGGAAATAATGTCTTTCTGTCTGGGCCGTATAACCTCTGTAAGCTGGTGCAGAAATCCTCTATGGATCCCATTTGGCGGTATTCTTTCAAGATAGCTGCAAATTGCTGGAGTTCTTCCCCGCTGAGTTTACTTCTCAGCTGTAAATACAACATGAAAAAGGGATTTGTAGATAGAGAATGTACACACTAAAAGAGTGTGTACAAGTACCTCCTTGTACCGTTTTGCATGGTTTTCTATATTCTACATCCTCCCCTTCACTACGTTCCCCCTGGTTTATTGACTTCACACTGTCAAAGATTTTCATAATCAGTGTCTTTATCTCTTTCTGTTACAATAAAGTGTTGACATAATTTTCTTTTTTGTCTCTCTCCATCTTCTACTCCTTCACCTGCTTCTCCTTATTCTCTCTCCCTTCTCCATATTATCCTTCTTCTGTACTTACAATGTGTAAGTTACATGTACATGCATAATATATAAGGGCTTGTTCTTATCATTTTTCCCCCATATGTATTCCCAATAGTTTTTCGTAAGAGAAATGTTGAACATTTCAGGAACACATGAGAATGAATTCTATAGAGAGAGAGAAAGAGAGAAAGAAAGAAAGAAAGAAAGATAGAAAGAGAAAGATGTGCAGATGAAGAAAAAGAAACTGATTAAAAGAGACTTGTAGAGTAAAGCTAGTGACAATGTTCACTCCTCTTTCTATCTCTTCCTCCCAAACAATCCTTTTACCTTTCATCTACTTTCTTACATATCAGTTTTCTTCCCTCTCCCACTGTACTCACCTCTTCGATGTACTCCTGTAAGAGGACTTTGGCTGTGACGCTGATGATCTCTGCGCTATTGGAATTGGGACTAGCCCCTGAATACGGGACAGCCTCGCTGCTTCTACACAAGAAAAGAAGAAAATAAACTGCTCGTAAATCCATGTACTCATTCTGTTTTTCAATCACACTCTACAAAAAGTTCACAGTTAAGTTCAAGTTTAAATGATTCTGCAGTTAGATTCTATGTAGTTTGTAAGCCTCTCCATGGGAGTTTTTATGAAAGATAGGAATACAGGGTACATAATATTTTATTGAAAGAAGAGGAAGAAGAGGAGGAGGAGGAAGAAGAAGAAGAAGGAGGAGGAAGAAGAAGAAGAAGAAGAAGAAGAAGAAGAGGAGAAGGAGGAGGAGGAACAGGAGGAAGAAGAGGAAGAAGAAGAAGAAGAAGAAGAAGAAGAAAAAAAAAAGAAGGAGAAGGAGAAGAAGAAGAAGAAGAAGAAGAAGAAGATGATGATGATGAAGGAGGAGGAGGAGGAGGAAGAAGAGCAAGAGGAGGAGGGGAAGAACTTACTCTCCCCTGAGGAATTTGTTGGCTCTCAGCCTTGTAAAGTGGAGAGTTGTTAGGACAATATAATAAGAGAAGAATATGATATTCATCTTTTTTTTTTCCTTTTTTACTTACGTTTCTGGTTGACTACTATACATGCCAGGCAATGGCGGTCTTTGGTGAACTACTGTGGCTGCAATGTGAACAGAAGAAAAGAAAGCATTGAATAAGCATAGTATTTTAAACGATGCTCATGTGATGTCTCTGGAAAACACACACCATACAACCTGCAGTAGAGAAGGTGGTTGTATAAAATACTAGACAATGTAAATAAATCCATAGAAAAAAAAAAAAAAAAAATTGGGACACCCACAACACAAGAATGATACCAAGGTGGAATTCATTTTATGCTACTCACTCAGAGGAAACTAAGCAAAGTATTATGTGCACTACATGTTTGGAAAAAATACAATGTGTATCAAAATTACATGCAGAATATAACTGAAACTTGGCCTTATCATTTTTTTCTATATACGTACATGTAAATGTAGTCCCAAGTGGGTTTTTTTTTTGGACAGAGGATTGTTTGAAATTTTCATGGTACATAGATGAGAATTCAACAGAGAGAGAGAGAGAGAGAGAGAGAGACAAAGAAAGAAAGACAGAAAGACAAGAGAGAGAAAGAGAGAAAGACAGAAGAGAGAGAGAGAGAGAGAGAGAGAGAGAGCTGCATAGATGAAGAGAAAGAGACTAATTAAGAGAGACATGTGGAGGAAAGCTTGTGGTAATGTACATATGAGAGGAATGCAGAACAAGAGGGAGGGGAGACAGGAGAGAAAGAGAGAGAAAGAAAGGAGATTGACAGAGAGACATACATACAAACTGCAAATGAGACACAGTCAAGCAGACTGAAAAAGAGACAGATAGTAAGGGGGTGTCCTGGGATTGACCGGAAATGCAATTACTGCATATTGCCATCACACAGGAAATGACCACTACCCTCGTTTGGGGTTGCCGAGCAGAGGGGCCACGCCTACCGACTGACACTAAGTTCGGAAACTCTGCCTTCTCGAGATGTTTCCGATTCAAACATTCCATCAGGGCAGCGAGACTGATTGGAGATGGCAAGCACTCAAAATTCTTTACTTCCACATAGAATCATCACGCCAAACCCTTCTCAGTTCCACTACAACTGATTTTTTTTTTAATTTTTTGTTTGAACGAATGAACCATTCTCTTTTTTTTTTTTTTGCATCCCACAGGAATTGGGGAGCAAACTGGCTTCAGGTTCAAAGAGGAATCAGGAAAATTGGTTTCATTCAAATCCAATTACGCATCTCTCCTCTTGAGGACAACTATTGTTTCACGTAAGGTCATCGAGGATACCGTCATACTGTACTAGACTCTCTGAATAAAGCAAGAAAAAACTGGAAGGACACTGCAATAAATAAAAAACGAAAACTACCAAATTTTCTTTTAAATTCTATTTTAAAAAATTTCAGTTCTGAAATTCTCCATACAGAACTGACCCAATTTTTAAGCCATTACTTTGGGGGAAAATGGTGCTGAAAGCTCATTAACATGGATTTATAAAATCATGGGACCTGCCATACCTATCCCAGTATCTCTACCATAAACTTCAGGAAACTAAATTGTGAATGATTTTTTTTTTTAGTTATTGTTATCAATACTACCACTATTACTATTACTTCTAGTACTACTAATTATAATACAGAGCTGCCAACATTTGATGTGTGGAATCAGGGAGATTTTTTTTAAGTGAAAGTAGCGAGCATAGTGCACTAGCGAAGCGCGCGAAAGTAACAAAAAAAGGTACTCCAGGTAGGTGCAAGTAAAAGCTTAGTTGTAAGATTCAAGGGGCAAAGCCTTTAGAAAAAAAAAACAAGGAGACCTTTTGCTCACAACAGGGAAAAAAATACTTTTTTTTTTGCGGGAGCCATTTTTCTAATTGGTCACAAATTCATGAGAGCCATTTTCCAATTTCTGAGAGCCATTTTTGAAGTTGCCAGAGTCATTTTTAAAATTAAAAAAAAAAAGAGAAAAATATCACTTGTAATTATTAACATTTTATGCATGTTGAATTTGAAGTATTGTTTGTTGTGTTTTAATGTGCCATTCATACTATTTCTTTTACCAATGAAAGGAATGAATGATGTACTTAGATATATATTTTCATTTGTCTTCATTCAAGGTCATTGTCATGTGAAAATCTGATCATCAAGTTTTTGATGTGGCTGTGCAAGTGATCCTGTTTAAAAAAAAATCAAACAAAAGAACAAAAACAAAAATAGGACTTTGATGATAAAATTTTATAAACAAAATAAAGATCCAACTTAAACTCAAAACACACAATACAGGAGGCATGAACACTGTGCAGCCCTCCCCCCCCCCCAAAAAAAAAATAAAAAAATAAAAAATCAGTACGGGACAAAAGGTCTTTTAATATCGCCGTATCCGGCCCTGGCCCCTCACCTTAGGATGAGCTTGTATTGACGTTGTAAACACAAACTCTCCTCAAATACATACCGGTATAAACAGTATTTCCACAGCAGAAGTTCACAAGACTTCCTTACCAGCATCCAGCACATTCCATAAATTTTTTGATCATATGTAGTCAACCACAGCTAAATTTAAACATCCCAAGATAAAGTTTCAGAGTAGAAAATAAACCAAAAATGTCTGGTCACGAAGACCGATTCATGATGTGCACGCAGTGTACCCACCACACTACCAAGTTATCTAGGCCGCTGGTGCAGGGGAAGAACGCCTCCCATTCCTGCTGGAAAGTGAGGATTCTTCAACAATTTTTTTCAACTAATTAAACATCAAAGAACACATTTTCCCTCACCTGGATCATGAAGAATAGCAATAATATTCCATTTGGACTAATTTCTGAAACTCAGAATCAGTTTTCAGAGGCCTAATGCCGGTTATTTCGGCCTGTGATTTCTCGGTCTCGCGAGCATACACTGCCATCATGCACAACATGCTCAGGCTATACCGTACCTTGTCTTGGCAATGTACACTGTTTGTGCTTACACGCATACTTTGTATACACTATACATGTTAGCACAAACAGTCCATATAGACAAGATAAGATAGTTATAGGGCTTCTAAGTAGTTAACACTTAACATCTCTGACATTGAATGAAGCGCGCTATGGATCCTCGCGATCGCAGGCGAACTGTCCAATATCAATACACACGGTCGGTATCGGATTATAGCGCGCTCGCCGTGGCTTGTTGCGCTTGCATTGTTTGTGTGTAAAATGTAACATGCATGAGAGATCTCTGAGAGAGAGACAGAAATTTATTTGAAGGAGCAATGACGGGAAGCATGATACCTTTCAAAAATTTAAGAATCCGGGAGATTTTGAGTATGTGTCGGGAGATCGGGAGATTGCTTGATTTTCCGGGAGTCTCCCGGCAAATCCGGGAGAGTTGGCAGCTCTGATAATATTCTTTATTTTTACAGTGCCTGATACATCTCCGATATCTCTAAGCACCTCACAGAAACATCATTACCCCAGATACCCTCTTGACACCTGGGGAGTGTTTCATGAAGAGTTTTGTCGGTGATTTTCACCAACAAATTTTACAAGCTACTGAAAATCCTCGCATCTGATTGGCTACGCAAATTAGTCGGTGAAAATCACCGACAAGACTCTTCATGAAAAGCTCCCCTGGGTACAGAAAATTTCTAGGATGAACAATTTTGGTGTTCAGTGATCTCATGGTACATGAATAATCATTTTCATATTTCTTTAATATGATACTTTATAATTCTGATTTCTTCTACATGTTCTTTAGACTTAAGAAAAAAAAAGAAGAAGAAATTACAGAGAAAAATGTTTCTAGGTTAAAGCTGAACTGTTTCTGGGTTATTTAATAGGTCAATGAACAAGCATTTGAAAAAATAACAAATCAAGAAAAGAAAAAAACGGAAAAATAGTGAAATTATGGTTATTTCATAACTCATAAAACATAAAACCTAACATAAAACATGACATAAATCATTTGTGATCATGCTGAGTATCAAGTTCACTTTCCAAAGTACACTGATTGTGACCATTCCATCAAGCAAAGAACAGGAATATGGTAAAGTAATTGGTGATATCCGAACAACAAATTGCACTAATCCTCTTCAGTTTTCATCTTTTGATAGTAAGGTAGGGCTGATTGTATCCGTTGATTCTTATCACGTGTTTTATTCTCTCAAACATTATCCGCAAAGAATCTAGGTCAAACTGTCTCAGATTAGTAGTAGACGTCAGACGCATCACATCCGTCACCCGTCACGGTGCAGACATCCTCACGAGATAAGATATCAATCCGAAATGGACGCATTGTTTGATTTGTAACACATGGCTGCATCTGCAGAAAACGACCCAATTACTGGACCAGTTCACATTTGACAAAAATCATTCTGTTAACCCTGAATTTGTTCCTTATAATCTTCAAAAATACTATTACTGACACATCAGTGTCTTCATTCAATGGCAACATATCTCAGTGCCCTTGTAAAAAACAGTATCATTGTGCATATGGTAATTTGACGAAATTACCATTAAATGATGGTAATTTGATTGTAAAAAGTAAATATCAAAATTGCTCACAGGCTCCCAAAACATAAATACCCAAGGGCTTCAGGGGGCTTTGCCCACTGATCTCAACATTTGGGTGTCAGCCCCCCCCCCCCCCACCCTCCATAAAAAACATTCCGCAGCCCCTGATATATCCATACAATATATCAGTGATGATTCCAAAGTGATTTGAGCCACATCACACATCACTGGACTATTTACATGTATTCAAAGATGCTTTATCTACATAAAATGTATGCCAAGTTTCATAGTTGTATATAACTCTATGACCAAGATTCCACTGGGAAAGGGGCGGAATCTGCCCATCCCCAGCTAAACCGCCAAAATAGCCCATACTTTTTAGTGCCACTGATATCTTTATCTGTAGTTAAATCAATGCGAAAGTGCAATGGTCAAGCAATACCTTGCATGACCTATATATTTATATAAATCCTTCCCTGATCATGAATTGCATCAAAACAGTTTTTGTTAGTTTGAGTGTTTCAATGACTCACAACACATGGCTAAATTTGTCCGGAGCTACATGTAGATCCATTTACATTTCACATAAAGCGTTTTTTTCATGATTCATTTTATCAACCTTTAGTTCAGAGTGAAAGTACCTAAGTCAAGGAATAATTTGCATGACCTTTGTAAACGTTGCCCTAATTCCTTTCACAAAACTGCAAACAGTCTACAATAATGTTCTTTTCTGCACGTTCAGGAAAGATTTGGGAGGGATTTCTAGGGAGAAACAAATATTCTTCAAAAGGCATTTATAAAAGAACATTCCATTTTCCCAGAGCTTGATCTAATTAACTGTGAAGCAATTTTCGCTAAAGGAAATGCTCCTTAATAGAGCTGCCATGTCATAAACCAGGATTGCTGCATTTACATTTGGACTTGTGATTAATGAAAGCTAATTGTGAAAGTCTTTAGTCTTTCAAAGAGATGCGACTGAACCTATGTGAAACTGCAATAAATTGAATTGTATAAGATTGAATACAAGGTTAATATTCTGGAAGATTATCTAAAAGATGTGAACATACCTATCAACTGCCACAGAAGAGAAGTAGAAAGGATATAGGATGAGGAAAAGCATCACAATAGATGGTCCAATCTGTATCTTATTCTTGATTGCCCGAGTTCTGAAGGGAATCGGGCTATGATCAGGGATCATGTTACACTCGAAAGCAGATGCTGACCTAGAAAATTATTCCCCCAATTATCCCGTGAGGACAGAGAAGAATGGGGGCAAAGTACAACATAGGGCATGCGTCTTCCTTGTAACAAATAAAAAGGTTACAGAGTTTTTTTTGTCTAATAGCTTTTCCTTTTGTGACATCCATTATTATCGTCTTATCTATAAAACTGAAAGGGAGAAAAAGAGAGAGAGAGAGGGAGAGAGAGAGAGATGAAAAGGAGAGACAGAGAGAGATGAGGAGAAGAGACATGGAAACATACAACAGAGGACATTTGTACTCCTTTTAATAAAATCAATATCAAATTTTTCTTTCTTTTTATGGTATCTATTTCTGATGGTGATTTCCATCATCTCAATACAACCAATGAGATAAAAAGAAAGATGATTACACTGTAGATGGAAACCTTGGTGTATTTGGTCCACCTGCACACCCTCAATCAGTGATATACGGAGGAGAGACCTAAGAGTTATAGTGATTCAGTTTGCTTTTCACCTCCCAGGCACAGGTGACGCCAAACCAATAATAATAATAATAACAATAATAATAATAATAATAATAATAATAATAATAATAATAATAATAATAATAATGATACTACTACTACTACTACTACTACTACTAATAATGATACTACTACTACTACTACTACTGCTACTACTACTACTACTACTACTTCTACTACTACTACTAATAATAATGATAATAATAATAAAAGAAAAGAGCCATATACATGTAGGAAGAAGAGGGTGAGAAAAAGCAAAACAGAAAATGAAAAAGGATGCTACTAATTTTTCCTTTGACTTTATTTTCATTACCCACATGCACATGCATTTCTGTCTTACCAGTAAAATCTATTGGCATCAATGCCTCTATTGTATATGTACTTCGAAAAAGAAAGTTATCTAAACTCCATGACTTTAACAAGTGAATTTAATGGAATCTTGACAGTATGAATGAATGATTGATTAACTGACTAACTGATTGATTGATTGACTAACTGATTGACTGATGATTTGCTTTTACATGTATACCCAAATGATTAGAAAGCAAGCCTAAGTATAGAGGTTCTCAACAGAAGCCTCCGGTCAACGCATCTGAACCTTCTCCAAACACCCAGGGTTAATACAAAGTACTACGGGCAGCGTGCTTACAGCACCTTAGCACCAACACTCTGGAATTCTCTTCCTCCCCAACTCCGAGATGCATCAACTGTCAGTAGTTTCAAGAACTCACTAAAACGTACCTCTTCTCACACTTTAAATTGCTTATTCATAATGTTATGTAGTATAATGAAATATATATATAGGGTCCTTGGAATAATACGATTAATAGGGTTAAATACATGTAATATTATTTATATATTAATAATGCTAGTGCCTTTCCGTTGTTAATTATGTTGGTACCTTTATCTATTCATGTTTTATTATTGTTCTGTAGACTTGTAAGTTTTATCTATAATGCGAAGTGCATAGAGACTTATGTATGTATTATGCGCTATACAAGAAGCTGTTATTATTATTATCATTATTATTTTCAAGTGACACTTGCTACACCTAAATTACCACACAAATCAAATGCCCGATTTTATTGCTGGTTTAAACACTATAATGAACACCAAACCTTAAACCTTTCGCAACTACTGTCCACTATCATCACAATCATACAATTAAATTAAACAATCGTAATAATGGTTTTGCTCCTGTACAAGTGTACGCAGGAACCTAAAAACAGCTAGGACACTTGAGCGATTATCAGTAGAATAATTTCACCATCCATGACTTCACAAAGGACATCAGAATTCACAGAAAATAAAAAACAAAAAAATTGTCACTTTTTTCTCCGGAAAATTAATCAGCACACGAAGTATTAAAAGTAACCTAAAATCCAATTTTAACTCTAACGGCACAGTCACATATCCAGCCGAAAACACTCACATTTCTTTTCATTGTTCACGTATGGCCCGGAAAACCTCACCACTTACAAGTACAATGAGACAAGCAGTACGCGTCAAAATTACTTCACGCTAAAGGACAGTTTAGACAAAACTTGTGCAGACAAAGAGATGTCATATTTTGCACTAAACTTTTGGCGAATTTGATTGGTCCATGAACTTTTGCTGCCATGAGGCATCAAATTTTACTGTAGCATTTTTATAGCTCCTCAAACCCCACCATTCATTTAACCGTAAAAAACAAAAAAAACAAAAAAACAAAAAACAAGAAAAAAAGGGGGTTTTACCATGGGGGTATGCCCTTACATAATGAACAAACGTTAACCTTAAACCTAACGGTTAGGGTTAACCCTAAATCTTAGGATAAAGAAAAGAAAACAAAACAAAACAGAGCAGATGATGCAAGAGAAATATATATTATACTTACATTTACCTAATGAGCTAGAAATATCACTGAAGGTGATTAATACCCCTGCCCCAATGTGTGTGCTAAATTTCCTGAGCATTGCTAAAAAAATGAGGAAGTAGTACGTACAGTAATATTTCTCTGATTTATTGCCATGATATGCTGTCACTATGGCAACGCAGTTTCCGACACATTAAAAAACATGTCTTGCACATCTTCACCACAAGATCATGTGTGTGCGTGCAAATTTCATGAGCACTGCTCGAAAACTGAGGAAGTGGTTCGATTCGCATGATTTGCAACGGATGGACTGACCGCCTGACTGACCGATTCCTACATGTATACCCCCCCCCCCCAAACTTTGTTTGGTGGGAGTATACGATAATCCTTGATGGTTTGCACGACGGAGAGGTGACTGTTTCAAGAGAAAAAGTTGGATCGGTGAACATGATACTTACATCTACCTATTGAATAATCCTTGACGGCTTGCATGAGTGAGAGGTCAAATTGTTTCATGGTCATTTCAGTATAGACTACTTCAAAGATCTGCTGGACAATGGCACAGATCTCTTCAGATTTCTCCTGTAAATGAAAAATTGAAAATGAGAAGAAAACAAAAAGGGACCTTTTATCGAATTTCCATTTAAAGTACATGGTATTTAAAGTGTAACAAAACATATTGAAGCAAAGATCATCCATAATTCTACCTACTATTGAGTTTAATATAAAGTACAAGTAAAAATCAGATAATGATTTTTCATCCCAGTTCATTCCATAAAATATCTTAACCCATTGAGGAAGATTTGATTGTGGTGTAACACACATTTTCATACCTGCCAACCCTGACAGCCAAGAAATAAAAACAAATTATTAAAAAAAATTAAAAAACAGGAACATTCCCAAATTTCCTATTCAACACTACAGACAAATTTGTACAGTTAAAATTTTCTTTTCCCCAAACTAGGAATATTCCTATTTGATAGGAACGGTTGGGAGGCACATGTATGCATTTTCCATAGACAACTACCGGTATAGGAGTTATCTCAGGCTTACTGTCCAATGGGTTGAAATATAGAATTGTGTGTTCACAATGCGCATGTACTGTATGCGTACATGTACATGTACATTGAGACTAGACTTATGGAGATGTGCAGAAGTACCAGCTGATTGAGTCAATTAGGGTGAAAGTACTACTGGGTGTGACACACTTCAATTAGGCTACATCCCCTCCCTGAAGATATACAATGCGCTGCTATGGGATTAGAGAGCTGTTCACACTGTCAGATACATATCCCCTCCCTTTATGTACAATGCACAGCTATGGGATAAGAGAGCTGTTCACACTGTCAGATACATGTCCCCCTCCCTTTATGTACGCTGCGCAGCTGACGGATGGGATTGAAGGGATTGTAGAGCTGTTCACATGTACAGCCCCTCTCTGCAGATATACTGTACAATGCAAAGCTATGCAATTAGAGACCTATTCATACAGTCATATATCCCCTCCCTATAATGTATATGGACAGTTCCAAGATTAGAGATGTGTTCACACAGCCAACTGTATGCAATATACATATACGTACTGCACAGCGTTAGGATTCAAGAGCTGTTCATACAGAAATATATATGTCCACTCCCTACATGTATACTTTGCTTTGGGATAACAGAATGTGTTCACACTTAAATTGTATATTTATGCACCAATCGTAAAACATGGAAAAGGATATGCATGCTTATCCACTTCCAGTTTGGGTACTCAAGCAGGAATTACTGATTTCAGATGTTTCACACATGGACATCTACCGTGCTTGTACACACATAATAAACGATTCATCTGAAATCCAAAAGCAGACTTACTAGTAAACAAACACTTTTTTTGCAGAACACATAGAATGGAAAGTCTTTCAATAATAAAAAGAAAAAGTGAATGATAACAAACCTTGGAGGGACATTGCCATACTACTAGTTCACATTTTTCTTGTTGACTTTCTGTGGCTGAAAAGAAAAGAAACCAAATAAAAATTGCATGTAGATGTAAGACTGTTAAAAATACAACTAAATCCGAGTTATTAATGTTTCCATATTCTATCTAATGTGCTCTTCTTCCAGGCCAATTTTTTTTTGCATAAACACTTATCCAGCTGAAAGATATGATATAACAATATTCCACTATTGTCAATACAAATGACGCACCCATTATGCTTTTAAAAAAAAACAACAAATCACCTTTGTCGCTTGCTTCCTTTCGTCAAGTAGGGCAGTACATGTACAATGCATTCAGTCAATGGAATATTTCTTAACCCATTCGTGATAGGAATTATTTAAAGTCTAATTTGATCAGTTTTTATCGTTCAAATTGGCAACACCAACATTTTTATTTTATTGCTACATTTTTCTTATGAAACGTCATGTATCTGAAATGAATATAAATTGACAGAAATTATGATGAGAAGTCAAAAAGTTGCCAATTTGCAGGGGAAAATGGTGATTTTAAACTTTCTATCACATTGCCAATTTAAGGATTTTAATGCTTATTTTCCTTTAAAGAATTTTCAGCATCAAACAACAATTATTGACGCAACCAAAATGGGCACAGTTTGTGTAGAATTTTTTGCTCTTTCTGCTCATGTATCTGGTATGATTTTTAAGGCTCCGCATCAAAAGATATTAGGCCTAACCACAAAATGTGGACCTCTGTCACGAATGGGCAGAAAAGAGGTATCTGGATCTTTAAAGACACTGATTTGTCTGATACTGCTGGTCATAGACATCATTAATAGTTTCACCATTAACCCTAAAGGATACGCCCCCTCTTCATTTTTTTGCAGACACAAATGTTCCATTGTCTTGTTTCATGTGAGAAGTTTTGATTCTTATACAATAAACCATCATGTGACTGGAAGATTTTGTGATGAAGCTATAAAAATGGGCGTTCACTATCAAAACATGTAAGCATGACTGTTCAATATTCTTAAAGAAAAACTAGAGTGACTGTTCTGGTCATGCGATCATAATGTGAAAGAAACTGCTCCAAAGGCAACTGGGAGAGTTACATTAGTGGTATATACATGTAAACACAGGTGTCTAGTTTGATGACAGTCTATGCTCTGGGGGTTGCTTCACAAAGAGCTAAGTTTGACTTAAAGTCGCACTCAATTCTTAGTTGCATGCTGTACATGACGCATCACCCCATTGGTCAGATCATGCTCAGGGGATGCCCACTGTTGGATGTCTATCAATGATATTACGTGTTAGATACCAGTTGCGCATTGGTACTTAAGCATGACTCTAGGTCAAACTTAACTCTTTGTGAAACACCCCCCAGAACTCCATGATACTTGGTAACATATTGAACAAGCAATGACCTTGACTGGGCTTGCCCAAATCAATAACTGTTTCAACTACATATGGCGTACCTGTTTTCATGATGACTAGATGCTGAGCATCATCTCGTACATAGCTGACTGAAACAATGTTGTGTATGAAGGCACGTATAATAGACGTCTGCAGAGAGAGAGAGAGAGAGAGAAAAAAAAAAAAAAGAATGAAAAATACCTCTTAACTGGAATGAAGCGAATACAAAGATGGTCCAATGAACCAAGCAAGGCTCAGCAGTAATACTGTAGATATTCGGTTCACTTGGATTCCCTAATTTTAAATGTGACCCCCCCCCCCCCTCACTTTCACATACACTGCATTGACCCTTATAATTTCATTGAAGACCCCATGTGAATTGTACAAACAGTTTCGGGCCAGTGCAAACTCATTTCATGCAAGTTGTTCGTACTCTTGCATAACAACTGTTCATGAAAAATTGCAAATAAAAAAAACTTCATGCAAGTCCCCAATTCACCACAATGATTTATTGCATTAGATTTTTTGAGAACTTTGCACTTAACCCCACAGTGCTGTAGAAGAGGTTCCTTCCTCTGCATGAGGCAAAAGTGATTAATCATAAATCTCATTCTACAAAAAATAAAACATAGAAAACAAAATAACAAACAAAATAAATGAAATAAATGAATACAGATTTAAAACTTCAGGTGATCCCCCCCCCCCCCAAAAAAAAAAAATATATATATATATATATATATATAAAGTACAGTGTACATAACCCAATATTGGAAAATTATATCATTAAGTTTCATTCCATAGCAATAGTAGAAATTTAATTCACCGGCTACTGGAAGCAGGTAGCCCCTGTATTAAGCTTATGGGAATGGAAGAATTAAAATTTAGTAGTCACTGGATTAACAGAAATTTTTTAAAAGGGAAAATATCAAGAACTACAACATAAAAAACATGCGCAAAATGCAAGTTGCAAAGATTGCTCAAAAAAGAGCATTTTATTTGACTTTTTTTTTTGTCAAAAATAAATCAGGTTTGCATTTTCCATTTACATGTATCTATTTATTTATTGATTCATTTCCACATGTGGGAGGATCCCCCTTATCAGCTAAAAGCTGGTCTTCCAAGGGGTCCATATCCATTATTTGATACATTAAAAGAAAACAACATGAAAAGGAAGGGAATATCTATTTCACAATATGAATATTTGAATAAATGGGAAGGGTCTGGGCTGGGGGCATCAAACAACTGCTTCAGATAAAATCAATACTATGAACAGTTCTTCAGTTTCTGACAACGTGATAATGTATGAAAGTCACACAGATAATCAGAAAGGTGAATCGTGAATACTCCCTAGTTTTTCCCTGACAGGTTTATTTGGGAATATATCCTTCCTGATCTTTATCTGTTTTTGTACCACACCTATACTGCCCTACTTTTCCCATAAGGACGTACTTCTCTAATGGAAAACAAAATCAAAACACAAAGGACTGTTTGATTCATTCTCCTGTTCTAACAAAACTGAATCCTTAGGTTCAAAATACAGGTAATACAACTTATACAAGAATTTTTCTGATCTGAGTAATAGCTACGGTATACAATACTTATATGTACGTGTTGAGAAATTTATATGTAAAACAAGCAATTTACTACATGTAACACCCTCTAGAGTTGATTTTTTAAAAAATAAAGTATGCGCATGGAATACAATAAATTGTACATCAGCTGAAAGAAAATAAAGTCATTGTTAAGATGGGTATAATAGAAACACATCATTGTTGTCGAGACAAGACGAGTCATGGTCTACATTGTAAATCACAACAACTTTCATTTTCAGACCATCTTGTGATAAATGGACCATAATGCATCATGCGTCAACAAACAAGAATTATCAATATGCCAATTTTAAGGCAACATACAAATGTGCTTCTCTTGAATGCAATGTACAGGATATTTCATTTTTCCTTGTTGTGGGCAGGGTGGTCGGTGTCCAGGAGGTAATGGCGTAGGGCTGCGTATAGCCATTGTAATTGCTTTCATTTCAGACGTTTGCACTAAAATTCATTGGAAATCATGAATGGATTAGCACATGATCTCACACATGTGCATGTACATGTAGCTTTTTATGCAAGTCGGACAATGTAAGACAATATGTCATCAGTTTCGAACCAATTTTCTTTTCTAATGATATTAAAACTGTATGTTAGCTTCAAAAGCTTTGTATACAGAAAAGGAAAAAGGCTTTCTTTCAGTGGACTAGAAATGATTACATATCAAGGAAGAGAGTACCTTTCGATAAAAACTTGACCACATGAAATGTTTCTTTTACCTCGAGTTCAGAACAATAATATATTAGTCATCAAAAACAACAGCCAGCAGGGATGACTAATGTTTGTATGGAGACAAATACTCACTCCTTTATCATACAAATGACACAACAGTAACAAATCTGGGGGTTGTTTCATAAAGCTGTTCGTAAAGTTATGTATGAACGACTTGAATATGAAGTGCCAAATGGGATGCCAAAAGTTTTTCATGATGTTTTTAATGACAAAGGGTGACTGCATTTCCCATTAAATTATGGCATACAACTTTGCAATAAAAATGTTTGTACAAGTAAACAAAAGTAATGTTAATCTTCATTTGCATAATTCACCTTTAGCTGTTGTGATTTATACATATTGGGAATTCCATTTGGATTGTTATATACAAGTCATCCATAAAATCATTCATAACTTTACAAATAGCTTTATGTTAACACCCCCTGCTGTTAATGTGTTCATGTACAGTGTACATCAATCATACACATTATACTCTACCTCGTCTTTTCGTAAAACATTGATCTGTCTTGCTGACAACCGAATGATTGCGTCGTAGCGACTTGAATGACTGTCCAATGGAAAAATACCCTTTTTCTGAAAAGTGAAAATAAAATCATCATTTTCATACCTTCATGCCATAACTGTTTGCATCATATTTTCTCACTTATAAAGATATTTTAGTAAGACGCAAACCGCGATTTTATCATTTTTCGTCTCAGAGACAATAAATAAGTGGACCATTTTGCTCGAGTTAAAAAAACCCGTTAAGTGCCTCCCTCCGTGTGATAGGCCAATACACAGTCCCGTGAGCCATGCGCGCATGTGCACTCCTTAAGTCTAATCTGTGCAACCAACCCTTACATATTTTTCAAACATTGGTTCACATTTCTAATATTTAATAAAAAATACTTCCTGAGGATATTATACTTTGAAACTTTCAGACTGGTATTTTGACACTATAACCCTTATGTTTGTCCCATTTCCAAGTAACGAAATGAGAATTTTTCAAAATTATAACAATGTTAACCAATGCCTTTACGCAGCCTACAAAATCTGCTCAGGAGGCATTATATCATTTAAAAGTAATATACATGTAAATCCCTTTTTTTTATTTAAGATCTAATGATCATGAGGTCATTGCCCTTAAACTGTTACACAGTACAGTAGCTCTACAGAAAGTTTTCTTTTTTTCTCACAAAAGAAACATAATGGTAATTTGCAGAAAGAAAAGAATAAAAAAATATGCTTCGGGGTCACGGCTCTGTAGTGGATGTCCTAGAACTTACCCTTCATGCTAATGTGATTGCGAGTGAGCTGTGATTGTTAGCGAGCTGTGCTGAGTATTAACAGAAACATTTTCAAATTGCTCATTTCCCCTGCTACCTCCCCACACCCACCAATTGGCATTCTGAGCTCTGTGATTTCATTACTACAGAGAGGAGCAACAGAGCATACATGTACGTCTCTCCTAAAAACGAATATATTCATAAGATTTGTTGTACTGTTTCACAATTGTAAAGTGAAAATAAGAATAGTTCATTTTATATACACTTGCTAAAAAATTGCACATCTTTCTCTCAATGGCCTTATGATTATGGACAAGTAGCCTCAAAATTTCAGTGTAAAAGTAATTTTAGAATTTATATATAAAATGAAATGGGAGGATCATCAATAGAGAATGTACAATGTACAAATATATTCACTAGATCTGTTGTACTGTTTCACAATTTTATCTAGTGAAATAAGAATAGTTCATTTTAAAGTTCATTATACACTTGCTACAAAATTACAGGTCTTTCTCTCAATATATGGACAAGTAGCCTCAAAATTTCACAGCAAAAGTAATATCAGAATTTATATATGAAATGAAATGGGAGGGTTATCAACAGAGAATTTTCTGAGATACTCACCCTGGCTGAATCAATATTCCTGAGTATTTCAGTCCTCTTGGTAGGGTCGATTTCAAAGGGGATCTCTTCGAGTTGACCTAAAAACTGGAAGTGGGAGAAATGAAAAGGGAGAAATAAAATATCAGATTAGGCAACTTCTAAACATTATTTTGATAGTTGGTTTTTAATTTCTTAGTAATTGTGTGTTAATTTTGACAATTTTGGTTTAAATGACAGTTACGTTGGTTAAAAATGATTAGTGTGGACAAAATTTTCGAATCAAATTGTATACTGGAAAGATCTTGATAGACACAGGTATTATGTCAATATGAAAACTGACAAGAATAAATAAACCAATCTTTATTTCAAAGAGGGATCTCTTTATAAAGATGATCTAAAAACTGGAAGTGAGAGAAATTATATAGCACATTAATGAACTTCCGAACATTATTTTGAAGAGGCTAGTTTTAACTTCTTGGTAATTCTGTTTTTGACAGCAAGTTTGGTTTAAATGACAATTAATTTGGACTTAATTGGTCAGATTTTTAAATCAAGTTGTACATGTATATCGTAATACGAAAAGTTCCTGATTGACACAGGTATGTCAATTTGCAAACTGGCAAGAATAAACAAGTCTTCATTCAATGATGCCCTATTAACAACATGACTTGACCTAGATACATATCATAAAAAAAAAAAAAAAAAGCTTGGAGTTTTGTCTAAAATCAACATAAATTTGATATGGGGGGAAATATCAATTTCAAACTGATGCTCTGACAGACTGATAATCATTTCAGACTTAAATTTATCCCATGATATTTGCTCAATAATTTGAGCAAGTCCACTGCCCTATTTGTTTTATAGAAACTCTCCCTGAATGACAGCTCTCAAGCCCTAAACAAACAGGCAATTATTCTTCAGTAAGTGCAATGTAGTAGTCAAGAAATTTCAATAAAAGCCTGTTTGCAGCAACTGATGTATCAGAAATGTCAAAAACCTGACAACACCCCTGTGCCTCCCTCCCCATTATTTTTCATTAAATATATTTAGTTCAGTTCTGTTTACACATATCCTGTAGCAAGATATCGACAATGAACAAGTATAGATCAGTCATAGGAAAATTGGAAACAGAGGTGTGTGCACACTGCATTTGCTTATTCTACCTGGATTTAAATGGATTTGGAAAAAATAATTTTTGCTTCTTTGAATCTGATATTTCAGTGGTGCAAACTTGGATCTTAGATGCCCATACGTACATCACTGTGTGCCTGTTAAAGGCATTGGCTAACTTTGTGAGTAGCTGATTTTAAAAATTCTCAAACTAAGATGAAACATGTGTATGAGTACTTGTATTTGTACTCAAAAACCCTGAAACCAACCATAATTTGGAATGAAAAAGTGTAAGTTAGACGCAAACGGCGATTTTATTATCCTTCGTCTCACGAGACAATCACTAAGAGGACCACTTTGCTTGAATTTGAAAATGCCGTTATGTGCCTCCCGCCGCATGATACGCCAATACACACAGTACGGTAAGGTGAGTCATACGCGCATGCGCACTCCTTATGTCTATTCTGTGCAACCGACCCTCGTATATTTTTCAAACACTGGTTCACATTTTTGATATTTAAAAATACTTCCTGAGGATATTATACTTTGAAACTTTCAGACTGGTATTTTTACACTATAACCCTTATGTTTATCCCATTTTCAAGTAACAAAACAAGATTTTTAAAAATCATAGCGATGTTAACCAATGTCTTTAAGTGCTGAGCCCTGCATGGCTAAGCCAAGCCATGCAACTACAATGCCAAATACCAAGATTTGTGTACATCAGGAAACAACAAAAAGTTGTACACATACATGTACATGCTTGCACAAACTTAAGGACAGAACACAGATTTCAGCTGAATTTGACAGATTGCAAATCACTGATGTGATATGAAATCATATCAAATCTATTTAATACTGTCTTGAGGCAAATCAATAACATCGTGTTTAAAAGATATAGTTCTTTCATATGAAAGACACATTTGAGTAAATGCTCTTCACAGAATTTTTTCCTCCTAAACCTACTCGGCTTTCTCTTAAAACTTGACCTTAAAATAGCTGGTATGTCTCTAAGGACAGACAGCACAAAGGACTGTAACTTTGCTACTGTTCTTGAAGCACCCAGCTGATACCATTAACCTCCTCAGTCAATATCCTGCGAGGAAATACTTCCAATTTCCCCAAGAATTATCCCATGTCTTGCGTCTCCAGCCACAAAACTGCTCAGCTCACACCTTCAGAAACCACCCTTGTTTAGTGTTAATTGACAATTCCTAGAAACAGGGTTCGCAATGATCCAGCTTGCATAATGAGAGACAATTGTTTCATCACTTTTGTGCCAGAATACACGTACAGTCAGACGTGCGTAAGATTGCTCAATGGAAAAAAGAAAAGCAAAGCAATCTCTAGAAAGACAGGTGGTTTTCAGGCTGTACAACACATTATGCTCCAGCAGCGACTGCTCTGCACTCTATTTTCTACACTAGTTATTAACTGAATTCCAAACTTCAACTCTGGAGATTAGACCGAGAACAATCTACCTAACAGTTACAATGTACCCTAACATAAAATCCAACTGTAACCTTAACTCTAACCCTACAGCTTGACGACATAAATCCCTCAGCATACAGTCCAAGGACAATAATAGGTTGGTCTTCGTCAGCTTGAGCTTAGTAATACCTGGCCATTTCAGTATTTGGGTGATCTATTGGCCCAAACTCTGCTGAAGCGTGCAATGGCGTCCACATCAGCTCGAGCTATAGCCTGATGTTGGCACACCTGTGCGTAATGGAGTGGATAAACCAGCTCCTGAAGCTCAAATGGATAAAGACGCATCGAAAGTAGCCAGCTATTTTGCAAATGAGCCAGCTGTTCAGCAAATACATGTATACATGTATTTGCTATTTCGGGCTAATTCCGTCTTCATCTGAGAATTAGCTAGCTATTCTATAACCTCGAGCTGAAGAAGATACACCTATAGATTACTCAGGACTTGAAGCCAACAAAGTTCCAGGACATTTCAGCCTAGAAAATCTTGGTCCAAAAATCAAAATCTATAATTTTTTTACATACATGTGGCGCTCAATGCAAACGACCCTAAAATTTCAATCTGGACCCTCTCCGAAAAAAATTAGTGTGGAGTTCTGGATTACTTATTGTGTAGCCTTTGATTCAAGATTCATGTAAGGGAGCCAGAAAATATGTGGTTTTTATGGCAGGCAGACTTTCTTTTATAGGGTTCTAGAAAAGTCTACAGTATTGGAGGGCAGCCATGCCATTTTTGCATGCCATTTTTGCATGCCATGATTCAAATCATTTAAATGATCATTTCAAAAGACAACATATACTGGTATTTTGGGGTTGCCCAGGAACAGGAGGCCCTTCAGGTGTTTTTCCTCCCTGAGAACTCTTTCCAAGGTATGTTCATACATGTACATGTACATTGTACACGTATGTAAACATTGATCCATGGGGTACTAGTATGTATTACATGTAGGTCTGATAGGAAAAGACCACAGATCATTTTTCACATGTTAGCTGTATTGAAAAGAAAGACAATAACATAAATGTTGAAGCCGAAACTGACCATAAATGTCTACTTCTCTGAACAGAAGATTACTTCCGAGATTTATGGGGTTGATCCGAAAATGTAGACGTTTTAGTTTCAATCTCACTGAGACTGGTTTCCAAACAGGGGCTGTGCATAAAAATCAAAGCTGATTGACATGTTAATCTTTTTTCTTTCTCTTCTCTGTTTTTTGTTTTTAACTGTTTCTGTTTATCTGTTTCCACGACAATTACAAAAACAAAATAAAAATCAAATTACAATGTTGAGCAAAATCATAATAGGAGCAAATAGGAAAATACATGTACGTAATACCAGGGAACTCTTCCACTTCCCATCATTGCGGAGGGAGCCAACAAGAAGACAAAAATTGAGTCATCAATGCAATGGCTCCCAGCTTTAATAGCCCAACAAAATAAGCAACGGTATAAAACAAAGAAACAAATAAACAAAATCAGACAGAGCAACAATAAAACATTGCATCCTTTTATGTACATTGCATGCACATTAGCTGTTGCTATATCAGGCAAGTCTATGATAAGCTTAGATGTCAAGGGAAACTTTTGTTTAACAAATATATGAATAAAATTAGTAAACAGGTCTATTAAAAAAGAGAGCAAAGACCCACTGTGCCCCTCCCCCTAAACCCTATCACTGCTTTAACATTTCGTCTCAGTCTTTGCTTCTGTTTAATACAGGAGGTGGGGGGGGGGGGGGGGCAACAGTCCATCTGCAATGTTTAGAGAAAATCCTTTCAGCCTTGGAATGGTACTGGGGATTGCGAGGCCAACAATACAAATCAATGAGCAAGAGAGCAGCAGGGCTTCATTTCATAAAACTTATAAAACTTGTTATCAATAACAAGTTGCAATAACTGTTGTAAGCTACTGAAATTTATGCATCTGATTGGCTGGGAGCAAATTTGTCATAGCAATGTGGCAGTTGTTACTGATTTTAAGTTTTTATGATACGGGGCCCAGATGTCCAATTGAAAAACCCATTTGTCATTGTTTTCACGCCAGCTTGATCTTACCTTTCCTCTCTCTTAATTAATAACTTCCCCGGTTACCCAAGTCTGGTAACCTATCCAAAGCGACTAATTAATGTGTATGTTTGTTGTGCTCCGACTACATCCTAGGGGTTATTGCACTTCTAATTGCTTCATTTGACCCCTTGCCAATAGATGGGCTCCTACTTTCAAATAAGGAGGGTATGTAAAAAAAATGTCACATGAAAATTAATAAAACTTACAGCTGTAATATATTAAAAATAGATGTATAGTAACTGTACCTGTATTATTAAATTTCAATTAACACTTAAAGGTAGGAGATCCCTTTTGCAAAATCTTCGAAAATCCATACAACTTGGCAGGAGTTTAGGATATGCCCTTCTGATACTGTTTATTTAATCTTACAGTCATACAAAAATGAAAATCTGGCTACCATCCTTGAATAAGCAAGTCATATCAGCTCACTGGCAGAAACAAAGCCAGCTAGCTAGCTAGCTCAGCCGCGTGCAGCTCGCGGCCACCACACGTACCGCATAATAGCAGCACTGTACTGCATATAACGTGAATCCTTTCGTTGTGCGCTATCTCGAAAAAAAAATCCGCTAAAATTTTTGGTCCAAAATAAGTACAGAGTTATCAAAAACGTTAATTATTCAGTTAATTAGCCATGTACAATCCATTTTTCTTTCACAGAAGTTTTTAATAATCATTCTCTTATAACTGAACACATATTCACACATCTTAGTATTTTAGAGCTCCAAATGGGATCTCCTACTTTTAAAGGAGAATGCAAACCAGACATTAGTGTGCTCTTAGTGAATAAAGATGACCAAGAAGAGTAAACAGTGAAAGTTTGACCAAAATTGGACAATCCGTTCAAGAGTTATGAATTTTGAAAGTTTCAGTAAATCCCTATTATGGGGATCCCCGAGTTGGCAACTTTGCTAGCATCTGTGATGTCATTGTGGACAACTCTCGATTCATTTTGTGCATAACTTTTCAAAAAAATTGAAAATTTCAAGTCAAGAATCAACATAATTCTTCCCCAAATGCTTGCAGAATTGATATAGCCATGTCATACTCAAACAATAAATCAAAGGAATTTTTATTTTTATTGAAAATAAAGAAAATGTTAAATTCTGTGCACAAAATGAATGGAGAGTTGTCCACGATGACATCACAGATGCTGGCAAAGTTGCCAATTCAAGAATCTCTGTAATAAGAATTTACTTAAACTTTCAAAGTTCATAACTCTTGAACAGATTATCTAATTTTGCTCAAACTTTCCTTGTTTACTCTTCTCATTCTTCTTCATTCACTCGAAGCACACTGATGTCTGAGCTGCATTCTCCTTTAAATTTCAATATCTGTGCAAGCACAGTGGTAGTGGCTCTTGACTCTTGAACCCGTATGAGAGGCCCTGGGTTCAATACTAGTTCAGCGCTAACATCCTTCCTTGGACAACGTGCTTCATTGTCAACATTTGTCTCTCTTGGGCCAGGTGCATTGGGTAGCAATTGATGGGGTTTATTGTAATAGCAAGGCCTAGAGATAGAAAAATCGTGATGAGGCTTCACTGGAAAAATATGAGTATCACTCATTCATCACTCCCTTAATCTAAACTTTGAAAAATATCTCATGACTGTTCATTTTGTCGGCTATTTAAATTTTCTTTTTATTTTTAGAATTTAAGCGCTTTTTCTGTATTTTAATTTTGTGTGACAACTAAAATGTCTGCATATTAAAAAATTTGCAACACTCTCATTTATAAGGTACGGTAAATTTTGTACTGCAGTAATACTGGCATTCATTTTCTCTCTCTCTCTCTCTCTCTCTCCCTCTCTCTCTGTCTCTCTCTATCTCTGTCACACACACACACACACACACACACACACACACACACACACACACTCACACACTACACTGTAGATCCTTCCCCATCTACATGTATGTTTATCAATGTCAACTTAAATACAAAAGCAAACTTGCAAATAACATCTAGATAAAATTTCAGGGGACATGGCTCAAAGGAAGAAAGATATAGATTAAAGAAAAAAATTGATCTTCCAAAGTAAACCCTGTTTCATAGTGATTGAAATATGCTCAGTAGATGAAGATCATATGTACATGTATTTCAATTGACAGGCTGGCTGGCAGAAGTGTGTGTTTGAATAGTACGGCGGCCACATGTTTGCGAAAGGTGTTACCCCAGCGTTTAATATGAACTCAATAGACCAGGCTGCAGAACATTGTTTTCTCTTTGTGTCTTGATTTCCTGGAGTTCTCTCTTTTTTTATTTGACATTTTTTAATCACTGTTGTTTAATTTCCTCTAATATTATCAGTAAAATCTATCAGAACAATATTCTGATGCAAAATTTGTTCTAACAATCCAGTCTGTGCCCTATCAAGCTGTTGCTTCCATACATGCTCCTGTAACATTTGTTTCTGAGCTTCACTTCATCAAAGAAATGAGGTTAAATTTAGGGACTCACCTACATGACTGTGTAGTGATACTAAACTCAACTTGGTTTAAGGCATTTGACTGAAGACGCAAGAATTGGGGGTTTGATCCCCGACATGGCGCTTTCCCTTGAGTTGAGCAAGCATTTTATCTACATTGCTCTTATCATACATTACTAAATAAATTATTGTGCCATTAAAGCTTATTAATACCAATGTGTGCATGCATGTGTTTCCTAAAACAAAACCCCCAAAAGGTGTCGTGTCTTGAACCATGGAAGTGGTTTGGCATTTGAATTATTAAAACTGATATAAGTTTGATATGCTTGTGGGCAAGCTTTATATGAACTGCTGCTGTAATCCCAACCAACTATACTAGGTAAAAATATTTTGCATAAAAAGCAGAAATAAGTTTGATTTTGAACAAATGAACCCACAACCTCACGTTCAAGGATATCTGCTCAATCCACTAGCCACAACTCCTCCTCTTATACAAAATTGTAAGGATTTTCTATTAAAAATACGTTTCAAGATCAAATGTAATGATTTGTTAAATGATCTATCCTTTTTCATTTGTAGATTCAAATCTTAATGGAAATCTTTTCAAAAACTTACCTAACATGCCTTACACATCCTACTAGAGAGATTATTAATGGTTGCAAATACTGATTACTTGTTTCTTATTAATACAACCTTTTTATGATTGAGGTTTAACTTGTTGTACCATATGTTGTACGTGTATGTTGTTCACCTATCCTGTCCCCTCTGTGTCTAACTTATCTACCATCAACTCATTTCTTTTCTATTTTTTTCCATCATTATCTTGCTTGCATATCAATGAATCATTGATGATTGCTGTAATTTGCCACTGATGTTTTTTTTATGCATATACCTGAATTGTGAATGTTACTGTAATTCTGTTTTAGGGTTGCGAAAGTGCTCTTTTTTGTGCAATAAAAACCATTTTAGTTCAGATCAATATATAACAATCTAAATACTGCCTCTGACTCTGTTTCTACACTAACCCTCTACTGAACCAACAACCTCATGTCTAGGACTCCTGCTCAATCAATCAAGGTACAAATCCTCTCATTCTACATGTAATCTAAATATTGCCTTTGAATCTGTTTCTAGACTAACCCTCCATTTCACCTTCCTATTCACCTTGTGATTCTTATTATTAGGTCTACTTATGGAATCAGGAAATGATATTGGTCTCATTTTTTTTCTCTCCCTTCTGCTTTTGTTTCTCTGTGTTTGTCTGCTGGTATATTTCCGCTCAGAACACTAACAGTTATAGTGGGATCGATTCATGGGGTCCTAAAAACATGTTCTACACTAGCTCTTCCTGAAATCACGTCTGATAAATATGACAACTGAAGTAGTACATGCCAATTGTTTGTTATATTTTTCTTTTGCTGGAAACCTGCAATTCCAAAAACCTAGAGTTTCTAATTGAATTTTGTTGCAGTATGAAAACTATCCTAAATCTGAAACACTATAAAAAAAAATGTAAGTGAATATCACTTGGTTTATTCTAAATACCTTTATTCAACTCAGTTGTAAGAAAAAGAAATATATGCTATATGATCTTTAACCAATTTTTAGCATATATATCTGCAATATATTTTTTTTTATCAGACTTGTCTGTCAAGATTCAGTTATTTCAGCGATGACATTTTAGAAGATACAGTGTATACAGTATTAAAAGTTATCAAGCAAATATCTACATGTACATGCAGTGTGGTCTATAAGAACAGAAAATTCTGGATATAGCCAATCAACCAAAGAGGCACCTGATCAAACCTCCAAACATTTTTAAAAGCCTTCTATAGCAAGAAAACAAAATATTTACTGAAGTCCAATATCCAGAAAGACTTCAGGGAAGTGGTAAAAGGAAGTATAGATAGGTCTACATAAAAAAACTATATTTCTTCTGCTGCTCAAGTAGAAGTAAGTCTAAACATCAAACAGCTGTTTGGAACTGAGAGTATCTTGCCATTCATCAAATTAAGTAGAAATAAAAGTGACAAATTGATTTTTGAGGTTTGGCAAACCTGTCCGCTGGAACAGATCAAATACAGTAGTATTCTGGCTTCCAGGCTGAGGGAGTTTCTAATTTTTCTTCTCCCATTGAAAATGAACATTTATTAAATCAGTTCTAAAGCTTTACATCAATTACATACATAGTTCTATTAAATGTGAGAAAAGGAGAATGGTGCAGAGAAAGAGAGAGAGAGAGAGAGAGAGAGAGAGAGAGAGAGAGAGAGAGAGAGAAAAAAAAAAGGATGGGAGTAAAACACCATGAGATGATACAACCCCTTCAAATCATTAATTCATTCCCTCACTCTATTGCCTTGTCGTGTCACATTCAGTCCACCCAATATTTCTGGGGGAGGTACCAGAAATATTTTTGGTGCCCCCACTCCCATGGAAATATCTTCCCCTAAATGGCTGCACTCAATACTGGTTGTTACTTTCTTGTCAACCTTCTCCTTCTGTGCTATCAATATACACATGTATTCTGCTGACACTTTGCTCTAGGTTCTTTCACATATGGATAGAATTATAATTGCAAATGGGTTTAAACACTGTGGGTTAGGAGTGAGGCTAGCATTAAGGATGAAGTAAGAAATTTGAAAAATGTAGAAAATCGACTGGAATATTTGATCCAAAGTTTCCACTGACCCCATCCCCGTAATATTGGTTCCCCCTCAATAGCTACACTCCCATTCAGCCACTTGTCAATGTGCTGTCAACTTTAAAGATAAATGTGAGTTCTAGGCATGTGATTACAACCTGGAAGAAACTGTTGCAATGGATGAAAAGTTGATTAAGTGGTACATACATATTTTAAGTGGATCTCTAGAAATCATCAAAATGATTTAACTTTGCGTATGTCGTCTGTTTGGAGCCAGAAGGGCTTTAAGTCTGTATAAAATGATATGATGTCTGAAAAGATGATATATATACAATAGGTTAATACCATGTATATGTAGGACTACACAGAAATGCTTGAGGCAAACACTCAAGCTGCTTCTTGTCATATGTATGAGGGCATGTAAAGGGTAGTATTTTTCAAGGCATTTTTCTGTTATGATATTCTTCCAAGCTGACATCTAAAGAAATGGAAAGTTCACCGAAATAGTTTAAAACTCATCCAGAACTGAAGCTATTCTTTAAAGGTCCCTGTAGATTTCATAAGTACCTTGACTTCAATGTCTAGATAGCTGTCAATGAGGATCTGCCTGTCTACTTTGAAGTCTGGTGGAGTCAGCTCTAGTGTTTTTAACTGCCTTCGAGCCTCTGGTTGGGCGGCAGCGGCGGCCGAGGCACTGTTGTTGGAACCGTTCTCTCGATTGGAGTTGGTGGAGTTTCTCGGTTTACTTGGAAAGAGTTTGAAACCAGTCTGCATGGGGACAAAAGAACAGGATTGGTGAATATAAAAAATTAGGTGAAGTGAAGATTTTGACCAAAGCAGTTGTGATTAACTCTTTACTTGCTATGAAGGAAAACCCTGGGCTGCCAGTGCTGCCACACTGTTGGGAATATACATGCAGGCCCCTCACAAGCCGACCAAAAACATGTGGCGCACTTTGAGGTGCTGATGTGAGGAATGGGGCACCCCCCCCCCCCCCCGATAAAAAAGAAATTACCTTTTCCAGATATTAATGTAAGTAAGAGCAAAAAAAGGATCGGAATTGGGATAAAAAATTGGAAATCTGGTCGAAAATCGGCGGCGGCACCTGCCTGCCCCAGCATTTTGGCATATCGCGGTTTTTAATGATATTTCAATTTGCCGATATTGCCGGTATAATACATGTACATGTATGTGTGTCAAGAGCCAACTGGGGCAGTTTCCCTACATGTAGAACCTTCGTAAGAATAAGGTACTTAATGCTGGAAATTTACATGTAGATTCTTCAAAAATTCCATTTTGTGTACATCTCAATGTGTCCCGTCTGGCACATTTTTATTGTCCTGTCTGTAACGTAATACTTTTTAGACGTTTTTGCACAAAGCCAAATGAAATTTCATAATATATACTTGTAGGCTTTAAGAAAGGCAGTGACAAGTTATAATATGAATATACATGTACATTGCTTTTATTAACACACACCATGACCACAAGGGAAAATGGGTTTGCCTTGACGGTTTAAAGTGAAATGTATGAAATCTGCAATAAATTTCTAGTCCTACACGTACTCCTCTGTTGACCATTTTATTCTCTAGTACCTTCAAGGACTGTACTCTGATACATTTGATAAGGTTACAAGTACACATTCTGTCATCGTTTTTACAGAACTGGCAAATAGCGTTTGAATGGCCAGTGCTTTCTTATTCTTGTACATATATATGGGAATATACTAGTACATCATTTCAAAATGAAAGTTATAAGCTTTTTTTAATATATTGATACATGAAATTATGTAAAGCGAACAAATTCTATTATTTAAGAACACCTAAATCTATGCGTTTTCCTCCGATTCATGTTTCTGCGCAATGCACACAGATTTTAACCAGTTCATAAAAGCGACAATTTACAGTATACATACGGTATGCATTCTTTGATATTGCAAATAAAAAAATAAAGTGATAAAATAGTTTTCAGACAAATCAAACAATCATATAACTTTGTAGCACATATAACTTAGCTGTTCTTTAGTTGCTAAGTTAGCAAATAAAGAAATGCAGAAATAGGTCTACACAGCATTGTGTATAGTAAAGTAACAAATGCTGTTATCTGCAAGACATGTTTGTCAGTCACTTTCACGCAGACGCAAATGTCAACACAGTTCATAAGTTACACAGTCCTCTTGCATCATGCACCACTCAGGCTGAAAAGAATTAAGGTCAATATTGTTGTCCTTTTTTTTCACTGCCTTCCTCTATTAGACTGGGTTTGGTCATTGTACGTTGACAGACCAATTAAATTGTTCCATTGTTCTAATCCATATATGGGCACAACGCCAAAATGCACTTCTTTCAAAAAATAATTCAGTGAAAGGTTTGACGAACTAGTAGTAAATTGTCTGATCAATACATACATGTAATTGTACATGTACCATAAACATTGTAGACCACAACACTTTTAACAGGCTTACATAAACATTTGCTTTGAATGCTGGTATTTTCCAAAAAAAAAAATTATACAATGTTAATCAGTCTTTATTACATGTATAATCAACTGATTCACTCAATAATGGATGTATCCCACAAATTTACCAACAGGCATATAAAGTTTGTTCTGTTTAGTAGTAAAAAGTGACAGGCAAGATCATGGGATTCCCTGAAGACATAAAAACGACAAAGCAAATTAGTTCAAACAGATAAAAAGCTCCTTGGAGGAAACAACTAATACCAATTTGACTGAGAAGACAACGAAAGAAAACTACATACATGTATGTACATGTACATCTTTAACCAAAGACCATTACCAAAGTCCAATGCGGTTATTGCCCATCATATTCATAGCACTTATACATGTATGTTTCTATTGAGGATTCATTATTTTCATCACTATCATCACCAGGATCCTCACTGCTGTCATCAAGTCATCAGCATCATCTGCCCCTGGGAGAGAAAAGCAAATGTTGCTATAAATCATCAGTCTCTCTCCTCAGTCCTCAAGATGCATGTACTTTGTACATGTGCCCATGGTTCTCACCAGTACATAACACCCATGGTTCCAATACCATACGTAAAGATTTCAGACAAGGAAGAACCATGTGTGAAATTGCTGCACCATGCGTGGCAACAAGGGTAAAAAAAATATTGGAGTATATATTCCTAACAATAATGATAAATGCCACAGATTGTTTTGCTTTTTGGCAATGTAATTTTACTATAATGCCATTAGTAGACAACTCCTGCTTACCAAGAAGTATTTTTCATCCTTTTCCTATAGCATATACTGCTGCCACACCTAACTTTAGGTTTTATTCCGTAAAACTTCTGAAAATCCCGTGCTTGGCGCAGAGGGGGGAACCATGTGTGGATTTTTTTCTAGTGAGAACCCTGCATATGCCAGAAAGGAAAGTGCAGGTGGACCACTACATTACTCTATAAAATGTGCAAGGCAGATCTGTAGTAGATCGCTACGGTACCTCCTTGACTACATCCAGAGTCTCAAGGATCACTTTCCTCTTGAGAGAACTGCACTCGCCTGGCTTCCAATTCGTCGAAGAATATCATATGAGATCCTGCTGGTTGTACAGTATATTGCAGAACTTTTGCTACTCAAATTGCACAAACATACTCATACTCTTCTTCTACAGGATGAACATTAATAGGAGACTGAGAATTTGCATGCACAGGCCCTAAACTGTGTAATAACTTCTTAGAAATTAGGATATCCCAACTGTATACATTAAAATAAAATCTTAAACAAACCATCTCCTTATTTAACTCTTCACTATTGTTTAAGTATTTATAAACATGTCTCAAGCTTTTGCAATCCAGGGCCCTGTTGAATAAAACTTACCACTGATGGTAACTTTGCCATCAATGGTAACTTCCATGGAAACCTTGAATTTGATTGGCTGTTTAGCAATGTTACTACAATGTATGTTACCATGGTAGTTATTACCATTGATGGCAGAGTTATCATCAGCGGTAAGTTTTATGCAATGGGCCCTGAAGAATATAGGCTACCGGTACTGTATTAGTTCTGAGCTTAGTAGGAGCAGTATCCAAAGAGTTAAAGCCTGGCTGTACAGTAAGACAGATTGTTCTAATAAAGGTGGGAAGAGGTGTGGCCAATCCAACTATTTAGATCATCATCTCAGCCTACAGGATTTCCTTTGGTTCCTCCTCCTTGTTTTAGGCCCAAGGGCTTTTCTTCTTTTAAATGAGCCATCACTTCTCAGTTTCTTCTTGCATCGAGTATTCTGCCCCAGACCTGAACCAAAAATTCTACTGAAGATTGTCCTACACCTGCATGTGCGTTATTGTGATTTAAAAAAACAAGAAAAAAAGATCAGGGTGTCATTGCATAAAGACTTGCTATCATAGTAACTTTGCTATCAATGGTAACTTTGATTGAATGCTGGATTTTGATTGGCTGTTGGGCAACATTACCAAGATAGTTACCATTGATGGCAAAGTTACTATAATAGCGAGTTTTTATGCAACGGCACCCAGGGCTAGTATTCACTTTGATACTTATGCCAGATTTCTAAGTATTTACTCAGCTTAAGTAAAGTAGAATACTTAGAAAACTTTAGTATTCAATAGAATCTTTAGGCAAGGTGTTTTACCTTAAGTCCAAGACAGCCCCCTAGCAGACCTAAGTAAATTACTTTGAAAGTCTGATTCCCTGGCATGCAGTTTTCATACAATTGAGCCATACACTGTACTTGCAGTCATAATACTGTATACTGCCACAGCGGACAGGTAAATTAAATAACTGCGCATACGCAACACCTTCCCCCCCCCCCCCCCATAATTTTGGAGGGAATTTAAGACGTCACAATGGCTTTCAAATAAGTATTTCGCATTAAAGTCGACTTGCTAAATGAAAAATACATAGAAGTAATCTGAATGAATACAAGTTAAGGTAGTTTACAAACAGCCAAGTAAATGCTACATAATTTACTTATCAATCCGTACAGTGTGTATATCAAATTGAAAACAGGCCCAGAGCATGAGTTTCAATGATACAACTTCATTTTCTTCATGATTTACAGAAAACAGCAGACAACCACTCTCTTTTCTGTGGACAGACACCATATTACAAACAAGTACCGTACATGTAATCTGGAATGATTTGAAATTTATCGGGTTTCTTCGTTTTGTTTTTTATCACCCTGGCACAGTGTGAAACCAGTAGCTATTACACTCAATTTGCCAGAAGAAGCTTACAATTGTTCTTTACTTTAAAACTTCCAAAGTTGCGATTATTAGTATACAGGTCTAGCGAAATCTAAAATATCAATGTGCAAAAAAGGTTTCAAAATAGTGTCTGTTCCAAAATTACTAAATCTCAACACAAAGTAAGATACTGAATAATGTTAAAAGTTACAAGTTACAACGACTTGACTCACATAAATCTTCTCAGAAATTGACATTTTAAAAGATTCTTTTGCTGTCTATTACTACCCTTAGTTTAGCCTTTCTTAAATTCTCAAACAGTCTTGCTGCTACTAGAACTTCAAGTAAGCTTTTACTTCGCAACACATAAAACATAGAAAGTGCAGCAGTGGAAAAAAAAAAAGTCACTTGGTATTGAGCCACGATTTCAGCCAATTTCCTTTGGGGAAATTATCATCAAATTGCATGTCAGGAAAGTTTGGGACTTGGAGGCAATAATGAGGATGAAAAACAAAATTTCAAGATACACACCCAACTGTTGCAGGGCGTTAGACCAATTTGTCATGAGCGATTATTGATTGAGAGATATGGAGAATTTCGCACTTGTCTCATAGAATCACTCGCGGTTTTGCGATATTTTATTGCTCCCCGGGGATGCACACTTGGGTTCCTTATATCATCCTCACCTCCACTTTCCCCCCTCCTACAGCTTGCCAAATCATGAAGACAGTTTCATTTTAAGGAGTAGGAAAAAATCAACATAACGTTTCATGAAGACTTTTGTCGGTGAAAATCACCGACAAATGTTACAAGCTACTGAAAATCCTCGCATCCGATTGGCTGACAGCAAATTAGTCGGTGAAAATCACCGACAAAACTCTTCATGAAATGCTCCCCAGGAGTCTAGAAGTTTGCTACAACCAAGAAAAAAAAGTGATATAAGTGGCATTTACAGCACAGCAATCAGTATTACAGATGAAATTCAGGGCACCTCTTCTAGCCTCAAGTCAAGAATGATAAATGATGGTGGATGCAAAAGATTGGAAGCAAATGACAGGTACAATGCACAATGGAAACTAGCTGTGAATTTATTTTATTACTGATATATATACTGTACATTCAGATTTTGTGGCCTTGATTAGTCAAAAAATGAAAACTGAATGACATTTTCTTCAGGAGCATTATTTCAAAATCATTAGTGGACAAAATTTCACCCCCAAAAAAATCACAATACAGTAGATTTGGCATCCTTCAAGTGATGGTGAGAACCACTGTAATGATATGCTGTTCATGTATCAATCGCATATCAAATTATGCCTCTATACACTTCCAAAGGACTTTGAATTACAACCCTGCATGGCCTGAGCTTGAGCAACCATAGCGCTTCATGCATTCAAGGAATAAATCGTACTGGTCAGGTAACTACTTACTACACCTGGGTCAAGTGCAGCAAATGTAGATTAATGCCTGGCCCAAAAGATGTCAATACCAAGCAGGAAGGGATTTGAACCCTGTACATAGTACCTTGTGGTTAATCCGGAGATTTATCCACTGGACCGCAGCAGATGAGTTACAACTTTCTTTACATGTTTATCAGCAAAAACATATAACCACATGAGTACAGTATACTGGATTCAATAAAACTGGCTGTGCAGACAAATAAGCAGAAAATTGGTGAAAAGTTAACCATACATTTTTTGTTTTGTTTACAAATTATGTTAATTTTATCATTTTCATTATCATATAAACTAGCCCTTTAGTTTTTTTTTGTTTTTTGTTTTTTAATTGAAGTGTAACGCTTGGAAATAGATCTATTGTACCACCTGTTTGGACTTATAAAGTATCTACATGTACAGTGCTGACCTTGAAATGCAACATAACCTGATATGAAACAGAATATGAAACCAGCCGACCTTCCCCAATCTAGTAGCTTTATACAACAAATTTTTTTTTTTTACAAGTGCATACACTGGAAAAAAATGTTGATTAAAACTACTGGGTTAGTTACTAAGTAACCAACCAACTGTTGGTAAAGAAAAATTATATGCACAAACAGAACTTTGGTCAGTTCATATAGTAACCAACCCAATAATTTTAACCAACCTTTTTTACAGTGTATGACCCTTCAGTTACATGTATATGTCCTTTCTTTAAAAGGTGTTTCCTACGCAAGTTTCATTTCTTATGATCTGAAGAGCAATAGATCATATCCATGGCTTAAAGACATTCAGTCTTGGGCTTTCATGGGGAGTGGATAATAATTTGCTGACACCAGACTTTGTGAAAAGCATTGGAAATACCTGTCACAGAGCTACATTTCTGGAGCACAGCAAAACAAGCTGTCCAACCCTAAACATTCTTCGGCCTGCTTCGGGCATTCTTGGGCCAGGGAAAGTGAGGTAATGACTTTACCATATGGGGCAAAGGGTGTAATATACAGAGCATTACATAAGGTCTGTTGGTCATAAAACTCATAGTGATAGACAACATCTGTTACTGGGTACGTACCCACGGTGTCGAATTCCCCATGAAAGCCCACGACTGAGCGTCTTTAAACTGCAGTACCCTAGGGTGACATCCCTACACCCCTTTAGGCAGGGAATGACTATCATTTACAAGGTGTGAATCACCCCTACATGAGGCACCTATCCAACAGGAGATTAACTGTCAAAGGGATTAAGAGGGGATTTGTTCTCAAGGATTATACCCTTATCCAAGCCAGACCAAGCATAACAATGAACAGGAGTGATGAGGTGGTACACAAATTATCCCCTGTATCACATCAAGGTACAAGAACATCTATTGATAACAAATACTAGGCAGTGTCTATATCCAAATTTGCAGTCTCATGACAATATATAGTGGCCCTGAAGTACGCTCAACAACAGGTCATGTGCGACATGAATTTTGCGGCAAGTGAATGTGAAATTTGCATCCCAGTCACGAAATTCATGACCCGTGACGTGAAATTCATGACCCGGGATGCGAAATTCATTACCAGGGACGCAAAATTTGCGACTCGGGATGCGAACTTTGTGTCCATTGGCTGCGAAATTCACGGCGCACATGACCTGTTGTCGAGCGTACTTCAGGGCCACCATACAATAGGATGCAATGGAGCCATAATGGTGTATTCACGGATGGAGACACATGTACACGTGCACAGAGGAGCAACTATGAATAAGAATGTAAATGCAGCTCTTATCATTTTGAAAAAGTACCGGTGGTCATTTAAAGAAAATGTTTAAAGCTGGTTTTAAGGACATACATGTAACTTTGTGAAAGAAACAATTCACACAGCATGGGATGTTGATAAATTTAATTAGTAAATGAGAATGACTGAGCATTATGCATGAGGTTTTGGAATCATCAAAACTGACACAAAAATAACCATACTCTAGGCTGAACTACATGTATAAACTCAGTCTTTCTCAAAGTTATCACAATTAAAAGTGATTTTGGAGTGTGTGAGTCTGCACACACACACATGTGACTTTATAAATATAATTAGCTCCAAAATACTTATTCATTTCTAGTCATGTCTGGCGTGTTTGGAGAGGGGCAATTCAAGGGCAATTCTTTGAACGACACTGCTACGTGCACAATGATATTCTTCAACATAACAGAAAATGAGAACGCTCAATTTATTGCTTCCTTTACCAGAAATTTCACTTCTCTTTAATGACAAACCCAGCAAAACTTCTTGTTTGCAAGTCATGACCTGCAAGTTCAAGGATATTGAAGTGTTTACTGAGTAATGATTTGCTCATTCAAAACAACACGTTGACGGTAGGATACTACATGTACATGCAGACATGTATGGCTAATGTACACGTTCTTGCGGTAGGGATATCGTCGTCAACTAGCACTTTGCTTTCAGGGTCCATATTGTTTGAATCGAGCAAAGGCACACAACAAAACACAACAGTGTCCAACAAACAGGCCATGTGACTTTGACAGTGAAAAAGAACAATGGCTTACTGGCAAACGCAAGTCAAAAGGACTTTTAGAAACACTGTGAACTTTATTGTCATTTCTGTTATTTTCCCAGAGGCAACTGTTAGGCCAAGTAAAATTTAGTCCTAGCTTCCCTTCCCCTGTGTTTAATTTATCTGACTGCAGTAGAATGAAAAATATCTGTCATAAATCTAGGCATTTAGACCACTGTTCTTAAACTGTTTAAAATACTGACTTTATGAACAGCTATATGAAAACACCCCCCAGTAGCATTTACACATTTTCAATAAGGATAACACATTATTATTAATGCAATGTACAACTCCTTTCTCATTGTTGAAAGAAAAATACAGAAATAAAAAAAACAAAAGAAAGAAAGAATGAATAATTAAATAAACAAAATAATAAGGTAACAAAAAAATAATGAAAAATTAAATAACTAGTGAAAAGAAAGTTTTAAGAGTTAATGAATCAATCCTGCTAGGTCTATAAAATCCATGTTGGTCCTATGCGTGAATGTATGTATGCAATGGATGTTTTCAATGACCAAAATCTACACCTGAACACTGTACTGTACCCAACATAATTTGTGCAGTGTGTAAATGCACAACACAGCTACGCCAGAATATTATCCCTTCACACTGAATGTCCTCTTAGTGTATGCTAAGAGAGAAGGGCTTGGCTGGGTGTAACTTACAACTGATGAATGACGTGTGGCTAGAGGGGTCACGCCCCCTTTTCAATTCATTCCACTGCCTTTCAATGGTCTGCAGTATGAGCACAAAGCACAGGCTTTGGGGATTGTGATGAAGGAGAAGTATGCAAGAACATCAATGCAATATCACAAGCAGCTACTTGAAACTTGTCTTGAAACAAATTTCAAGTTTTGAAGTAGTACTGCCTATTAGATAGGGCCTACAACTACATACATACATACATGACTAAGTGAGTGAGTGAAAAAAATAGATCTGCATCAAAACCCAAAGCAGGAATTTAATTCAACAAAATGAAGTCCTCAATGAATGATATAATTCACAATCTTAATATTTAACTTGAAACACATTTCAAAACTAAAATGGGAGCCTATATGTTTGCAAAGGTGAAAAACACAATGAAGTTTGTTGAGTACACGTAAATACTACATGTAAATTTGAAAATTTTGACAACCTCAAGATAACATACATGTACATGTATTAGAGTATGGTACTTGAAATGCATTTACACCACTTTATCACTGTTTGCTTCGGAATACGAAACTTTTTTACTTGAGCAGATAGATGTACATGTACGTAAGTACCACTTAATAATAACAACAACAATAACAACAGCAACAACAACAACAATAATAATAATCACTATCTACAATTCTTATAAAGTGCATATCACCACGAGGGTCTCTATGCACTGAGGAAAAAGAAAAGAAAAGAAGAAGATACATGTAGTACGAGAGGTATAGAAAGAAGGAGAGGGTAGTTACAATAATAAGTTCAGAAAATGTTTGATACAGAGAAATTTGTCTATTGGATGAAAATGTAAGTTTTTAACATGGATTCAAATTTCTCTGTTGAGTCTGCTTGTTTAACACATTCAGGAAGATTGTTCCAGAGATTAAGGGATGCTGCCTGGAAAAATTATTATAACTAACTCATGAGAAATTCTGAGAATTTTGTATTGAGACAAGACTATATGTACAGCTGTACTGCAAAAAAAAAAAGGAACATTTTCGGTATTTCACACAATGAAGCATGTACTAACACTTAGTCACAGAGAAAGAGAGGCATGTTGAGGGATGGAGGGAATACAGACAGTTGAGTTCTGTAAAATGATACATAATCTACTACAAATGACTGCATTTTCCATGCATGACTGATAGAGAAAGGTTTGTGGTATCACGCAAGAAGGTGGGAGAGAGAGAGTGAGAGATGGGGGTATGGAGGCCTACCTTTACAATGTATAGTGGCCAATGGATAGTGAGACGGAGAGAGAAAGGAAGAGATGGAGATACAGGGATGGATGAGGGTGCAGTATCTTACCTTATACAATGCCATGGACACGTGATAGCACATAATAACCTTCTCCATCATCAAATCAAGCCAGCATTACTGTAGTTCATTACGCCTAAAATCGCTCAAACATGTCTTTCTTTCTAGTGAGCTTCTCTAAGAATCCACAGAACCCTGTTTCACTCTGTCTACTCCAGCTGTCTATAGTAGGTATTCTGAAAAGCCAGATGAGGTGCTAAATGCCCCCTTCCTGGGACAGGCCTGCAGTGAAAGCTGACTCTTCTCCAAGTATGCCAGCACCCATAGTCTTAAATCTCTCAAAACACCCCGTACACAAATCCCACGTCCACTTTCCGATCATCAGGAACACATGATGAAGAACAACTCTTCACGTATGCAGTGCAGAATGAAGAAAAATGGTGCTTGAGGTCAAATGACACAGTTTTTGTTTCAGACAGCAATCTAAGTTCCTCCCATCTTTATGGAACAACCTATACATATACTAGTCATATACAATAAAGGTAGAACACTGTCAAACTGAAGTTGACCAGAGTACGACCCATGAGGCAAGAAAAAGCCTCCCTGGTATTATCCTTAACAGCTTGGTGTACAGTATGTTGTCCTACAAGATCCTCAGTCTCCAAAGCACTTTATGTTCTCCAACAATATTGATTGTCAACAGATTGCAAACACATAGGCAGTAGACTACAGTGACTGGGTAAAAAAGGTAATGAGCTGAGTTTTAGGACATTGGGCGGTGAAACGGTCAGCTAAGCAGGGGTGTGGCCAAGGTTAAGTAGGGGGCCGTGCAAAGGGCGCTAGTCATCAGGATCTATCAGCATTAATTTAAAGGATAGGTGTTATCACCTAATGAAGGGTTTCAACACCTTCCTGTAACAAATAGACAAGGGAATCCAGGCTGACTGGACTGACACTCAAAGCAGGGAGCTACAAAATCACTTGCTCGACATCCCAGGGTAAACAAAATTGTCATATGTGCAACTGAATTTATGTCACATCATCATAAGGACAAAGTGAACTACAAATTCCTTGCAAAATATTATTAATGTTTGGAGAATCATCTCCCAAAACTGTGTTTTACACTGGTAATCAACGACTGTATGACATGCCTGATTCCTTATTTTATCACACTACATATGACTGTATCTGGTGATTACAGGAAAATCGTTACAGTTTACAAAGCTCCAAGTGAATTTTGTGTCGGGAAAGTCACATCATGTCAGAGTGTTTTCCGCCCCTCCAACAGAGCCTGCGTATATGGATAATTCGGTAAATTAGGGGGCCAAGATGGGACATTTCTGGTGTCCCAGTTACATAAGGAACTATGAACAATACCATCCAAACTGTCATGAAACTAGTGTGAAGTCTCATATTAGATCTAATTAATGAACATTTAGGGCCTTCTGTTCAATATTTGGTAGAACTAAACTCTAACTAATTTCATGACAATTTTGATTGCCTCAATAATTCAAAGTTCCTTGTAACTGGGACACCAAAAATATCACAACTTGGACCCCTAATTTATGGGAATACCCAAACCCAATTACCCATGCATGAAACGGAGGGGGGGGGGGGGGGGGATGGGGGGGGCTAACACACAATGCAGGCTTCAAGTTCAATCATTCCCCTGGAGTGGATTTGAATCTACACATGCACAATCTCTGCTTTGACGCCACGACACTTTACCAACGGAGCCAACTTGCCTCCCCTGTTCAGCATGTAACAAGTGGTTTTCCCCTTGTCCCAAAGAGTCTGTCACAACAAATTCCACTGTATGGCACGAGTGTTGTCTGGTGCTGTGGATAAGTTCCAAGATTACAGACTACAGGGTATACGTGTAGGGTTCAAATCCCAGTCACAGCACCAATGCCCATAGGCAAGACATTACTCAACAATATGCCATACTGTGCCCAGTAAGAAATTTGCATATTGTACAGTGTACATGTCAACAAGAAAACAACATTACCCTGTGCATTATTGAAATTCCACTGCAACGGAGGGCTGTTGTAAGGGGGGGGGGGGGGGTATGATGTTGGTGATTGTACATGTCCATGTACAGTATATATTTGCTCATTCAAACCTTTCTGAACTCATACCATTCACATTTTTAAAAAAAAATATGACAATGTGTTGTTCCACCATTTAACAAAATGAAAGCCCTCAACATGTAACATTTTAAGAAAAATATATTAATAAATTAATTAATAAATTAATACAAAGCGCTTTGTATCTTGTGGAAAAGGCACTATAGAAATGTCTACTATTATTATTATTATTATAAACAAGCATCCAGAATTCAGCCAAAGTATTGGTCATTTACAACATAATCAAATGGAAGTTTTAAAGAGGTTACTGTATGAAATCATCTATCTGGACACACAACATGTGAACATACTATACCCGTATGCAACTTTAAAAATCATGAAAATGAATTATAATATTGAAAATCAAGGAAAGAAGGAAATAAAAAATGTTTTATCAAGTAAAACTTCAAACATATACAAATATATAATAAAGGAAACCTGATTATAGCTACACATTTTCCAAATTTTTAACCAGAATAATCATAATAGAAAAATTAAAAAACATCAAACAAAAATAAAATTCAAATATCAAAACAGACATTAGTCATTAAAGTATATGTACATTATATCCTTGACAGCACAGCATTGTCACGAATTAGAAAGGTCATGATTGCAGTTGTCCTGTCTTGTCTTGTCTTGGTTGAGTTGGCATATGCAGGCTAGCTGTACTATTAAACTTTATGAGAGTAGCTCGGTTTGTGATCACTGGGCAAGCAGGTTGCTACTTACCAGGTTTTTGTTCATTTACATGTACATGTACATGTAGCTGTATTTTGAATGAGTCCATAATCAATATGTTGACATTGACTTTGAGTTGATATTTACACTGTAGCTTACAGTGTTTTTACAATATCATTATCATCAGCATCACCATCATCTTCATTATTATTCTAATTATCATAACTATTACCATAAATTATTAAATATTACAATGTATTATTATTATTATCATTATTATTATTATTACTATTATTATTATCATCATTATTATTATTATATTATTACCATTAATAGGCCCTACTATTATTACTAATGATGAGTATTCATTATTTTTATTGTAATTCAGTTAATGTTGTGTCTCATTACTTCATGTCATTCTATTTGTTGCATGGATTGGTAAAGAAGCTATTCGTGTCATACATATCATGTAGTTATTTACCGGTAGTTAAACCTTTTCTTTTCTGGGCATCCGTGTGACTCTCCTTATATACTGTTTTGTTTTCTCGGTTGTCTTTGGCAAATAATGGCTAAATGTACTACTACATGTACTACTGTTATAGCAGTAGTAGTAACAGTAGTAGTAGTAGTAGTAGTAGTAGTAGTAGTAGTAGTAGTAGTAGTAGTAGTAGTAGTAGTAGTAGTAGTAGTAGTAATAGTAACAGTAGGAGTAGTAGTAGTAGTAGTAATAGTAGTAGTAGTAGTAGTAGTAGTAGTAGTAATAGTAACAGTAGGAGCAGGGGAAAAAATACACGGGGGCTGAGGGTGAATTCGCCCCTGAAATGCCAAAAAGAGCCCTGGAAAACTAAAAAAGAGGCCCTGAAATTCTCATAGGGTCCAATGTTAACTGTAATATAATGTAGAAAATTTGGGCAGGTGGGCCCAAAAAGTAGCCCTGGAAAAAAAATAATTAATTTTTCCCCTGAGTAGGAGTAGTAGTAGTAGTAGTAGTAGTAACAGTAGTAGTAGTAGTAGTAGTAGTAGTAGTAGTAGTAGTAGTAGTAGTAGTAGTAGTAGTAGTAGTAGTAACAGTAGTAGTAGTAGTAGTAGTAGTAGTAGTAGTAGTAGTAGTAGTAGTAGTAGTAGTAGTAACAGTAGTAGTAGTAGTAGTAGTAGTAGTAGTAACAGTAGTAGTAGTAGTAGTAGTAGTAACAGTAGTAGTAGTAGTAGTAGTAGTAGTAGTAGTAGTAGTAGTAGTAGGAACAGTAGTAGTAGTAGTAGTAGTAGTAGTAGTAGTAGTAGTAATAGTAGTAGTAGTAGTAGATGTACATGTAGTAGCAGCAGCAGCAGCAGCAGTAGTAGTACTACTACACTACACTGTAGACGTAGTGGTAGATACACTGTAGTACAGTGTACACATGTACAGGTACATTGTATTGTAGTAGTAGTAGTAGTAGTAGTAGTAGTAGTAGTAGTAGTAGTAGTAGTAGTAGTAGTAGTAGTAGTAGTAGTAGTAGTAGTAATAGTACTAAGTAGCAGTAGAAGTAGTATTATCATTATTATTATGAATATCATTATTTATCAATATCATTACTATCATCATCATTATCTTTTATTATCAATATCATTATTTATATCATTCATGTCATTGTCATCATCATCATTACTACTAGAATTATTGCACTTGGCAAAGATGAAAAAAAGTACAAAGCAATGGGGGTGGATCACAGGAAAAGAAAAAGATTAAATAAGTATACTATAAGTACTGCTTTGAACCCAAGACTTTGTCAAAATCTTTCTTCTTTTCCAAAATTCCAATCCATGTGAAGTGCATGTGACTTAGTTTTACATTGAAAGAGTTCAAAAAGAAAATTATGAACCAAACTAGGCAGAATTGAGATCAGAACTTTTCACTAATAAACACTACCTTTTCAGCTTAGCTAACACTATCTTTGCATATTTCGAATTGAGCCTGTGGCGTGCTCGTGAAAGAAAACCCAACTCCATGAATAACGAACAGGACCACCTTTCATTTCGCATCGCCCCGTTCGGCTGGGCTCATTATCCTCGGGGAATTAGAGTCATCAATAGGATTTACACCGTTGGGTGTGGTCGCTTAGATCTCGTAACCTGCACCAACTACACAATATATTTTAAGAGAAATAGAAATTACAAATAATATCCTAAGTAATGCACATAATTGCTATCAAATCGGTTAAGGAATATGAGAACAGGACGGGAAGTGAAATTTAGGTTGTCCGCGCATCCACGACCAAGGCAAATGCGAGATGCGGCTGCACGAGCACCACCAGATACACACACGAAGGGAGGAGGCAAGCGGGGAAGCGACGGCGTACAGGCCGACAACACACCGGTCCAACAAAAGACCGTTGTTATATTCAGAGGATGTAAAAATATTAATAGATACATGAATAAAGTAAAAAGTAAGATCTTACCGGTTTTTGCTTATGGCCTCCTTCCATAACAACAATCCATTTATGACAACTGATAGTCTACCGGGAAAGGTTTGCTTCGAACGTCGATGTTGTGTTTGCTAGCTCGCGCTCGCTTCCATGCAATTCATCTCTCCATAATTTAGCCTGCATATGCATACAGTACACATACACGATCCATCACAGAATTTCGCACGTACCGGTATATACCGTACCGTACTACACAATGCATGCAGTACAGTGCAGAGAAATGCATTGACTTACGCGTACAAAGGTGGCTTGCGTGTGCATGTGGTGGTAGGGAAAAAATGGTGCATTATTTCAGAGCTAAACATCAGTACATAGTCTTCTAACAGCTAAGTGTATTTAAACTTGAGACGAATTTTAAAAGATATTGTTCAAAATGAGATAACAAAGCTGGGAATATTTGTCTTTTTATCAAATTAAAAATAGATCTTAGCTAAAAAAAATTAGAATCATCAATTCAATGTTCTTTTCTACGAAAGTGGTCAATTTTACATAAGAAGCTTTGTTTCTTTATTCCTGGAATGAAACTAATTTGTCCATTGTAAATAAATAAACAGCTGGGGAGCGAATTGTTTAGAATTTGGTTCAAGATAGCAAGATAAAATTCGTGAGAATGTCTATAAAAAGCTAGATCAGCTCGATGTTAATTGGTTGTCGATAATAAGTGCAACATCTCGCCATGGTGTAAATTATGAGAGAGAACTCTTGTCAGTTGCATCTTTCTAAATTCTAGCCTAGAATGGTTGGAGTGCCTGTCTAGTGTCTGTATCTAACAGTAACAGTTAGATACTGCAGTCATCACTGCATGCACTGTGCCTGGGCTGTGGTGGTGGTGGTGGTTGCGAGCTCGCTAGCTCTCGTTCTTTTGGAAGTTTAACCAGGCAGCGAGTTTGCCCGGCAATCAAACGAGCCTCTCATTAAGGAGATAAGTCTAAAGATCAAGATCTCGAAGAAGCTGCAATACTGAACCACAAGCTCGGAATCCGAATTTTTGTTCACTGGAACTGGATTGCCCAAGATCAAAGAGTAAAATCAGACAGTGTCAGTGCCAATGCCAGCTCCACTGCAGCTGCAGTGGCAGTTGAAATAATAGCAAGGTCAGGGAAAGATAGAACAAGAAGGAAGAAGAGCTAGAGAAGCCTCAGGAGGGGAACTCCTATTTCTTGGTTCTTTAAAAAGTAACCTTTTAAACTGGAATATTGCCACTTTTGAATGGAAATACCAAGCAAGGTCAACAGTACGTGCTTGGAACAACAACAACAAACTACTAGACTACACAGTAGTCACATTGGAACATTATTTCATCAAGATGGAGTTTGAAGTGGAGCAGCAGTGTGCTGGGAACCCATCTCAAGATGAAGAGTCATGTCAAATATTCATGACAGGTGCAGGGTAAGAAGGTTGTCTAATGGAAGGTTCACCCTAGTACAAACTCGAAAGCATTTTATTTTTTTAATGTAAATGTACGAAATGTTCAACAAAGTGAGTAGGTCTAATTTATTTTCTGATTGACAGTGGACTTCTTGTGTGCTTTTAACTTAAGTTGTGGTAACTGGTATTCAGACTACATGTTAATTGGTTGTTTGGTTCTTTAATGATGGAATTTGTCATTTTATTATCAATGTCTTAATTTTGATATCGTATTTTATTTATGGATACCTTTTTCATGTCAGAATTGATTGATATTAATCTTTTTAGTTTTGGAATAAAGTTCTATTTAACATCATGATTGGATGAATCCATAATGCTTTGCCTTTCTACTTCAAGTGGTTTTTTTTTCCATCAGATTTCTTTCATCAGATATTTCTTTGTTTGATTATCTCAAGAACCTAAAAAAGTATGATTGCTGCTACTGAAGAACTCAAAGAAGTCAACGAAATAAAGTCCAGTGGTGCTCTGATTTATTGGCCTGCTCTTCAGACTTCTCAACAAATAGACCTGTTTCCTTTGACAACTAAGAAGCTTGTCAGAGGCTTGCCTGACATAGCAACAAGTCACAACTCTCTCTCTCTCTATATATATATATGCAAACTCAATTCCATCCATGTATCCAGTCAGATGCCAAATGTTATCCAGTGCACTGTAGGTGGTAACCCACAGGTTCTGGAGAGAAATGTGTATAATTTTTTTTTTTTTGGGGGGGGGGGGGAACACCTTAGTAAGCAGGTCTGTTGGTTGTAACAAATGAATGCATGAAAAATTAAACACTAAGTAACCAGTAGATAAACAGAGAATGGAAGAACCCAGAAAAAGCAAAAGAACCCAGGAAAGCAAAACAACCAAGCCAAGGGTGTAAGGTGAACCAGTGAGGAAGATGTGGGATGAAGTTGAATGAGGGTGAATGTTCTGAATCAAAATAAGGATGAGCAAAAGAGTCATGGGATGATGAAAGGATGATGGAAAATAGATTATGAGTAAGCACAGCTGGGTGTGAAAGAATACAATTCGAGGAATATATCTAACACATTTAATCCCTCACAAAAGTCACAATAGACCTGTTTTCCAATGTATTCAAATGCATGTTTCTCTCCAGAACCCTCGGTTACCAGCTGTTCATTTCACCCACAGTTATGCATATTTTTTTTTTCAATTTTGATGTAGTTTTTATATTCAAAATTATGTATCATTCACTTTGTTTTTAATGTATTGGTCTATATCTTTGAATTTTAAAGGGCCCCAATGAAAACCAAATATTTGCTGATTTGGGCTACCCTTTTTTAAATATGTGATATGAAAAAATAAATAAATAAATAATGGCATCTGAGCAGATGGAATCCACTCAGAGTCTGCATATATTAGTAGTTGTTATGTAGGGCAAGCCTCTTGCAAGCTTCTTAGTTGTCAGGGGAAACTTTTGTTCAACAATTGCATAAAATGAACATATCTACATGTACATGTTTCTTTGAGTGTGACCTACATGGGATTGTATATATTCATAACTTATTATTCAGTGCTAACATCTTGCAAGAAATTTCATGCTTGTTGGATAAAAAGCAGATGACACATTCTGTTCTAACTTTCACTTTCTCATCACAGCACTTACCTTTCTTCCATTTCATGCGTTCCTTTCTGTAGAAACAATGACACCATGACCGTGTTGGCCATCCTTGTGGGAACGACCTGGCTGTTTTACTGGGTACTCTTAAGGCTCCTCTTGTTTGTAGCTGTCCTCAATATCATCCCTCTTATGGTCCTGGGGTTCCTCTATATCACCTCTTTCTACGCCCATCTCTACAAAACCTGGAACCACATCAGCGAGGATCTCACTTCCCATGTCTACACGGCGTCTGTTTATGAGAGGGCCAGGAACAACATCGTCTGGGCTTGGGACCTGATTGGGAAAATTTGGTTTGGTAAGGGATTTTTCTGTCCCATACCTTACCAAATATGAAATACAGACCATGGGCCATATTCAGTGGGTAGATTAAGTGATTATTTTTAAGTAGCATTATACTTGGCTTAATAAAATGACTTAATTTGTATAGTTTAGATTACATAGAAGTATTTTACTTTAGCAAGCCAACTTTGAGGCAAAATACTGAGCTGATAACCATTGTGACATCCTGATTAATGTGCAATGTAGATGTCACATTGTGTGCTCTGTCATGAAATTTGTCCGAAAAGTACATGCCAGCAATTCTATGACAAAAAACTATGATTGTTTAGTAGTATTTTTAATGAAACTGAGCATTAATATGCCCATGGGAAACTAATCTTTTCCCTTCAGAAACTTTAACTGATGGTTTTTTGTATTTTTTTGTTTATCTATCAAGGTTATGAAATACAAGGACTAGAGAATCTTCCAAAGGAGGGCGGGGCAATCTTAGCGTACTATCATGGAACTATTCCTATCGATATCTACTTTATCTTAAGTAAAATCAGACTGGAGTGCAAGCGCTCTTTGAACACAGTAGCTGATAGATTTGTTTACAAACTTCACGGTAAGTTAAAGAACTATTCTTAATAATTTAACCCAAGTCTTTCATTAAATATTAATGGAAATTTTATAAATGTTAATGTAATTTAATTATTACAGTGTATATCAGATACAGTACCCTGCCTTCAGATATAAAACAATACATGTTGTGAATCCAAGAAAGTTTACATTATGAAAGAGTTAACCCATTCGTGACAGGAATTATTTAAAGCCTAATTTGATCAGCTTTTATTCTTCAAATTGGCAACACCAACATTTTTATGTTATTGCTACATTTTTCTTATAAAATGTCATGTATCTGAAATGAATATAAATTGCCAAATTATGACGAGAAGTCAAAAAGTTGCCAATTTGCAGGAGAAAACGGTGATTTTAAACTTTCTATCACATTGCCAATTTAAGGATTTTAATGCTTATTTTCCTTTAAAAACATTTCAGCATCAAATAACGAATATTGATGCAACCAAAATGGGCACGGTTTGTGTAGAATTTTTTACTCTTTCTGCTCATGTATTTGGTATGATTTTTAGGGCTTTGCATCAAAAGATATTATGCCAAACCACAAAATGTGGACCTCTGTCACGAATGTGTTAACAATCATTAATCAATCAATATGCAACATTGCAGCATACCAGATATTCATGTTTTGGAAACTTCTGGAAGAGCATTGACAAGGTTCTGCTGCGTTATAGGCTAAAGGTGTAGAAAGTCCACAAGGTCTGTGGATACCATATATCTTCTCTTTCCTTTCGCAGTGCTTTTCACCTTGTACAAAAGTAATCTACAGGTACATGTACAAACCACCTACATGTATCACTTACCCGTGAGACCACTTTCCACGTCTCCCTTGAGCAGAAGTTTAACTTTATTTTCAATCTGATTTTGCCAAGTTTTGCCTCCCTTCCCCCCCTGTCATACATGTGCATGTATATATATTCTGATCTCTAAAGTTTTACTCCAATGTCTCCAAATCAAGTTATTTCATCTTATGCCAAAAATCTATTATTGCCCTGTGTACTATTTTGAACAAGAACCTGTTTACTATTTTGAACAAGAAAACATGGAATAGTTCAGAAGAAAATGTCCACAGTGTTTCCTAAAATTTGATGTGGAAATTAACTCTGAAAAGTGCATTCACTCTAATTTTCTGAGGTTTAAAGATATTAATCAGAAACTCATACATTGAGCTCTTATAGACTGATATCAAGAGGGTTTAGGCATGGACCTATCATTCTTGGTTCATAGGAGTTGAATAGGGTTAGATTTTAATCAGTTGTGGTGGTTATTTAGCAATTTATTTCTGAATAATTTTTCCACTTGACCTTTTAATCATTAACAAATTATGATTATATCAAAGTTGAAGCAATGCAAAAAGTGTACAATTCAATCATTAAGTGAAATAAATCACCTAACTCATTAGTGCAAGGTGCATGTACTAGCAGGTCACTTAGTTAGTGTTCTTGATCAATTGATGTTGAATTAATTCAGTGAGGAAAATTGATAAATGGTTCATGACAGGTTGCTTTTTATTTGCAGGAAAGTCTTGTTCCCAGGCAGTGATGTTTATTTTTCAAGACGTTTCTTTGTTCAATAAAATCTCACATTTATCGGCTCATTTACACTGTGAAAATTATTAGACCATTGCGTACTGGAACCACTTTTTTGCTGTACGTACTTATCCTGCGGGAATGAAAAAATTCAGTAGCCAATGGGTTAATTGTCTGTATTTACATGTATGTTTTTGCAATTGTGTGTACACTTTGAACCAAACATAGGATGACATTTGGGATAGATGGTGGTGGTGGTGGTGAATTGGGTTTTTACAGACGTGTATCAATCAATTCTGATTGATACACGTCGGATAGAGTGTGCATTTCCTCTTTATATATCTATCAGATCACTTATCAGTAACGATACCACTGTAGAAATTTATATTTTTTTTATTTTAATTCAGTGACACATTTTACATTTCTCCAATAATGACAAGCACATACATGTGAAAACATATTAGGTGTACATATTTTCTGACTAACTGTGACTTCAATTCCGTGGCCTTTGTGTATGCGGACTGTTTATCATGATTGTGTTGTGTGCTTTAGTCGGATGTAGACATAAATGTGGTTGTTTAGGAGGCTGAATCGTTAAAAACATGTTCCTTATCATGTTCTTTTGTATTATTCTTCAGATTTATTTTATTTAAATTAGTATCATTAAGGGTGCTTTGTAACTAAGTAGTTAAAGTTATTTTCAGCACAAAAGATTACACCCATAGATGGTTGCTAGGTGAAGAGCAATGTTTTAGTTTCAGTTATTTTCAGCACAAAAGATTACACACATAGACGGTTGTTAGGTGACAAGCAATGTTATCAAGGAAGGTGTAACATTCAAATGGTTTCAACACACTTACATGTAGAGATATACTGTTCAGTAAATTTGTGAAGGTCATAGGTTCATATCGATATCTCCTAGTTCGAAACGTGTTAAAAAAATTTTTCATTTCATTGGTGGTAGACATACTTCAAAATATACAAGACAACACCCCTGAAAAGCACACAAGCAAACCAACATGCAGTGATCCATGTTAAGAAAACAAAATTTAACAGAAAATAAGTACATATCACAACAATAAGCTGAATCTACAACTATAACAAAATCAAAAGATACAAACTTCTGGAGAAAAATGGGGTACATAATAAAACAGTTTTAATATGATAAGCTATAAAACTATTAAAAATCTATAAACACTGTTCAAAACGTGAGTCCTAGAAAATGACTTGTCTGATGTTTGGGGATTTTCCTTACAATAGAGTCCTTCCAGGAGATCATTTGCTTATTTTCATTCAGTGTTTACTGTGTATCACATTTCTGTCTTCAGTTTTTTCCAGCAAGTCCAAGTTCATTTCCACCCATAAAGAGGTAACTTTTAAATACCATAGATACACATTTTTTGTAATACAATAATACAATAAATAACATGTAAACAAAGACACATGAATACACATAAATACAACTTCATACATGATCAGAATAAGACATCAATTTCTGAGTTGAGGAGCCAGCAAAAGCTGTGTGCTTGTTGAGGGTATCTCCTACACTAAATAAAAAATGATAGTATCTAAACCACTGTGTACTCCTGTGCGGACATGTTTTCACTGACTTTCTACCATATCCACTCTGCTTTTCCCAGGCCTCAAATTGCTATGGAGGATCTTTGCCGTGAACACTGGCACTCGAGAGGAGTGCGTTCGGATACTCAAGGAGGGTAACTTACTGGCAATAGCACCGGGAGGGACCAGGGAAGCCTACTTCAGTGACAACACGTACCCTCTCATGTGGTTCCAAAGAAAGGGATTCGCTAAGGTAGCAATGGAAGCCAAAGTGGTGAGTTTATAGTCACAGAGTTATATTCATATATCAGCTCAAAACATCAACTATGAATTACTACTTTTTTAATGTTTGTTTGCTAAATGATATGTTGTGGTACTTATATATTACCCTTTTTCCGTGTATATGTCTTTATTTGTTATTTGTAGACAGTGTTGGTTTGTGATTGAGGAATATAATCACAAGGAAACAATGTGATGGCATATATGTAAATACAAGCAACTTCAACCTTGGGCCAAGTTCTAAATCTCATCCATAACCCTTTGAGTTCTATTTGATTTCATTAATATAACACATATTTTCCTTAGACAACAGCCCGACTTATCTTAGGCTTTAATGGTATTCAGCAGGTAAAGCTTAATAACATAATAAGAAATTCAATCATGCCCAAACCATTAATTCGATGGAAAAAATCTCAGAGTAAATAATGTGATATCACCATCACTGATGATGATTATGCTGATGTGGAAATGGAATGAGGATGAGTTCAAGCAAATTAACTTTTTGCATAGGACACTTCAGCATTTTCTTCACAACAAGGCATTTACATGTTTCAGTCTTCAGTTTAAGCTCTCAGTACCGGTATGTTTTTCTTTAAGTCATGATGTACTCTGCACATGGTATTTCTAACTGAGCTGCAACATTCTTTGTCTTCCTTCTCTAGCCTATCATTCCAGTCTTTACTCAGAATTGCCGAGAGGCCTTCCGTACACCCAAGCTAGGACGAAGTATACTCAGGTGGCTGTACGAGAAGACTAGGGCCCCGCTGGTCCCCATCTACGGGGGTTTCCCTGTTAAACTAAAGTAAGGAAAACACCGGAAGGTAGAAGAAGACATAGAAGTTTCACTTTCTTGTTTTTAAGAGTTCATTTCCATGTACAGCTTGTTGGTGTGTATGTGTTTCTGTTGCTTTGGAAGAAACATAAAGTCCTTTGTCTTGAAAGTATTCACATATAGCATATATATACAATACATGTGTGTGGTACTTGTTGAATGACAATAATTGAGGGTTCTTGTACATGTAGCTGGTCATGCGTCATGAGGTCACCTACTTTTGTGTTATATGGTAATTCTACCTTCAGTAGTGTACTTCTAACTTTGAAAACTGATATCTCCTTAATACAACCCCGTGATAGCAAACGTATATACTTTCTGAAAGGAAATTACGAGAAGAATCTAAATGTGCACTAAAAGATGGTACAAGATGCAAGACAAAAAAATTATGTAAACATGAACATGAAAATTGTAGTAATTCTTATTTTCTCATTGTTTTCAGCGTAGCTTTTTTCTGTGGCACTCCTAGGGCAGATCTAATGTTATATTCTTACAGGAGACATTCAGACCATTTCAACAAGGTATAATTGTCTGGGGTTTATGATCATGTAATAACTATAAAAAAAAAAATCATTAAAATTTTTTGCCAGAAATATCAAACATTTTTCTGAGCCACTGTGTATTAAGTGTTCTATCTATTTATCACAAGCATCCTATTTTTCAGTCATAAGATAGTACAGCTGAATTTAATAGCTTTAATTTAGAACCAGAAGTGAAGCCATATTGCAAGTTTTTACCAAAATAATGACATCTTCCCAAAACTATTGAAAAATGTAAGTTCCGCACTGACTTTGTACAGTCAGTGCCAATTTTGACCTAAAATTCCAAATATTTCAGTTTTTAGGACTACCATTGCTTAGCTAAACTTACTTTTCAATTATAAAACAGTAAAGAGGAGTACATTAGCTTTAATTTGGTACAACATTTGAATTCATATGACAAGTTTTGACAAAAACATCAACATTTTGCAAAAAATGCACTGATATCTGATTTTTTTCCCATTCATTTTGTACATGCTGCGCCGCTTCCAGCAGTGCCACTTCCGGCACCACCCCTGGCCTTCAAAATATAAAAGGCTGTAATTCTATATATTACCTATAGCTATGAAACTTTGCAGACTAATAGCATATTAATAAAGCTTCAAGATGATACCAAACTTATTATGGTAGCCTCAATGGTTCTGATAAAAATCAAGAAATACTTCAGTTTGAAAGCACAAAATGTAACAGTACCACCCTTTTTGATAGGCAAGTTCATGACACATGACCAGCTGTCACTCCAGGGGAGCATTTCATGAAGTGTCTTGTCAGTGATTTTTTACTGACAAATTTGCTCTCAGCCAATCAGGTGCAAGGATTTCAGTAGCTTGTAACAGTTGTCAGTAAAAATCACTGACAAGACACTCCATGAAACACTCTCCAGATACTCCTTGCTCTCCATCTGTTATTACCCAGGCTTCAGCATTGCTGCTATTGTGGTGCTCTGGTATTTCAAGGAATTTCTTCCTACAGACTACCCATTTACTACTGTAACATAAAGAGATACCATCAATCTTACAATCAATCGTATCTCTTTAATACATGGTTTGCCATAGACTTACGATTGTAAGATTGATTGTATCTCTTTATGTTACACCCCCAGGAATGGTAACTACCATGGCAACAGTGAGAATTCTGCTTCCTGATTGGCTGTTATGATGAAAGTTGCCATTCCAGCAAGAGTTGCTATTATAACAACTTTTCATGAAATGGGGCCCTGGATGGAGAGTGGCAAACATAGTTCTAAACATGATATCATTTGCTGAAATCCAAAAAGGCTTTAAGTCATTCCTGTACAAATAGGGTTAATGCTCTCCTAGATGGCAGTAGAAAAAAACTGAAGATTTCAAATACCGGTAGATCAGAAGGTGTTGTACTGATGAAGACAGATTGCTTCATCAGTAGGAATAAATGTGGCAAACTATGGTCAGCAAAGAGTTTTGTACAAAGGCCAATGAGAATTCCCATCCTGTTGCATCCTTCATCTTCATTCGCTGGAATACTTTGTGCAGGGATTTAGTGTCTTCTGACAAAAGATGGCAGGGTGCAACAAGGATGTTCTTAATCCAAGTTCAGTGTCTCAAAGGGTTATTCCTTAGGTTAGAGTTTAGGTATTTTAGTAATCTTTTGTTTACAACCTAGGAATCTTTTGTTTACAACTGCTACATGTGGCCGTGGATGAATAGATAGTGTCCTTACATGCCTTCCTTTGCTGCCTTCAAGTGTACATATCACACACACCAAAAAAAAAAATTGCTTTGAAGATCAAAAGGTTTCCAGTCACTGCAGTTTATTCAAAATACAGTACATGTATAAGCTTCAAATATTATTTCTACAGAAAAAAATGATATATTGCAAGTTCACATATACTCTGAATTGACATGAAAGTTAGGAGTAAGTAGACTAGTCAATGCACACATGCACAGGCAGGAATAAGGGTACTGCATTTATGGAATTGAACAGCCATTCGATCCTGTGTGTTATGGTCTTACTCTTATGTATTCCTTTACTTTCTTCAAACTCATAACCGTAAACTCCTAGAATGCCAGGTAGATGCCACTGTACACCCTATTTGTTCATAAGTCCATTCCTAATACATTCAGATTGGACTGAAAATAACCAGAGTAAAGCTCAGACCTTCATTGCAATATACATTCTTGCAATGAAAATGGCACTCTTTTATAGTCTTTTCTTTTTTCTTTTCCTTTTTGTCCAGGACATTCATTGGTCCTCCAATCCAATGGGATCCTCAGATGACAGTGGATGACATCGTTCAGAAGGTGAGTAGTCTGTTGCTTCAGACCCAGTTGACTCCTGATGATCTGCAATTGGTGTAATTTTTTTTTCCATGAAAGGTTTTATTAAACCAGTCCAGAAAATTAGCATTCAGCAGATTCAAACAAATAAATGTTGTGACTTAATAGTAAAACAAACATGGTTACATCAGTCACACAACTCTCCATTTGTCTAGAATTACATTTAATATAGAGCATCCGTTCAACATCATGAAAACGTTTTAGCATATTCTTGAAAGAATTTAAAGGTAGTCTTTCATTCTTGCATCCCGCAGGGAATATATAATGTTTTGCATACAAAAAGACATAATTTTTGTAGTCGAGGTGATGAGGTACAGGACTTTTAATCATAGGTTGAAGGGTTCAAATATGGAATCTTATTCTTTCCACTATTTAAACACGGAACATCGTATTGACGCATATTTTCGGAGGAAAAGTTATTTGGTCATCCTGTGAGTTGAACAAATGGGGATATGGGGAGAGTCATCCTCTGAATTTGGCAATTAGAAATTCCCATAAGTGGATATGTATATTGCTTATGTATCGAAAATTGTAGTACGTGTATAGTTTGCTCAGTTTTACTCCCATCAATCTGCATAACTAATTCTTCTTCTTTTACTTCTAAACAACTCGCTAATACAGATGAATATCCCTTTGGAAGTTGATATATTTCTCTATGGTTTCACTGTATTGTACAGTGTATGTTTCGTACTGTCATTTGTATAAAATGTGGAAAGAAAAACTTCACCAATTTGAATTGTCATGAATATATATTATTCACCAACAGACCTCAACAGACATGATGTTACTTTTACTTGTTTTACTCCCATCATCATGACCGCTATCACCAACTGCAATGCATACTCTAAATAAAGAAACTGTCCATTTTTCACAAAGTATTTTTGTTTTTATCCCTTTTTCAAACTAGGCCCACGATGCTGTTGAAGGATTAATCCAACAACATCAAAAGATTCCAGGCAGCATCCGAAGAGCTTTCATGGAACGCTTCTACACTCCCAATGAAAAGGAAGAATAAGCCAGCTCATGAGAGAAGTGGTATAGCTTCAGCCTACAGGACCGACAGTTCTTGCTACTGCAACAGTAGAGGGTGATATTTCCCACACGCAGCGCAGACAAAGGCACTTCCTGTTTCCATGCAGACATAATGACCAAAATTCACAAAAGAGGTCTAAACCACTCTAAGTGCACTGAAATAGGCGTAAAAGGATGCATATTGGCCATGTGCACGCCTAAAGAAAACAGATAATTGGACCGGTTTCTATGTGCATTATACACTTAAATAAATTAGGAGGGCGTTTAAACCTCTTTTGTGAATTTGGGCAAATGGGTCGAGCCTTAACAAGTCCCATAAAGATAATAGTTTTGGAGCCTAGAAAATGCAAGCAAGAAATTCTGATGCTACCTGCTTAGATCTAATGAAATTATCAGGAGAGTTTATGAAACCTGAACAAATATTTTCATCAAATGAGGGATTTGTTAACCTGGCTGCAACTTTTCTGTGGAAGCCGGAAGAAATCTTGTCAAATCGTCGGTACTGGATTTGTATCCGTGCATGTACTGACCTGCGCGGTACGCAGAAAATGTCACCCTCTACTGTTGATTCTCATATTTCTGGTAGGGAGAATTTTGGTCTTATGGTCCATCCCATTTCATCGCCCAGAGGAATCGTATTGCTCCTGTATTTCCCCTCTGGAAATGAGAGAATACAGTTATCAATCTGTTAAAAGTTACCCGAGTTCAGTTCTTTGAGACCGACGTTTAAGACCGACAGACAGTCTGTGCGACTGACATGTCGGTCGTATGAGCCATCTGCCAATATTTCTTGGGGTCCTAAATGTAGGGCCTACATTATAGCTCTCATGGGATGCCTATGTTCAGGTCTACTGTGTGTTGTGATTTTTGTACCTCTTCATGAATAGTATCTAACAGATTTTTCATCAGAATTTGTATACACAATTAGAAGAAAGAAAATATAATAAATCTCTACTTTCTGATACAATGTATTCCATTTTCCCCAGGTAATGGTTGATTTTTCTTTGAACATGAAGAATTGTTCCGATTGCTGATGCAAAGCAGAATTCTCATAGTATGGAATTTCTGTGAAACATGAAACTACACATGTGTACTATCTCTGTGATACACAAGTAGTTTAAGCTTCTACCGACCTAGAGCTTAAACTACTTGTGTATGATCACCCCTAACTGATGAAAGTTTTCTGTATCATAGTTCTGTGATGTTTGATTACGTGCAGTATTCAGTATTACGTGGTTTTAAAGGTTAATGTACAGTTTGGTAAGCCCTCAAAAAGTTGCGTCACATTTATTTGCTTTTAGATGATGAACTGCGAGATAATGTTCTAATACTCGTGGCGTACTGATGGACAGAGTGTAGCCAGTATACCTTTCAGATGTATTTACACTAAAATTCAGCGGAAATCAAGAATGGAATATCACTGTATCTTGCACTGTAAGGCGGAATAATGTGAATCTACCGTTATAAACTGAGCGTCAAAAGAAACTTATCACTTCTTTAGAGTGACACATGTTAAAATCCAAAGCATTTAAATGAATCGTAATTGGGCATAGATTAGCTAAAATATTCCTTACCAAGCACAACTAAAAATGTTTACGTGTGTTGAGTCAAACAAGAATAAAATAGGCGGCCTTTCGCGGAGTTTCTCAGCAAGCAATTTCTGTGATTTTTAAAAAGTGAACTTAGGAATTTCATCAGATTTTTCTCCTTTATGGCAGAACTGATCTTTGAAATTTTCAAATGTGTGTCATAAGGAGAATTGTAGCTTATCTGTGTCTAAATGTGATTAATTTTGATGCAGTAGATGTTAGTGAGCATTGCTCTGAAAAATTGATAAGTTTATTTTGGAACCCAGTTTATGTTTAACCAGTTATTTATGCCAATGTAATTTTTGCTACCAAAACTACATGAGCTTAAACATTCAATTAATTTTCAGGGTTTGATTGTGCAAAGTGCATACAAAATATCAATAGCAGGGTCACTATGCCGAAAATTAGTGGACGAAAAACAAAAAGGTTTAACATGCTTGCCGTGAAAGTTATGCAATTAGAGAAGCACTCACTTAGCCAATGTTTAATGCAACTCATTTGTAATTGTCTCAATAATTTCTTTTTTTCATGAACTACACAGTGTGGTAAATGTTCATGTTTATGAGTAAGAAGTGTTTATAAATACATGTCTGTGTTTCATTTAACCTAATCTGATTTGATTTCCGTATAACATGCATTTTCGACAGACCTTAGCGGTTTATAGCCAATTGGTCTACTACCAGTTGGTCTAATGGCCAGATCATCTAACACCATCATGGCTAAACCCATTTGGTCTACTATCATTTTGGTCGAATTGCCATTTGGTCCAATCATCGCTTGGTCTAATACCCACTTGGGCTAATTGTCATTTTGTCTAACGATGAAATGGTCTAATTGTCACTTTGTCTGCTTAGTTTTCCTCATTTTGTCTAATGACTATTTGGTCTATTACCAGTTCATCTAATCAGATAGACTAAGTGGTGTTAGATCAAGTGAGTATTTAATGAAATGGGCATAGCCTAACTGGACATTCGATGAAATGTTAAATAGACCAAGTGGCAATTAGACCAAATGGTTATTAGACAAACTGGTTGTAGATGAAATGGGATTAGACAATGTGGGATGAGACCAAACAGGCATTAGACAAAGTGGGAGTAGAGGAAGTGACAATTCTCTACCCTAGTGCGAGTTATGTGGGCTCAGTATTCAATGAGTTGATGTTTAGTTTTCATACTTTATTTTCACTTATCTGTTGCTATATTCATAGTATAATTACTAATCATTTTTGTTGTTGTTGTTTGTAATGCTATTGACTTATCTTTATTTGTAAATTTTTCCACAAATATTGGCCAGTGAATTGAGAGTGTGTGCTTGGAATCAAATCAGCATTGAAGAATACATTATTAATTGCATAATTTATTGGATCAGAAATAATGAATTTGTATATGTCTATATTATAACTCTTAGTATTTACTGTATGTACTATACATGCCAGCAGTATGTATTGTATTATATTATCAACCTAGTACTACATGTATGTGCATTGCTGTACTTGTTTGCATAAGCAATAGCTATGTTATTTGTATGGGTTATAATGAATGAACCAGTTCGTTGGGTTTAACATGTCCCTGTAATGCTTGGCCCAGAAAGTATGTTGGAAATACATTGTCATGTTAAAGAGCAAGTCCACAATGAGATGAAGTTCATTTCAGTAAAGAGAGTAAATATGTGTAGACATGATGGAAGAGTTCACAGTTCAGTGAAAAAAAACGAAAATTGTCTGATAATATGGAGATTAGTGAGGGTATGACATCAACTCATTCGTTGAATATTCGTATCGACTGTTCAAGAACATTGAAAAAAAACAAAATGTAAAACTCTGAAACTTCATAACTTCCTTTAATACTTTTTTATCTGATTTCAATCAAATTTTCACTATTTTGTTTAGAAATTCTTACTCTTTTTATTGAAATGAAATTCTTACTCTTTTTATTGAAATGAAATTCATTTTGTTGTGGACTTGCCCTTTGAGGTATTTGTTTTCACAAGAATCAGGCATCATGAATACATTGAATTCTTTATGATCTAATCTTATGATTGTATTGTTATATTATGTAATTTATAATAGAGTTTATTTAATAGGACCCTTCTGATAATCACACATATTTCAAGTACAGTACTAGACTGAATCAAGACTATCATGTGACAAGTATTCATTAGGCTGTAATTTTCAAATTCTCTTGTCTGCAATTCATGGATTTTTGGGGACAAGGAAAGAACAGAGTGATTATTTACCTACCAGGTATAAAAATCATCAAGCTGCATGTAGTTATGAAGTTCATCATGATTTGAAATTGATTACTGGTGAATATTTACATATTACACTCTTAAAAATTCTGAGTCAGATTGACCCAAAAAGAGTCTGTTGGTGCCACACTCCGTTCCGGGTCAAAAATGACATGGAATAAGGTAGAAATGACCCAGAATAAGGTCAGATGTGACCCAGAAACAAGTCTTCATGACCCTGATACAGGTCATTTTTGACCTGGAATGGAATGTGACCCCAACGGACTCTTTTCTGGGTCAGATTGACCCAGAATTTTTAAGAGTGTACATTACGTAATAAGACACTCCTTTTTCTTTAATCCAAAGTGTAGTGCTCTCTCTTTCATTTGGCAAAAGAAAGCTAATATTACAGATTATGTATTTATTCAATATAGAACTATTCTTGAAGACACTTAACTGTGTCATGCAGATTCGTGTGATGAATGGGATCATTTGCGAGGTAACCATTATTGCATGGAGAAGGAATTGCCTGTAGGTCTGTACTTTTTTTTTTTCTTCATCATACTGCTACTAAAATAATTACTGAGGTAAACTTATCATAGTATTCAATGATTTGTCATTGTGTTTTCAATTAGGAAGAGTATTTTCATGATTTCAAGGAAGAAAACAAAAACTGGATGTACCTCAGCAAGTACTCATAAAGTTTGTAGATGGCTGTATAGTAGTTGTTTTTATGGTGAAAGTAGATGTAGTACAACATTGCTTTTTCTATCATATTATGCTGTACTGCTTCTTAAGATGTATATTAGCATTACCTTCTTTCCTTCTCTCCCACCCCCCCCCCCCCTCTCTCTCTCTTTCTCTTTCCTTATTCCTTTCCTTTTCTATTTCTTTGAATCCTTCCTTATTTGTCTCCAATTAAAATATATTTCATTAGCAAATTAACACATGTAGTGCACATCATACATTGTAATGTACAGAGAGTACTGTTTTGAACAGTAGAGTGATAATGGTGCCCAAATTTTCGACAGAATGTAAGATTTATGTTTGCATTAATTTCTACATTACATGTGTTTTCAGTATTGCAATTGCTGTAAATAAGCATATAATATCATTGCTTGTGCTGGTGCAAATATGTTCTGTGTCATAAATATATATGTAATAGTCTATACAAAAGTGGATGAGATCCACATATATATGTAAATTTGTGCTTTATATCAATGTGCTTTGGATGATGTATATGACATAATAGATAATTTATCATTGCAGCTGACACCTGCTAATCTGTGAACATAGAAGATCTATGATGCTTAGATATATTTTATCAAATTATGTAACCTGTATTTTTTGTTTTATTGTGAATGTTATGTAGAGCAGAATATGTTAAGAGAAAGTGTTTTCACTGACATAACTTGTATGTTGGGTGGTAGTAGTGGTGGTATAGTGTAGTAGTAGTAGTAGTAGTAGTAGTAGTAGTAGTAGTAGTAGTAGTAGTAGTAGTAGTAGTAGTAGTAGTAGTGGTAGTAGTAAGTAGTAGTAGTAGTAGTAGTAGTAGTAGTAGTAGTAGTAGTAGTAGTAGTAGTAGTAGTAGTAGTAGTAGTAGTAGTGGTGGTAGTAATAGATTTAGTAGTTTGTTGTAGTTTTAGATTTTATTGGATAACTTGTGTAGCACAAGGCTAATTTACTGCTAGGCCCCTGGTTGAGTCAGTTCAGTTACAGACACAGAGACTGTCTGCCATCTTCCATATGGATCATGCATTAGATGTTAGTAGAAGCATACCCTGGGCAAAATTAACAACCCTTTTCTCTATTTTTTTTCAAATGTTTATCTTTTACTGCAATGTGCCCCCCCCCCCTCCCCTCAATATGATTAATTTTTCATCTCTTTTTACAAAGAAATTTTGGTGTGGCATGACCCCTGTTCTGTTTATCACATATAATTGAGCTCCCCTGCCCCCCCCTCGAAATAATGCAAAAGTAAATAGTTCTGCCACTACATTAAGTAATCCAGTCTTATTGTGTGTCATTCATCATTACAGTCATCATATTATCACACAAACTTGAAAATGACCCCAGTGTTCATTAAGACATGTATGACGTCATCAAATATGAAGTTGCTTTGTACCCTTGGTAGTATAGCAATATTTGACCGACATGTGTCTAGATATGGAAATTTTATCCACACTATATGTGCGCGTTACTGTATTCATTGCTTTCTCCAACATAATGTGATCCAAAATGATATATGATTCAGTGTATTATGAATATAATAATGATAATAATAATAATAATAATAATAATAATAATAATAATAATAATAATAATAATAATAATAATAATAATAATAATAATGATAATAATAATAATAATACAACAAAGTGGTATGAATCCTCATCACAGTTAATTTCCTGTCACCTGTTTTATTAGTCGAGCTGTGTAAATTTATTATTGAATTTGTGTCAGGTTATAATCACATCAAAATCTCCTTGTAAAGTTAAAGACATTATGTGTAGATCAGTACTGGTAGAAGGAAAATATGGACCACATGTTTTATGTGCAGTATGTATTATTGTTGATTGAGACATAGGTGTTATGCAACTATAAAATCTGATGATATTTTTAGACCCTCAATAAATGAAGTGATGAAAAATGAGATCTAAATGTTTGTATGTTGTGATTTCGTATACAGCAAAATAGGCTGAAGTGAAATTGATATTTAGAGGTGTCGATATCTTTAACCCTCTTCCCCGGAATGATACCAACCCTTTTAATTTTTAAAAATTCACTAGTAAATAGAAAGTGGGTAAAAAAAAAAATTAAAAACTTTAAAAAAAATCCTAATGATAGTTGAGGAATGAGCAAAGGACCGGAGGACAAGTGATCAAATTTCTTCGACAGAGTATTATCAAGAGCGCCATCTTAAGGTGGAAGAAAACGTGCCCATTTCAGGCAGCAATTCTAAAAACAATGCCTTTTCCCCATGCAATGTAATTTTTGTTGTTGATGCTGTTGTTATCGTCGTCGCTGTCCTCGGCGTTATTACTTGGTTGCTATTATCTGTTTACTCTCTTTCTTTTGTTTTTTTGCCGCTGCTGTTGTATTTGTTGTTGGTTGGGATGGATGGATTCATTTGTGTTTTAAGATATTTTGATGGTATATCGTCAAGTTACCATCAAGTTACAATACCATAATAGTACTTTTTCTTTTTCTTCCTTTTCTTTATTTCATATTTTTCCGGTGGGGTGTGGGATTGTGATGGTGATAACGATGGCGGAGGAGGAGGAGGCAGGAGCGATGGTGGTGGTGGTGGTGGTGGTGGTGGTATTTTCTCTAGTGCAATGGAAGGGCAGCTAATTAGGGGCCGATCGACATCAGTATGAATTGTCTATGACCCAAACCATTGTCTGTTTTCAATGATGCTTTAATGTCGCGTATTATTTACGCCTGGTTACTCAATTGTACAAGAAGGCACTTTCAACTACAAGTCTACACACATGCCAATTTATCCGTATGAAAACGAAAGTCATAATATTGGAGCGAAGATGCATCCTGTCATGCTAAAACATTGTTTTCGGTGAAAATGGATTTAGTGCTTTTTGGAAATAAGCTCTTCAAAATACGTCACAGACATCTTTTTTTTTTTTCTATTTCATTCCATGCGTATGGATTCATATATTCATTATTTCTATTCTTGCCCGTGCCATGGCCATAAGCACATAGGAGGGCAGGAGGGCAGTTGCCCCCTAGAAATTTTCAAAACTTACTTTTTTCTATTTTTTTTTCCTGACCTTCATATTGAGAATCTCACCAAATTCCACCCAAAATGTGCACCACCAGATCATTCAATTTCAATTTTTAAAATGCAAAAGCTCCCACTCGGTCGCTTCGCTCCCTCGTTTGCATATGTTCCTTCAAATATTGTATATATTCTTGCCCCCCCCCCCCGGGAAAAATTCCTGCGTACGGCCTTGGCCCGTGCCCATTTATAAGGCCAACGGTTCAAACTTCTTCTCGCAGTTATCTATACAGTTTCTCTTCACATCGGCGGATCACGAAGTATAGGCTTTTAAACTTTAACCATAACCTGAAACGTTTTGATTAGATGTTGATCGGTATTGCAAGCACTAACATCCATTTGTGTATAACATCTTATGTTGAAAAGTATAATGTTTAAAACAGATATCTGTTATAATTTATAAAGTGATTCTTCGGATGAATCGAAGTAATTAATGAATCTGTTCTATTAAGTGGAAATGGGCGTGCGTGGGGTTAATAGCGATGATTGTGTCGCTGAAATCCACTCGATCGGTGAATTCCAGCCAGTGAGGCTTTGTAGCTATTACATTTTTTTTTTTTTTTTTGAGTATTTATTGAAGCAATTCTCATAAATGATGTATAACACGTTTGCATGAACATATTTTGTGTACATCGTAAAGTAAAATACATAACATCACAACAAAATGCTTAACATATTACAGGACTATTCGCCATTTCTTATTGTGGACATCGAGACGACTATTTTTAAAAGCAATTATTCTTTCCAAAGTCTCTAAATGTTTAAGAGCTCTTGAAAAAGAAAGAAAAGAAGGATAAATGTTTTGAATTTTACAAGTCGATAAAATATATGGCAAAAATAATTGCTGAGCTATTACATTGTGGTTTGTTTCATACCTTTACGATTGGGTGTATATCATCCAGTCAATTATAATTGCACACTAAAATAGAGTTACACCCTCTCCCTCCTTCTTTTATGTCCCTGTTATAATAATCCAGCGCTGGCCATGAAATGACTAATATCAGTCCCCGCCCATCAACAGAACAATAGGCTCTGCAAACATATAACCGCTACCTGAGTCTGTCTTTCTTTTTGAATCGTTCAAATCGCACATACAATTCCCTACCGTTTGTAACAAGTCCATATTCATGTCGCAGAACTACGATCTGATTTAGTTCCGCCACACCAGAGTCATGATAGCGTACCCTGTTGCTATGGATACCGTTTTGATAATGAAAATTGCTCGCTTCATAATGAATCAGTCCATGCATACAGCACAAGCGGACACCCCCTATCATGAATCAGCAATGCACCCCCCCCCCCCCCCCGAAAAGCTTCATGAGTTAGTCTTTTCATATCAGACAGTAAAAAGGAAATAGCTGGCTTGCATGATAAGAGGTGACATTCCTAGCTGTTTATGAATATACTAAAGGATGTCATCATTAACAAGATTATGTTAACAACATTCAAACCAGTTACCGCTGAAATTTCTATTACATTGATTCTGCCGCCATTGTGTGACTGTGTTTTCCCCCAAAGTGATATTTTCTTGAACATGAATGCTTCTTATAGACAATTTCCTATAATGACATGAAAAAAATATTGTTACCAATAGAATTTACTTAATAATTTAATGCCTCATTTCAAGAAAGGGCCTTTTCTACAAAGAAAAAAGGAGAAACAGTTACTTTTCGCTTTAATCTAGGCCACCCAGATAAAGGGAGATGCCTATGAGGTCTGCACTCGAGACTAGATAACAATAGAAATCGTTTCGCTATGCAACCAACGACGCTCCGGCTAGAGAATGCTTGTTTTTATTCAATAGGGGCAAGAAAGCTCCGATTTGAATCATCAATCTCAATACGCACGTTACACAAAGATCTGTGAACCGTGGCGTGCTTACGATCTCGTTTGGTCGTCTCATAATCGTGGAAAACATGTCAGACGGCGATAATATTATTGTAAGAGAACCAGCCGGTGGATATCATTTTGCATAAACTTTCGACCGCGATTCGTCTAGTTTTCAAATTGCCCTGTCTTTGACTCGTGAAATGTTAATATAATTAGTCTACAGCAGGCGGCACAGTTGTAAAACAGTGAAAGGAATTTTAGATTTAAAGCTGTTTACCTTGGAAGTTTTTAGGAAGAGGCCACCAAAAAGCACAGGGGTGAAACTGGAGCATTATATTGGATTATAAGCTTATTGGAATAGCATGCTGTCCTGTTTGAATTTTTGATACGATGGGCTTATTATCGACGTTTGGAGTTCACGTATCCGTGCTGGTGATTTTATTTTCGCATCATGTATTAGCACAGAGTAAGTGTTCATAACATTGATGGTATGAAAATGAACTAAAGAATTTTTTTTTTTAAAGTCAATCCAGAAACTCTGGCTTAACAGCAGGTATCTGATGAGGAAGTTCGGAAATAATATTTTCCAAGTATTCAAGGTTGCATATAGTGATCATCTTGACGACAGTTTACTTGTTTACATTAATCTGAAATTAACATGTCATGATTTGTATATTTACTGTTGTTGTACATAGGGAGTTCATATCTGTATATAATTATTAAGTGTTGTTATACATACTGGGAGTTCATATTTCTGTATGACGCTTTTGTGTATTTTTACCATGTAAATATTTTCGTAATTCGGCAGTATTAATTACCGCGATAACAGTTTGCTTAAAACAATTGAAGTCAGTTCAGTTAAAATGTTAATCTATAGAGGCAAGTCTAAACTTTCTTGTCCCACAAGTTCGACGGTCCAATTATGATTAGTAGGTCTATTTCGGAAGATTGTACAGCGGCGGGGCCAGAGTATTTGATATAGTAGGGGAAGACGATGCATTACAGAAAACCAAAGCTCCATCATCGGCTCATGCTACATGTACATATTAACATGCATCATTCAACAATTTACATATTGTACATTGTATAATGTTGCTCAGATTCTTCTGTTTAATGATAATAATAATAATGATGATAATAACAACGATAATAAAAATATTTAAAAAAAACCCAGATGGCACTGCGGTCTCCCTATCGAACTCTCGTTGCGGGATTTTTAAAAGATTTTTTGTTTTTGTTTTTAAGGTCTTGTGCTGTTAATGACTCACCATTTCTAAAGGCTAACCAAAAGGGGAAAAGCCTGCTTCTTCTATCCCTCTTCTTCCTTTACTAAGTTCATGTCTGCCGTACTACTTCTGTTCAAAATTCCTAACCTACCGGATCTGCATGTTTTCTATATCTGGATTCAGGGATCTCCAAAATAGTGGAGGGATCAGCTAAGAGAGAGAGAGAGAGAGAGAGAGAGAAAGAGAGAGAGAGAGAGAGAGAAAGAGAGAGAGAGAGAGATAGACAGAGAGTTTGAACATGAAGATAAATATTCAAAGTAAATGAGAAATAAAAACCTCCTTTTTGCAGCTATTAAAACTTTACACCAATAGTGAAGGAATTAATAAAGAAAACAAAGAAATGTAAAATAAAAAGTAACGCGAATAGTCACACTAAGAAATAAAAGGCTCAATTTCGCACACTTCAAAAGCAACACTGGGAGCTCCTTTATGGGTACAACTTTGCGTCCTAAGAAGCATCTTTCACCTTTAAGGGATCATTGAGCTACATTTTGCACCCTTAAGGGTGCAGAGTTGTACCCTTTAGGCAAGGGGCAAATTTGCACCCTTTTGAATGCAAAAATTTCTGTACCCTTAAAGGTGCAAAGTTACACCTTAATGGAGACGGGCATTTTCGAGTGCAAACAAGTACAAAAGGGTGCATCTTTACACCTTTTTCATGTAGGGTGCAAGATTGCACCTATTAATGTGCTGCCAGTGTTGTATTTAGGGTGCAAAATTGAACCTTTAATTCTAAGTGTGCACTCTACACACTAAGAAAAAAGGTGCAAGTTTGCACCCTAAATGCAACACTGGCAGCACCTTTTTTGGTGAAATCTTGTACCCCACATGAAAAAGGTGCAAAAACGTACCTTTTTGTTCTTGTTTGCACCTGGAAATGCCCGTTTGCATCCTAAAAGGTGCAACTTTGCACATTTTAAGGTGCAGAAATTGTTGCGTTCAAAAAGGTGCAAATTTGCACCCTTCCCTAAGTAAAGGGTACAACTCTGCACCCTTTAGGGTGCAAAATGTAGCTAATTGCACCCTTAAAGTTGCAAAAAGCTTCTTAGGGTGCAAAGTTGCACCCAAAAAGGTGCTCCCAGTGTTGCATTTGAAGGGTGCAAAATTGCACCTTTTTTCTTAGTGTGTATTCCTGTTGAAAGCAAGCATTATGATGTACATGTAGGTGTAGACAGAATTTCGAAGTGAAACGTAAGGGGACAGCTACAATGTATTAAAAATCTAAACATCTGGAACCTTCTGTCTAGAATTTAAAAAAAGACTAAAAAATAAAACGGAATAATGATATTCACACAAAATAAGCAAAGGAAAGGTTCTTGACATTTTCGATTGCCTCTTCCCCTCCCCATTCACTCATATTCGATAAGAAATCATCGAGCGCCTGTTTTACTCCTCTTTTCTCCCCTCCCCCTTTTTTGGCACAGGTTATAAAATCATGGGTATAAGAGGAAGGGGGAGGCATCCCCAGGATTTCCCCCATGGCAGTATTCAGCCTTGGTGCATTCATTGACGACAGTGGATGCTCCGCGCTCTTGCACATGATGTAAATTAATTCGAAAGAAATTCTTCACCCTAATGAAAATTGAACACTGATGAACACAAGCACTAATTTAGAATGTAGATTAAGCATGGTCATGGAGGAGAACATAAAAACACGATGATATTGATGATGCTTTCATTGGCCATACAAAATAAGTATGAGATCTGTAAACAAAAATAATGAAAATAGAACATATCCTTTGCATTCTAGTTCAAATTATAATCAATTATTCACAAGGTTCATTTATTGTCCATATTCAAAGAAAATGGAAATTCGTCACATGGCATAAAAAAAACCGCATCAATACATAGAATTAAAAGTACATAAATTACAACTGAAATAAACAGGAACAAATTAGCGAATACAAAAAAAAACAACAACAAGAAAATGCATGTCTTGTACCAAACAGAAATGTAGAAATTACATTTACAAAACGTTACTTATGTTTGTTTGTTTTGTTGCATTTTTATCAATATTATTTTAGTGATACCACTATCCTTATCATACTGAGTTCCCATTTTTATTCATCGCTAAGATCTCTATTTTAATATTATTTGTATTATATTTTAAAATTACATTATTATTATTATAATCATTATTATAATTATTATTATTATTATTATTATTATTATTATTATTATTATTATTATTATTACTATTATTTTAGTTATCATTACTCTTATATTATTATACTATTATTGTCATCATCGTCATTATTATTATCATTAGCATTAATTATCATTAATATTATCATCATCATCGTCGTCGTCATCATTATCAGTTTTGTAATTGTTCTCATGATCATTATTTTTTTAATGTTATGTATTAAGTAACTTGCCACTAGTAAAAAGTTATTGGCTCTGTAATTTATACTGAATTCATACCCAGGTGTTTATATTCATGTATTAAAGTAGCGGCGTATACATGTAGATTAAATGGAGAAAGAAGTTTGAAATCCCATAATAAATAGGATAATTATTGCATAACAGATTACCTAACGCAGTTCTTCGAAAACATTCATGATCATATACATGTAGTTAGAACGCGTACTCATAAACAAAACAGATAAAACGAATAGATAAAGAATAGCTATACAGATCATAGATAGAATTATTAAGTGCAGTCATGAATCTATGCCAAAGTGTGTAACGTAACCCATCGTGAATACTGTTAAAAGCTAGTCTACATGATTCTAAGGTCTCCTCAATGGGTTTACGGTTCGACGCCCTCCTGATATTGATAGTATTCTATTTGACAATGAGTATTTCCATGCAAAGCTTCTATTCGTCACACATGAAAACGCGAAGATGACATTCTTTTGGTCTACATTTTAAAGGTCTTCATTTCCTTTTCACAAAACTTGTTCCGCTTTTAAATGAGAATTAATTTGAATATTATACTTTCCACCTGCATGTACATGTATCATCATTATCGTAGTCGCCCCTTTAGAATACAGATGATGTTTTGGTCAATATTTTGAAGGTCTCATCGAACGAATCCATCCCTGGCGGATGATTGAAGCCTGCGTTGGGTGTGCGCCTCCTCTGTTGCATTCAGTCATGTAGACGTAGGTTGTTACAGTGGAAAACACCACGTCCCTGGGATAGGACGTTAAATGATGGTCCCCGTGTAGAGGAGACTCACAACCTTTGCAATTTTGAACTCGCTGCCCCATTAAAAAAGAGCAACAAAGTTTCATGCATTTATCTGTTTATGAACGTAATACTGGCACTTCCAGCAGTCATGCACCGCTTTTCATGCAATGTCACTTTGCCGACAAATTGCATCGAAAGCCAAGTTTAAGCTGTATGATACGCTGCCATTGAGATTAACTGTACAAGATTACATGATTACAAGACTTCAAATGTATAATTGTTATTTCTAATGCATAGCCTGTTAGTTCAAGCATTGGAGATAACATTCTTACATGTGAAATATACGTAAAATATGTATTATACATACATGTATGTAACCTTTTGTGTATTATTATTATCAAGAGCGCTACCCTTTGACATTGTCCTTCATTGCTTCAAAGCCTCAAATTGGTCAACTGTTCGGCGCCATCTTGAAAGTATATCTTTGACAATGAGTTTGTCCAGTGCTTCCATTCGACACATTAATCGGTGCAGATATTATTTTCTTTTTACCAACATTCTAAAAATCTCATGGAGCAATTTTATTCGGCTGCAAGCATTTCTGTTAATAGATTGTACTAAAGTTACTAACCGTATACATTCTCATATTTCAATGAGAATTAACATCAAACATAATACTTCGTTTTGTTTATGTATGCCGGGTAAAAGAAGACAGGCATGATAAGAGGGTAAAAACACATCACCGGTCTACTCTGTGACATAATTTCAATGGATTAGGTATTGATTTGTTAGGGTGTGTACGTTACACAAAAACACACCGCCAAGTACAGGGGTGCCGTGAAACAATGGGAACCACATTTCTCAGTGCGGATCGATATCTCGTCTAATTCTTTCTCTTAATCGATATTTCATAATAGGGCGACTTCTTGCATGCGTATGTACATCTAATCTGTATGCAGGATTATAGACGCGTACACCTTACGATGGTGTGGTATGCCTATAATCTTCAACATGTTCAACATTGATGTCCATAAGTCAGTTTCAATTAAAATTATTTGTGAAATGATACATGTATATCGAAGATCAGTGTAATTTTCACATTATTGTAGACAAACTCACATCACGTGTTGATAAATTACACCCACGCAGCCGGACAAAACCCTACACTTCATCAAATATTGTAAATCGGGCAAAATTGCTCAGTCTTACGATAGCTTTGCCCCAGACCAATTCCTTTTCTTCCTCTTCTTCACCATCATCATTTTCTTCTTCTTCTTTTCTTCTTCTTCTTCTTCTTCTTCTTCTTCTTCTTCTTTTTCTTCTTTTCTTTTCTTCTTCTTCTTCTTGATATTCTTCTTCTTCTTCTTCTTCTTCTTCTTCTTCTTCTTCTTCTTCTTCTTCTTCTTCTTCTTCTTCTTAATATTCTTCTTCTTCTTCTTTTTCTTCTTCTCATTATCATTGTCACTGATATAACTGTTATCATTATTATCATTATTATTATTATTATTGTTATCATTATTGTTGTTTTTGTTACTAATTTATTTATTACTATTATTCTGCTCGTCATTATCGACATCATCACCATCATCATCATCATCATCATCGTCATCGTCATCGTTATCATGATTGTCAGTATTATTGATTCTTTCATTTATTTATTCATTCATTTCCTGGGGAAGGGTAATTCCAATCCATTGTATATTCCAAATCTAGTAAAATGTTGCCCATTTTTTTGAAGACCATCTCTCAGTTCAGTGATAATTGTGTTCAAGTGATTTAGTGCTGGACACACAGCACGCAAAGCGCGTTGCATTCATTTGAACTTTTATTTTGTCAGGTCATTTACAGAGAAAAGAACACCGACAGATAAAATGGAAAAAAAAAAGCAACCCATTGCATTTTCTAACACCTCCCTGACGGAAACATATAAAGTCTACACAGTCCAAAACATAGCTCATAGCATCTGCTCTCGTCCAGGGGACAGCTGAACCGAGATATCATTAAAAAGAAAAGAAAAAAAAAAAAGAAAGAAAAAACAAAACAAAAAACAAGCTTGACCCTTGTTGCGGTAAAAGGGTGTTTATGACATGAAGATGAGCGATTGTATTATTTTCATGACGGGAAATGACAGACCCAAATTAAAAAAGTAACTAACAACTATAATGGTGACATTCAGTTAATGAATATTCCATATTCATCAATATTATTTGTCGGCAATGAATATTCCATATTCGACCGTAGAAAATTTGTCACTGTCATGTGTAGGCCTGTACTAAAGTAGAAATGCCTTTGCCTATATTCATACAGCCATGTGTACATGTATTCGTTTTATTACGTGCACTCACATGTACATGTACATGTATAAACACCAATCGCATGTGCATTTTGGAAGATACTAGATTATGATGAAAGTCTTTGATGTTAGCTGCATATTTGCTCAAAAGCTAACATACATTCACGTACATGTACGCCTACTCATTATGGTGATTGTGGATGATTGCTGTATTAATTACGTTTTGTACTCTGGAGAGATTGATGGTGTTCCGGCTCATCTCGGCATCCGTCTCCACTTCTTTTATATCTCATTCTCTCTCAGTCCCCTATATTCCTCTCTATATTCCTCTCATTTTACATTATTTCATCTCTTTCTTCTCCAGTATCAATCTTGCTCTCTGTTTCTGCTATATCTCTGTTCCCCCCGTTTGCCTTTTCTCCCTCCTCTCTAACCTTTATCTCCCTTTTTTTTAAATCTCATCCTCTCTTCCTCTCTTTTTCGAACCCCCCCTCTCTCTCTCTCTCTCTCTCACTTTTGATCCCAGTTCCCCCCCCCCCCCATTGCAACCCTCACTTCTCGCATATCCCACCCCACTCTCCCCCCTCTGTCTCTTTCTATATCTCTCCCTCTTCAGTGTCTTTCCCCTTTTGTTCTCTCCTCATTTTACTCACACGTCATATTGTTGGTACAGTAGTTAATTTTTATTAAATACACGAATTATCATGATTAGCACAGTTCTATCTCATAAATCCATACCATTTTCCAATTTACCAATGGAAAGGAAAATGATTTATGAGCAAAACCGTGGTAACCGCAGTAAATATTATGCCTCATAGCGCTTTCAAAATTCACATGACTAGGTCCGTTCTGTTTCCATACTAAATGTAGCAATGTAACCATGGTAACGTGATGACATTAAATGCACTTAACAACGATTGTAATCACGGTGATTGTTTTTATTTCTGTACATTTTCCCCATTTGTCCAACAATGAGTAGATCGGTGTACTGCATGACCTGGTTTAGCTTCTTGTTATATTAAACGTAGGGTTGTTGTCCGATTAGAAGTGAATTTTCCAAATCGGGTCTGGATGCAGCGAGTCCTATACTCTGTCTTGATCTAGTGGTAACGTCGCTGCATTGTGGATCAAATGGTTCGCGGTTCGAATCCCAGCTGTGGCACAAATATTCTTTGAAAACATTAATCTACATTCGTCCCTCTCAACCTATATGTATGTGGGTACCCTTTAAGAAGTATTTCCGTGAATGCCTTTAGCCCCCCCCCCAAAAAAAAATAAAATAGATGTATACATGTAATAAATGAATAAATAAATAAGATAGATGAAATTGGCTAAACATTGCTCATAGAATTAGGCCTACTAATCGAATTTATAATTTTGTTATGTGTGTCTTTCACTAAAAGTATAACCTTCTCTCTCTTCTCTTCTCTCTGTTTTGTTCTCAGATGGTTGTAGTAGTGACCCTTGTCAGAATGGGGGTACTTGCATCCTCCTCACCGGAACCTCTGGCTACGCCTGCCTCTGCGCCACTGGCTTCCAGGGAACAAACTGCGAACTTCGTAAGTATTGTGTTCATTTACATTTTCCGGGAAGGGGGAGGGGGTATCGAAAATATATGGGGCAAAGAACAATCTTGGCCCTAAAATTATGAAAGATTTCGAGAAGTATTTCAATTTAAGTTATAGAGGAATACGATTACAAAAAAAAAATGAAATAAAAAAATCATAGTCAACCCAGAAGCCGGTCCCTTCCCGACGTCATATCCCACCTCCTTTTATATTCATGTATCGTTTTCAGTACTGAAATTTTAAACAAAATGAATGAAAAGTAAAGTAAAGTAAAGAAAAGAAAAGAAAAGAAAAGAAAAGAAAAGAAAAGTGATTCAGAAGAAGACAGAGATAGAGATAGGTGGAAGGCAACATGGAAGAAGATGGCACAACTCATTCCTTTGAACAAAATCCCCGCTTTCTGTAACTTTGACATTTTGCTTTCAGTGCCCTGACCCCCACCACTGGCTTTATTTCGTTTGAGTTAGGAGTGAGTTTGATAGGGCTTTGAGTCTAGGTTAGGGTTAAGTTAAGTATAATGTTTTGTCCAGGTTTCAAGTTTAGTATATGGTTAGTGTTTAAAGTTGAGCGGAGCTATTGCCATGACTGTTGTCGGAGCACGTTCGTTCTCAGTTCATGTTTCCGATTGTCCCTTAACTCCCTTCCTGAAAACAACCCCTGCCACCTGAATGGCTGGACCAAAACTACACCTCAGATGGAGGTTGACGAACAGTATTACCATGGAGCTAGTTTAGTAGCTCCATGGTATTACTGGTACATGTTCACAAGTGCAGTTAATTTGAATGACAATCAAGTCGAGGCTATCATTCTGACCGCACCATGAAAATTTAATTGAAATTCGTAGCTAAACTAGCAGTGTGGGTGTACGTGTACAAGTTGGCGCCGGTGTGAGAAATGTGTTGGAAAGCCGGGGGGGGGGGGGGGGGGGGGGGTATTACTAGTGGATACATGATCGAAGTAAGAAATACCCACAGCATGAAATGATATTCGTACCTAAACTGTCCGTGCTCAAAGTACATGTGCCGGAATTAAGACATGTGTACAAAAGCAGGATTGAAATATTAATTAGTATGAACAAAGAACCAAAGAACCCCAAAAATATGAAAGGTGGAAAAAATCTGAGATTTATACTCTACGAGAAATATTGCGGTTGATGTAGGGAAGAGAATATCGGGGGGGGGGGGGGTCCTTCTTTTTAGAAACAGTATGCTGATTGCAGTCTTTCCAAAAATGCCCACCCCCCCCCCCCCCAAAAAAAAAAAAAAAAAAAAACTGTTAAAAAAATGAAAACACAAACGTTTTCAGAAGGGAAGGCGGTGTCTTCCTTTTTATCATATGACACATTCGATCTACTTCAAGAACATTTTTCCTTCATAGATGCTTCTTGCATGTAAATATTGAATAGAGCCATCAATCCTTCAATACTATTTTTTCCCTTTAGAAACTGGAGCCTGTGCAAGCTCACCCTGTCAAAATGGCGGTGTATGCACCAATGACGTAAGCAGCAGTGGAAACGAGATCTATTCATGTGATTGTCCTGACGACTATACAGGTTTCAACTGCCAAACATGTAAGTTCAAGCTTTTCATCGCTAAATTGCAAGAGCTGGTATTTTTCATATTATTTTGATAAATGTATAGCATGCATTATCTGTACATTACTTGTGTAAGATACACCATTCTGTCACCGGCGAAAACTAATTCCAGTCTGTTTGAGAACCATTTTTTCAATGATTTTCTATCGACAGATCTGAATGCGTATTTTCGGATAGTAAGGAGGTGTCACTTTTTAAGAAGAAATAAGTTTATTTAGACCTACCTTTTCATCATCTTTTTGTACAGTATCCAACAGAAGTGGGTACACCCTTTACAAAATGTTAAAATTCAAATGTGAATTCTTACATAAATGTATTACAACTATGATAGAGAAGAACGAAATTCTGCGACTGGTGTATTGATAGGAATTATCTCTTCCATAACAATAATGTAATGGCTGAAGGATTTTGTTTAAACTTGTGGCAACAAAAGTTAAGCACATCCTCAAGGGTGTGCTCACTTTTGTTGGAAACTATATGTTTATGGCTGTACCCTTCCTATTTCAACTTATCCTGTCTCTTTTCAACGTGACTGAAGTTCTTTTGTCAGGAAGACAACTTATGTTATCAGTTTGTAATATTTGCAGTCGACAAAATGGTCAACATGATATTTATCATCATGATCCTTTGCATTTTGCAGTTTTCTCCCAGAATCCCTGTCGAAGCGAACCTTGCCAGAATGGAGGAACTTGCACTGAGAGTACGGGAAGGTATACCTGTTCTTGTCCCTCAGGATGGACCGGGGTCGTCTGTGAAGACGGTAAGTTATCACGTCTTGCAGAAAACCACGTTCCCTATCACCTAAAAGAGGTTAAAGACATTCAGTCGTGGGCTTTCATGGAGAGTGGATCATAATTTGCTGACACCAGTCTTTGTGAAAAGCACTAGAAATACCTGTAATAGAGCTACATTTCTGCAGCACAGCAAAACAAGCTGCCCAACCATAAACATTCTTCGGGCATTCTCGGGCCAAGGAAAGTGAGATAATGACTTTGCCATATTGGGCAAAGGGTGGAATATACAGAGCATTACATAAGGTCTGTTGGTCATAAAACTCATAGTGATGGACATCACCTGTTACTGGGTAAGCGCCCATGGTGTCAAATTCCCCGTTAAAGCCCATGACTGAGACTGAACGTCTTTAAACAAAAACAATACAAAACAAACAAAACCACAACGATAAACAAACACCAAATTTTAGAGGGCATTATACGTATATTTTTTTTGTATTTTCAAATAGAAATGCGTTAACGAATCTTTATTTCACTTTTTAAGGGATCTGTTCATTTAAATCTTTGCTTTTATAATTATGTTGAAATCTCACTGAAGAATACAATAGATCGGAAATCCTCTTTTTAAAGGATGATTATAACGGATCATTTAGTTTTGGAGTATAAATCTCTCGAAATAGAGGAAACCAATGGAAAGAGTCATTCAGAACATAACTTTGGAGAGATATATCCAGCCACAAATCCCCGCGTTTGGGTGTTTTTTTTTTTTTTAACTGCGCCTCTTAAGATAATTATTAAAGCCAACCATCACGTGTATTGATCAGAATCAAATGGATAAAGAGATCAATACGGACATGCATTGCGGTGCTGTGTAGCACATTAAAACTGTTTCCCTCTCATCTGATAAAACAGGAAATCCATGCACAAGCGACCCTTGTCAGAATGGTGGTGTGTGCACCAGCTTTACGAACCCAACACTATACATCTGTTCCTGTATTAATGGATATTATGGTTACAACTGCCAACTAGGTGAGTAACGTGTTTGTAGAATATTGTTTGTGCAATTTCATTATTACCATTATACTATACGACTCAGCGGTAATATCCAATGGGAATGATAACGTGATATGGTCTTAGTTAACTTGGCTAGCCTCATCGGTGTAGTTGGAATTAGATATCACGAGGCCCAGCAAATGTAACACTCTAAATTTCTTAGAATAGAATCGGGGAAAATACAAACTTCGTATTAAAATCTTAATCCAAAAGATTTATAAATCAGTCTAAATGATTTCAATTTTCTAATCTAATTTTATTTAGAGTGTACCCCCCCCATTGCTACGTACTCATTTATTACGCCAGTGTGGGGGGGGGGGGGGGGAGGTAGACAATCTTGGCCAAGGCTGTAAGCCCCGAACAGTCTCCCTTAGTCCCCAATTTGACTAAATATATACACAGTAGGATGAGGTGTTAAGAAAAATAAAACTTTCTCTTTTGCCTTTGGATTAAAGAAATGTTTTCTTTAAATAGCATCAGTCATTATGAATATTTGTGTTTTATAATATTGTCAAACATTCTCAAACGATTTGCGAAATATCATATTGCTTGTAAAACTCTTCAAATTGCTGCTTTGTCCCGATACCCAACACACAACGTCTGGGTTTACATGAGTACAACGTATCTGATTTAGTTTACCCCGGTACTAACCAAGTCAGGCGCCATTTTTTCATTTCCCTAGCTTTATTATGCTAGTTTGTGAAATTATGATAGTATTGCATTCTAGTTATACGTTGACACTGCACATGCACACGAGGAAAACTGAGATACATGTACGTATACAATGTAATTTAGACGCCATATTATGCTAACTTTGTGTAAGCAGGCCAGTGCAATTCCAACCCTTGTCAAAATGGAGCAACGTGCGTGGATACGAATGGCGGGACAGCATATGAGTGCACATGCGCAGATGGATGGCTAGGATCAGAGTGTACTATTGGTAAGCCTCATCAAGAATGTGACTCCTGATTGCATATCGACAGTTTTCGCAAGTATAAATATTTCCCTTAACATAAGGATTCAAAAGAAAAGGACTTGTTGATAATTAAACAGATGAAAAGGATTATGTTATCGACGAGGGAATGAATTTCCAATTAGCTATGAACATCACATTCATATGCTTTAGTAGATGAGTAGATATTACATCAATTGTTTTCAACACAATCTTCCTATTATCTGAGGTATAGTCATGTAAGCGTCATGACGGAGTATCAGTACGTCGATCTAGGCTAATTTAGCTTGAGGATTAAAAAGTCTGTTATAGTCCTGAATGAGTAGAGAATTCTTTTCAACAATATGCTTATTGGAAATGAAGCAAATGCCAAGGCACGTTATTAGCTTTGTTGTTGTTTTTTTACTTGTAGGCGTTTTAAACGTACAGTATGACAATAGTATTTCAATGTCGAATTTCAAAACAGCTTATGCTACATTATCAACAGCCTATACATTGTATAAGGATAAATGTTACAACTAAGGATTTTTAAATGTACTTACATTTCAACCTCAATGATTTTCTGACAACTGTGTTTGTAGACAGTTTTAATCACTTTTAATGGAATGAGTTTTCACCACTTTTGAGGATTTTTGTGACTTTTACACACCGTGTGATGTAATAATGTTTTTTTTTAAATTATTATTTTGCACCTTTTACTAACATCATACTCTCTTTGAATGCAGTTGACCCTTGTCTTAGCTCACCCTGTAACCCTAATGGAAACTGTATCTCGTTTGAGAACAGTTTTGCATGTTCCTGTGATGCCGGCTGGGACGGTGTTCGTTGTCAAATACGTAATTATGTACCTGTTTTCACTCTTCCTTACTGAATAATTTGACTTTAACTTAATCTTGTATTCTTGCAGTGTAGCAAAATAAATTGTAGGCCTATCCGAAAATCAAACCAATGAATCAGTTCGTATTTGTTGAGATGCTGCAGACACTGCAACAATTAGAGAAGCAAAGAGTTGTATGAAATACAAATATATTTCTTTGAATACTAAGGAATCTTTATTTGCTTAAGCTTTTATCGTTTACTATTGGCATGATTGGCATAGACTATATTTCAAGATAAACAATTAAGCACTGAAAACTGACAAGAAATCCATCATACCATATTGAGCTGAATGTTAGCTTTCATACTAAAGTATCAAAGTTCCAACATGGGAATAGTTTTAGAGATTTACTGTTCAGAATCAGCTTTTAAAATTTATGAGAAAAACTGATTAGATATCAGTTTCCTGGTTAGTTATTTCTTAATTCTGCACATCTTGCTGTGGGCGGACGATGTGCTGAACATATCTGCATTAATGCACACTCACCGCCTTCAGTATTAAAGAGGCCTTCAGGCTTTGCACACCGTCACGTGAGGCATTATTTGCCGCTGACGTTAGGATTGCGAGACTATAAAGTCAGTGATGTGACCTGACTTTAGAATAAATCGAAATTTGCACTAAAATGGAAAATCAAACAAATGAAAGTATTTTTATCAACGTTGTGAAACATTTTTTATTGTAAGCTTTTTTATGAGATTAAAGAGCAAATCGTAGGGAATCGCAAGATTGCTGTTTCACTACTACGATTCGGAATTGATTTTTATTTTCCTCCTACTTCAGAATTTCGATTCTGATTTTCAGACAACCATTAAAAAAATCTATCAAATTACATGTGTTTGAGTGTTCGCAGCAAATGCTAGAGTCTTTTTCCAAATCGGATAGCAGAAAGATCGTCAAGTTTACAACAGGTTTTTATACGTGTTTAAAGACTGCACCAGTAGTCGCTGAGGCAGTTCTACGTCAGTCGCATGATGCCTTATTTGCAACGGGTATCACAGTCCTACTCAACCTTTATACTAATGCATGCACTTGCTTTTGCCGTCTACAGCCGACCCGTGTGAGACGAACCCGTGTTCTGTGAATAGCACTTGTCACAACAATGATACTAACTTCTACTGCGAGTGTTTCACCGGTTGGGTTGGTGATCTCTGTTATAATGGTACAGTATTTGTCACCTTCCTTTGTCATGTTCGTAGCAATGTGTCTTTTCCTTCACTCAATTTAATATCTTTTTCTATATTTATCTCTAATGTATATCTGTTAACATGGAACCCAATTTCTCTTTTGGTTTTTACTGAAAAAACGAATTTTTGTTATTTCGATACAAAGAGCAGACTAAAAATATTTTGGGGTTAATCAGAAAATATAGACTTTCCGAATTTACAGCAAGAACTATAAATTATTTGAAAAACTCGACATGTTTAACAGTCATGGTGAAGTACTAAGAAAGGGATGGAAGATATCATCCAGCCAAGAATTGAGAATAAAAAGGATTTCTTCGATTTCAGAATTAATTTCCAGTTTGATGTTGATTTCATATATATTTTTAATATTTCGATTTCATCGTCCTTAATTTTGTGTAATGTCGATGAGTAACCTTTGTTTTTAAATCATGTCGTAAACCTGAATGTGTCATACATTTAGCACTGAGATTCAATGGTTATGTGGAATTGTAACTAACATTCTGACTGTGTTTTCAAGGGAGGAAAAAAAAGGAATAACAGTAAAATGTTTCATGATCACTTCTTTTCTCATGGTCCCTCCAACTTGATATTTTAATTTCTTTGTATCATAATCAGTGGATCCATGTAACAGTGTTCCCTGCCAAAACAATGGCGTATGTACGGGCAGTACCAGCGGCTTCCAGTGCTCTTGTTCCGATGACTTTGTTGGCGATACCTGCGAGATTGGTAACACTCAACGCGTGTGATAAAGCTTCTTTCTGTCTGCATCCTGTTGCAAGAGTACTTTGCTCAAGCTTGTGTGATATTTGCTCGCTATCATTCACTTATACACATTCTCTTCCTTACATTGTAAACAAAAATTCCTTCTTTCATGAAAACATTTTTGCTATCCTCTTTTTCCATCAATTCTGCAAGTTGGTCTTTCCAGGTAAACTCCACAATGCTGCAGTCACTTCGGTAGAATTAGTCTTCCTCTTCTCTCAAACCATCACATTATTGCTTCTTTACACACGAGGTTTAAAATAACTAAAGTACTTAGGTATACTTAGTATTCTTAACTTAAGTATCATTTCACGTATCCTGTAGAATCACATTGGCCTCATTACTGTTTCACTGGGCATAAGCACTTTGACACCAGAATTCACAGAGTTACCTCTCTTTCTACATCTATGTAAGACCTCGGGTGTAAAACGGTATCAACTATCAGCAACACGTTGTAAGTAATTTTCACCTACGCAATCTATGCTCTTGGCACATCACAATTTCTGCCACAGATGACAGGATCTTTCATTTCCTTCTGGGCATACTGGCTTTCTTATACCACGCCACGACAAGAATTTGCGTATGTTGGCTATCTTCAATTGAAGTTCTTGAAGTGTTATTTCCTTGCTTTTAGTGTGCCTCTTCTCTCGCGCAAATACCCATTACGAATATATAATGCGATACCACATGCTTGCTAGCGCTGCAACGAGGTTTCGTGCTAAAAATAATTCGCATCCCAAAGGTTATAGTGAACTAAAAGTAGTTTTCCATATTTGATGCCACTGTAAGCCATAGGTCTTCTTCACATAGATTGAAACCATTCAATGTTTTCCACCTGTTGTTATTTACCATGTGACCTATTTTAGCTGAAGCTGATACTGATTTCTTTGTCATCACTGAGCATGAGCGTTAACGTTCTGTTTACGTCGACAAAACAACTTACCTGAAAGAGAAGTTGCAGGGGAAATCAGAAGTGATCCAGCTATTCATCGGATTTTCCCACACACATCAGCTATTTTCTTTACATTGTAACCAATTCATCTTTTTTTCATGACGGCATCGATGTTTTCCCAAGTTTTATGTCGAACAAAAATTTTTCATCCATCCATATTCATTTACAGATTCTGCAGAAGCTTTCACCATCCAAGTGCAAATACATTCTCTTTGGTCATTCTCTTTATTTCAAATGCTAACATTTTAGATTGCCTTCCTGTCATGAATCCATTATAAAATGATTATGAAGCTCCGACTTCTTTCATTCATACATGTACGTGTTATGTTTGTATTTTACGTTTCCTTCATTATTTTACGGGGTTTTTTCCATTATGAATACGTGTGAATATTCTTCTTTTTTTTTTGTCGTCAGCATATCATCATTCACTAGCATGTAACTTTTCATGTATACATTATTTTATCATATATTTATTGGTATGCATGTTTTTGTTGAGAACAATATATCCATATTTGCATGGAGCGTGGACACGTGAAATTTATAGACGAATAACCCCACACATACCTATCACCTGTTGGATTAAGCCAATACTTAACTAACATTTTCAAAAATTGACTAGTGTAAAAAAATCATGAAATCAACATTTCAACCAACATTTAACCAACATTTGATTAATTTTCTAGCATGACATATAGCAATCCTGACAAACTATGTAGATTTGCATGATATAGAAACCTCTAACATAAATAATGAATATAACCATAATATAAACATATCTACTACTGATCTGATGAACATGTAAATTCTGATTGCAATAAACATTAAAATTGCTTGTGTAGTTGAACGTTTGTTGTGTAATTATACATAGAATAACAACTGAAATTTTAAATATAAACAAAATAAAACTGTAAATATTCAGTTATTGAAAAGCTCCTTTAATTTCCACAATTAAATATTAATGGAACCACTATAGATAAATACTGTAACAAAGTTGAAAAGTATAGAATAGGTAGTAAAGTCTGATTGAACATTACCAATGTGTAAATGTGTAAACACAGCGGACCCGTGTCTATCATCCCCATGTCTGAACAACGCCGTTGGATGCACTGGATTTCCGAGTAGCTACGTCTGTGACTGTTCAGATGGCTATGGCGGTGCCAGCTGTGATTCAGGTGAGAAAATCTTTCCTTTTCGTTGATCTTTAACATGTAACCTGAAGATAGAGTTGAGCATTGTGGTACAGGGGAGAAGGCTCTTGCCTCTCATACGAGAAATCCTGGGTTCGATCCTCGCCTGGTGCTTACACCATCGGACGAGTTTTTTTGCTCAATGAGTCCCTCTCGACCCAGGTGTACTTACTGGGTACCTGGCATTGCTGGGGCAATAATGCAGGGCCTGCAGGAAGAGCTGATGTGGCTACCCTCGTTAAATAAAGCCCAATTATTTTATTCATTTATCATATTCTAGCCATGCCATTGTGCCATAAATGCATGTCGTTGGTATTGGAGGTCTGGATGTAAAACCGATACAAAAAATTGTGAAAAGTAGAAAGCACTAAGCACAGATAATTGTATGTGGGATAGTGCACACATTCTTCTGGGAAAAATTTCCACATTTCTTTTAAAAACTTGTCATATTTCTTAGGTGATGGGATATCATTAGAAATCGTTTGATGGAACATTCATGTACGTGATATCCTTTTAAAAAAATAAAATAAAATGATAGAAGGAACATCGTACATTATTTTTCAACATTATCCTTAGATCAGTGCTTCACCCTGGCACGGGAACAGATTTACAAATCGTCTATTTCTTTCTTGTTGCAGTAACCGACTACTGCTTGGTGTATGATCCCTGTGCTAATGGAGCGACTTGTATGAATGACGTAGCACAGAATTTCACCTGTGCATGCTCCGGCGAATGGGTTGGGAAACGGTGTGATGAAGGTACGTAAGAGTAATAGTTAAAGAAGGTGTTTTCTGAAGAAGTGATTCAACATTTTCAAACTGTTGCCACTAAATCATTCATGAGTTTTCTCTTTTTAGAGGACAGTTTCGCCTTACGCTTATAGGCAGCGTGTATACTGAAGGGCATGTCTCATTACGTAGAGTATTTCTACCCGTTCACTGGGGACATGATGTAGAACTGCATGCTATCGTATTTCATGTTTCATTTCTGACATTTAGGTGATTCGATGTTCGTTCCCATGTTTTAAGTTATGCATCAACAAACGCCATGTAGAGTGCATTTATTTAATTTACAAATGTATATATATATATATATATCCATTTTCACTGAATCTGTTTATAAATCTATCATGATGCATTAACAATTATATTTTTACCTATATTTTTTCACACCAGATGAGATGTAAAATGAGAGGCCTTCGAATGAGTTTCTATTCATTAACATCATTTTCTCCGTTATGTTTTGTTATGTTCTCCTCTATGACCTTTTGCAGCATCCCCCTTTTCTAAAAAAGTTTAATATGAGCTGACCTTCAAAATATCAACATTCATTTTAATTTCCTATTGTATATTTTGTGAGGTATGCAGATATCACGTAGAATAATTGTTATGTATTCTGCGTCATATACCAAGCAGTATCATGCTTCGCATCATCCATTTCATACTTATAATTTAATATTTTTAGACAATATTCATGAGCAGCTATAGCGAAAAGCTCCAGTGCTTTGCATGTGGTGATTGGTTCCTCTTTCAGTACCTGACGTGGCACGCATTTCTTTTCTCTCAAACACTTCTTTGCTTTCTTTCTCGTTTGAAATTTTCAGAGAAATGTTTTCTCTGGAAACGCCCTCGCACTTCACGCACTGATTTTTGCATTATGCATGTACCTATTTCTGCAAACGTGTTTTCATGTCAAATCTTTGTTTATAAAAAATGGCATAAATGTAAGTACAAATAATCTCCACCTTGTGAAACAAGAATTGAAGACTGTCGTTGAAGTTACTGCAAATATTATAAGAAGAAGTCAAAGTAAGATTTACATCCCGTATTGATTTAGTCTTTAATAATGGAGATTTTGCAGGTTGAAAATAATTGTTCGGATGTTTTGGTTAGGCGCATTAAGTACAAAACAAAGGCCTAAAGTATCTTTTGAATAAAAAACAATACAGAATCAGCTATAAGTTTACTTATGTATCATTATGGATGATAGTTTTTTTTTTTTTTAATATTGGCAATGTATACGTTCAATATTCTATTGGTAACTGCTTATAAAATACAAAGCATTGAACGGACCCTTCACCTTAATTGTAATATTCCACAATGGAGAACATTTCATTTTCTTTTAAAGGTAATTTTTTTAAACAAACATTTTCGTTGTGGTTTCTCTTCTAGTTAATACGTGTAAGGATCAACCTTGCTTGAATGGGGGTACATGTACCGTAGATGGGTTAAACTACACATGTACATGCGCCAGTGGTTACCTAGGAGACAACTGCGAATATGGTAGGTACATAGAAAACCCACAGATGTATGTATTTAATAGTTGTACTGAAATGAAATCCACAAATCCCAATACTGACACTCATGAGATGACTATTGTAAAAGGAAAAGGGAAAATGATGATGACGATGATGACTTAACTGAAATCGAATTCCTCTTAAATACTGTCCTATAGAAATTTGAAAAAAAAATGTAGAAAAAGAGTCTCTGCCCTTAATTGAAAGTTGATCTCTGGCTTCGAAACTCACTGCCTTATCAATAAGTCTAAGTGACTTCTCCAAAACCTAATTGCATTCTCGATATTCATCTAAAGCGTAGGAGGTGACTACTACTTTAAAAGGATTTTAAATCAATATCTCCATAATCAGATAATTTCTTGTGGATTTTAGAAAGGTTCTCATTTTATGATGTTTTCAGAGACCATGGTAGTACATTTGGAGATTTCAGAAAGCAAAAATATGACATCAAATACATCGGCGATTTACATGACTGAACTGTATAAGGCATTAGAGAATACTAGAATCAGCATAGCGTTATCCACCCCCAACTTTCTATATGCAATCTTCCTTTAGTACAAGTCATGCTAGTTATGATTCTAAAATTTCCTGCTTTTATTTCCTTATCTAGAAAACCCTTGCATTCTCAGCAACCCCTGCCAAAATGGAGTTTGTAACTACGTCCAGAATGACAACTATACCTGTACATGTACAGATGGATGGAGAGGATTTGATTGCGACATCGGTAAGTCAAATAAAACGGCTCATTAGCATTTTTCTCATCGATAATCGTTTTCTCATGCATAAGGAAACGATTATCGATGAGAATAATTGCAATAATTGTTGTTCCTCATTACTTCTCTTTGAAAAAAGGGATTTGTTGTATTTTTGTCCTAATTTCTATAGGGTATATACTCGTCTTAAAGTGATTCGAAATTTACATGCTGAAATAACACATATCCAGAGAACATAAGAAAGACAAAGAGGCAGTTTATGATGCAGTAACTAAAGAAAACAAAGACAATGGATAATGACAATATACAATGACGAGAAGATTAAAGTGTGAAGACACGTTGACAGAGATAATGATACTCTGTTTTTTACACCATGTAACATGCCTAAAATTTCTCATGTAAAGCAAAATGGAATATGTTCCTCTATTCTTAGATTTAAACAATAACAATTAAAGTCAGTAGAGATATTGATTCATGACTTTCATGAGTGCTTATGATTATCATTTCTTGATCAAACAAATTGATTGCTTTGCATTGTATAATGAATGGTATTCACGGTCTGCATGGTCTGTATGCCCATCATCATTTTCATGATTTTTCCCTCTGTCAGTTGATCTGTGCTTCAATACACCTTGTCTGAACGGGGCCACCTGCCTGTACGTGGGAGATACTGATTACAAGTGTGAATGTCCGGAGGGATGGTTAGGAGACCGATGTCAGTTGGGTAAGGGTTCAATATATCAGCTTCAAGTCTACGGATTGTCAATGACAAAGCAGTGGGAGCACTATTGTAATGAGTGTAGCGCCAGCTATAGTTGATATACTTATTATGGCGATCTGCATAACTGCCTAAAACATCATCCTAGATATTACAGACTCTGTAAGTTTTCAAAAACCCTGAGTTATGTCATAAGTCATTGCTTTATACACATATAGTTAGACACGTAAAACATGATAACAGGAGTGGGATTTGTGGTGTGTGGAGGTGAAGGCTATTAACTCTCATAGGGATCTCCCGGTTTTAGTCCTTGCTTGTACGTACTTCCCCCCTTTTTCTTCACTTTTCTTCTGTCTTCTTCCTTTCTTTTCTTTTCTTTTTTTTTGAGGGGGGGGGGAAACTTCCTTGTTCAGCATTAGGAATAGTCCAGTCTTCATATAAATTTCTTGAAATTCCTTTTATATTGGTAGGGCTTTTCCAAAATCTTTCATGAGCATATACCTAATATTTTGTAATATTTCTCTGCAGATGATGTTTGCCTACCTAACCCATGTCAGAACCTTGGCAACTGTACCAACGTTGGTTTAACGGACTTCAGTTGCACATGTCACCCAGACTGGACTGGAGATCTGTGTGAGATAGGTGAACTTAATGCCTTATTATAAGAAATACATAATTCTTCTTGAAATTTTCTCCCATTCCTCTGCATTTAGTAAGCCGCTTCTATAGGTAGAAAAAAAAATCGACAGCATGTTACCAGGGCTTCCACGTGACATGACAGACAAATGTCAGTTGTAAAGATTCACTCAGTGTGGAGACTTGTTGAGAACAGTTTATTCATCAGTCCATGTACAACAAAAGAGTTTCATAATCAATCTCTTTTAAGTCTTCTTTTCTCCATTACTTTTTCAGTTTCATACTGATTGGTTTGGTACTGATGAGCAATATTATGAAAGAATAAATGGGTAAGGCAGGGCTCATTCAGGAGAAATATTTTCATGGAACATATGACATGGAATTAATCATCGTGATAAAGCAACCCCTGTACACAATCAAGATGTTATCTAGCTTCTAGCTCACTATGAACACTCAGGCAAACTGTCATGCAAATTATTGTTATCATTTTCTTTTCTCGCTTTTCAGAAAATTCTTGCCTCAGCAACCCATGTGAGAACGGCGCGCAGTGCACGTTGACTGACCCTGGCTATATCTGTACATGCACGGATGGTTGGCTCGGTATCAACTGTAACATAGGTATGTCGACTGCTACTCATGTTTTAACCCATTGACTACTGAATTCTGTAGTTCCCATAGACTTAATACAAAGGCCACCCAGTTCCCGTATGTAACAGGTTAACTGCAGGTCGGAATGAATGTCCGGCTTTACAGAGAGCATAGACACTTTGATTTGGGCAGGGACACTGGAGAGTGGAGATATAATGAGAATGACATGCAAGAGAAGACGCCCTTATAGTGAGCGGAGAGTTCTAGTTGAATAATCGAATTTGTAGTTTTTCTTATTTTAATGCAGGTATTTATATTCAGCAGCATTGTTTTGTTTTCCACTTTGAGGTAGATATCAGACTAATCATCATCAAATATGAACCTGTTTGATCGAACGATCCATTTTGTTCATGTTCTTGCAGAGGATGCCTGCTCTAGTTCCCCTTGTGTAAACCAAGGCACATGCACCACTTATCTTGAGAATGAACTGAATGGCACATCAACCTACAACTGTACTTGTCTTCCTGATTATACAGGCGTGAACTGCCAGAGAGGTAAGACAGTGGTATTTTTAGAATACAGAATAGGGAGAGCATTTATTAAAGAAGAATGTCTTCAAAAAATGCTTTTTGATAGATAATCGTGTGAAACAAGTTTGAAGCTCAGATTTCGACTTTATATGCTGTCATCTCCATAAATTCAGATCTCATGAATACATTTTGCACTTGTCTCATAGATAGTTTAAGGAACTCAGTGGGAAAGGCTCAGTAGCTACAAGGCTACACATTCCCTCCGCTTCTGCAGCCAATTTCGGAAAGCGCAGTAGGGGAGGCAAAATGATTTGTTATTATATTTAAGTTTCATGTTATCTTTGTACTGTACATCTGAATTGTTGATTAAATAGTAGTAATAACATTTCTATAATAATGTTTTCAGTTCTACATTCATTTTCTTCCAGGACAGTCTTACTTTGTTTTTCAAGTCAGCAATGTACTGTACCTTTTAAATGCAGAATGAATAGCATTAAAAACATAACTACTCGCTGTTGTAGTAAAGTTGGTCAATTTAAGGAGGCACAGCCTTTACAGTTGAAGCTGAATCATTCATTCCTATCTTCTCTTTCAGGAAATTATCAATATATTACAATAAAATGCTGAAACATTAAAGTGAACCCCCCCCCCCTTTTCTTTTTACTCTTCCTATCCAAACCAGGTGATGACTGTTTCCTGGAACCATGTAAGAATGGTGCTACCTGTAGACTACTCAGTCCTATTGGGTATGAATGCTTGTGTGCTGATGGATACATCGGGGACCAATGCCAAATCGGTAAGGACAATTACTACTGGGGGGGGGGGGTGTTTCATAAAGCTGATCATAAAGTTACGCATGACTTTACAAACGACTTGAATATGGCAGGCCAAATGGGATTCTCAATATGATTATAAATCGCTTCAGCTAATGGTGAAACATGCAGATTAGATTAACATTTCTGTTGTTTACAAATAGTTTTATTGCAAATTATATTTTTTGCCACAATTTAATCTAGATTATGGGAAATGCAGTAATACTTTGTTAAAGCATCAGGAAAATTTTGGGCATCCCATTTGGCACTTCATATTCTTGTCGTTCATTAAGTCACTAGTAACTTTACGAACAGCTTTATGAAACACCCCTTGGTCTTACACTGGGCCCATAGCTAGTAGAGGGAAAGTGACCCAGGCGCCTGTGCCTATTCAAAGGTCAATTTATAGAGTTCCATAAATGACCAGAGCCTGTAACCGTGCATGTCATAGCCATCAGTCTCAATTTGATATTACAATATTACAGTGTTACGTCATTATTAAAAATCACTAAAGGTACGATATCATAAACAAGACTGTTTGAAGGATTTTTAATTTATGCATTCGGTCACATTGACATTGCCTGTACATATGAAGTGCACTTGAATAATTTTGAACGTTCTTCTTAATCTAAATCTGAATATAAGATAACTTCACCCCCCTGACTAGCAAAAATTGCAAGTTTCTAGTCGGCATGGATTATATTGAGAGTGCTTTTATGATTAATGGACTATCTTCGTTGACACTTGAGCAATCTCCATGGCAACTAAATTTGATTTTGCACACAAAACACGAACAACAAAAAACAACAAAAAACAGCTTGTCACCATTATTGATGCAGCAGCGATGTCAGAAAAAGATGAAAAGATAATTTTAATATACACCAAGCATTTCGAGGAAACATTCTACGAAGGGGGCCTGACAGAATCGTGCTAGAAGGGTATTATTGTCAGAAAAGTTCCCAGCAATTTCTTTCTGCCGATCACTTGTTCATGCCAGGATCTACAACTAGCGTGGAGGATTTGACATGATGACCAATGGTAATTATAAAAAATGCTTTCATATTTAGAAATTATTGATGTGCTTATCCATCATCTATTTCTAAGGGTTTGACAAATATAGATCTAAATGCTTGAGGCCTATACATTGTACATTTTATTCCATTAGATCTAGATCAAATAAAAGTTTACTACAGAATTTTTTCGATAATAGAGACGTAGAGTTTTCAAAAGCTATGTTATTGACTATATTCTTACTTTAACTTTTGACCGAGATGAAAAGGGGACAAGTTCCATTCTAATGAAGAACTCCTATAAGTTTTTACAGTGGCTCGACGGCAGAATATGAAAATACTGAAAAGATAAATAGGCCCACTTATTATTGCAGAAATTATGGTAACATTGAATTTCAAATTATATTATGACAAGATAGGGTTGCCACCTGATGCTTCAGCTAAGGCAGATTTTAAAAGGCTGTTCTTATAGTTTGCATATGTCATGCTGTTCAGATTTATACTATTTCTGTTTGCAAGTAAATGAAGTACTGATGATTTCATCATTTCATTCTGTTTGCAGGCCGGGTTTGAGGATGAGAATATGGCGCAAATTGCTCAGCGGATGAACGACTGTCATATATGAACAAGGAGTGGATAAGTGCCTATCATCCAGCTGTCTTGATAAAATGATAAGCAAAAGCAAAACTTGACCTGGAAATATGCAGGAAGAAAAAGCTGGATATAAGACTTTGCCACGGCAAAGCTTAAGTTGGATAATTAGAGCGAAGTTAAAGTGTGTACAGCATCAAGTCTTCCTCATGACTAAGACCATCTAACCCAGTTATCCAGTGGCACTGACTTCGTTATGTCTTTTCTTATTGCATGTGTTTTGATCTACATGTACTAGTAAGCGTTAATCCAATTTCTATAGCTTATCTTTACTACACTTTGATTTGAAGTTAATTATGTGGTTCTATGAATTTACTTCGAAGACTATCGAGGACTCTTTGAAAATATCATGTCAAAAAAGATATGTGCAGCAGTGTGAGCCGTAATCAAATTTTCTTGTTGGAAGTCTATCCGGGTATTTCAAGATAATCTAATTACAGTAACTGAATATGTTGATATCATGAACACTTACCTCAGCTACGATCAGTGTCTGATCATTTTTATTACTGTACCTAGTTAATGTAGGATTAACTCTATCTATTAAATGGAGGAAATTTGATATTAACCCTTAATTAGTCCCATTTAAAAATCTGCAAATGTTTTGCTTATTAATGAAAGGCGGAAATTCAGCGAACAGCTCACAATGTATCCTCGAAGGAGAAAGGAGTCTAGGCCTACTCTTCAGAGCACAGCGCATCATTTGGAGGACCGTGACTATTAACAGAAAATTATGCTCAGGGAGAACATTTAGGGCTTTATCAACCATAGTGTAATATATTTTTTACTTCATGTATTGTGAAAAAATTTATGTAATCTTACATGAAATTGTTGTGGGCTTTACCCAAGCAGCAATATTTCAGGTAATAAATGATCAAGAATGCAATAATTTTGGGCACATGATGTTTACACACCCTAAAAATGTCAGGTTGTCCATGGTGCTGTTGCTCTGTGCTTGTGTGTGTGCAAGGCTTTATTTGTCCTCTTCTCATTTTGGTGGTTAGTTTGTGGATATATGTCATACACTCATCAACATTTGGTGACACAAAGTGGATTTGTTATTTGGTACATATCTCAACTTTTGTGTTGGGGCACGTGTAAATGTGGTTCATTGGTGAAGGCTCTCGACTCTCATAGAAGGGGTCCTGGGTTCGATCCTTGCTCCATGCTAACTTCCTCAGACAATGCATCCTGCTTCCTGTTGTCCCTCTTGACTTTGGTGTGAACAATGCGTAGCTGGCATTGCTGGTGTATTTTTAATAGCAGGACCCCAGAAAGAGTGGTATTACGGCTGATTTGGCTAACCTGGCTGGTAAAATTAGACCCTATGATTGTTCTTTTGCATAATCAAGTGCTTGAAGTGAAAACATACACCCGTAAACAGTAGATTGCATTGTATTTGTACCTGTTCAGCAGAATACCTGTATCGTGTTATGGACAAGACCAAAGAAAATTTGAAAAAATAAAATGGAAATCATCGCTGGGAATTTCGTGAATGGATGGAGGTGCGACATTTCCAAAATCAAACAAGACTTGTGCTTCTTAGTAAAATGTCATGTGTGCATTTTTATGGTGTGAACTGCTTCATGTCATTTAAAGTTGTGTTGCACAACTTAAAGAGATTGATACCCCCCCCCCAAAAAAAAATAGAAGTGAAGAAACAAGAAGAAACAAACATGAGAATTCTCCCATACCTTATTGTACATTCTCTCTTCTAAATGGCTTGCTGTGTGGTGTCGATTAGGCTTTATTCTTAAAAGACAAGTCTTACCCTAATGTTGAGTTCAAATTTATCTGCTATATAGGGCTACATGGTTATTAGGTTATTAATTCCTGTAAAAGTATTATGGGCGTTGTTCTTTACTTACGCTAATGATGAAAATGATGAAATTCGCTTTCATTCTAACATTTAACATTCAATCCAATACGTTTTTTGAATTTGTCTATTCAAAAGCATCACATGTATTCTCATAAAAAGATTATGGGGTAAAACTAACCAGTTTTCCATGTTTTCATTATTTCAGAGGACTTCTGTTTCAGTGACCCTTGCCAGAATGGTGCTGCCTGTAATCTAGAGCCTGCAGGGGCCGGTTACACCTGTAATTGCACAGCTGGTTATACGGGAACATTCTGCGAGATCGGTGAGTCTTTCGGCATTTGGGAGCTATCACGTTTGTAATCTTTCAAATCATTGTTAGTTTGAATGATAATACACGTTTAAAAGAATTGTTTTCCTTGACAATGCTATTATAATCACTCGCTTTCTTTTCACTATAATATATTTTCCCCAAAATAAACATGAGAGTTTTTAATGGGAATTGTCTCTTTCATGAAATGACATTTACTTCTGATCTGTCTTAACTTAGTTTTCTAGAGTTTTAAACTGAAACGAAAGTGGTCATTAATGTTGTTTATTAAAAATATGTACTACAGTTGTAAATATTCATTTACCATTAGTTGGTCCATATTTCAAACAGAGATCGAGAGTCTGTTTTATTTCTAAGTGAGCATAATAAAGGGTCTATAAAGTACCTGTCTTCTTTTGGAAAGATTTCTTATCTCTTATTACTGCAAAGTCAGTGATATTCATCACAATAATCTGGATAATGAAATGTGGTTTTTATTCCTTATTCAGATGACTATTGCTACAGCAATCCTTGTCAAAATGGAGCTACTTGTAATCTGCTTACCAATGGCTACACATGCACTTGTCCTGATGGGTACCTTGGCACACACTGTGAAAACAGTAAGACACTTGCATCATCTTCATATTCTTTCGTCAGTCATGTACTTTGTAGGTCGTTACATTTTCAATGGTCGTCAAACTAATTTCAGTCCACCTAAAGTTGTTTCATATCAGTGTACTTTGTAACAACATTATCTTCAGGTGATTTGACAAAATAATATTACACAGGTAATGATACAGGTGTATTAAACATGACAATGCTGTAGAAGAAATCACATGCGTTGATATGATCTACAACACTGCAGTCCGGTGTAACACATGCTGATGGGGGGGGGGCAGCCTCCCCCTGTGATTTTTAAAGTGATCAAAAAGACAGGAGCAAAAGAATGAATAAGAGCAAGAAGAACAAAGAGTACACGGAAAGAGAGAGAGAGAGCTGGGTCATTCGACTATGAAATACTCCTATTTGTTAATTTAAAACATAAATAAACTCGCCTGTGGGTCATCATAATACCCTGGCGCCGCCTTGCTCTCAAACATACGTTGTTTCGTAGTTGGATGTCAAAACATTAACCATCTAGATTTTATAGAGACAACACCCTTCCATTTCAAAGGAGAAAGAATTTAGCATTCTGAATTGAAATTGCAATATTTACCGATGACTTGTCATTTGTGCAGTTGATGCCTGTTATGCCGGACCGTGCTTGAATGGGGCTACATGCAACACCCTTGAGAATGACGTCATAAATGGTACAACAAACTACACATGCACCTGTGCACTGGGATACACAGAGTACAACTGTGGCAGAGGTAACGAGATACTTATGAGTTACATTTTGAATGGATTTTAAATGGGTTTTGAACACAAAGAGATGGATGCGATAAGAGATGGACAGCATATGGCTCCTAAAGAATTCTCTTTCGAGAAAGGGGGCACATTATCATATAGTGGCAGCGTGCAAAATAAGGTAATATCCCTATTTCATATAAGGGTGCAAGCCTGATGAATCCCCGGTAAGTTGAAAAAGTAAGTTACCGCATTTCATTCTAATGGGGTTTCTAAAGTAATGTAAAGTATGTGTTCCTCGTCTTTTCTTCCTTTCACACTATAGGAAGCATATCAGAAGCCCAACCTTAAAATGAAAAAAATCCCTATCCCTATCATGGATTCTAGTAATTTTAGTAATTCCCCGATTTCTTTCAATCCGTGATGCCCCGATACCGTTTTCTACAATATATCAATAACTTCAGATATCTTTCAGTGAAATAAAACTATCTGCTGCATAAGGGTACTTAATTCAGTGATTTGTATTTATAATCCCTGTTTCTCCTCTCTTGTAGTTGATGAGTGCTTTACATCACCATGTCAGAACGGAGGTGTTTGTTCTCTGCTGCCGGGATCTGGATATCAATGCGACTGTCCAAACCCATATATTGGCGACAACTGCGAAATTGGTAGGGACAACTTGAACAAGCAGTAATCTAACACTGCATTTCTATAATGGATTGTGTGTTATTGTATTCTTGTTGGGGATTTGTTGTCATTTTTTTTTCATGTTATCATCATAATTTATTGATTTTTTTATTCTTTCTTTTCTTTGATTATTCGGTTTTTCATTTAGATATATATTCATTCATAATCAGCTCATTGAGTATAAGAATGACCTTATGTTCACTGTTATCTCAGCAACTTGTCAAAACATCATTCGGACATTAGGTCTGTATCAGTCAGTCATGTTGAAACTTGGTACAGGTTTAGTACATCTTTTTTTTAAAAATTAATGTAATGTCGTCACGTTAACACCATGCCAGCAATGTGTCAAAACATCAATTCGACAATCTCTGCAGTAAGGTGCAAATTTGAGCTTGTTTGCTATATACATTCAAAATTTGTATAAAATCTTATCAAAGTCCTAGAAACACACAGAACCTTAAGAGGAGCGCTATGGACTTAGGTATTTGGTACTACTGTTAAAGAGAATAGAGAAGCTGAAAATGGGACTTGATTGACATTAATATCATAATCACCATCGTTATCATCATGGTCACAGTCATTCATCAATATTACAATCTTTGAATAGACTGTGTTACTCTTCACAAATATCAAAAAACAAATTCTTTATGCTTGTTCATTCTTTCTTGCAATGCAGAGGATTTCTGCTTCAGTGATCCTTGTCAAAACGGTGCTACATGCAGGCTGCTAACCAACGGAGCTGGATATGTTTGTGAATGCACGGTAGAATACGTAGGGACTCACTGCGAACTTTGTAAGTATTTGGAACATTACCAATAAGTTTGTGTAGAGTGTCATAGTACCCATGGTGATTTGATAGTAATTTGATGGTAATTGACCAAGATGATAATGATTTGGTCAAATTACCATAAAAATACCATATGTACTATCTTTACAAAGGTAGAGTTTCATATGTTTGTTGAATTATTAGATATAACGTAACATAATGTTCAATACCCATGGCAAAGATGGACTGATAGAAACTATTAAAGACTTCATCGTTACTCAGTATTTATTGCACGTATTATAGATCTACCTAACATTTATCAAATATGTAGGATGGGTGTCAAAGCCATCAGTCTCCTGTAGCCCTATAGTATTACTGTACTAACTATTCTGTACATAATATCAGATTGTTGAAGCTATTCATCAACATGCAGAGAAATATCACAGGGCTGCTCTTACATACACCTTCCCCTAAATCAATGCCCTGGTTAATTTGCATAATTTGAGCCACCTCATAGGACTACTTCCCCCCCCCCACCCCCACGATGCTAGTATATCCTGATATGCCTGACCCACACCAAGCCAGTCAGAGCAGACATTCATATATCCACCAAAGTTATTGTGCCACTTTGTAATTGTCTTCAGTCCCACCCTAATTTATTCATGTTATGTTCTTAGATGATTACTGCCTGAGTGATCCTTGTCAAAATGGAGCAACCTGTGTGCTGGATTTAAGTGGAAATGGTTTTACCTGTGATTGCGTACCAGGCTTTATTGGAGATTTCTGTGAAATAGGTAAGCTTGTGTGATACTATACTACAGAAATTTGAAAGATCTTTGCTATTTCAAATCGGCCTCAGTTGTTCTCATCTGTCACTCTACATTTGTTTAGACCAAATGAGAATTCATGTTAAAAGGAACAATGCCAGTGCAAAAATTCAAAATACAACAAATATTTCAGGTTGCACGTGAATATAGTGATGAAATTCCACTCCATGTTGCCGGTTTAGATACTTTAATGTTCTATTTCATTGATTTTATTATATTTCATAAAAGGCTCGGTGTACTTCTAAATAAGTGGCACATGGTCTTTGTTAGTATTTACTCTTTCTGCTCAGGGCCGGTATTCTGAAATCGTGTTATCTTTGCAATCAGAAATAGCGTACGCCATTGGCTCACATCACGCACTTTTGTCTTGTGTGCTGGTCATTTGCACGATTTAAACCAACTATAAGTATGCCTTTTAGATTTGTTATGACAATTAGCACAGTGAAGATAAGACAAAAGAAAACACGATTTTCAGAATACTGGCCCAGGTGTTTTACGTAGAATCTAATGCATTTCTGAGACTCACTTAACATGAACTGCTGTGAATCAAATCATTTTCAAAATATCTTTTATGTATGACCTTGGTATCTTTCACAGAGGACTTCTGTTTCAGTGACCCATGCCAGAATGGGGCTACCTGTGACCTTTCACCCAGTGGAAATGGATACAACTGCACCTGTCCTCCAGACTATTTTGGAGTCCATTGTGAAAATTGTAAGTTTGTTTTTTATCAGATTATAATTATATTAATTTGAATTTTTAAAAATTTCATTTATAACAGCTAATTTCATGACTTCAAACTGTGTTTATTCATAATGAAACACTTCACTCTATAACCAACTGCAGAACAACCTGTTGGTCATTGTGGAAAAGTATTTTTTGCAACAGTTGATATTCAAATTCTGATGATTACCAACTTTTTTCAGTTAAACTAAAACACTTTACACGTCGGTCACTCCACATGTAATTGACTGTAGAAAGTCCTGCTATTGGCCATTAGGGGAAGTGTATTGTTTTGTCTGTCTGACATTTAGATCTTGTTAGTATGACTAGTGCAGTTTTTTTGGTATGTTTTTACAAAACATGTCACTGAAGAAAACATACAAAAAAAAATCAAGATTTCTTTGTTTTGCAATCTATTCAATAGGATGAGTGTGAGAATAGAGTGATTTGTGGGTGGGGGAGGCTGATGTGAAAGTAGAATGATTTCCAGGGAAAATATTTACTCTTAGTACATGATGTCTATATACATGAACACTGAAATGCAAGCTTATTATGAGATCATTCTTACTCTAGTAAGTTAAGCAATGAAATAAGTGAATTAATTAGTTATAGTAAGTAAGTACAGACTCAACATCCCATGAGGATTCCCTGAAAGCATGACATTAAAATCATTAAATTGATTTACTCTCTGATTCACAATACCATTTTCAACAAGTTACCAAATATGTGCGGTTTTTTGTTTTAGTTGACTTTTGCTACAGTGAGCCTTGCCTGAACAATGCTACTTGCAACCTTCAAGACATTATCAACTATGAGTGTATCTGCACAGACAAATTTGTTGGCCGGAACTGTGAACAAGGTAAGTCATTGGTTCAAAATAAAGAGTTCTATTATCCTTTTTATTTTGTTTGTACAACATTGCATGCAGCGCATACCATATGAAAAATGAATTATTGTTTGAATTTTAATGCAAAAGAAAATGTGAGAAATGTCTTCATTGTAGTAAGCAGAAATTTTATAGCAATGAACAAAAACTTTGAGTGATACAAATATCACCATGTTTGATAAACCATTTCAAATGTCTCTTGCTACAATTTTGTCAATATTTTCATTTCATGAAAGTGATTCTAGAAATAAATTTTGATGAATTATATGGAATGCTCATACTTGTCACTCATTCTTTATCAATATTTGCGTATCTGTGCATAATATTGGCTGGGGTTGCACTCTGTGGTCATCTGTTATTCTTCTCTCCTAGATAATTACTGCTACAGTGATCCTTGTCAGAATGGAGGCACTTGCCTGCTGGAGGCTACTGGGTACCAGTGTGAATGCCCTCCGAGGTTCTTAGGTGACTACTGTGAAATAGGTGAGTAAACGAGGGGCAGGGCCTTGTGGAAATTATGTACCTTATTTGGTAGCACAAGAATGACTGAGGCAAGTAGCATGGGAAAAAGACAAAGAAGAAGAAGAAAAATAGAAAGAAGGATAAGGAGGAAGACAGGAACGATAAAGAAGACAGGAAGGAGAAAGAAGAAGATGAAGTGTAATAGGGAGGAGAGAGTTGGGAGTTAAATATCCAGGAAGAGGCCATAGTAATAATTTGTACAGTAACAGAGGCAGAATCAAAGCTGTTTTCACGATGAAAATCACCTAAAGGTTCACATCCGAGACATTTCTATCTACATGCATATGCCATTTTGGAATATTAACAGTCCATTCAATATCTATCTCAGTGTTATTTTGTTTATTTACATTTTTTAACGTTTCCATTGCTTAACAGAGGATTTCTGCTTTGATAAACCTTGTGAGAATAACGCATCATGTCAGCTGACACCAACGGGCTATGAATGTAACTGTACCCTTGGTTTCACTGGGACGCAGTGTGGTCTTGGTAAGTTGTCACATGCTGTATTTTGTGTTACTTTTTCGGAACGTACAGTGAACTGTTGATCTCTGGTTGTCTGCTAGCTCTTTTCCTTGCTATTTCCAGCTCTGTCCATGAAACACGCAGAATATGTACATGTGCTGTGAGACTGGGTGACCCGGCATGCAGGGCAAGGCTGCTCAATTAAAGATGTATTCTGTGCGTTCCAAGGCAACAGAAGTGCAATGAAGAGATAGAAGGAGCAAAGGAATGAGCTGGCAGGTTACCATCAAGAAGCGATACTGGCTAGCTAGAAGGATGATTTAGATGATATGTTGTTTTATCATATATGCACCTTTACATGTTCTCCTGCTTGTTATGATTCCTTTTCTCTAGAATATTCACTCATCTAAAAAAGCCGACTCTGAGAATTCATACGTCTGTTTGCCCATTCAAGAATACTGTACTTCCTTTCCTTCTTGGCATACTTTCCTTAATATGATTTATTTAAAAAAGCCAATTTCCTTCCTTTCCTTTGTTACGTAAGCATCTTTTTACATTTTACTGTTTTGTTTTAGACAAGATCTATTGATGCAAGTTTGTATTTATTTTAGGCATTCCATTGGCATTACATGTTGTCTTTATCATTTTAGCACCAGATTCTAAACCGATATGCCGTGAGAGATGGAAAATGGCCATGAGTAAAATAAAGAAATCTCATTGCAAATGCATAAATTTGCATTCTCTGATCAGTTACAGTATGGACAAAAAATGCATGTACCTAAAATGATTTCAAGGATACATTTACAGCAGCTTTAAATACTGTGTTATTAATATTGAGATTATGTATCTAGACATCTAGACCTTACACTAATGCTTTATACCCACTTTTTTATCTGATTTCAGTGGACCACTGTTTGAGTGAGCCATGCCAGAACAATGCTACTTGCCAACTGATAGACAATGGGTACTTGTGCGGGTGTCAACTAGGTTTCATTGGAACCCACTGTGAATTTGGTATGTTGAATCTTTAAAAAATAACCTTAAAAATGATTTTTTAATGATTTGATTTGACAAATGGATCTAAAGTTCAAGTATTTGAGTTTTTCCCCAAAAGGAAAAACATTTTAAAGTTAATTTTATTGCATCTCATAGTGCATTGACTTGCAAGAAAATAGAAATGAAGCAGTTGCACATGGCAAACTGAACGATGATATTTAGGACCGATTCTTTCTGATATTACAGAGCAGTATCGATGCAATGGACACGAGTGCAGTGTCCGTTTAAAGTTATCCAGGATTAAGCTTACGAATTATTAGGGATGAACTCATATTCATTACCAGGACTCTCCAAATAAAGCTGATTTCAGGCATGCCATTTCAATGTTTTGATTGTACACCAACAACACGTCTGTCACTGCAACTATTTTGCCCTAAGAATTGAATTGCTTCAGTGAACCTTTTTTTTTCTTTAGTCCATGGTAAATGTTTTTGTTCTCCATTGGCTATTAACGAATTCATTATCAGTTCATTAAGTTTTATGTACCTCTAAGTCTTTTTCTTGCAGCAAATCCTGTACGTGATTTACCGAGGCATTTATGGTCGAGTAGATAAATACCCGTATTATATTCATCTCGAATAAAACCTGCAACCTGTCTATAGGAACTGACTGACATGAATTTCACCTCTTCCGAGGAGCCATTTGTTGATAAAATGTTTCCTTTTCCTTGGGTGTACCTTTGGCCAACTTGTCTTTAACTTTGCAGTGCCATTTGGAACATTGGATTTCAAATTAAGAGACTTTCTTTTGGGATCTGTATGTTTTCTTTGTTGTTCTCCGATCAGTAACTTCGTAGTCTGCTTGTTCCTAACTGTGGTGGTAAATCTTCCTTCTCAGTGCCCCCTTAAGTATATTTGTGGACCTGGTGGTGGGAAGCACTCAGGTGTTGGCACAGAACATTGCAAAAAATGACAGTAACTTCAATATATATCTACAATTACCACAACACATGTCACTGAATAAAACGGACAGAGAAGTCAAGATGTTTGTATTTCCAATCTGTCTCGTAATAGATAGTAGATAACAGAGAGAGAGAGAGAGAGAGAGAGGGGGGGGGGAGAATGGGGAAGTTGTGAAAAGTAGCAAAAAATGAAGGGAAGGTACACTGATGTATTTTTCTTCAGTGTATACTACATAGATGTACATGAAAACTGCAACATGACCCTTTTAGAGTGTCTATGCAATGCTTGCATGTAAGGATGCACGTTCAGAAAGTGAGTATAGAAAGTAAAGTAAGTTTTAGAAATGGTTAAAATGGTTAAAAAAGCAAGTAAGGGAGCAAGTCAGTAAGTAAGTTTAAAATAATTCGGTGAGTAAGAAAGTAAGTTATTATCTGTTCTTCATTACAGTCAACTACTGCTTAAACAATCCTTGCCTGAATGGAGCAACTTGCCAGCTTGGAAATGAAACCTTTGAGTGCATTTGTCGAGTTGGCTTTCTGGGAGAGCGCTGTGAAATAGGTTAGTCCAAACTCCTAATTTTGTGGTTTATATAATCTTCTTCCTTCCCCTTCCCCTGTTTCCCTCATCCCCTGCTAATCAGTTTCATTTGGGAAAAAATATGATATGTATGGGTCATTTTGTACCACTGTGTGACATAATGGTAATCATAGAATGGAAACAAATTTATCAATGTCATTTTCACAGTCATTATAATTCTCACCTGAACGGAATCATAGTATAGCTTCATTTCATCACATTACCCTTGTAAGGATGGAATGAGTAAACTGACAGTCCACACCGCTAGTCTCAATTTTTTTCATTTCAATGTAAATTGTAATTCTAATGTAAACTGTAACCCATTAATAACGACCAAACCCTCTGATTTTGATAAGCATTTATATTGTTTCAATACTCTTGGATTTTGGGGAATGGGAAATGTACTCTTTAAATCTAAAAGTAACGCAGTGCTTAACATAAAAACAATATATCTAATATCATGAAAAATTAACATGATATATTCCATCGACAATGTTCTGGAGGTCGGAACATTACTACAGATTGCTCTACCTCATATGAGTTGTGGTTAACTAATCATTCATAATCATATTTATATCCACAGAGAATTTCTGTTATTCTCAACCTTGTATGAATGGTGGATCATGCACGCTAGGATTAAATGGATATAACTGCAGTTGCCCGTGGCCATGGGTGGGAGACAACTGTGAGATGCGTAAGTTAATGGATAGTGCACGTTCTCCAATGTCCACCATTTTATTTGTGACAATTGATGCAGATTTGAAGATTTCATTTTGACGGGATGCTCTTTCCAAAAAAAATATCATCACACTCTATAGACATACAGAAACAGTAATACTAGCCCCACACTTTAATCATCAACATAAATCTTACAGTATGTATCGTTTGAACTAAACATTTGAGGTCATTAATTGATACATTAAATCTTAATCAGCATTTCAATGTCACTGTGTATATCTCTGGTATTTGTACTTGCTTGTTCCTTGTTCATTTAAGTGAATCTCGCATAACTTATGGTTTGGATCTTTGTTAACTCGCCCTTTAGGTTTTCCTTCTCTCATTGAAAAGAACATTTTAAACTTGTACAAGGCATTTATTTTCTATGGAATTATTGAATGAATGCAATGTTTGATAGCAGGTACACATTTCAACTCAACTTCTGCCCCAGTGATGGCAATGCAAAGTGATCTGTATGCAGTGCAAAAGGTGCTATAGAAATATTCTCTCATTACTTTGGGAATATTTCAAATCGAAGTATATTATTTTTTCAATGTTTTCATTCTTTTGAATTTGGTGTTTACAGCTGTGCCATGTGAGAGCAATCCCTGCCAGAATGAAGGGACTTGTAGACCCAACGAGGCAGAGTTCACCTGTGATTGCAGGCCTGGCTTTACAGGAGATGATTGCTCCATAGGTAAGATTTGATTCAGATCTTTACTGCATTCTTTTTATGTCAAGCTATCAGAGTTTTAGAGGCAACTATTCTATTCTTGGAGTGGTGAATAGAATTTGAACTTCCTCATTCTTTTCATTCCTGTATGGAGATCATCTTGAATAGGAGTCTTTCTCTGACAGAATTAGTTCCTCAGTGCCTTCATATTCCCTGATATAACTAGGGGCTTTTGTAAGAATAAAAAACCTAAACCTGTTTTGATCTGTTTGTTTGCTTTTTATATCAATACGATTTAGTTGATATGTTATAGAAGCTGATCATAATTAGTTTGCAAAAGCTAGTCAAAGTGAATATGAGCTACAATTGTAGTAGCCGACTCTCTAGACTTGTAACTTCTACTAGTATTCAAAATCATGCATCAATTACGTCATGTGTTTAAGTTTGTTTGCTATTGATGTGTTTCTCTTCTAACTTTTTACAAAGGATTTTACAATCCCTGCCTGAGCAACCCCTGTCAGTATGGAGGTACCTGTATGCTAGTCAATCAGAATACAGCATACCAGTGTATATGTGCATCAGGCTGGACAGGTTATCACTGCGAGACACCATGTAAGTACCACGCGAAATATATACCCACTTAACCTATTAACCCCATACCAAATGAAATCTAATAGCAATAAGTTCTTTAAATTCATTTCTATTTGATTTATGTTCCTTTCAATACCACAGAAAAAAGATAAAATGATTTTACTGGAAAATTTATGTCTTTCATGAACCATATTATTGTCATTCATGAATAAAATATTGTTCTTTATTTCAAAGGAATGTCTCTAAATCTTGAAATTAGCAGCAGGAGGTAAAGTTTGTTTATAGATATTTCTGTGCTCTGTACAAATCGAATTTGTAAAAAAAAGCATTCATGCAGATTATTTTGAATACACTTTTCATTTTGCCTTGAGAATGAAGGAGTTAAAGAAATATTGTTGGGCCAGTTAAAAGGGGAAAGGGTGATTTATTCTGAGGCTGAATGGGGAGAAATATACCCTCTCCCAGAGTCCTGTGATGTGCTCATTCATTAAGGCTTGGGATTTGCTAGGTTAGGCTTAAATATTCTAATCAGTTCATTTTTATATTCCAGTGCATACAGTTCCAGCATTTTCTTATATTTTCTTTTCAGATGTTTTTGATGCTTGTGAAAGCTTCCCTTGTATGAACGGAGGGCAATGCTCCAATTACGTATCTTATTACGTGTGTACTTGTTCAGAATCTTACTATGGAGTCAATTGCCAATATTGTAAGTACATAATTTCACAATGTATCATAGATAATGTTTTCCACTAATTTTCTTCTACTAATTTGCACATGTAGTTATTTAGTCCTGTTTCTGTGCAATGTTAAACTAATTCTGAATTGAGGTAATAAATGGAACTAGACATCACTATCAACCAGTCTCTGTGTCTTTATTCCATACTTGCTTCTCATGAGTTACCTACAGACTCAGTTGCACTAACAAACTCGCTGGGTACATTGCTAACATTTTATCTCACCTTCACAATAATTTCATATCATGACACCCTTCTACGTAACAGTCATCCATTCCTTCCAAGTTTCATGACCTTTAAATCATGTTTTTGAAAATACATACCTAAGTTAATACATACATGATTTAAAACATGGGTTTATGCTTTGACTACATGTCATTTTCCTTCAGTCAAACTTTTGTCTTTTACATGGAGTTTTGACAATTACATTAGAGCAAGGTTCCACTTTGAGGTAATGATACTGGTGATAAGTGTTCCATCTACTTTGCTTACAATGGTAAACAAAATACATATAAAGAAAATCATACAACATTGAAATAATTGCACATTGTACAATATTGGCTAATCATTTTGCTTGCTTTTCCAATTGCACTTTTCTGATAGGTTAGTCAAACTGTTTTGTTTCACAAGGTTATTTTGATATGGACAATGTGTATTAGTACAGAAACCACCTTTTTTACCGCCTATTTTTTACAACTTAAGAACAGCTAGGTTTCACAAATCTTTTCTTGGCTATTGATATATTTATATCACAAACATCGTTTGATAAAAGAATGCTGCAATTTTGCGTTTGCATTCACATAAGGATCATTTCACAGTGACCCACTTTCATAGGAGTAATTGAGCAAAATTCAAGCATTCATTGGTGATTCCTAGGTCCTCTACTACTATTACCGCTACCACTACTACTACTACTACTACTACTACTACTACTACCACCACCACTACTACCACTATTTCTACTACTACTACTACTACTACTACTACTACTACCCCTACTACTACTACTACTACTACTACTACTACTACTACTACTACTACTACTACTACTACTATTACTACTACTATCATTACTACTACCACTACCACTACTGCTACTTCTATCTATCACTACTACTACTACCACTTCTACTACTACTACTACTACTACTACTACTACTACCACTACTACTACTACTACTACTACCACCACCACCACTACTACCACTACTTCTACTACCACTACTACCACTACTACCACTACTACCACTACTACCACTACTACTACTACTACTATTACTACTACTACTACCACTACTACTACTACTACTACCACCACCACCACTACTACCACTATTTCTACTACCACTACTACCACTACTACCACTACTACCACTACTACCACTACTACCACTACTACCACTACTATCACTACTACTACTACTACTACTATCACTACTACTACTACTACTACTACTACTACTACTACTGCTACTTCTACTACTATCACTACTACTATTACTACTACTACCACTACTGTCACTACAGTACAACTTCTACACATGCAAAAAATGTGCCTATTACTAACTGCTTCACTAATTGCAGATACATTACTAAAAACTGCAGCGATCAATACCACTAGTGCTGCCTTGGAAGTCTGATTTTCTTTATATCCTTCGCTTACAGTGAGCCCTTGTTGGAGTAGCCCCTGCTATAATGGAGCAACTTGTAACACAGTGTTTGATCAGCTTGGACAACCCAACTACCAGTGTATCTGTACCACTGGTCTCCTAGGACCCAACTGTAATATAGGTAATTTTGAAAATAGGGTAGAAACTGACAAATGTGCAAAGTGATGGGCAATTTAATTTTCATTTAATGCAATTTTCTGCAGTTATTGATAACTGACTTATATTTAGTTGCTCAGTGCAATCAACCTCTCAAATGATGAACACTTACAAATGAATTATTTGTCCAAATTTATTCAAAACATTTTGCTGTGGCCTAGTGGCTAAGTCATTGGCCTATTGATTACATGGTTGGAATCTCTGACACAGCAAAGTCTACGTTCATTTTTTCTGGGGGATGGTCCCCTCCCTCCTTGAATTTTAAAGTTTAAAATGTTAATTTTCCTATTTTGAGTCTGGTGATCCAATCTAGTCTAACCACTTAAATATTTCTTAGGCGTAGAGTGTATTTTGATGCCGGAATGAGGTTTCTTTCATTATATTTTGCGGTTACTTCACTCGCTCTGCTTGCTCGCATAATAACGATCATCCCCCTTCCACTTCTCCTAACATAACAGATTCAGCAGTGACCTCCCCCCCCCCCATTTGTTACATGAACTTGCCACCACTCCCAGGCACTGCTTGATTTTGCTTCTCTGATCTGAGTTCAAAAATATTTTTCGCTTTTCATTTCTGTAATATGCAACTTGAGGGGAAAAAAAAAAACCTTCACAGCATTTTAGCTTTGCTTCTATTTTGTTACTGCCTAAATGCAAAGAATTCTGATACATAGTTTTTGAGGAACTACAAAAACCGTGCTTAACCTTTAGTCATTTGTTTTCACAGTGGATCCATGCAACAGTGACCCATGCCAGTCAGGAGGTACTTGTGTCATTGCTATTAACAATGGCATCTACTCCTACACATGCAACTGCCCTCAATATTATGAAGGCACTGACTGTGAAATCTACAGTAAGTGATAGTGATTGATCACTTTTTCTTTATTGCATCCAAATTTTAGACTGCAAAATATTAATCATATAATGACTGATTTTACTGATCTTCAGAACCCGCCTTGAAAAAATTTTTTTACAGTGAATACAGTGAATTCGTACAAATAATGCAATGTGTAGAAAGGATTTTTTTTTTCCTAGGAACTAGTATAATTTAGAGTAATACAAATTTCAGAAAATAATGTTGTATGAACATAGCATTCAAAATTTTCATTGACCTTTCAACCCCCTTTCTAAGAATGAATTACCTGTCTGTGAAGATATTGTTTTTTATTCCCATTTTGTTTTCTACTTTAGTCATATTCTTTTTAGTAATAATGATTGTCATTTCTTAATTACCTTTGACAGTGGGCAGATTTACTGTTTGTTTAAGTAATGTTCATCATCTCCATGTAACTTTCTGCATACTCTTCAAAGAATTTGCGGTTCTTATAATATAAATAATGCTTGTCATATCCATGTCATATTCCAGCTTTCAACCCATGTGATAGCAATCCCTGCTACAATGGAGGGACGTGTAACAATCTAGGCACACAAGACAGATACATCTGTCAGTGTCCTCCTGGCTTGGAAGGTGACCGTTGTCTGACTGGTATGTCCAAATAGCTCCTTTTATTTTGTTCCAATGGCATTTGAGTTCTAGTCAAAGTGGAAATAAATTTACAAGCTTTCTCATCCATTTTATTTGATTTGTTAGGATGAATATGAAAAAGACATGTCCTCTGAAACTTTTTTTTAGGCCCTTATTTGACAAGACAAGAAAATCTAGACTGATAGTCATTTTGTGTTTAGGCCAGAGTGCATGTTGTTGTGTGCAGGGCATGCTACTTCCAGCAAGACCGATTTAATTTCTTGCCATTTCGGTAATTCCAGAATCTTACATTATACACTTATTCTAAAGTACTTCATAATCAGTCTTTCCCAAACACTCCAGAGCATTGCTTCCAAAATGCAAGCGCATCACCATAAGTCAGTCTTCGCATAAAGATGCCAATGAGGATTACAAATGATTAGTTATTGTTGTAATTTGCTGGATTTTATTAGTTGCAGAAAAATTTAGAATTAAATAGTGTGCACCTTCTTCCTGCTACATATGACAACAATGAAGTAATGGATACAAGACTAGTTTTCTCATTTGTGTATTTCCCTCACAGTTTCTAACCCATGCTCCAGCTCACCTTGTAACAATGGTGGTATATGTAACAACTATGCCGCCTACTTTACATGCGATTGCCCCATTGGGTTTGGTGGTGATACCTGCAACCAGAGTAAGTACACAATAAGAGTGTGTGTAAATGGAGTTTTACATACATGTATCAATCAGATATATGATTATTCATGTCTGGGACCAACCTTTAATGCACCGTCCAAAAGATGTGACTCAGACCAGAACCTGGGTCCGTTCAGAATCAGTCTGAAGGGAAAGAGAAAAATATCATAGCGCATGTATCCACCAAACAAGGTGCTCAAGGCACTTCCAATATTACCCCGGCTAAGCTAGGCTACCAATTTCATTGCTCACAGCTTTCAAGGAATTCCTTCCTGCCTGTACCCATTTACACCTGGGTTGAGTGTGGCAAATGTAGATTAGTATCTTGCCAAATGACATTCGTACGTGCTGCAGCAGGGATTCGAACCCCGTACCTTGTGGTTCAAAGCAGGAAGACTTGTCCACTGGACCACATCACCTCTACCTATAAAAATAGCTCACTGCGGATGCTACCACTAGACCAAGTCCTTGTAAAATTAATACATCTTCAGTTATAGTATAGTATGAATGAAAAAACTAAATTTGTTAATGGAAAAAATTAAGAACATGATTTATGATCAGATACGGGGTGAGTTTTTCTTGTCTTAGCATGGGTTTCAGTTTGCTGAGTTCTTGTTTTGTTTTTCATCTTTACATAGATGTTTAGATATGGGGAATTTTAAAATGTACTCACTCTCATTTATTTAGTTTTTTTCTGGGTAAATTTATTCTTTCAGCTCCTGTCCCCTTATTTCATTTTCTTTGGTATAAAGCTTCTCTTTTTCCATAATCATCATCACTATTCTTATTATTAATAATCATCATCATTATTATCATCATCACCATCATCATCATTGATATCACCATCGTTGCTTCTGTTTCTTTATCAGTTCTTAACCCTTGTAGCAGCAATCCCTGTGAAAATGGAGGTGCATGTAACAAGGTACCAGGGGAATATGCCTATACCTGTATCTGTCCCACTGGGTACATCGGAGACCGCTGCACTATTTGTGAGTAAAATGACATTTCTACTTCCAAATATCGATGAGCATATCCATATGAAGGAGAAATTTCTTAGATTTGTTGAATACTTTGAAACATTATTTACTCACGTCGACACATGTATGACGAATTGTTCATGTGACCACTAAAGCAATTAACATAATTATTTGAAACTACTACAGTGTCTTATTTTGAAAAGGAAATATCTGAACAGTATGATTCCAACATCCATTAATTCGCTCAGGTAGGATTTTCCTTCCTCCAGCAACATTAAAAAAATGTTTAAATGAATGAAAACTGTAATGCACTCATTGAGCAGGGATATTTCACATTTATCAAGTGGTGGAAATGGAAACTTGGTTAATAATCATATTTAATACAATATATGATACAACATTATTGCTGTTTACATAGCTGATGAGTGTGTAAGATCGTACTTAAAACAAGTTTGAATTCATCCATTTTGTCCTTCCCCCCCCCCCTCTTTTTTAGTACTCGACGCATGCGTTCCAAACCCATGTGAGAACGGAGGGGCCTGTATCGCCAGTAGCACATCCTACACCTATCAGTGCAACTGTCCTGTGGGTTATGATGGAGATAACTGCCAAATAAGTAAGTATAAAGGAAGATTCACTGTGATAAATGTGATCCAGCTTTTACCACTGCTTGTAAATCAAGGCTATTAATTTGTTGTGGGTTGATGTTTGTAATTCTTCTCAGGATCAAACGTGGGTTAGAGTAAGCGCAAAGAGCCAGCCTCTAGATTGTTAGTACCAAACCACCTGATTAATGGCCCTTTAATGATTAAAATTCTCTTTCATATTCATCAGCATTATTGCTACTTTCTCATATCATTTACCAATAATGTCTAAATTATACATACGTTAATACATGTGAATGTTTAATGGCCCAGTTCATCTGCTAGATGCAACAAGGTGTAATGACAAAATTCAAAAGAATGAACATCGTACAATAAAACTATTACAGTTCCGTAGTGGCCTATGTATGGGTGGAGAATAATGATTAATAATGATAATAATGAACGTTATTTATATAGCGCATTTCACTTACTTAAGAAAGACCCTATGCACTTTAAGAAAATGTATACAGAAATGGATGAAAATAGAAAACATGCCTGGAACATGGAGATATGATAATAAAAAATGATGAAATTAATTTGGCACTGCTTCTCCCCATACTGTGACATGTATGTCTCTATTCCACTTAACAGAACTTGACCCTTGTGATGAAGGCTACTGTCAGAACGGCGCAACCTGTGCAAGCCTACCTACAGGCTATGGGTATGCCTGCACTTGTGCCGAAGGTTATGGAGGCCTCCATTGTGACATTGGTAAGGGCCATTATACACATTTAGTGATGCATAGTCTGATTTCTGATGCATCACTTTGGTGGTATACCAGACAACTGGTATCAGACAACATTGTTATAACAAAATCTCCAGACTTTAAACCACAAGGTACGGGGTTTGAATCCCTCCCGCAGCACAGAAGTCCTTTGGCAAGACATTAATCTACATTTGCCACACTTGAACCCAGGTGTAGTAAGTGGGTACCTAGTAGGATTTATTCCTTGAATGCACTGAGCGCTACGGTAACCGTGCCAAAGCCAGGGTAATAATATGCTTGCAGGACCCTCTGGAAGAACAGTACATATAGTACTGAATGGGCTACCCTGGGTAAACAAGACATATCGTTATGATTGTAATTAACTTACCGTACACTTTTCCTTCACTGTATAAACTCTCCCTCAATGTATGAGAAATAGGAGATCTGCTGCTAGTTCAAACATATCCTTAACACATATTTCTTAAATTTGGTACTAATTAATAATAATATTCTGGATTTGTATAGCTATTAATACATCTCCAAGAGAGTGTCTAAGCGCTTTACAGAAATATTATCACCTCGGTCATTGGATTCAGGCTTGCCCACATACAATGTATGCACTTTCTCCACTCCCTAGTGAGCATTCCCTACTATTAATTAATTCCCTTATCATTTTTGTTGTATCCTCTCTTTTTAAAATTTCATGCTTTATGTGATCTAATCTTTGATACCAGGTGGGCATTGTTCTGACGAATCTTTGTGCTAGTAGTGGTATACATCTACTTTAGAATGAAGCTGATGATTTGTAGCTAAAGATTTCAGGAATACACCATGTATTCTTTCATAAAAAGGATGGTTTGGAAAAAGCTTAAGGGCTCGATCCTTAAGACTTCATTCCACTAAAATCAGAGCATACTGCTTGGAATGTCTAAACCTAGCTACTTTAGAGTCCAAATTGTCTTTTCAGGTCTCTTATTCCATTTTCAAAAAACATATGTTGTATTGTTAAAATTTCCTACAAGATTTCCCAGCTTGATAAATGATTAAATATCATAATTTCTCTTTTGTCATTTTGCAGAGCTTGATCCATGTGACAGCACACCATGCCAGTTTGGTGGTACGTGTTACCGTTCACCGAATGACTACAGCTACTACTGCATCTGTGTGACAGGTTACGCAGGCTACAACTGCGAAACACGTAAGTACAAAATGCTCAATGTATTTTGCAGAAATTAGATTGAACAGTCATATCCATAGGATAGAAAATACATGCAACCCCAGCACCCCACCCCTTCCCCATTCCTGGTTCCTTGCATTTCGCAGGAGATTTTAGAGATCACCCGTCTGGAGATATGTTTTTTATTTTATCTGTATTTTATGGCAAATTTGATGTTTATCATCTCATAATGCATACCGTAGTATTACTTTTGGTTCTACATGGTCATACAGGTTATATTAGGATTGGAACTTATTGCAGGATAATAATCTACTGTGATCAGTATATAAATGATCAACAGTTTCATGGTGAGTGATTGTACATGTTATTGTAAAGGTGATATTGGTATACAATGCATAAACTGTTTGAAATATCATGCAAATAATTGTGGGTTAGTTACATCGACATGCATAAATCAAAGATACATAACTGACTGGATATGTTGTCTTTGTTTATGTAATATTTTCCCTTTTAATCATATTTCTGATAATATAGAATTTACAGAAAATGTTCTTTATACTACTGAACGTAATAATATAGAATTAATTTCACATGTTACACAGTCTTTGAACGGTATATCTGAAGATGATAATGACAATGGTCTGGATCCAGACAGAAATTTTATTCCATTGCTTCAGGACTGTCAGTATATACTTCCAGAAGATTTTTGTCATAAATATAAAGGGAAAAATGACAAGAAAGATTTTGGTTTGCTTCATATCAATTGTCGAAGCCTAAACAAGAATTCATCTGACATAGAACAACTAATTCACTCTTTAAATTACTCCTTTTCAGTAATCGGGTTCACGGAAACCTGGATATCGCATCACTGCTTTCCTGTATTTCATATTCAAGGCTACGAGTTCATTCATTTAGATCGAAAATCAAGTAGAGGAGGCGGGTTAGGTTTTCTTATTTCAACCAATATTACGTATTCAATACGAAATGATCTAAATCTTATAACAAGTTGTCAAGAATGTTTTGTTATTGAAATTCAAGTACCCCATGGGAAAAATATTTTAATATTACTTGTATATAGGCCGCCAAATTCAAATGTATCAGAATTCAATGATTATTTTGATAATATGTTACAGTGTCTGACCAAAGAGAATAAAAATTTATATGTGTTGGGTGACTTTAATCTGAACATTTTAAAGTCTTCCTTCGATACTAGGGTTAATACCTTTTTAAACAATATTTATTCTAATGGTTTAAGGCCTATGATAAGTAAACCGACCAGAATTACAAAAACTTCTGCATCATTAATTGACAATATTTTTATTAATTCATACACTTCATATGTGAAAAGTGGTATCATATACTCTGATGTTTCAGACCACTTACCAGTTTTTGTAATACTAAGTAACATTCAGGCATTCCGAAAGAGTGAGATAGAAAGAAATACAAGAATTATCAACGACAACACAAAGAAATCATTTCTCCGCAAACTATGTTCTGAGCAGTGGTTAGATCTATATGAAAGTAAAGCTCCCAATGATGCTTATGGTATCTTTTTTTCTAACTTTCAAAGACATTATAATGAATCATTTATTTTTGTAAAGAGTAGTAAGAAAAATCAAATAAAGAAACCATGGGTAACACTCAAGTTGTTCAAAATAATTAAATTAAAAAATAAATTGTATAAAAAGTTTCGTTGTCACCCCACAAAAGAAAATGAAAAGAAGTATAAGATGATTAGAAACAGTGTCTCATCAGAACTAAGAATAGCCAAGAAGACGTATTTTTATAAACAATTTAATGATTGTAGAACTAATCTGAAGAAAACATGGCAGTTGATAAATGATATATTTCATAAACAAAGGTCTGGTTTACCACAACATTTTATACATGAGGGAAAGACTTTGAGTGACCCTGAAATAATATCTAACACCTTCAATACTTATTTCAATAATATTGGACCTAAATTAGCATCTTCTATTGACGCAAGTAATTGCGGGGATAACTGTTTTTCTTCTTTTATGAGTCCTCCACTTAAGGACTGTTTGTTTTTAAAACCTACGAATGAGGATGAAATTGTCAAAATAATTGGTTCATTTAAAAGTGGTAAGTCTTGTGGATGGGATGATATTAGCCCTGATGTTGTTAAATATGTTAGATATATAATAGCTAAACCCCTAACTTATATAATTAATCTCTCATTTGAAATGGGAATAGTACCCTCACAACTGAAAATATCAAAAATCATTCCAGTTTTTAAAAAGGGGGATCAACACATTATTGGTAATTATCGTCCAATATCCCTTCTTTCATGCTTTTCAAAAGTCATTGAGAAAATATTTTACAATAGGCTATATGATTTTTGACGAAACATCACGTATTACATAATGATCAATTTGGATTTAGAAGTAATTTCTCTACAGACCTTGCTTTGATATCTGTTCATGATAGGATTGTTAATGCTTTTTATTTAAATCAGTTTATATTTGGTGTCTTTATGGATTTAAGTAAAGCCTTCGACACTATTGATTTTTTCATACTCTTCGAGAAATTGGCTAGTTATGGTGTAAGAGGGATTGCATTAAGTTGGGTTAAAAGTTACTTCTCAAAGAGATACCAATTTACATATTATAATGGGTGTACCTCCTCCAAATTATTGATGAAATGTGGAATACCACAAGGATCAAATTTAGGTCCTCTTTTATTCCTTTTATATATTAATGATATTTGTAATTCTGCTCCCTCTCTAAAATTTATACAATTTGCTGATGACACATCATTGTTTTTGAGCCATAGTAACATATATTCATTGGTAAATCAATTTAATGAACAAATGCAAAAGGTATCACTGTGGCTTAAAGTCAATAAACTGTCACTTAATTTAGCCAAAACCAAATGTATTCTTTTTAAAACAGTACAGAGTAATAGACAGCAATTAATTTATGAAGTTCCCCCATTATATATTGATCAAACTGTTATTGAACAAGTGTCTACCATACAATTTTTAGGAATTATCTTAGATGAGAATCTTTCATGGAAACCCCATATTTCTATGATCTCTTCCAAAATCAGCAAAACTACAGGATTACTATCAAAACTTAAGCACTATTTACCATTGAATACATTATTTATGATCTATAATTCACTAATTCTTTCATATTTGTCATATGGTAATATTGTCTGGGCAAATACAAGCCCTTCTAAGTTGAAGCCATTATTATTACTTCAAAAGTGTTGTCTGCGAATTTGTACAAATTCACATTATCTAACTCATTCCAAACCTCTCTTCAAACAACTGAACACCCTGGATATTTATCATTTAAACACTTATCAAATTGCCATTTTTGTATTCAAGTGTATGAAAGGAACTGTTTTACCACCTCTTGCAGATATGTTTAAAACCAATTCTATGATTCACCGATACAATACTCGAAATAGCAAAAAATTACATATATGGAATATTGATAAACAGTATTTGCAACGATCAGTGAGATATACAGGGCCCACAATATGGAATTCCTTGCCATCATATATCACAGGGTATGCTTTCTTGAACACTTTCAAGAAAAATCTTAAAGTTTATTTGTTATCCTTTTGATTTCATATGTATTTATTCCTAAAACCACTTAACTTACAGTCTGTATTATGTGAGAGATAGGGGGGAATGAAAGGGGGGGGGGTTAAGGTGTCAAATCCAATACATGTGCCATTCATTATTATGTTAACATATCTGTGTATTTAGTTTATCTTGGACACCTGCCACTTACAAGCTTATTCAGCTTTCTACAGGTGCTCCCTTTTCCATTTCTTTAACCTCACAGTTTATTTTGATCTCATCTTGTTATGCTTGTGTATTTGATCTTTTTCTTTTTTTTTTCCTTGTCTTTTGTATATATATTTGAACTGCTTGTATTTATGATGAATGTATATATTTGAATGTTTTTTAATGGAAATGAATAAAATTGAATTGAATTGAATTGAATAACAAAATGGGGAGAAAGAATATCGCGCAATTCATGTGTATGTGTTCTTCCTTACCAGTAAATAATATTCTTTACCCGTCGGCCTAGATACATTTAATATTTTTTGTGCCATATAGTATGCTATACTTTAAGAATTATGCATAATCGTGAAGCAGAAGTTCATATGAAATACTAAGCATTGGTTCCAGTTAATCCATAATCACTGCAACTCAAGCCACAAAATATGGCGTCCTCGCTTATAATATACATTTCTACTAGTTTTGGTTACATTGTACACTGCAACTCCAATATCCAAAGGTTGAATTAGTGACCCTTTTTCACAAACAGGATTGGATCCTTGTGTAAGCTCACCATGCGAGAACCTAGCAACATGCCTTCCAAGTCAATCCACGTATGCATACACTTGTATCTGTATGGACGGATTCGCAGGAATTCATTGTGAAACAGGTTAGTAGACACTGTTCAAAGGTATTTTGTTCTGCACATTTGACAAAATCAAAATTGTTGTAACTGTATGGTTGTCACCAGATAAGAAATGAGTTCTGCCATTTTCACTGCTACATGTAGCTTTAAAGAGTTAAAGGAAGAGACATTGATATCCCAGAATTGGTACTTCCAGATATTCATCCATTCTTATATAGAACTTGTTTGATGATCTAAAAACATATATTTGCTAACCAACACTGCCATATTTTCTGAAGTTAATTAAATACTCTTTTAAACACAAACTTAACATGAAGCCACACAATTTGTTGTAGTCTTTCCTCAGTGAATCATTACTGGCATTCATGTTATCTTTAGTCTCACAAGGCCCTTGGCATTGGCAGTCATATATTTATTGCTCTATAAACTCCAAGAATAGATTAGTTGTAATGGATCTAGGATATCGCTGTGCTTCATTGATTACCTTTCTGTATGCATTATTGCAGAGTTGGACCCCTGTGAGAGTGCACCCTGTGTAAATGGCGGAGCGTGTTTCAGGGCTGATAGCGCTTACCGTTACATCTGCAACTGTCCTGTTGGGTATGAAGGTACCAATTGTGAACAAGGTTAGTGTCTATTCCCAGTTTTGCAAAACCACATTCACTATGTAGAGGACATATATACATAAGTATCTAGAATTGGAATTCTCATGTCAGTGAAAGTATGGAATACATTGTCAGACATGTAGACATTTTCAAATAATGTTATAAACAGGAAAATATACTTGTATATACTTTATAGTTTTCATTTGCAGTCACAGAACTAAAAGATTATTTTGCACTATAAGTGTCAGTATGATGGTTCATTAATATAATTTGTTTTGAATTAAGCTTTTTGATTTTAACAAGAAGATTTTATTACCAACGTAAAAAGGTGTGGGTTATTTTAAATTCATTTATAGATAACTAGCCTATTCTAAAACAAGAAATTGAATCTGCAAGGTAAACATTTAAAACAACAATATTATTTTTGTCATGATTTTATTGTGGCTCTGAAGGTAAAACTATGCAATTTTATATTCATAAAAATATTTCCACATAATATATGATTTACAAGAGTTTATCATTCATATCATTCATGTTGTTAATTTGGCTATCTGAAAGCTTATTTGCGAACTTCTTTTCTTTTCTTTATCAGCTGCACCATGTAACAGCAACCCATGCTTTAACAATGCCCAGTGCCTTGAAGCTCAAGATGGAAGCTCATTCACTTGTATTTGTCCAAATGACAAATTTGTAGGCACCTTCTGTGAGACAGGTTAGTTACATCAGGGCTGACCCTACCAAGTTATAAAGATTTTAAAAATGATGTTTGTAATACTGCTTTCACATCAAGGTACGGTCGCTGCGACCGGTCGCTGCGACCATACCCAGCGACCGATCGGACGTGCTTTCACACCTCCGTCAAAACTTGGTCAGGCCCAGAGCGATCGGTCGCTGTATAGCTGACCGAGCCGGAAGCGGAAGTAGAGATAGTGCGTAGGCATGTATGGGGGTCATTGCATTTTGATCGGTCGCTGAGTACGATGTGCTTTCACATCTAGCTTGCATCGGTCGCGATCGGTCGCTGAAGTACCTCACCGACCGTACTCAGCGACCGATGAAATGCTTTCACATTATGATTTCATCGGTCGCAGCGACCGTACCTAGGTTTGAAAGCAGTATAAGACAGTCTTTGGCAAAAGAAAACAATAAAAATCTGTGTAAAAGCTCAGATATAAGAAATGCCCTGAAATGTTACCACATGTTTTGGACAAGTACTTCATAATTTGTTATCCTCATTGAATGTTACTCCAACAAGTTTCTGAAATAGCTTATTCATTGATTTATTTCGACACCTTGAACAACTCTGTCTGCTGCAATAATGAACACCTTTGACTTATAGCATGCATATGCCAGAGTCAAGCTTTTTTTCTCTGATTTCTCTCTAGTTGAAAGGGCAATGCCTGAGTCATTAATGATCTTAATTAACTGCAATGCATTCCATGATGCAAACTTGAGACATCAAAAATATCTTTATATCTTTATTACGCCTACAAAGTTGTGATCAATATTAATTATATGTTGCGTTGCAGTCAATTTGGATCAGTCACAAATGATCAAAAAATCGGCTGAAGAATTCATCTCTAGCTTCAAGATATCCATGGAAAACTATTTTCAAAATACAGGAATTATCAATTTTATAAATTTCCATATATTCCATATTTTCTTCTTTCAGAACTAAACCCATGTGACAGTAATCCATGCCAGAATGGAGCTACTTGTTTTCCATTTGAATCAAGTAACCAGTTTGTATGTAGCTGTCCGGCAGGCTTTAACGGCGAATTTTGTGAATTAGGTAAGTAGGTTGACTTTCTCAAAAATAAAAGTATTAAATAATTTTGTGAACCAAACTGAAAGCTTGTGACAGCAAGTGTTCTTTTGAATATCAAAACCATATCCCTTTACTTTTCAACTCATCCATTCCACTCGGATAATGATCGGTCAATGAAGTTTGACTAAAGTCAGTATAAACAAAGAAAAGTAAAAAAAAAAAAGGATGGGAGATATCAACTAAATTGTTAGGTTGTAAGAAACTGAACAAAGCAGTTATATACAACCTGTTGAATAGACTGTAACCTGCATCCGAGATAACTGAAGAAAATCTTGGTTCTGCAGAATTGGGAATAGCATGTAAAGTACACATACTTAAGCTTTTGGACACGCACTCATCAGAGATCATGGCATGAACTGAAAACCAAAATTAAACAACAAATCATCATCCTGGGGAAAAACAGGAAAAAGTGATAGGCTCAGGGGAGCGTTTCATGAAAGGACTTGTCGGATGTTTTATCCAACCAAGTCTGTTTTATCCGACAGTTGCCATAGTAACAATGCTTCTCAGCCAATCTAAATCAAGGAAAGATGTCAGACAACAAATGTTGATGAAACGCTCCCCTGGTTGGCTGTCAGGGAGTTTACGTTTATTTCTTTTATGTACTTTGTTCCCTTTGTTCCTTTTTTATAATGTTTTTGGCTATCTGTTTATTCATGATATACTCTGATAAGTGCAGGTATAAAGCAAGTATATGTTTTCTACAACTTTGCAGTAAATTCAGAACATTTCTGCAATTATCAGGGCAATTGTTTGCAACTGAATGAAGGCAATGTCAAGAGCTTTAAGATTTGCATTTATGCACTTGAGAGTATATTCTATCATAGCATTGTCAGTCAATTACATTCCCAGAAATGAAATAACATTATTCTTTTATATGTATTCTAGATCCTTGTTCTACTACCCCGTGCCTGAACAACGGTGTCTGCATTGTAACCGGTTCAACATATACCTGTCAGTGTGCATTTGGTTTTAGAGGTACAAACTGCCTAGAAAGTGAGTATATCATATGAGTTTATATGACAATTACTTCTTTTTACTAACATTTGATAGCATGTTCCAAATCAAATTGCAAGACATAAAAACAACTCTAAATAATTATTGTACCTGTCTTCTCTCTGTATATTTCTGTTTCTTTCTTGTCCCCTCTCACTTATTCGAACTCTCCCTTTCTAACATATTTTATTTGTTACCTCAGAATTACACTGAAGAAAGTTATAAATGAAAAAAAGTAATTAGTTTAAATATCATGAGCTGCATCCCCACAGAAGCTGTCTCTTAAGTTGCCCAAAAACTAAGTATATACATTTCATGCACCCTTTTATTGCGGTTTTCTGTTTTCTAAATATGCACTATGTCTTCATAATCATACATAGCATTCATGTATGCTGATATAGTTGTTACAATTGTTCTCATATTGTAATTTTATTCCAATAGTTGATGCTTGTGCCAATAATCCATGTCTGAATGGCGGTGTGTGTAATGACCTAGGATCAGGCGGCTACCAGTGTAACTGTATAGGAGGGTACTCAGGATCAAACTGCCAGACAGGTAAAGTCTAGAAAAGGTGTACAGATATTTATGACTAGGAAATGCAAATGCTTGTACGAGGAAGAGAATCATTGATGCACCAATGGCATATGAAACTTGTGTGATTTAGAGTTTCCAGACCCGAGAGTTTGGAGATGTGAACACAATGTAAAACTGTCTTTGTTTGTTTTGTTTACTTGGTTGTTTTTTTGTTTGTTGAATAATTCACTTTTCTTTAGGCATTTAGATATCATCTTGGCTACAACTATTTGAGAAAAAAAAAGAAGTCATAGTTAAGACTGTTCCTTATCCAGTGCTTATTCTTACATTTCTTTATGGTTTATACCCTGAGGGATAGGAGAAAGGGAAATTTGTAAGATTGATACATTTTCTTAGGATATTGATCACTGATGATATGTACTGTTAAAAGTCTGATTGATTGATTCTGTTTAGGCACAATGGGCATGGAATTAAAGGTAACACCTGTACCCTAAAATTTTTGGTCACACTTCCACTGCCCTAATAGGTTTTTTATGTAACTGGTTAAACTGTTCATTGTTTTTTTTCAGAGCCAGGAGCATGCATCAGTAATCCATGTGTAAGGGGAGAGTGTCTAAATCTGATATCAGGTTATTTTTGTAACTGTCCAGATGGATACAGTGGAGACAATTGCCAAATTGGTAAGAGAATGTAGTGGAATATAATTATACAAAATGCTAATATTTTATGATTATGTGAAACAGTCAGAAAAATCAATGTCATTCATCCTATTAAAGTGACTCATTTTTTTCAAAAACTGGCAAGTCTATTTGGTTTTATCCTTATAAAGTGAGGAAAGAAAAATCAAGCATTGGAAATTCATAGTGAAGTACAGTTACATCAAGCTCAGCATTATTGAATACAATACATCTGGGATATCGTGATGCAACAGAAAGCTTTCCATATCATACATCACACCTATTGATCATATTTTTCCATATTTTCTACCCAGAAAACAATGCATGCTTTTCTAACCCCTGTCAAAACGAGGCACCCTGTATCAACCAAGTGACTGACTACACCTGTGTCTGTCAAGAGGGCTATATTGGAAAAGACTGTGAGGAAGGTAAGAAAACAATTTGACCTGTAAAAATACAGCATAGTAGATTCTCTGGGCCAAGGTATCTAGGATTTGAACAGAAGGGATGATACACTTGCCAAGGGGGAATGTTTATGGTGGAGGAAATTTGACCTTAAATGGAAAAAGTGCACACAATACTTCTAAGTGCTACTGGAGATGACAGAAATAGAAGTGGCTCAAAACTCCTACAACTAGTATCTTGATAAAACAAATTGAAAATTGATACCTTAGAGGTAGCTTTATGTATCCTTTTCATTCTTTTTGAGTGTGTTTCCTTTTATCAAGAAAGCGAAAGCATAGCGATGCATTAATTAGCTTGTCAAGAGCTGGGAAACAGAGAGTAGACAAATAAATCCAATTTACTTATATTTCCACTTGGTGATAAGACCAGTCAGTAAGGTTTGAATTCATGTGTTCTCTGTTTTACAGCTACTGCCTGTGTGAATGACCCTTGTAACAATGGAGGAACTTGCACTCCAGTTGGATCTGGTTTCACCTGTGAGTGTACCGATGCTTTCATCGGATCAACTTGTGACATTGGTAAGTAGTGTTATAAAGAAGTAAAATATATCCAGTGATGCATAACAAGTAGAAGCTAAACTTTCCTCAGATTTAAGTTCTTCAAATTGATTCTTACATTTTTAGATAAGAACTTCCATGTAAACTTTCTTTATTTGATATCATTTGCAACTTGCCATAACAGCTTTTTAATTTATTTTGATAAATTTCTTTTCTTATCTATAGACAATCCTTGCTTTGCGTTACCATGCCAGAACGGAGCTACATGTACAGTAAGCGGTTTCAACTATGTATGCAGCTGTACATCGGTATGGACTGGACAGACATGCAGTCAGTGTAAGTGAATGCCCCCCCCCCACCCCAAACGTCAAACAATGAAAAAAAAAACAAAAAAAAAACAGATTTGCTTTATAATTTTCATGAAAAGATTGGAAACTGATTAGAAAGGGCCTTTTGTGTGCCTTTCCAAGGGAAAAGTGGTCTGAATGTTTATGCATGGACCATTTGGAATCATATGTAAATTTCTGGGGCAAATCCAGGATTAGAGAAATTGGAGGTTATTATTTTTTTTAACCCAGTATGGGTGTAGTCATGGATTAAATGTTGAGGAGGTACATATCTTCAGTGCCTCTATCTAAGTGTCTAAGTACATGTAGCTATAACCATTAACTTCTCTAACTCACAGAAATAAAGACAAAAATACGTCCTTGAACACCTACATGATATTGCAATCAAATAATTTCAATTCTTTTTGTCGGATTTGTGACAGATAATTAAATAATCAAATAATTTAAATTCTTTTTGTTGGTTTTGTGACAGATAATCCATGTGGCTCTTCACCCTGTGTCAATGGTGGTGCTTGTTTCAACAATGGTGGCACTTTCCGCTGTACATGCCCTAATGGGTGGACAGGAAGTACATGTTCTCAAGGTAAAGATCCTTGTATGAGTTCTCTGTGTAGAGTTAAAATGCCTTTGTGGGTTGGTACCCATGTATTTGTTATAGTTCTTGGGAAAGGTGTCTTTAGGCCAATAAGATGTTGTAGGCTTCATAATCATTGGCCCTGTTTCAAAAAACTTGTTATCAGTAACAACTGCCACATTTCTGTGACAAATTTGCTCTCAGCAAATCAAATGCAAGGATTTCAGTAGCTCATAAAATTTATTTTATGAAATGGGGCCCATTTTGCAATTTTGCAAACAGCCATGATACCCCCAAATGGTAATATGATTATATCATATGATCACTCACTCAAAGTTGTTTTTTTTTTTTTTTGGGGGGGGGGGGGGGCCTGGTCCTGGTCAAAATTAGCCAAAGATCTTCATCATGCTGTTGCATTTCCTAGGTAGCCATTACCTTTGTCGAGGAAAAAAAAAGAAAAATTGTAGAAAATGATCCAGACAGCTCCTCAAAAGTACACTGCTAAAACACATACAGAATTTTTCTACTATAATCTTTGGATAGTTTTGCCTTTAGGGTGCTTTGATATGTGTCCGGAAAGCATTATTTCTCTAAGACTATAAATTAACCAAAGAGACGACACACGTTCAAGATTATTCAGACTTAAATCATGTAGATTGTATTTTATCTTCTAATTTGATTTCTTAATGTTTTCTTTAACTTTACAGCTGCACCTTGCTGGTCTTCACCATGTCAGAATGGTGGTGTGTGTCTAACAGTTAGTGATCAGTATACATGCAATTGCCCGGACGATCATACTGGTACCAACTGTGAAATATGTAAGTTGATAAAAGCCACTAAGTGCAAACATGCGCATCAAACCTGGGGGGAGGGACATATCCTATTGGTGTTTTCAGGTGTTTTCAGGTGTTTTCAGGTGTCTTTTTTCCTCAAAATTTGGGGGACATACCCTATTGTATCAACCACCCCTAATTTTGATTAGATTTGAATTATAAGCTCAGTAGTATATCATTTATTGAAAGAAGAAGAAAAAAAGGTTTTGATAATGTACTCTACAGTGCTGCCCGATATAAATTATAATGCAAATGTATCAGATAATCTGTTTTGCTCCAGGCATTTGGCAAACTTATACTATACATAGATTTTGATAACATATAAAATAATTTTGTCATTATTCAAGGGTGCATATATCATTTCTAGCATTAAGTTACATATTTTGTAACAGCACAATCAAATAAACTAGTTACCTGTAATTCGCAAATTTGTATATTTATTTATTGACTTTATTCATTTCTGTCCTAGGTGAAATAATTTCTTTATACAAAGGAAATATTTATCCCAGATTTTTATGCCGCGTTGCGATGAAGATCATGGTATTATGTGAGTTGATTATTAGAATGATTGAAAGACTTCATTCATTTTCATACAGATAACCCATGCTGGTCCTCTCCCTGCTATAATGGAGGTACATGTACAAACCAAGCAACCACCTTCTCATGTACCTGTGCACCGGGTTTTGCTGGACCTAACTGCTTGCAAGGTATGAAAAATAAAAAAGTGGTTATTTTGATAATTGAGAGAGAGCTTAAATTTAGATAAAAGTGTAAGAATTTTTGTCCTTACATCTTGCTTCTTCATATTAGTATTATATGCTGTTATTACTGAAACTCATATTATATGTAAGAACTTGAGGGCATTTTTTGGCATTGCTTTTTAATAGACATTGTTTTTGTTAGTTTCCAATCTAAAAAAAAATGTCAAATCCTCTCTCTCCCTCCCTTCTTTATCTCTCCCCCCCCCTCCCTCGCTCTCCCTCTCTCACTTTTTATCCCCCTTTTACTTATTCACACATTGCGCATTTACCCCTGAGATTATTGTATAATCATTAAAGCTTTGAAATGTAATTAAGATACATTGTTGCTATGGATTTCAATGATGCAATGATTTTCCCACTAACTTATCTTCAATATTACATCAAGAACTATGCCCAGCAATCCTTGCATGACTTATTAGTCTTATAAACCAGACTAAAACAAAACTACTTCATTGTTATTCCCTTTCCACAATATGTCTTCCCAACAGTGATCAACCCCTGTGCTATCTCTGATCCATGCCTGAATGGAGGAGTCTGTAGCGTGGTTGCTGGAGGCTTGTATGAATGCACCTGTCCTTCCGGCTACCTGGGCACCAACTGTGAGATAGGTAAGATGGAATATGTGTGAAAGGGGTATACTGTATCTGCGAAAGGGCTCATACGAATGCACCTGTCCTACAGTCTGCCTTATACAATTCTTGTTTGCAGTTTGTCAGAATATTGTCACCCAAACACATATTTCATTCCATTTCATTTCATTTATTTCCACAATAACAGCAAATAATTCTTTCAAAAATTTTCTTTTACAAAATCAATGTAAGCATGAAATTAGCAACAATTAAGAATATTGTAAGTTAACATAGATTCGGTATACACATATGTATCATTTAAATCGTAAAAGAAAAAATGAATTAAATGCTAGTTGTGTTGTGGGAGAAACCTTGGAAAGCAAAGCTGAAGGCATGAAAAGATACAAACAGGAGAGACGATGCAGGACCACACAAAACGGTAGAAGTAAATCAACACAACACAAGCACACACACACAACTATGAAAATTGGAAAAAACATGGTCAACATTCAGCAAGAGTAAAAAAGGGAATTCTTTTAATTCCAAGTAATATAAAAGTGAATTTCATCCATACCCTGATAAGTATGTGCTTAAGTTTTGGATATCATCAAAATTAGAAGGAAATTTCAAAATGAATTTAATACACTTCTCATCATGAATAAAATCGTGTATTCTTTAAATTTGTGTCACATTTACTTTTACACATATCTGAATCATCACTATCAAAATATATCAAACATGTTTTTATTAGACAAACATGAATGAAAAATTCTTCTGTTTCCATTTTGTAGTGTTGCCGTGTACAAGTAACCCCTGCATGAATGGTGCAGCCTGTCTGGTTACCTCTGCACTTGAATACACCTGTCAGTGTTTAGATGGGTACTCGGGTACACAGTGTGAGCAAGGTATGTTCATTTTGTCTTTGTAAGAACAGGGCACCTATTTCATAAAACTTACCTTTGCTATCAATGGTAACGTCTGTTGAAACTTTGAATTTGGTTGGTTGTTGAGCAATGTTTACATGGTAGTTACCATTGATGGCAGAGTTACCATTAATGGTAAGTTTTATGCTAAGAGGCTCAGGCCTTGGTATAATCACATAGTGTAGCATTACTGCACTGGTTTTGATGAGAGGGCAACTTGTTGGCTTCATTGTCGGCTTTCATCAGACTCTACACATGAATTGAGAAATTGTGGGATCCGATTATTTGGCAGTGATCTCCCTTGAAGCTCAATTCCAAAACTACAAAATAACAAGTATAGACCATTTAGTGTTCAGAGGAACCTTTCATATGTCATGACTTTGAATAAAAAATAAAATGAATCACTTTTGATGGACTAGATTAGACCAGAAAAGAACAAGCAAGTTGTAGAAAAAGTTAGTGAAAATGATATACATACTGAAAGGGACACTCATGTGTATGTCAGGGATCTGTTATTCTAGTTCTCAGCAGTGGTTGGCATTTAGTTTTTCCTTCTATTCTTCTGTACTTTTTCCACAATTTTGCATTTCCTTGCATTGCACAATTTCCATTACATTTCCTTTGTTTTTTGCCTGAATTGAATATCAGAGTAAATTTGGTTTTGTTCTGTGAAATCAAATTTCGCGTCATTACCAGCATTCAAACTTATATTTAAGAATCATGCACCTAAGTTTTTCACATTGGTGTATCTGCAGTAATTGTTTTTGTTGTGTGTGCCTCACAGACATCAACCCTTGTGACCCGGATCCGTGCAGAAATGGAGCACCTTGCACTGTTCTCAGTTTTACCTCTTACAGCTGTGAATGTCCAGATGGTTTCATTGGAATTAACTGTCAGTTTGGTAAGGGAACTTTTCTTCACTTGTTGTTTGTGGGACATGCACTGGGCATCATTTTGCCATAGTTTGCCATGATATATCTTTAATTGTAATGTTTATCCAATTATTTGATGAATTTTTTCTGATTGATGCAAATACTTAAGATCACAAAACTTTGGTACATTTAGTGATCACCTGTATCGTAGTATAGGACAAGAGTCATAATAATGGGTAAGCAATGGTGTGTGACCTTGTTCAAATTATGGATGTAAAAAAATCTTTCAAAAGGGAAGGGGAATTACCAGATTTGCTAAGACAAGGGAAAGGAAATGTCATTCAAATCACTAACAGGAATCTAAACTATTGCATACCAGTAACGTCTGCCAGTTACCATGACATGGTGGTGCCGGTGGGTTGGGGCTCCATAACTGTGTCAAGTTTTCAGATATTACCGACTTTCATGATAGTGAAATCATTGTTTGTTTCTTTCTCAGCCATATATTTTTTTATTTACTTTCCCTCTAATTATTTCTCAAAATACAGATGACATGAACCCATGTACCCCAAACCTTTGCCAGAACAATGGGGTGTGTGTTGTATTGAATGCTGATTCCTATACATGCCAGTGTCCATCCGGATATAGCGGACCCAACTGTGAACTAAGTAAATGCTACTTGTAACATTCAGACTTGATCAATCGAGTACACAATCTTAATTCCTTGTTACTCCCATTTTTTCTTTCTTGCTTGTAGGAATCAGTCAATAAATCAAATTTGGTACGATTTTGATATATTGGACAGGGCCTATATTGCCTAGCTTTGCTTGTAATTGACGTAGGATTTTCAGGTACATTGCAAATATTGAACATTTGAAAAATAGGACTTAGAACATGACATTACATTACATAAATATTTGCACATATAAGAAATAAGTACCTATTTGGGATGATAAATACAAGTTAATATACATACATGTAGTTCTGTAATCCAAAATAGATGGTAACGATCCCAAACAGGAAAACAGTGTATTCCCTGGGTATTCTATAAAAAGGAATGCTATTATGGTAAAAGTACCTAATATACTAACTTTAAGTAATTTTAAGAGTCTTTATTCAATGCGAATAAGCTCCTGTTGACTTTTTGGGCAGGCCACTTGCACTGTCTTTTATTAGTGCAGTGTAACCTTGAAACATCAATTTACTGTACAGTAATAATTGCTCTAGGTAGAAAAAAGTCTTTACTCATTAACCCCCCCCCCCCCCCTCTCTCTCTCTCTTTCACAAACAGGCGACTGTGAACCAAACCCATGTGAAAATGGTGGAATCTGTTCTATTGGTGTAAATGGTGCCCAGTGTACATGCGCTACAGGATGGAAGGGGGTTACATGCAGTAAGTATAATTATTGTAACATCTAGATCTAGCAAATCCTTGCAAAGCAGCTTGCGCTATCAGTTCTCCTCCACAAGTACGATTTAACTACCACATTTCATTTCATCATTAGTAACACAATTCAGCCTCTTACCATGCTCTCTCTCTCTCTCTCACACACACACATAAATTCTGTCTTTAGGCTTTATCTAAGATAAAAGCCTGAAATATATGTGGAAACATGTGCAGCCCTCCCCTCGTCTCTCTCTTTTCTCTCTCTCTCCCTCTCACTATAAAACTTGTGTAACCTTTCTGGTCTCTTGCTAATATGTTGGACATTGTATGCATTGGCTTTTTGATCATTGACTCTGGCGGAATCATCTTCTCTGCAGGTCTGTACGACTGTGTTTCTGCTGCTCCCTGCCTGAATGGAGGTACATGCAATGAAGTGGGATCAGCGTACTACTGTGCCTGTCCCGCTGACTTTCATGGTGTTACCTGTGAATTTGGTAAGTAAAAGTAAAAGTAATTGACAAAACAGCACTTTTATAAATTGGCTGATATTAGGATAAATGATTTACGATAAAATACATTTTTAAAAAACATATTTCTTTTAAAACATATTTTAAACAAAGTATAGGATTTCAGTTCAGACGTGGCCCTGATTTACAGTGTAGTGCAGGTAGTTGTTGGTGTAATTAAAACTTTAAGTGTCTTTTTTGCAGATATTCGACTGATTAGATTATATCTTATAAGATATGCAACATTTGACTCTTGAGCTGCAAAACTGATCTTGACTTCAAAAGCAATGTATCTTTTGAAGAATTGTTTATGGGCCTAAATAAGTTTTTTTTTCAGACCATGCAACAACAATTTTTTGCACTTTTCTATCAAAATTTTTACATTGTTTCAATGTTCTATGACTTTTCTTGGTGCTGTCATGAATATACTAACAGCAACTTATCATGCAACCTTTTATCATTTACCAGACACCAACTGGGGAAATGACATGAACGTTGCATCAAATGATCCTCAAGTAGTGAAGTCGCCCAACTATCCTGGCACCTACCCACCAAATCTCCAAGTCACATGGACTGTCAGTACAGGGGAAGGTGAGCTCATTCAGGGCGTCATTTCTTCCTTTGACCTGATTGCACCCAACGACTACCTGGACGTGTACGACACCACCGCGCAGAATGTCAGAAAGAGAAGGGCAGCACCTGATGGCGCTACACTGCTTCTTCACTTGACTGGACCAGAAGCAAATCTCGCCAACACCACATTTATCTCATCGGGAAGTGCTGTGACGCTGGTATTTGTCAGTGATGCTGAAGGCGAAGGGACTGGTTTTTCCCTTGTGTTAACATCAATGAATAATCTAGGTTAGTGCTTCGAAATTGATATATGAAGAGTTTGTTTGCAAAAGAGGCTAGTTCCACTGTTGATGAAAATTGAGTTATTGATTATCAGAACATTGTTCAACCGTGTACCTGTCTTTTGAACAAAAGTCTTAAGCTAAATTTTCAGGACACTTGTGAAAAATTAACTTTCTAATTTCACTTTTAAATAGACACCGAACAAAATATGGCAAACAAATGCATTTTTCTCTGAAGTTTAAAAAAAGGAGAATCTATCCCCCTTTTGCAAATGAACTCTTTATATATGCCTATCCCTTTACATTTACTCTCATTGAAAGGCTAGTGAATGTTATTTATTGTTTCATAATCGGTACATATACTAATTCCACATTTATTATATCATTTTGGTTACAGCAATCTTGACATATGTAAAGAAAGGGAAAGGCAACAGGGTAATTGTTGGACTTGATGATAACCCATATCACTGGAAACTTACTTTGTAGATCTCTTTTTGTAAAACACATAAATTAGAGTGAAATTTTCTTCGCAAAATATGTAAAATTTTATGAAATTTTGTCTCGTAAGAAATTTGCGAATGTCGGACAATGAGGACCAGAAAAATATCCCAAGGTAAGAATTACAGTGTCATTGTTCTGTCACTCATATGTAATGTCTTTCACATTGCAGGGGTTTTGCGTTTACACAGCAGTGCACGGAAAATGATATAGCAGTCAATTCAGTATAGGCACTTATGAACGCATTTAGATGCTGTGATTGAAAAAAAATGGGGACACTTTGCAAATTATGTTTACATCACTTCAGTGAAGACATTTGTTTTATTGCAAAAATTTACATTTGATATGAAGCACTAAATGTTTTTTATCTTTGCATTTGTTTCACTTGTGAAGTTTGAATCGGTTTCATATGTTGTTGATATGATAGTGTACATGTATGTAGCTATTGTTAATCATGATTTGTCAGTGTTTTTTGACAGTAGTGATTTTTCATTGTGTCGTGCTTGATATGGGCTCATACACTCAATGATGCACTGAGAAAAATAAGTTTTTGGTCAAGAACTTAATTTCTCTGAAGCCAGTATCGCTACATCATTTTAAAAAATTTCCTCATAGAGTCCTGAATACATTTATTCATCCTTTTAATGATATTGAAGCATTAACAGCTTAAAGTCCATAGAAAAGGATTTCTTTGATGGAATATAATTCTTCCTATTACCTCAAGTCATAATGATACTTCCCTTCCGGTCAGACCATGACACTGTTCTTGATGATGACAAAGAGCTGATATTGGTCCTGATATGATTGATGTACATGAAATCTTATTTTCTGATTGATAAATAAACATCACAACATTATTTTCCAAAGCTGTGTGGTGTTAAGATAAGTTTCATTTATGTTTATAACATAAAACAGCTTTAATAGCTACTTGCTGCTTCCGTTATAGATCCATGTTCTGCGGAACCTTGCGTTAATGGAGGTACTTGCACTGTGGTCAATGCTGAAACCTACCGTTGCGATTGCCCTGAAGGTTTTGTGGGAGAGAATTGTGAATACGGTAAGTTTTGTTCCTTGCTGTTGGACTATCACATTTTCACCACAAATGAGCATATTGTGCACTTCTGAATCAACTTGCAATCTAAGATGATTTCAACACTGTTTTATAAAATAGTTCTGTGAGCTCTTTATGCCATTCTTCAAAAGTTTTTGCCTAGGGCTTTAGGCACATTTTTGAAATTCACTACTGCCAATCATTTCCAACAACAAGCATTCACTGATCTATTTCTAATGATTCCGTCGTGTGAACCCAAATATCTCTCACTTGAAAACCGGTTTCTACTTTTATCAACTCACTACATGTGACATGTTTTTTATGGTGTAGCAGGAGTGGTGTGATATATTTCATTCACATATGATTCCGTGTTCCTTTTCTTTCGTTTTCTTGCTGTCAAAATGTGGATTAATGATATTTTTGTAGTCCAAAAGCTTGAGGTGCACCAGTATTTCTTTATGACACCTTTTCAAATAAATTTTACACATGATATCATTGCGAAACATATCTAAAGTCAACCCATGGACAAATTGAAAATGACAAACATGGAACAATCTGGTAAAACAACAAATCATGAGACCAATAATCTTAGTCTTGTGAAGCATCATAGAAGGCATCAAAAGGCCTGTCCAACATGTTTGTCTAGTCACCTGTACAGCCTTACTAGAAAATGCTGTTCCCTGTATAACTTATGCAAATATGTACAAAAAAAAAGAATAAGAAAATGAAAATGCACTTGGGTTGATATCACACTGTTGTGTGTTCATGGAGATTCATCACGATGTTTTACTTGTTTTGTCCTTTTTTCTCTGCAAATTTTGCCAATCATTTTGATGATGTATAGCTGACTGCACACAGAGTGGATGTTATCACGGTGGCCTGTGTAATACTGGGACACTGGGTGATCCTGAATGCCTTTGTGCTGTAGGATATACAGGTGTTATGTGCCAGACTGGTGAGATTTGCTTCAAATGTTTTTTTGTTGTGTGTGTGTGTGCAATATTCTGTATTCTGTTTCTCTTTGATTGTATCCAGAGGCATTTGAACAGACTTCATCATTCTGAAAACTTTAAGATTCACTATGTGGTCTTTTAAAGAGACTTGACCAGCTTCATTGCTTGCAAAAAGTATTGCCTGATTAAATTCAATAACAAAATGTCATTTTCACAGTTTCACAAATGATTTTGCACCCGTTGTGCATTCATGATGACCCCCTCCCCCCCCCCCCCCCCCCAAAAAAAAGGAGGGAAATGAAAGCACTAGAATATGTGAGCTATACTTTAGGGACTCAAGTATGAACAAATGTATATTATAATTTAAATAATCTACGGAAATCATTACCCATAACTGGATGTAGGAAATGATTATACAAGGTGCTTTTAGTATCTGTAAGGTCAGTAAAACTATTCATGTATAGTGTTATATTTAGTAAGTTGAGACAACTGTGTTGAACTGAATAGCATTTTCCAGATATTACATTAACTGAAAGATCTGCTTTTGATTTTCCAAAACAGAAATTGACGAATGTGAAAGCAACCCCTGTCAAAATGGAGCAACATGTGAGAATTATGTTGCCATATACAGGTGTATTTGCCCTGCAAACTACACTGGACAGCAGTGCCAATACCGTAAGTACACAATGTATCAACTTAAACGCTCTTGACTTGAAACTTTTGAATGCGGAAAAATGTTTCAGAAAACGAGTTCCTTAAATTATGTTTGTAGTAGTTACTGTTTATGCAGTTCATCATTCTAACAGATAAGTTGTTTGTGTAGGATAATTTAGTCCTGAATTACTTTAATTCTTTTTAAATTTCACTGATTAATTCATATGAATAGGCCATTTTCCTTCAGTAGGAAGGTAGGGAGATTTCATTCTTCAAATCAGTTCCAAATCAGGAGTGTAGGCTATGCCATAAGTATTTGGGACAGTACTGTAACCTGTAACCTTCCCACATTTGGAATGTCATTCTGATTTATTAAATTGTTGTTTTTTTTGTAATTACATTGTGCAAGTTGTGACGTTGTTTCAATATTCTACAGGGATCACTGGTGCCACAGAAGCACCCGTCACTGGTGGTTTCCAAATGGAGACCTGGCTTATCGTCATCATCGTTCTGGCTGTCGTTATCCTTCTTGTCATCAGCGTCCTGATCACAGGTCTCTTCTGCATGCGACGCTCGAAGACACCGAAACTCTCCGATCATGAAAACTGGGAGATGAAAAATGGTGCCCTGATCACGCCTATGGTCGCCCGTGCAACTACACGAATGAATGGCCGTGCACGGACGAACGATGATAGCATTTCGCCACCACCCGTCTATGCGTCTGTCACACCCCGCATGCAGCGTCTCCAAGCGTCGCAACGCTCACACGCCGCAGCAGAAGGCGCATCGCCTATTCCTCGTCAGGGGGATTCACCGACTCGTGCAGAATCGCGCGCCATCCACTACCAACACCGTAGTTATATGGAGAATGGAAACGTACGGAGTGGGCAGGGGAGCTCGAGCACACCCTTAAGGGCTATTCCAGGAGGATCGGGTACAACAGCCCCTGGACACAGTCGGTCGTACAGTCTGGAAGGGGCGCAAAACTCTGGCTACTTTGAAGATGATGCTGATTACTCCCCGACTCGTGTTGAACGAAGCATGGAGGATGCCGACGACTACAGTATTTCAAGTGCTGAACTTGAGCAATATATGATCAATACCGCACTGAATGATACAAGCCCGTAGAAATGACGGAAGTCTGAACTGAAGTGAGTTACTTAAAGAGAACAAATATTCATGCAACAAATTGAATTCCATTGTGCATTTTTGTAACTGATGCCGGTAATCACTTGCAATTGTGTGATTTGAGACGATGTACACGAATTTCTTCTTTAGCTATATGATGCTAGAGATGATAAAGAATATGCTGATTTTAGGTTTTGAAGATGAAAATAGTACTGTAAGATCACCTTGAGAGCTGACCTTGAAAGTCAATTATTTTAAGCTTGGTGTGCCTTTTTTAAAAAAATCAGTTTGAAGTTGAACAACAAAATGTTATTCACTTTGAAATGACTGAATTTCATTATCAGAGTGGTTAAAGAGTCGTTTGAAATTGCTTATCATATTATGGAAATTTTGAGCAATTGATTATGCAATGTTAATATTGAAGAACAAATGGTTGCAATTTTAATGATCTTCCTAATTATTAAAATGAAGGAACAAGCACATTCTTTTTATATTGTGAGGCATTATCATACGTGATATCTACTGAAGGAGAAAAACCAAAATTAAACTATTAACGTTGAATATAAATAAATTCAAACAAAACAGTATTTCTGATTGATTGCCAAAAAAGGGGGAATTTAAGGTCTAGATTATTTTCAAAAAAAGGAATGAAAATAGTAAAGAAATCTCATGGATCTGTCATGTTTTATGTGGTATTATCAGGCATGCCATGAAATATTTAAAGCAGACGTGGATTACAATTTTTTAGAATATGAGCAATTTTAAAGGAAATACAAATAAAGTATGATATTTGATGCGTCATTTTATAGGTGCATTGTATAGCGCCATCTTTGTTGGGGAAAGAAATTGCACTTTTATGATAACTGAAGGATGCTTGCCATTTTTGTTTGAAGTCTGCCTACCCACTCAAGATCCACATGCAAATTGCCTGATCTTTCTTGGGAAATGGTTAAACTGATTTGAGAGGATTTCTTCCAAACAAAACTGAGATTTAAGAAAAAAAACTTTTTGTAAAAACATGATGATATGCTAATTCTTACGGATTTATTTGCAATTCCATTCTAGTTCATTGCTTTCTTTACATTTTCATGGAACATTTTTGGTGCTGTGTCTAACTTAAGTGCTTACAAAGATGCAAAAACGTGATCAATAGAACTATGCTCTAAATTTCTCTATATGTTAGTAATTTTCAGTTGATAGTCATTATGCAACTTTTAAAACTTTAGAAGAATACGGTAACAAAAAACAAGCGAGTAAGATATATGTCATTTTCGGGGATAGAAAGTTTTTTTTTACCTGATTCTTGAAAATATGTTGATTGCCCACTTTCTTCCATAATTTCCTTAATCAGCATACAAAGGGGAGAACTTATTGATTTTTATTGAATTCAATTGAATTCAATACAATTCAATGCTTTTATTGTCCATATCGATGGAAGTTTGTTTTGCTTAAATGCATATTACAAGGATATCAACATAAATAAACAGGCAAACCAAATAAACAACAAAATATTACAAGCACAGACAAAAGTAATAACGAAAGAAATTACATGAAAGCATCAACATAGATGACTGGAGGTACGTGAAACGTGTACCAATTTATTGTAGATATGTATAACTGTACAACTGCCAGAAAGAATAACTTCAGAAATTCTGCTGAAAAATGGTAATTGTGTGATAAGCCGTAGGGAGTATAAGGTAAAAGACATGCACAGAATTAATTCACTATTTGAATAACAAGGTATCACATTTTAAAATGCAAAATTAGAATTGATTATTTCTGTGAAGGCATACAAATAGAATATACTAATGGCGATCATTCACTGATAATTATTAAACTAATCAGGATATAATTATTTCATTAGAAGGTTATTTCGTTTGATGCGGTGAACCATAGACATCGCTCTAAATGTCACCCAATTCGGAATCGTAAAATTCAGAATCCATGCATGTACCTCTCTTGAAAATATGATAGCTACTGGTACATGAACTGTTAATAGTAGAAAAAGCTATGGGGGACATTTCATCAAGTGTCTTGTCAGTGATTTTTACTGACAAATTTGCTCTCAGGCAATTCACATGCAAGGATTTTAATACATATAACAGTTTTTGGTAAAAAAAAAAATCACTGACAAGACACTTGATGAAACGCTCCCCTGGTCTTAACATCACTGAAGAAAATATGTGTGTTAATAACAGTAGTTTTAAAGTGTACCTATCACCGAAAGACATTTCGCTCTGTATATAGCCCGGGTTTTATTGTCACTACACTATATTCACAACATGAGCCTCAAATAGTTCTCAAGTGAAAAGATGTTGCAATTTGATATATATTCTCAATTAACATAAAAGCGACAACTAGATGAGTATAGTCGACGTACGAGTTTGCGAGTCCTTATGATATTGTGAGGCTGTCCTTCATTTTCTTCAATCGAACTCCTTTACCGTTTAGCCCAAGAATGCTGTGCGATTTTTTTTTTCAGGGGAGGGCGAGGGGGAGGGGGGAGAGTGGGAGTATATTACACATACTATACTATACAGGTTTTTTTTTTTTGGGGGGGGGGGGGGTTCAGGTGATTGGTAAACTTGATGATAATGCACCGATATACATTTTGTTGTTTTATCATGGATGAACAGTTGGGTTATTTTTAGATAACGCGTTATTTTGAAAGCTTTTCATTTATGTCATAAAATGATGTTTGTGATTGAAATGTATGGAAATTACACTTCTTAAGCTATGAGTATACTATAAAGATTTTTATTAAAATGTCTTCTGTGCCATGATTATCTTTCGAATGGATGAAAGGAATGATTTTATGAGATTATTTATGAATTTGCTTGTGCTGATGAGAACAATGATATGACTGGGCGTTTATTAAAGTTACGGCAGCGATTATGTCTTCCCGATCGTCAGAACAACAGAGAGCTGCAAAATGGTGTATACTTTCTGGTAATGGTCAGATTTTTCCCGAAGAGGATACTTTATACTATGCTATGATATTAGATGCTATACCTAAAGTCTTTCTAATATGATTTTAAAGATTTAACTGAGGTGTCCTGCAGTGTGTTTATGTACACGTCACTATATACACTACCTTCCGAATGTATAAATGTACTCGCCCAGGCAGTATACTCTCAGAATGATAACTTTGGGGGGTTGTCACTATGAAATGCTGAAAAATATGATTTTCTTTCATTGTTCAACTCCAGAAAAGAAAATGACAAAGATTCATACGTACCATAAACTATCAGAAAACCGACATTGTTTAGTATTTCATTACCACCAACAGTTTTATGTCATTTTAAAACCATGACGTACGATGAAGATTTTTTTATGGGAAACTTTGAAACTAGAGCGTGCTGAATGAAATAAAACATTCCTTATATTTCTAAAGTATTTAAGTTTTCTTACCTGTTTTCTTTGTGAATCACAGATTGTGGCTAAATCAGTCAACTTTCCGACATATTCCATGATATATTTAAAGAGAGAGTGGGAGGGAGAGACAGAGAGAGAGGCAGAACTACAGAGAAAGGGAGAGAGTATTTTTATGACAGATAGAAGACTGGCAAGGACTGTGCCCTTTTAAAAAGCGAGAAAATATAATCGCGATAAGGTTATCCATCAGCATAATTAACATTTCAAACAATGCAGTGTCGGCTCTTTTTTGTTTGCTTTGCCTTTTTGTGTGCTTTTTGTTTGTTTTGTCTTGTTTTGTTCATATTTTTAAAAGAGGAGACAGAAATAGACAATTCGTAACATATAAACATCACTGCATTATTTTACTGGGGAGGAAAAAATAAAATGGTTGTATTAGCTAGATTATACGAATCCGGACCGATTGCAAAATGTAATCCTTCAGCGAGCACTCGGAAAGTAAACCTGGAAAATGCATAGGTCACAGTGCTCCCGCCCAATAACTAAACCTAAATGCAACGTCTGTGTCCATGTGATTAAGTTTATTTGCGTGAATGCCGACCTCGTCTTTGATGGAGCCAATATGAAATCTAAAATATACCATACTTTCAATAACTCGTCACCAGTTTTCAGTAAATTATCTTAGTCTTCACGTTGAGCAAACAGACAAAAAATATATAAGGCAATATATTCCGAGCTATTCATCTCGCATTAGAGCATGGTCCGCAACAAACTGAATAGGGGCACTTCGCGTGTTTGTCTTTAGCCATTAAGACAGGCTGTTGAAGCTTTTGATTTGCGTAAGCTACACTTGGTACGTTTAAATGATAGGAGTATAATTTGCGCTGAAAATTGGCCCGATAATGGGGCGAATTCATTCCAGCGCATCTAACGCAATTACACACCACTTTAACCACAAGAAAGGACGGTAGCTGGGACCTTTAGGCATGCTTCTACCCAAAGTATTCAATTTTTCCCACTGGAATTGGGGAGCGCGCCGAGCGACGGACATGTATACGGCACTTCAGCTTTGTCAATATTTTGGTATTAGTGCTATGATTTCCTGTTCACTACTTCGTAAGCTTGCCGAATCGTTTCCCGATTACAGCGCTGTTAATTCAGTGTAAGATGTAGGCTCCTCTGCTTTGCAGATTTAGCACTGAAATGTTCTTCATTAACATGATTCAGAAGACATGGAACCTTATTATTATTAGCGGCGCGTGCCGCCCAGATGTAAGCAGGTAAGCACCATACAGCCAACAAGCAGCTTACTAACAACATTACCAATGACCACGAAACACGACAAAATTTATTATTTATTAGGTACAGCATGACAGTGAGAAAAGAAAATTTTTAATTTCCATGCAGGGAGAAGAAGAAAATTGGGTGATTAAAAAATTGAACAACAAGAGCTATCTACTTTTTGAATAAATTATCTCCGACCTTTATCAATTTTGTATGGGATCTCAAAAATTAAATCGCTAAATAGTGTTAATGTAAAATTGATTTGCTTTGACATGCACATTAGCGTATCTCTCCCTCTCTCTCTCTCTCTCTCTCTCTCTCTCTCTCTCCCTCCCTCCCCTTCTCTCTCTCTCGCTAATATCCGGTCTGCATGATTTACCCGCCCCTCTCTTGATAGCTCGCTCCTCTCCCGGCTCCTCTATCCTGTTCTCTTGCCCTCTCTCCCTTCCCCCTTCACTCTTAATTTCTTAGACTTACGTCAGGGAAAACTCCCAAATTCGATTGAAAATCTTAATCTAATAGATTTAGAAATAATAATCTAATACTGATTATAATTTCTTAATCTAATTTAGGAGTTGTCCCGATTTACAATCGACTTCTAATACAAGAATTTTAGAGTGCCCCCCCCCTCTCTCTCTGCTATTCTCTTTAGTTTACTATATCCTACTATACTATTTCTCCCCCCCCCCCCCCCACTTTCTCTTTTTTTTTTTTTTTTTAACCTGATAGTTTAAGTTTCCCAAACTCGCAAGGTGATGTTGTTCTCCAGCCCACTGAGTCTGTTAAGTTATTGGGTGTGTATTTACAATATGACATGAAGTGGGACATGAATGTTGATAATGCTGTTAAACAAGCATCTCGACGATTGTATATTCTTTCTGTACTAAAGAAACACAGTGCTCCCAGAGACGATTTAGTTGCCGATTATAGCATGTACATTAGACCACTAGTGGAATATGCCTCACCTGTTTGGTCATCTTCCATTACTGCTCAGCAGTCAGATAAGATTGAACGAGTGCAAAGAAGAGCTTGTCGTATCATACTAGGATATGGTAACTATGTTGATTATCCTCATGCTCTTGAGTGTTTGGATATTCCCACCCTTGCAGATAGACAACAATTACTCACAAACTTTAAGTCATTCTTACAATCCAGGCATGTTTCCATGCTTCCCCCACGTAGGGATTCTTTACCACTTTCGTCAGTCAAGGAATAGTGATCGCCTTCGCCAACCACCTTGCTGTACTTCCAGATACCAAAATTCCTTTATACCACAGGCAGTGAAGATAATCAACACTTTAAACCTTGTGTAATATGTCACTCTTGCCATTATTTGTATGATCCGGGTTTCATTGCAATACCTGCAGATTTATTATTGTACACTTTCAGACTGTACGGATTTCATCGTTATTCCATCTCTCTCCTTCTTTCTCTCCATTCCTCCCTCTTTCTCAGTCTAAACCTATCTTCTCTCCTAACCCTTCTCTCCTATGGGAATTACATTACATTATATCTTTGCAATATGATATTCTCACCCTTAATAGTGAGAGAATTTCTGTATATTTGCACACGTACTTGCATGTAACTACCCTGCCTTTCATCCATCCTTTTCTCTTTCTCCCTCTCCCTCCTTATCTTCATATTTCCTCCTCTTCTCCTTTTCTCCCTTTCTCATAATTCTGTGACCTTTTATAGAGGTAGGTTAATGTGGAGTATGATATAAGTACTATAATTTGTTTATACTAAGATAGTAAATAATTATGTTGATCATCCTCATAATTATTGTTGAATATCTGGATTTTTGCCACGTTTCCAGGTAGTTGGCAGCAATAAGCAATCCCATGTATCTATGTACTACCTGAATGTATAGTTGGTATTGTTGTTTCCCTTTTCTTTCTCTCTCCCCCCCCCCCCTCTCTCCCTATTCGTCTTTCTTTCTTGCTCTTCTTGCTTTCTCTTCGTCTTTCTTTCTATCCTCTTTCCTAACTCTCTGCTCTTTTGGGAGATTACATACACTTTTTTGCAATACATGTATTCGTTTCATGTTTCATCCTGGGGAAAAATTGGTTTTGGTGGGGGGGGGGGGGGACATTTCGAGGGAGGTACTGTTGGGATCAGTGGGGGTGGGGTGGGGGTCGTGGTTTGTGGGTGGTTTTTTGGTGACATTCTTCGGGTTGACAGGGTGTTTGGGGGTGATGGGTTCTTTTGGATGGCTCTTTTATAGTTTATGGCCTTGGGGGGGGGGAGTGGGGTGTTTTTCTCTCTGTTCTCTCCTTTCATGGAAGTTGATTTGTTTTCCCCTGGGTCTCATTCTCCTTCTATGATTGTTATATGTTACAGGCATTTTATTATTTGAAATTCATTATTGTTATTTATTCTGTAATTTTGACTTGACATGTGCATGTATGTATACATTTAATTTGTAGACAGGCATATGTCGGTCTTCGGAACGCTTGTCCCTGTTTTTGATAGTTTTAACTGAACGTGCTGAATAAAATCCGATATATATATATATATATATATATATATATATATATATATATATATATATATATATATATATAAACTACAAAGAACCGATTTTTTGTTTTGCTTTGTTTTGTTTTGTTTTGTTTTGTTTTGTTTTGTTTTGTTTTGGGTTTTTTGAGGGGGTTGGTTCGTTTTTGTTATTTGTTTGCTTGTTATTTTTTTTTTAAATAACGGGCTCATATCGACTCCAATATCGACTGGAAGGTTTGGTGAGTTCTGTTCGAAGTTGAACCTTCATCTTTCAACAAGCCGCTACTCTCCCCGGCTCCTTCCACTTAAAAAAAAAAAAAAAAAAAAAACACATCCGCTACCTTGACAGATCAAAACTCGTTCATCTGGTTTCATCACAAGAGAAATTTTCTCGCATGATTATCTAAAAAGGGACTTCGTTGAAGGGGGGAGGGATAAAGAAAAGGGGCTAGCAAAATGCCAAAGCGATGTAAATTTCTTAAGAATTTTAGTAATTTCAAATATGTAATTATTATAATAATCGTACCTGTTAAGAATATTGTTTTTATATTTTGTTATAGAAACAGTATTTCAAGAGTGGAGTCTGGCTGGTACCGTACATCTCCCTTTTTAACGTAGTGTACTGTACAATCTGACTGCGGAGACTACACATCAAATGTGACATCCTTGCTCGCGGTGTTGACGGAAGGAGTTTTGACACTTGCGCCGTCGTCGTCGGCCCACAATTTGCCGTCGAGCCGTCACGCCGTGATCCTCCAGCAAATCTCCCACAACAAACATTACAAGGAGAAGTTGTTATCATTGACTCGATTTTCTCGCCTGCCCCTTCAAAAGAAGAAATCCCCATTTCGAAAAATTTATTTACCGTGGCTTTTCCGGAATAATGAAATTAGTTGACACACAAGCTACGCGAGATTGATCGGTGGGATGAAATATGACGTGACGCATTTTATCATCGTTTGACAAGAAAATTTGTAGTCTGCTTTCACGCAGACCTGAATGCTGATTGTAATTTCAAAGTTTAAAAATGGATATGACCACCTGCGCAATCTTTTTGTTTTGTGTCTGGCTGCCCTTTTAAAATTTTGAAAGACCTCGCCCTGCTTTGTAATGGTTTTGATTTTTTGCATCATCCTTGTTCTTTTTTGTAATACAATAATTTATCTCTGAATTCGAAGTAGATGAAAGGAAAATGAATTTATATGTAGCACACTTTGTATTCTTCTTAATTCTGTGTACGTCTGAACTGGCCCAACAGGTTTTTGTTTATGCATACGATATATTTTACCCATATACTATTTCCGGTAATTAATGAAAGTATTATGAATGAGCTTTTCTGAAGCCATTTATATTTCTTACTAGACAACACAGGGGCAATAGTAATAGGCCTGGATGCATGCAGTGGTCTTCAAATAAATCTCTATGGTGATTCTTATACATGACTATGGTAAAAAGCAGCAAATATTCATTTTCATTTTATCTAAACTATTACACTCGATATTTAGAGAGTGATAATAAGAACATGTTCCAAAGTCATTTTACATAAATACAGAGTGCTTCACATTTCCACTGGAAAAAAAAAACCAGGATTTCATATTGTGATGGATTCCTGACAAATAAAAGAGCGAGAGACAGAGAGAGACAGAGAGAGGGGAGAGAGAGAATGAAAGAGAGAGAGAGAGAGAGCGAAAGCTGAAATCAGAAACTTAATATGAAACTTGTGAATTACATATACACTGTCGCCTCCAGACTATGGGAAAGGGATAAGTAGGTAGGTAGGTAGGTAGGTAGATAGATAGATAGATAGATATAGACAGACAGACTGATAGATATATAGAACAAAAAACATGCAAGCGAGTCTGAATACGCAGACTATATCTCAATCGAAGATGAATCGTCGAAGTAAACCGATCACGACTAATTCGGAAAGGACATGGCGCTAATTTGCCCTAAGTACTTATCAAGTTTTGTTTATATAGAATGGGAAGATATCGGAAGCGACACATTCATTCATTATCATCTCCGTGATATTTGGGCAGAAAGGAATACTGATTGGAAACAATCGATGTTGAGCTAGAGCTGATCATCCGATCAGTCATTCAGACCCACATCAATCTTGCACCAATACAGACGGGCTCACTGGTTTACTTTGGTTTTTTTCTCCGAATGCGTTATCATGGTAGTAAACTAGATGAAATTGCATTCATTTACAGCTACCATCATTCTTGCACGTATAACCATGATAAAAATAATATTCTTTCGACTATTTTTTTCATTCGTTCGTTTGCATTTTTTTTATCTACTAGTTTTTTTTTTTTTTAAGTAATGCAATTAAAACAGTTCATTACATTATTGCCTTTTCTTTCATTTTTGTGCACTTATGCTTTTACTACTTATTCATTTCTCGCTTTCCCTTGAAGTATGTTCATCCACCCCACCCGTCTTTCATTCTTCTTCTTCTCTCTCTCTCTCTCTCTCTCTCTCTCTCTCCCTCTGCTTGTTCATTATTTCCCTGTTTTCCAACTACCCCTTCCTGGGCATTCACCAAGACAGTTTATATCATTGTTTTCATTAGACCTGCATTCTTTATTATACCTTTCAACACTGCATTATCCCCCCCCCCCCTTACCCCGCCCCCAAATCAGATAAGCGGTATACAAGTTGGAGATTTCAAACAAATGCAAGCCGTTCTACGCAAGCCATACAGAAATTATAATTAACACCTATCTGAAGGCACTAATGATGTTTAGCTAAAAAGCTATATCAAAAGTAATGTAATAAGTTTAGATATAAAAAATCAATGCTTGAACTCTTTGATCATCAACATGTTTAGACAAAAGGAGATAATAAAGTCACTCCATGCAAAAGGTGGACTAAAAAGCATGTTATATGGCGCCTCTACAAATGTCACCGGCAGTGTAAATGTGGGTCGAGTTTTGGTGCGTGTTTTGAGGGCACATCTGTCATTGGTGTCCCGTATTAACTTAAGTAAACTTGTCTAGGCTCGAGTGTGTCCAGGCGCACTGGTGATAATGACTGGGATTATCCCCTCATCTCGCAAAAAGTCATTGGCATGGGTTTGTACAGGAGCCAGTGTCAATATCCCTCCATCAACGTCATCCCTAGGAGAGATGACAACATAGGGAAAGGATGAAGGAAAGAGAAAGGGGAGAGATAGTGAGAAGGGAGATTGTAGAGAGGGAGAAAATGTGTGAGAGAAGGTACAAAAACAGAAAATGTACGTAAAGACAGAGAGGGAGAGAGCTACAGAGAGAGATGAAATAAAGAAGGGAGAGACAATGGAGAGATGACAACACATAGGGACTGGGGTGGGTTGAGAATGAGAGAGGAAAGGAGAGGGTGAGGGAGAGAGATCGTGAGGGAGAAGGAAGATTGTAGAGAGGGAGAAAATGTGTGAGAGAAGGTACAAAAATAGAAAATGTTAAGTAAAGAGAGAGAGAGAGAGAGATGAATAAAGAAAGGAAGAGAGACAATGAACATGCGGTATGGAGAGAAATAATAGTTCTAGAGATAGAGAGAGTAGTTATGTAGGAAAAAGGAGAGAAACAAAGAAGAAGAAAGAGGAGAAGAAGAAGAAGAAGAAGAAGAAGAAGAAGAAGAAGAAGAAGAAGAAGAAGAAGAAAAGGAAGAAGAAGGAGGAGGAGAAGGAGAAGGAGAAGAAGAAGAAAATTAAGAAGAAGGAGGAGGAGGAGGAGGAGGAGGAGGAGAAGAAGAGAAGAAGAAGAAGAAGAAGAAGAAGAAGAAGAAGAAGAAAGAGATTTAAAGACTGCTCCAAAAACAGTTATGGATACAATTAATGAGAGGCCTACTGTATGAACGAAACGTAAAAACATAATGAACAATAGTTAAAGAGGAATTGCAACTTTATTCCAATTCTATCAGTGCACTTTCTGAATATTTCAATTTTGCTTCCTATAATGACCACTTTGTAACATTAGCGGGGCTGATGAAATTCAGTGACCGTAACTTATCAAAGACATATATCGAAATAAGGCCTTACGCAGTCAAAAGCCCGTTTTAGATTTCTTAACGAGTTATTGGAATTTCAGAGTGATTTCTGTTACTTGATTGTCTAGTTGTTTGTCTAAATATCTATTGGGCCATTTAATTTGCTTGGTATGTGTTTTTTTTTTTAATTGAGACACTGCCACTCCTGCTCTAGATTTCACTATTTTCCCATGTATACCGCCCCCCCCCCCCCCACACACACACACTGCTCTCTTTCTCTCCCCCCCCCTCTGCAAAGGCTTTTTACCTTTCAATTTTCGCCTTTCTTAGGCTACCTTTCTTTTTATTTTTCAGTAAACTTTTTTTTCTATCCATCTTTCTCTGTCTCTCAGTTTGTCTCTGACTCTCTGTCTGTCTCTTCTCATTATTCACCCCCCACTCTCTGTCATCCTGTTACCATGGTAACCCAATGCCTTGAGTAATGTCATTTTGACGATCCTCACATTACTCTTGGTTATACAAAATCTCGAGTCAAATGCTTAGAATACGAAAAGCAGGCAATCCAAAAATAATGATTTTGATATTACGTATCATAATTTAATATTATTACATTAAAAAAAACAAAACAGTTAAATCGGCATCAAGATAATGATTAATACCCCTTTCCAGTTTTTACTCTTTCCTGCCTGGCTGTTATGATTATGTACGTAAAAACCCATATGTACACATAGGTAATGCTATACAAATAAGTAATTCATTATACACACGAAGCCCATGCTGACATTCAAAGTGAATATGGATATCATGGCCCGAATCTTCAGATTTGAGCGCCGATTATACCGGGCATGCATGACCTTGGCATCGCTTTCAGGAGCATCTGTCGCCGTATTACCATCGCCAAGAATGGTGAAATGGTACCGTCGCAAATACAGAGAGGAGATTGAGTGGCTTTATTTCGGACCAAGGCATCTTTTAAAGGATGTAAATAGTCTGTCGAAACAGGCAAACATCATTTAAAAGCTAAATGCTCATTTTCAAAGAAAAAATTGACATCTAGAATTTAAAATAAGATATTGCGGTGTATTTCCGGTAGGCAGAATTTGATCGTTTCCTTCTGAGGAAGGCTGGGGAAAATGTAGCATGATGTTGAAAGGTGCATTATGATAACTATCATTTACCAAAATACCGTTGAAAGAAGACCATTGCAATAAATAAATGATTTTCTTTGACTGTGTTTTTCTTTTGGGGACACTGCTGTTAGACAGTAATTAAGTCGAAACAGGGGGTTAAAACAGTAATAAACACTTGCTACAATCACCTTGTAGGCTACCGAAATGTTCATATTTGAGGAATTCCATCCAATGAAAAATTACAGTCATCGCCATGTCGAGTAGGAAGGGAATCGTTGCAAAACGGGAAACAACCGTATTGCCAGTTCACTTTTAGGTTAGTGAGGACAGATGTTGATATCGCGATGGGATTGCGGCTAAAACAAACGCTAATGGTTGACTTTTCATCACTCCGGAGCTGACACGGGACTCCGCCATAAATTGACGCCAATTCTACGCCTGGTTTGCGGCGAGTTATCAGCTGAAAGGCCCCTGGCTTCCCAACACATCTAGCAATACCACGTTCTTGAATTCCCTCATCTTAAATCTCATTTTCACTGATTTTTCTACCTTTTCCTCTCTTCTTCATATTTCTAATTCAATCACCTAAACGTCGAGTTATCTCCTGAGGTCACAGTCGGTTTCATATTTTTTCCTCCAGTGGCGTTGCGTCACCTCCAAACCGCCTTCTAGTTGGGATTAGTACACGGGACTACTTCTCCGTGTTTACACCGTGGTGATTGGCCGGCAAGCTGCGGTCGAAGCCTTGCCTTCAAGCTGCTGTGATTAAAAACATCCCAAATCCCCATACCCCGCCTCCGACTAATGTCTTAAAACAATCACAGGGCCTTGGGGACATTTTTCCACTTTGCGAGCCCCCTGTGCAGAGATTGAAAATAAGAAAATCGAAAAAAAAATGGGTGGGGGGAAATCTTGCTTATTCTATTAAGGCTGTTGATTTCTCAAATTTTTGAATGGTAGGCGCAGATCAAAAAGTCAAAGTATTGTGGTATTGGCAGTTAAGAGCCAGAAGGTAGGCTAATCCTTACTATTCTACTGAGTTAAGGACCTTTTGACTCTTCACCGACGGTGCGATTTGGAACTGCCATTTAGGTGTATTTTATTGTATTGTATCGTATTAAATTCCATTGATGTAGATCAATATTCTGTGCTTTTTTTTCAAACATGAACATACACATAACCTTAAAATAGACATTTTAAATAAAAATATGAAGTACATAACCTTGAATATACGACCATTTTTTTAAATACAGAAAAACGAAGGTTTTGCCTTAAAATATGACTCTCTTCTTCTTAACTTTAGATGTCAACTGCAACCTCAGCATTGTCTTTGATTTTTCTTGATCCATAGAATTTTTACAGAGATTTTTGTGTTAGGAATAATTCAGTCGATGTGTGATATAGCAACAACAACAACAAAAAAATGAACCACATGTTAACCGATTTTTAAACCAGTTTTATCTATGAAATGACGCCATTCAAACTGTCTCAAGATAACAAAATAAAACGTCTGAACCGTTTGGAAATCTTGCTGAAAATTAATTCTCAGTTATTCCAAGTTTATACGCTACCCTACGTTTATCCATACCTGACAGAATTTCACATTGTGAGGTTTTGCCTAATAACCTTTGATGACGACAGTTCAGTATTGTCGTTGCATGTTGAATTTTAACTCTAGATATTTTTTAGAATCCACATACTTTATTTCAACTTATATCGATTTCAGATACATCACTTTCTTGTAAGAATAATTCAGCAATAAAACAAAAAGATAGTGGTTTTTGCAAATTCGAGGAATAAAAGCTGATAAAACAAGACTTAAATAATTCCTATCATGAATGGTTTAGTGACAGAAGTCCGGCTTTGTCATCTTGAACAATACAACACTATCGCAAAGACTTTGGAGAGAGAGATAGAGAGAGAGAGAGAGAAAAAAAACTTTTCTCAAGGCAAATTCAATTGCCTAGTCCATGATCTGGAGAAATGTGCTAACATTGCTTTGATGGATTCATAATTCTTACATGATTTTTATAGAATCATGATAAAACAAGGTATTTAAGATATTCTTGGGGTGATTTTTCGAAGGAGATGAGATCGTGCTTTAATCCATTTTTACAGAAGAGTGAGTTTGTTGAACGGAATGACCAATGGTTGGAAGTATTATGAATTGTTGCTCTCCTGTTTTGTGTTTTTGTTTTTGTTTTGTTTGTTTTTTTCACTTTGTGTCTAACATTTTGTCTTATATTTCATCAAGATTGCAAGAACTTTCAGGTTTTTTTTAAGCATACTTTCCCTTTCTTAGACAATATATTTTCTGTAATTAAACATTAACAAGAATATGACAAATCATTAACAAAAATAATTATGTTCATGCGAATGTGAATAGGGCCGAAACCATCTATGCAGTCATGTTTAAAAGCAGTAACAAAACAAATATTTAACCAGCAAATTGTGCAAAGTTATCTTCCAGGCAAAAAAGGAGTAAAGGGATCAAAAGAAATTCGTTGAAGGGAATTACACTTCCCATGGAAAGAACACATTGTTTACAAACCTGTATATGACAGAATGATAAGAACCACGTTGATTTCCATCACTTACTTGTGCTTCTGGATATTAGACTAAGCTATGAACATTTCAATAGTCCAGTTAGTTTTGTTTGAATACGGAGCTTAAAAATAACACAGAGACTTTCTGTTGTATCACACAATACATTGGTCGATAAAGCAATGAATTGAAGTCCACGAATGGCAAACAACGCAAAGAGAATAATCTATCTGCTCGTACACCAATTAGTGTCTCAGATAATTTTCTTTACAAAAGCTGCACCGACAAATCTGGGTTTCCCTGATCATGCTCATTGTTTCAAGTTGGTAATAAGTTTAAAGTGTACCAGGCTGCTTGTCTAATGGGCCCTTCCGATTTAATTTTTCCCTGCATAACAGAGCATGAATATTATGATTTCATTTTCCCCTTCATAACCTGATAACTGAGCATGAATATTGTGTTTTAGATATTATGCCAGCGTCTTTGGGTACAGCTGATTTGAATGTATTAAGTATCAATACACGTAAAACTATTTCCATTTCATGGATTGATATTATTTTAAAAAATTATCTAAATCAAGTCATTGTAATTACTTTCACAAACCTAAGAACAACAATAAACTTAGAACATTATATCAGGTGCACTCGGAAAACAAAATGATACTGTTATAAATGACACTCGGTTCTTATTCATGTTTTTTGTCGGAATATAGATAACGTCAATCATCAATGGTATATCATTCAGTATCAATATACATAAGAATTATCATTCCTGACCTAAACAGAATGTTCATGCAATGTCTACTACTTGGATTTGAAATCAACGTTGCTACTTCAGGTTTAACAATTATAGTATTTGCCTTTAAAAAGCCCCCTGAAGCCCTTGGGTTTTTATAGTTTTACAAGCCTCTAAAATGAGCAATTTTAGATAAAAAGTTGTTGGGTTTTTTTGGAAGGGGGGGGGGGGGACTGCTGGCTATATTGTGATTGGCTCACTGTTTTGCTCATAGATTCCTTAAACAGGCCAAACTTACAGAATCTTAATGAGAAGATAAAAAGCCGTGATTTAACATGACAAAACAAAATAGAGAACGAATCTTGTAATTATGTGAACGATAACACTTCCTACCCCACATTTCGTACAGAATCTCTTACGAAACTTTTTAACGTATGAACTGATAAAATATTGTGAATTTTATTTTTTTTAATAAGTTTGATTTGATTTACAACTGAATTCAAGCTGTAAAATATAACATTTCTTACATTAGACACATTCACATTTCATGAGCTCGAATCCTGGTGCGGAACTAATTTTCTTTGGCAGTACATTAATCTGCATTTGCCGCTCTTCATTCCTGCAGATGTCAACTGTGGGATGCAAAAGTCATTATGGTTTGTTTAGCATTGTGAGATTCTGCAGAAGGGCCTGGCTAGAATGCTCCCCAGGGAGTGGAGAAGGTGCGTACATTGTGCGTGATGGGCAAGACTGTATCCGATGACACGGGTAATGATATTTCTGTAAAGCGCCAAGAGACGTCAGAAGTGTATCATTTTTCCACAAATCAACATTCTATTTCTACTCCAAAGCCACAGGTCCAACAGAGATGAAGATTAATATGTTTTTGGCGGCGATTATATACCTTTTTTTTTCTTCTGAAAAGCAACAAAACTGTTAACATGATATAGAATTTGATATAAATTGTTCATAGTGCAACTGCGATAAAGAGTTACAAAAGTCAGACAAAGGAATGTTCATTTGCTTCCTGATTTCGGTTTATGGAAGGCCTATCAATGCATCGATGACAAGATAACGACGATGACGACGATGATGACGACATCATGGATTGCATACTATTTCGACGACAAGAAATAGGGAGATTGATAGCAGCAGAGGTGCTGTCGAGGATCTTACTGGTGAGAACGTGCCCGGCACCGTTGTTGTTCCTTCCGACGATGTCCGGGGCGTGGTATGCGGGCGAGAGCGGGTAGGAGGTCGACGGCAGTGCCGGTGGTAAGCATAGCTGCGGCTGGTTCATGAAGGTGAAAATTCGCCTCATCTCTTCGAGCGCGTTCGCCTGCATCAGGATATAGTTCTTGGCGAGGAGAAGTGTGGCAATCTTTGAGAGTTTGCGCACCGACGGGCTGTGAGCGTAAGGGATCACGCCCCGGAGGTCGTCCAGGGCATCGTTCAAATCATGCATTCTACGTCGCTCCCGGGCGTTGATATTCAGACGGATTTGCTTCTGAATTCGCGGGTCGCATTTCTTCGACAAATGTTGCTTCATGCTTTTCTTCCCTTTCGCTCCATCTCGATGTCCGTGGTACTTCGTCGTCGATGATGTCGAGCTTGATCCTCGATCCTGCCTCTCTTTTGAGCGCGTAACCCCGTTGTCGCCGTCGCTATCATCTTCCCACTCCGTATCCTGCATTTTCATGGTCGTTGACAGCGCCTTATTGAAGATCTCTGCATTGCCGCAATCGCTCATCATCCTCAAACACTGAAGAGCTCGTTGTCGAGGGAAGTCCATGTTCGATGTGTCCTGATCGATGACCTGTTTGCTAGGCTTGAACGACTGTCCTATCATGCCAATGTCGACAACCCTCTGATTCTCCATTTCAAACAGAATGTGAAACAACTTGCATTTACTATTCTATGGCCTTTGGTAGAGCACAAAACATAGACTTCTTCGAAACAATAACAAATGATCTAAAATTTATTCTTTGGTCCGTCTGATAACGTCATGCAAAAATAGATTTTCATAACAAAGAGGAGAATTATCTTTAATCGAACATTCCGTAAATACCTCTTTTTGAGTCACAGGAATGCTGCTTTCTTTGATAGAGCTGATGCACAAGTGTCCTTCTGGTGAAGATTGCTCGAATCCTGATCAACTTTTTATTTTTGGAAAATCCACAAGCGTATTCGTATGAACAAATTCCTTCGATATAAATAGGTTAGCCTTTCACAAATCCACTACCACTGGTCACTTGATCCAACTTGTTGAAAATGTATTAACTATGTTAAATTTGCATAACGACAACGAGTTCCGAAGTAGCAAGCAACAGTTTAAAACGATTTTTGTCCAAATGCAGTGATATAGCTCTTATGAAGTTAACTTAAGCAGTAAAATCCTGATAAGATGGATATTATGAAACCTGTCGTATCCACAGTTGGATAATGGTATTCAGTAGATTCGAATTTGATTTTGATACGAGAAAGAACAATCCGTCACTCGTGGCGACAGGAGATTCGAAATCGCCCAAGATGTTTGAACAAAAATACGCGGAGACAAAACTTGGCGTTATTTGGTCATCTTCATCACTTAATTGGTAATGAGTACTCGAATGTCGAGAGCGAATTGGAGGGGGATCGGAAACCGAGCAAATCTACGCGGTCAACTGATCACTTTGTGTTAGCTCGCTCCTCTGATAAGTGGCTCTCGATATTTGGAGTATCCTTAGCAAATCATCCCTAGAGATCCGGTGATGCTGGCTTAGTATTCCCGTCAAAATACTCCCTCATCACACAGCCAACTCGCTAATAGGACTCACTCATTGACGCACGAACAAACACTCCGCCGACGAGCTCTCTCCCTCTCTCCCTCTCTCCCTCTCTCCCTCCCTCTCTCCCTCTCTCTCTCTCTTTCTCTCTCCCTCCAGGCCTCCTTCCCCATATCTCCTGGATTTTGTTTGTCTGTCCGTTACCCCTCCCCCTTTTTATATCTGTCACTCTATCTCTTCCTTCTATTTGATACAGAAAAAGGAAAATCATATTTGTAATATTCATAAAGATAAAAAAAAAAACTTAGAGGCTTCCACATTAATCCAACAGCAATATCAATTTTAAAGATTTGCATGTACTTAAACTCCTTCAAAACATTTTTCTTCCTAGTTGATAGCGCTAAATGAACGTATACATGACACTGGTGGGTGGGTGGAACAAAAGAAAAAAAAATACACAAAGTCGACAGCTTTTTTGACCCTTCAATGAAATAATAAGCTAAATGCTAAACAAACCCACCAGAATATATTTCAAACGTCTTTTACAGCATCTAGATAAATATTATAACGCTTGTTGGTCGACACATTGGTCGACAGTTTATTTTGCCTGACTACCAGTAATGAATGTTTTATGTCTGCAAGACAGTAAGCAAAAAGGGGACTGACGGCCTAAATTTCTCTCAGAGGGACTCGTAAATGAGGATTAATGCCTCACCAAAGGACACCAGCCCGTCGACTTAGTATCGAACCAGCGACCTCCCGTCTACGCGAAAATTGCTCTATCATGGAACCACCCTTCCATTTGCATTGTCTTTTTTTTTTTTTTTTTTTTGTTCACCATCGAATTTATTTCAGCAGTGCGTATTTCACCTCATTAACTTCACTTAGAATTCGCAATGTTAATATTCAAGTATCAACTTTGTAAAGATGGAAAGCCGTACATAATATTATACATCACACCGGTAATTTGGACGGTCGCTCCACCTTTTGCCGTCTAGCCGCAATCCACAACTGCGTGTGGTGCAGAAAAAAGGGGGATGAAGAAGAAGAAGAAAAAAAAAAAAGACATAGGCTATATACAAACCAGTATACAGCGTGAGGATATATCGAGCCGGAAGAAATATAGTTTTTAAAGAGATCCAAACTGTAAATAGAAAAAGAGTGATGTGTAGAGAATTAGGAGATATAAAAAGGTGACAGTGGCATGGTAATAGAAGAGAATAGGATATGCAGTCTTATAAGAGGAAAGGAAAGTGAAAAAATTTGGGCATGTTAAAGGTAGAATTACAAAGGCAAATAACTAAAAAGATCTAAAGAGAGAGAGATAAGAAAACCGATGGGAGAGAGAGAGAGAGAGAGAGAGAGAGAGAGAGAGAGAGAGAGAGAATATGTGGGCCTCAAACACTAGGACTTAAAAATTGATTAATCCCTGCTCGCCTGGCTGGGCAACCACGGGTGTCCAATAGGATTACGATGCCGGTATCGTCTACAAGTTCAAGGCTTGCAAAATCAGGCAGGTCATTTAAGCGATACCTAAACCCATGTCACGCCGCCAAACGGGCTCCACACCGATTCCAAACCGAACGAGCGATGCTTTCCCTTTCCGGTATTAAAAATTATTTCTTTGATCGTGGTTTTTTTTTTCGGTCTGATGTCGGCCTCGTTCGTGTGACGGGGGCATTAATTTGACTAATATCTTGACGCCCGTCTGCTTAAATCAAACACAAAAAGCTATAGATATTGAGTCACAGTTTTACAGTAATGATCTCCCTTTTCTAATCAAATAATGCAATTAGAAGGTAGAAGACAATTAAGGAAAAAATAAAGATTGGGGAAAATTTCGGCATTATCGGTGCCGAATTCGAACAGTGAATTGGAAAATCGTGCTTTAATCTGCGGGCCGCTTTCTTTTATAGTGGACCCGACTGATATTGAAGTTACTTGGCGTGTAAAGTCGTAATGTGATACGTTTATGGTAATTATTGAACTCATGAGAAAGAGAAAGAGAGAGAAAGAGAGAGAGAGGGGGAAGGGAGGGAGGGAGAGGGAACGGGAGAGTGTGGGTGACTTCTTTCATTATATTGGCTCTGTAAACTAAAACTTAAATTCCCTTGACAGTGCAGATCTTTCCAATTGGGTCTCACACATGAGTTATTATAAATAATATTCTTGATCAAAAAGGCCATAAAGGTAGTAATGAAAGAGAACCTGACCACTGATTATTTGGAATCATCTTTTTTTTTTCACTCCATGCTTTTTCGCTTTAAAGGTTCAGCTCGAATCAATTTTCCATTTTCTCCAGCATGATTTTGTTCATCTAAAAAGTCTATAAATTAAAGAAGCAAGCTAAACCTTTGCATTTCAGTGACTGCGGTTCACTCACTAGACTCCCGTCTGCATAGGTGCCGAGAAAAAGGCATTTCATCTTATTGCCTCTCTCGACACGTGACTGTGTATCATCGGTACCTGGCATGAGATTTAATCCTTTCTATGGGTCGGACCTCTCTTGCATACACGGAGGTTGCCCCGGAAAAATCAAACAATATTTGTTCCCATTTTCTGCATGAAATAAAAGCTGTAAAAGCTTCCTTATGAGTCGAACATGTCGAAAGGGTGAGGAAGTTTAGATCAAATAAAACCATTCGACATATTTCTAAAGACAAATGAAAAGAATCGATCCTCAAAACTTACCAGCCACTATCTTTTCTAGAATTATGATTTTATTAACCCATTCGTGACAGGAATTATTTAAAGCTTAATTTGATCAGCTTTTATTCTTCAAATTGTCAACACCAACATTTTTATTTTATTGCTACATATTTCTTATGAATATAAATTGACAGAAATTATGATGAGAAGCCAAAAGCTGCCAATTTGCAGGGAAAAACAGTGATTTTAAACTTTCTATCACATTGCCTATTTAAGGATTTTAATGCTTATTTTCCTTTAAAATACTTTTAGCATCAAACAACGAATAATGACGCAACCAAAATGGGCACAGTTTGTGTAGAATTTTTTGCTCTTTCTGCTCATGTATTTGGTATGATTTTTAGGACTTTGCATCAAAAGATATTAGGCCAAACCACAAAATGTGGACCTATGTCACGAATGGGTTAAGGTCATGCTTTAGCGCTCCTTCCCTGTAAATATCAAATTTCCCCTATTTAGCTTCTGGACTTTAATGTCTTATTTTGTATATGTCAATAGAACAACCGAGATTGTGGAGGTGCCATGGTCCAGTGGTTTAAGGCTCTTGACTGGAGACTCGAGGGTCGGGGGTTCGATCCCCAGCACGGCACTTATGCCCTTGAGCAAGGCATTTTATTTACATTGCTCTTTTATCGTACATCAAATTAAATGTTATAGGCTTATTGATACCAGTGTGTGCATGTGTGTTTTAAAAAAGGGGAAAAATAAGAACAACCGAGATATGCCATTCTCAATGGCAAAATTTAATTAAGTGAAAAAGGAACATGATATAGGGTATTAGGACATCAACTTTGTCCTTTAAGTCAAATCAAGTTAAGGTCCATTATCTCATCCCGGTTTGTGTGTGTTTTGAACGTGTCAACGTGGTATTTTTGTAATCAGACGTCCTACGGGGTTTGCATCTGGCCCTAGCCAGCTTTTCCCGCCTAAATTGGTTTTGTGATGCAGTACGCGATCCGATGCAGTGAGGAATCTGTGGTTAAGGAGAGCATTTAGTTCATGTCAGATATCCACCACTGCTGGTGAAATGTTTTCAGGCATTTGCTCCTAGAATCGGAGACGAACTTCCAAACTTCATTTGTCTGTACACTTCTTTGGATGTTTTCAAGAAACTCTCCTTTTCATTAGTTATTGTATTTTACAACCCTATTCAAAGCAAAACGCAGTGGAAATGAATTTATTGCTTTTATTATACTGAATTTTCCTTGATTAAAATGAGTTAGAAATGATAACGGCAAAATAAACATGATAAAGAGGTAATCGGTCGGAAGTTTTAAACACTAGGCTAGAAAATCTTTTTAAAAATATGGATACCATTTGTTTAAGCCCTGGCATTATCCTTTTCTGCTATGTAATTTATTTATCAAAATGTCCTCTGCAAATTATGCGCTCATGAGTATAGCGTAAGCGAAATGAGGAAAGCTAGCAAACTTTGGGACGTAAAGATGAGAGCGAAAATAAAAGTCATGCAAATGCACAACAAGAAATTATTGGGAAAAGGGAGAAAAAATGCAGACATGCCTGGGATAAAAGAAGAGGGAGATAAAGAATAAAATTTAAAAGGCAAAAATAAAAATTCGGTTCTCCTTTTCTACGACTATACTCTTTATGTTCTTTACAAGAAAGAAAAAGAAGAAAAAATGTAACAATCCAAAATTCCCCCTTCACATTGAGACGCCTGACATTTTCTTGCATACATTAACATTTCTCGATTTCCCTCTCATTCCGTGACCTTGAGCGTCAAACGAAACGAAAACCCTGTCGTATCCTCTTTGCCTTGCACAAACTTGAAAGGTGACAAGCAAAACAAAAATGCAATTTAATCCGAGGATGAGATTGCCTTAATTGATGCATCTTCTTACGAATGTCGGCAAGCAAAGTAAAGGTTAGAGGATGGGATCACTGTCGTTTTTTGAAGAGGTAAAAGAGCACGTCGCACCCTCAGACGAATCTTCAAACAACGGGAAATGATGAAATTAAATTCACTCTTAAAACAAGTCACTTAAAAATGACTAGATGAAAGGTCAGCCGGGTGCAACTAAAATGCTAGTCTCTCTTTTCTTCTCTTCTTCTGCTTTTTTTTTGTTACTACATTCTAGTCATTTAAAACTTTCTAGTCGTATTTTGACTAGAAATCAGTCGTTTCTGACTAGAATATAGTAACTTTTATGACTAGATATAAAAGTTGCACCAAGCTGATGCATAATCTAATCATTTGAACTAATTTGTATTTAGAGTGAACTATTACATATAGTTAAGTGTTTTCCTTTCGAGGTAGATAATCATCGATTTGCATTTGAAACCTCACGAACTTTGTATATTCACCCCCCCCCCCCAAAAAAAAAAAAAAACCCTTGTAAAAATTCTGTAACATTATGATTAATCAGAAGATGACGATGACTTTATAGTTATAAACCTGGAAATTACTCATAAATGTGAGTGTGTGTTTTTTAAACAGAAATATCATGTTTATGGTGGAGGAAATAGCGCCGCTTCCCGCTTTATGCAGAAAGCCAAATTTCAAACTAAAAAAAAATTGACAAGGAAAATGAAATTGGGGCATGTGGGGCACGTATTTTTTTTAAGCCGCCACGTAGAGCAAAAAGGGAATACCTTTCTAATACATTCCGTCCGAATTCAAATCAAATCTGAAATATCTTCAAATAATCTTATTATCAAATTAAATGCGTGACAGAAAATAATCTTTATGGTTAATTGCATTAGTGAGCAATGGGCAATTCCAAATCTTTATCACTCTCCTTTAAGGTTATGTAAAAAAAAAAAAATCCAAATCAATATGAAAATTCAAGATTCCGTTATACCAAACATCACTTAGATAATGGGTTTATATGGGTTAATTACTCCAGAGTAATAAAAATCAAAGTGACAATATAAAGAAGAAGGAGGGCGAGGAAGAAAGAAAGAGAGAGAGAGAGAGAGAGAGAGAGAGAGAGAGAGAGGAAAGGGATAGAGAGAGAGAAGGGAATAAAAAAGAGAGCGTGAGAGACAACGAGAAGTGAAATTGCAAAAAGAATAATTAAAAGTAGATATGAGTGAACGGTAAAATCAATAAATAAAAAAGGAGTAAATAAATAGGGAGGGCTTTAAGAAAGAAAGAAAGGGAGAGAGAGAGAGAGAGAAAGAGAAAGAGAACATAGGCTTATAGACAGCGGTAAGGAAGGGGAAAGAAATGAGAAAAAATTCACTCTCCCTGTGGAAAACATCGCAATAGAATTGTTGAGCATATGGCGGAATGGAGAGGTACTAGCGCATCTTGCAAGATCCATTACCGAGGCGATCCCGGCCAGCTATGCATCAGCGCCCCGTTCTCAGCGGGGCGTTTTACCTCGTTATTTATGCTCCACGTGCACTCTCTGTGTCAGAGCTCCCAAAACATCATTTTCTCATCTTCTCTCCCATTGTGTCTTGAAATAACTTATTATCCTACATCTCTAGGCTTTTATGTCTCCCCTAATCGATCTGTTGACCTACTAGTATTCCCCGTTTCATATTAAAGCCCTGTATGTCCCTTTGTTGACAGCCGAATCTAGAGTGGGAATCCTATTTTCTCTTTCTATTTTCGTTGTTTAGCAAGCTGCTATCATTTTATGTACACTGGAGAGCAAGTCTACGTCCGTTTAATAAATTTCCTAGCCTACCATCCCCCACCCCCTCCCTTCCTCCCTCACTCTCTTTCTCCACCTCACTTTCTAAAATTTCATTTCTAATTTGAAGCTGTCTGCTCAATAATATTTCTGGATTCGTTTACCTATAAAATAAAATATTCCCAGATTTTATTTTTTTTTTTAATTTGCATTGTTTCAAACGGATTCACATTTGAAATGATCCCGGGGAAATGATACGCAGATCAGAATAGCAAATTGCAATGCACATAGAACTAAAAAGTTTATTGAATAATTGGGGAAGCGGAGCATAAAAATGCAGTTTTTTGAAATACATCTACAGGTATGAATATCATCAATTTCTAGAGTTTTTTAGTTTGAAAAAAAAAAAACAAGGGATTGGAGAGGTCATGGTATAAAGAGTTAGTACACAAGCGTACTGCTTTCTTCTGAAGTACGAAACTTATATAAATATTAGTCTTTGTATTTTTAGCAAATTAGGGAATTATACAACATACATGCAAATAAAATATTCAGTGGGACATTATGTTTCAGTTTATAGAGTATACCAATATCGCTTGAGATTTTATTCCAAATATAAGGCACATGGCTATTTAATCTCAGATATTTTTTTCAAAAACACCAATATTTTTTTTACTTTCCTTTCTTTCCAGTAATTCTCCATCCAAAGTCATTACAATATTGGGTACTTTGCAACAGTTATGGACTTTTCTTTTTTGAAAATAAAGCTTGTTTTCTTTAAAGAATGGGGTATTATTTATTGGCTTTAAATTTCATATCCCCCCCCCTTAAAGTTCCTCGGACTTAATTTATAGATGGCGCTTTATACAAAGTTGGCGAAAATGCTTTGTGTTATTGAGATCGAGCATATCACGTACGAACCAGTCTAGTCGAATGGGCGAACAGATTAAGAAGTAGCGTTTGTAAATGGGGCTTTTGCAGACTTGTATCAGTCTGATATGATTATTCACGTCTGGGACCTACCTTTAACGTCGCCATCTGATAGACGTGACTTAGACTCGAACATGGGTCTGTTCAGAATCAGTTTGTAGACGAATACAAAGAGCTGACTGTGGACCTTATCGATTCGCTAGACCAACTCCTGCTCCCCCTATCGACCGTCGAACTTGTATGGGCGCATCGCACACAGGCGAGTCAAAAGCGAGCCAGCCGAAAATACCTTCGTCGAGACCACAGAAACAGAAGACGTGGTGGAGACTCGTGAACTGTCACAGCTCTGCTAGCGTTATGCGGGATTTTCGCAAACGTTTGCCTGGAGCGCCATCTATATATCAAGTCCGCACCACTTTAATGAGACAGACCGATATATTTGTCAAACATGGCTTCTCATACGCGAAGGGAACAATAATTTGAGCTGTATTGATCTTACTGTGTATAAACTGGAGTTATTTTGCGTATTTCCTATACAGTGTGGTGATTCATTAACACGCATCTTTTTCCCCTTTCACTCTCATTCCCAGTCTGCCTCCTTCCTTCTCTCTATCCCTTATATATAGCAGCAATGAAAATGCACACCTGAAAAACCACCTCAAGTCGACAACCCACCTCCGATTTATTTACCAACCCCCTTCCTGTTATCCACTGTACAAACTTTGAAAATTTTCTAAGTCCGTTGTCGACTTGAGGTGTCTCGACCTCGAGTGTCCCGACCTCAGGTGTTTTCTTCAGGTGTGCATGTCGACTTGAGGTTGCCATGAAGTATGATAGTCCGCGCCCGCACCGACACGTATACAGTATAGTACGGGCTCTATTTTGCTCAAAAATTTTCTAAGTCCCGTTGTCGACTTGAGGTGTCTCGACCTCAGGTGGTTTTTTAGGTGTGCATTTCCATTGCTGCATAATACATATATATATATATATATATATATATATATATATATATACACCTGCACACCCACACTCACAATGCTCATATTCCAAACACTTCCCGAAAACACTCATGCATATCTCACATTGCTCTCTCTATCTCTCTCTCTCTCTCCCTTTCTCCATTCCCCTTTTCCACAATTTCATCCTGCCGGTATCTTGTTTCTGAAATTATTTCTGTCTCTGATGTTTTGTCTCTTTCATTACCGCCTCTCCCTCTCTTTCTCTCTGTCTCTCCCTCTTTATCTTTACACCATTATCACGCTTGTTCTCACCCAACTCCCCTCACTCTATCCCCCTCTCTCTCTCTCTTCTATCTCTCTCTCTACGTGGTTATCGCTTTGCTTTGACATTACCTTTAAAAAAAGGTTTTGTAAAATTATAACTCTAAAAGAAGAATGGGAAAACATTAATTCATTTTATCCAGTTTATTTGTTATTCTAGGTGATGATGATTGACCTACATGCATTTCAATTCAAACGTGACTGTATACCTCAGTAAAAGTAAAAGCACTGTAAAGTGTCTTGATTTGTCTGACAGGAAAAAAAAAAGAAATAATAATTTTCAAACAATACTATTAAAAAATTTTAGTAGCATTATGAGGAAGTCTCAGATTGTGAAGAGGAATCCCACAGAAATTGTTTTAAACGAGTAAAAGTACATGAAATTTAGATAAGTAGAATGTTTGGCATTGTGCGGACTGCTTAGTTTATTAAGCAAATGAACCTTTAAGCATAAGAATAATATGCATGATTTTATTAGGCTGAACCTTGCCTCCCCCCTCACCGGAACATGATTTTTTTTTTCACCTTGTGTTTTACCATTAGACATGTTAGAAGACTGAAATAACGAAATAATTGCCATCATTTTTTCAATCAACCAATTCAAAGTTTAAAATCTTAATCAATAGGAATCATTACGCAAATAGCCAGACGCCATGGTCGTGGTACTGCAATCCATTGTAGAGGTCGGAGGCATCAGTTTAGACAGCTGAAAATAAAAACAAAGACGAAAAGGGTATATTAATAAAAACAGATTTTCTAAGATGGTTGAAAAGCCTACATACTTCATAAAATATTCGTTGATTTTGAATAATTAGGACGAAGATGATAAACGTTTATATTAAAGAGGAAAATAATCTTACGTGCAATCATATAAATGAAAAATGATGGGTAGGTTAAGAAGAGGCCCAACGTGATCCAGAAAGAGAGAAGCAGAAAACATTAGGATGGGGCATCCCCCCCCCCCCCCCCCTCAATAGGAATAATGTGGAGGGGATAAAGTCAGGTAAATGAAAAAAAAAATTATCAGGACGGACTAGAACTAAATTTTGGATCAACGGAGAACTTCTTAATTTCGTTGTGGCTTATGGGCGTCAATCAGGAAGGAAACAGGGGGACACGTCCCCCCAAACTTTTAAGGGTGTGGGACACAATAGGGTACGTCTCCCCCAATTTTGGGATGAGGACCTTTTTGTTTTTGCTTGTCGGCAAATATTTGGTGTATACCCTTCCAACATGCCCAATGTCATGTTTTAAGGCAGGGTAAGTTTAAAGTTACCCCCCCCCCCCCCGCTTCTCCCCGAGTCCCGTTAATCAAACCTGGAGAGGCTTCCTAAATAGATATGCCCTACAAAATAATGTATACGTCACTTACCCTCGAAGCACTGGTCGTAGTGATCCTTCACTCGGCACTTCTCTGTTTGCGTCTGGCTGACGTAACACCAAGGGCGTCCCCAATCGTCGCTGCTGTCGAAGGAGCGGCACTTGTTGCCCTCGGAGCCGAAGAGCTGGTTGTACTTACTGGAAGATGGCAAATCAGCCCAGGCGATGCAGGTGAGGCCGGATTCGGTGGTGTTGACGTTGCCGACGTAATCGGGACCAAGGGCGGTCAACATGCACTCGGGATACCGCCCGACACGTGGCTCTGTGTGTAGAGGTAAATGAAGATGAAATTAATTCATAAAACCTAATATTTTTTTTTATTCATTAAATCGGTGAACATAAGTACAAGTGTTTGCTCATTACGTATCCTATTACATTTAGTCAATAAGTAGTTTGGAGAGACGATGGAACTGACAGAGCCCTTAAAGTCAGTCTGCTATATCAGCATACTGAGTTTCCACCTCTTTCTGTTCGTATCAAGACTCGAGAGTGGTTCTTCAAGTTGTTACATTCGTTTGGTTATTAGAGAAAAATGTATAAATGGAAAATAAAATACGCAATACATCAGAACAAGCTGCACTTATTCATGGTTTTGCAAAGTTTTTGATAATACATAATTGCAGTCTTGCAAGTTTCATTACCGCAACAACGTCAAAACTCTTTTAAATAGGTATAATCCGCAGTGGGGTAGGGAATCTCTTTTCTGTTCTAAGAGGGGATTATTTATCAATGACATACGGGCATTTTATGTTAGCTCGTTCATTTCTGAATATATAAACTATATTTTTCATGGGTTACTTTTCTCCACGAGGACATAAAGGTGGGGCTCTTCTCTCAAGAAAAGGTACAATTTTATAGGGTGAGGCACTTTAATAGGAGTTATCAAGTATAGGTTCGTTTTAAGGAAAAAAATTGTCACGACACTTACGTTCATGGGGTGTACCCTTGCCAGAACAGGATGATTGCTGGTACCCAGTCGTGTTACAGTAGCCCCATCTTTTTCTGTTAAAGCAAAAAAGCATAGATATGAAGTGGGTCATTAATTATCTATCACAACATAATAATAGCAGGTAACCATGGTAACAATATTCGTGAGAAACAAGCTTGGTCGTCATACCAGTGTTCAGGCTAAACACAGTGTAATAAAAAAAAAAATTGGCCCCCTTTGTATTCTCGGAAGAGACCGACTAAGCAGTATTGATGTCATCACTAAGATTTTTATTTGATTTTTTTTTTCGATTGTGTGATTTCACTCCCTAATGGCTTATTTGATTCATTAATGAAATGTCATGTATGCACACAAAAAATAAAAAATGAAAACAAATCGATGCAATATTTGAACACTTCATTTTACATTCACTTTAGGTGACTGTATTGTCAACCTTAATGATGAGCTTGAGTTCTGGGAAAGGTTAGAAATAATATATTTTTCATTCTTTTGATGAGAAATACGAAGAATATCAGTAGAAGAGTCCCCTGTATATACGATTGCCGTTTAAATTATTCATATTCGAAATAAGACGAGAAACGACTGAAGTGTTCTCGCCAACAAAACTCAGGCCGTGTACTCTTCTGTGTTTGGGGAAAGTGAGTGTATTTGTTTACCCCCATCTTTCCAAAATCTCACAATAGATTCATCCATTTTCATGCACAACTAATGGACCTTTCACGGTCCTGACGGTTGCTTGGGGAATTTTTCTTTCGCAATGCAAATGCATGACCTGGGGAGCGTTTCGTCAAGAGTCTTGTCAGTGATTTTCACTGGCAATCAGGCAATCAGATGCAAAGATTTCAGTAGCTTATGACAGCTGTCTGTGAAAATCACTGACAAGACTATTCCTGAAACGCTCCCCAGACCCCAACTTCGTCTTCAAAAAGTGCGTCACCCACCAGTGACGCAGTCTTGCGTCGGAAACTTGATGTCTAGTGTGACATTATTCTTACCCTGCGTCAGCATCAGCAATCCAGCACCATGGTCCTTCGGCGTCACCTTCGGGACCCACGCCGTTGTTTCTGCAATAGTTGTGGCTTCCGAAAAGAATGCTGTTATGTCGCGGCTTGCTTTTCTTTGCGTCATTTCTTGCGTTGGGGTAATTTACATCCCACCGCTGACACTCAAATCCATCTTCAGTCTGTGCGATGTAGCCTGTGTAGTCCAGACCGATCGGGTCCGTGTAACACTCCTGGAAATCGTAGACGGCGATGGCATCGAAAGCGGCTTGCTGGTCGTTGAAGTCTGTGGTGGAAAAGCAGGAATTATATTGTGCTTAAGCTCTATTAAGATAGAAACTGCCCCGGAGAATAGTAAAATTGGTGTAGGCTGGAAATGAATACACAGAAAATGTGTCAGGAGAATCCGCATTTCTGTAAGCAAAAAAAAAAAAAAAAATGAAAATACATGAAGAAAATGAAGAAAAAACAACAAATTAAACAAAAAGGACCAAAACGTAACAAAAACATTTTAAAAACAATAAAAACAAGAAACAAATAAAAAAATACGATCTCAAGAATGTTTTAAAAAATCAGTTCTCTAGCGCATTGCAAAATAAAATCGTTTTTGCAATTAATATCGTACTGACATGCTCGTACAAACAGACATCCAAATGAGGTGATCATAGGCCATTGCGTAAGAAATATTCATATGATATTGCCCAACCGTGATTTCTTAAAAGTCTCTGCGCTATTGTTCACACTTCACAGCACAATGGAAAAAAAAATGATACAGCATTATCATCTTTTATTCCTTTATTTCCTTTGCCTTACCTTCAATGGCTGGCTTGTCGTTGCAAAAATCAAAGGCAGTGGGGATGCCCTCACAATATTCCCATTCGACCTCCTCCAGTCCAGTGTAGCACCATGGAGCCACCTTCCCACTGCCGGGGTAGTTGCGGCAGTAGTTGGAATGGTCTTTGAAGAGATAGTGCTCGAAGTTGCTGCGCAAAAAGGAAGGAGAACGGATGCATGTAGTTTCTACATGGTGAGCATGGGCGGCACTAGGATATTTTAATAGGGGGCTAGTATTTTTTTTTAGCCTATAGGTGGGTTTATTTACGTTTTAATTCAACAAATCGGGCTATCATAGTTGTATGACCTTGCCCTCTCTTCACCCACACCCTTTCTCCTTCTTTGTTTTTGTTTTTTTCACTTGACAAATGATAAGGGTGGCCGCCCCCTTGCCTTCCCTGATGGTTAGTGTGTGTTTGGGTTCAGGTATCCCTAGTACTGTTCCATTAGAAACATCTCAGTGTTCTAGATTCTTGGCTATAAGTTCTGAAGGCACTAAGTTCAAACTTAATTCCGATCCCTCTTAATTTCGATACCCGAAGTTCTGACACCCCGAATTTTCAACACACCAATGTAATGCCAGTCCTATGTCAGATGACCCTCTCATAGTTGCACTGCAACCTATATTGTTCCGATAACCCTTTGTTCCGGCAGCCGTGAACGTGTATGTGTTGCTACGTCATAATATTCCAGCATTCCCATTTTCAGACGCCTCTATGCTCAGACGCCCCTGTGTTAAGACAGCCCTATATTTCGACACCCCCCCCCCCCCAAGTTTCGACATCCCTTCATTTCTATACACTTATCTTTAGACATCCCTGCGTAATGTGATGTTTCGACACCGCAAACATCCAAGTAAGATTAGAAATCTATGTTCCAACACCTTTTCCACTCATCTTATCTGTTCGGACGTAGGGTTACTCACAAGGAGTTTAAAAAAACCAACTTTTCATGATAACGCATGTACGTACAACATTTTTTGCGAAGGTACCACGTTATTTCGAGACTTCGCTAAGTTTGCCCTGAATCCTTTTATCATAATTGATGATTTTACATTTCGTTTCAACTGACTCAAGTTATTCAACATTGCAAAGTGGAAGTTACCTGATGTGGTGTGGGTAGGTATTGGCCCAGTACTGACAGGGGTAACCACTGACAGTGGTACCGACTTCTCCTCTGTAGTCCGATCCGTCGGATTCCACGTAGCATGCGGCTCCGGATCCAATATTCGCAACTGTAAGGAAACACCATTAAAAATACATGATGATTGATAAGACGAAGAATTCCCGTCAGTTGAACTTGACATTCGATGATATGCGAAACACAGATTCTGTGTGGAACCGTTCCAGAACTTTTATTAGAGGTTTTTTACCACTTGATCTAAGAAACTACCTCAGATGTCCGCTTTGAGCAAAAGTTTTTTATTACTTGGTCTAGGAAACTACGTCAGATATTCACTGCAAGCAAAACAAAGTCCAAAGCTGGTGCTCAGACAAATATTCCGGCAACTTTAATTGTCCCTAGGTTTTAATTTAGTGAGAGAGATAAATTTACGGTTAGGGTTGACATTTGGCTTTCGGATAGGTTCAGGTCAGGTTTTTGGTTAGGTTTAAATCGGGGGGTTAAATTCAGCTTTAGTGTTTGGTGGAGTTTAAAATTCGGTTAGTGTTGATTGCTGAACAACTGTCGACAGAGCGCGTGTCGTAGAACGTTTTGTGCTTGCCTGCTTCTAAATGTCACAGATAAACCAAGCTCGACAAATCAGCCTCATTGGCCATGTCCTTTGCAAGAATACTCTGAAGACAGTTGCCATTTACTGATATCATTGAAAGAAGTAGAGCGAGAGGATGTCAACCTATAACTTAGGCCTACCTTTCTTGGCTCAGTAATGCCACTGGCATGACTGACGCGTGGACATTTTGATATCATGCGCCATTGCCAGACAAGAGGAAAAGCACGTTCTGATACGCAACGTCAGGTTCTGACAAGTCACTTTAATGATGATCAAGACGATGAGATACAGCAATATACTCACCATCCTCGCAATTGGTACCAATGAATTCTGCAGGACATGTACAGGTATATCCATTCACGGAGTCTGAACACGTCCCTCCATTCAAACACGGTGCCGAGGCACATTCATCTATGTCTTGATGTAAAACAAAGCCCATTGATTAATTTACTGAAGTTAGAGCAATGCCAAATCAGTCTAGATTATAAAATCAAAGATTTTCAAAAATTTTCAATTGTTTTTTAGTTTTCATGTAATGTAGCATGCATCATAAAGAGATGAAATATTGTATCTCCCAGAGATTTATCTTACATACGTCTTATTTCTGAAATTAATCTTATCTTTAAAATCAATAGAACAGACTTTCGATTTATTTTAAGTTGCAAATAGACACAAATCATGGATACACAATAGATATTTACAATTGATTTTAAGTTGATTTTTGTCCTACAGTCACTTGTTATACGATACCACTCTTTAAAGACGAGCAAAAAAAAAAACCTTTCCCGTCACTGACGCATTACTAGCGTCAGCAAATGGCGCATCGAGTGAACTGGGAGTGAATCTGCGCTACGACCCAGTTATCCAAAGCATGGACAAAAGTGAAGGGCCTTGCTCACTAGCCGGCAGTCAGTCCTAGCGTCAGCAAATGGCGCTTCGAGTGAACTAGGAGTGAACCTGCGCCACGACTTAGTTTATCCAAAGCATTTGCTGGCGTCAGAGCCGCGTCAGTGACTTCTTGCGGTCCATATGTGTCATAAAAGAGCGCTATGTTTAATTAAACGAATGACTGTAAAATAAGCTGTACAGACAACATTTTTTAATTAGGGGCATATCGGTTAATATCTGGACAGCCTCGATTACGGCACATTATTGACGTAATCGCAATGACGTACGCCCCGGGTGAGCTGTTCATAATAAACACTTACCTACGTCACAGAGAGTTCCTGTGTATCCGGCGGCACATATGCACTCGAAGGAATCGACACCATCTACGCACTCTGCTCCGTTCAAACAAGGTTGGCTAGCACATTCATCAATATCTGCAACAGACAAGAGCAAGGGTGAATCCAGGATTTTTATTGTGGGCCATAATACTCAGTGTTTTCTAAGATTATTTTTATTTTGTTTTATGATTATTATTATTATTATTGCTTTTTATGGGGGTGGACGAATCATGGAGTTGTGTACTTACAGTATGCGTACAGTATGCTCTAACTTCACCACACCGACAAGAGGGTCGTTATGTGCGATTTACGCCAAATTCAGTCAAATTCAAAGTAACATTAGCATTCTTCCAGTGAGATTTTTTTTTTTTACTTTAAAAACTGAATTTTCATTTGTGAATAAACCACTAAATATAAATGTTATCAGCCTTCATGTGCACCAAGCAATTTCTAGGACTGCTTCTTCATCTGTCTCTCTATCAGTATACACAAACTTCGTAAGCTACAGGCAAACACTTTAAAAAGAGCGTACAACGCACTGTGTGTACAAAGACATTGGAAAATCATGCGAAGTTTAACCTGTTGTCCATACCATCCTTCTTCAAACAGTGATGTTGCTCAATTATCCTAAACATACTTGAATTATAATCTACATAAGATAACCAAGGCCTCATCTTGAAATAGATAAATCTGCAACATTATCTTTGGAAAGTATACACCAACATCAGATTGACTTTGCAAGATTTTCCAAAATGCCCGTTGTACACACTGCTTCGCAATGAAAAAATGCGTAATACGCCGTTTTTCGGAATATTTGTCAGGACTCGGTTTTTAGAATTTTTGTCTAACTGTTTATTCATGTGCCCTTGCAGCCTACCATTTTCGCAGTGTTCACCATCGAATCCCGGAGCACAGTCACAGAAATACCCGCCATAGGTGTTCTCGCAGAGCCCACCGTTAGCACAAGGTCCAGATTCACATTCGTCAATATCTAGGAAAGAAAAACTCACAGCGAATTCAGGCTATCGAATACTTGGCGAATCAGTTGCTAATGGGGACTCTGGCCTATAACGATGGGCAAATCATCCCAGTTTTATGACAATCTCTAGCAAGAAAACAATTTTTAGCGGGCCCTAGTTTGAAATGTTTAGCAATATGTGCCTTTTTAAGGAATGTTTAGATCACCTCCTTACAGGCAAATGCTTAAAAACCAAGGATACATTTTTCCCATAATCGGAAATCTGCTGGGAGAAGAAATTGCTTCTCTTCCTTTCCTTATATTATGTGTGTGTCTTTCGAAGCAAAAATTGCCTTAAATACAGCAATACAGTAGTTTTTGCTGGGAATTAGTCATGCACAGTAACAAGCAGAAATGAACAAGAAGAAAAGAAAATCGAACAATATAAACGAAAACCGTAAAATTACGACTGAACAATCACCCTGCAGAACGGGAGTTATGAAAATTTAGACAATAAACATATGATTGATATACCTTCCTATCATTAATCTATTTCTTACATTTACAAATGCATGATATTATAGACCTAGGTGGTGATGAAATTAATAAAAAGCTACAGCATGGCATTGTTTATGATACATGCATCTTTCAAAATGCCACATCTGCAGAACAAATGGACATGATTTCCCTAGCCAAACGAAGTCATTAAGTTGTTAGAATTTCGAAAATTAAGAGATCTTTCTTACCGATTTCGCAGGTATCTCCGAAGAAACCAGGGGCACAAGAACAAGTAAAACCTCCAACCAGTCTGGTGCATTCTCCTCCATTGGCACAGGGAAGGGACTCGCAGAAATTGATCTCTGTAAGCAAGGAATGTAAATGACAGCAGTGGTAAGGGAAAAGGAAGAAGAAGGGGGAGGAGGAGGAGGAGAAGGAGGAGAAGAAGAAGAAGAAGAAGAAGAAGAAGGAGGAGGAAGGAGAAGAAGAAGAAGAAGAAGAAGAAGAAGAAGAAGAAGTGAGCGAGAGAGAAAGAAAGAGAGAGAGAGAGAGAGAGGGGGGGGGGATGGGGTGGGAATAATCAATCCTGATTCTTTTATTTTCACTATACATATAAAGCATGACTTTGCTAACAGTGCTCTGTGACTCCGAATACTTCAGGCGCAATTTCCGTATGAGTTCAGCCCCAGCATGCCCAGTATCATTTTCAATATTTTGCAAGCAAACTAATTAAACAACACCAACAACAAAGAAATTTTCAAAATGACATTTTCTCTTTTACCGTGGTGTCAAGGTATATTATCTTCAAAGTGTAATCACTTTAACTAATTTCTGTAATATGTATTCATCATGAAACTATATTGACATTGTACATCAAGGAAAATAAAGGTTGATAAACTCCCTTCCTGTTGATAAACTGCCTACCTGAATATGAGATTACTACAGGTCAATAGTATCTAAAGAACGGTCTAAAGGAGCCTCTCTATCTCCGCCCTACCCCCATGTTCATGAAAATTACCGATATCACAGAGGTCTCCCTCATATCCAGGTGCGCAGCTGCAAATGAAGGAGTTGATTCCATCCACACACACTGCTCCATTCAGACAAGGGTTGGAAGCACATTCATTGATGTCTGCATGGGGTGACAAAATGAATATGAATGCTTGTTTGCTTGATAATTCATGATACGTTCTGGTTCACCGGCGTATAGCCACGTACAGGGTTCACCAGGAGCCAGTGTCCCCATTCAAATGTATGAATGGGTAACTCCTCCCCTCTCCCGAAAAACCCAAACAAACAAACATGAGAGGCGAAAAAATAATGACATTAAAAGAAGCTTTAGCGGGGAGGCACTGTTTTCGCCATGTTTTTCGGCATTACCATCCGTCAGTTAATGGATTCGCGACTTTCTATTCAGTATCGATATTCTGTTTCCACCAATCACAGTAGGAAAAGCATCCTTGAGTTAATCTACTCCATTTTTTTTCATACTTAGCTCATAGACATGACTGATGAAGACATTGTCTGCTCCCATAACTAAGTCGAGTGTTTGTTTTAAGCATCCATATACAACTGGTTGTTATGAGAATGAATACAATCAGCATTTACATTATAATGATTACTCCTATTTAAAAAATAAAAAGTTAAAACCTCATTTTATCAAACTCCTGCTTTATCCATTGTTCCACACTGTACCGTTAGGAAACGTACCATTTTCGCAGTTTGTTCCTTCGTAGCCGATCTCACAGTTACAGGTATACGAGTCGATTCCATCAACACACACACCATTCATACATGGACTAGATGCGCATTCATCGATGTCTGAAAGTGAGAGAAACAGAGCAACATAATCTCTTTTTTTTTCAAGCAAAATGATAACAAGGATTGGTTAGCAATCTAGATATGCCAAAATCCATTCATAAACGACCTAAACCGTATGCACTTTCTTATGAATTCATCAAACAGAGTGACCTATAGTTATACAAAATACATTTTAAAAAAGGAAAGGGGATTGTGAAATTTGTGTATACCAAAACATATAATTAACATATTATGTTATGCAGGGCCCGCTGGAAGATCAGCTTATAGCTGAAGTGGCTACCCTGGGTAAATAAGAGTTATTATTTATTATTATTATTATTATTATAGATATAAATGAATTAGGTTTTCATTCAGGTTGTTGGTTGTCTAATAAAGTGACGGTACCATTATTAAAAAAACAACACTATTTTGGAAATTACGTAAGCTGGACGTGCCTCCATCTACCAATAAATAAAATTGCATGTTAACTGCTTCTTTGATTTCATCCTGATATTTTGATTTCTTCTGGAAGGATGGAAAAGATAAAGAACCCTTCAAACAGTCTCCGTAAGCATGTGTTCCCAATTTATCTAAACTGGCTTGTGAAGACTTACTAAGTTCGCAGCTAGATCCCTCGAAGCCGGATGCACAGATGCAGAAGAACGAATTGATTTGATCCACACATACTCCACCATTCTGACAAGGACTAGATGCGCACTCATCGATGTCTACAAGGAATAAACAGAAGAGTGAAATTCTCCTTGATTGTTTGTTTGATAAAAAAAAAAAAAACATGCATCAGCCACGTGGCTGTTTGTTTTTAAGCTTTTCTGTAGGCAAAAATCAACAACAACAACAACACACACATAACCATAATATTTCCCTGCTTCACGACAATAAATGTTATAAATTAATAACTAAATGAAAGATTATAATAAATAGTACTACTAATAATAACGATGATGATGATGATGATGATGATGATGATAATGATAATGATGATGATAATAATAATAATAATAATAACAATAATAATAATAATTATTATAATAATAATAGTAATAATAATAATAATAATAATAATTATTATTATTATTATAATAAGAATAACAATGATAATAATAATAATAATAATAATAATAATAATAATAATAATAATAATGATAATAATAATAATAACCATAACAGTAATGATAATCAGTGATAATAATGATAATAATAATAATTGATGATAATTATAATTTTGTAGGGGTGCAATGTTTCTATTATCGTTCAAGTGACCACAAATATATTCATGATTATCTTGTCTTTGCATGTTTCCTTCCGTTTTCCTATCGGCGTTGGTAAGGATCGATCTCATCATCACCATCAAAATAACTACTCCCTATCTCGCCTTATTCTAGCATGTCTGGTTTTCTTAACTTCAATCGAGTGTACATGAAAACTTACTCAGTTCGCAGTGGGTTCCGTCGAAGCCTGGTGCACAGCTGCAGGTAAATGAGTTGATACCATGGGCGCACACTCCACCATTCTGACACGGGTTTGATGCACACTCATCGATATCTGAAAGCAAAATGGAGAAAAATGCCATTCCCCTTTTTTCAGTAAAATGTAATCTCAGATGCATGAGTGCTGCGTTTGAATATATTATGAAACTTAACTTTATTGACATATATTATGAAAATTTATCGACGCACACCCCACCATTCTGACACGGGTTTGATGCACACTCATCGATATCTGAAAGCAAAATGGAGAAAATGCCATTCTTTATTGTATTGTTGTTGTTTTTGTTTTCAGATAAGTGTAATTTAAGATGCATGACTGTATTTGAATATATTTACAAAACTGACCACCAGAGGCGGCGCCGGGGTATTTTGACGGGGGGTGGGGGGGGGGGGGGGGGGGGGGGGGGTGGGGGGGGGGGGGGGGGGGCGGGGATGACCACAAGTGATTTTCATTTATGTTTCAATTGAACAAGTAAGGCTTTTATATAGTTATATGACCCTGTCCTTTCTCCTCATATTCTTCTTTTTCTTCATCCTCATTTTTTTCTTCTTCTTGTTTCTTTTTCTTCTTTTTATCACTTGAAAAATCATAGTGAGCAGATGCTCCGTTGCTTCACTGTAGCACTCCCTCCCTGTTGACCACATTTATTCAATAGTTCCTCGATACTTCCATACAGGGGTTCCAGCCATGCATCGAGGCCACTAGGAGACAGGGGAAAGGGTAGGGGGTCTGTAGCAGTATTGCAACAGTAACATGAAATGCGAATCGACAAGGAAAACGATTAGGGCGAGGGTTGTGCTGTACCAGTAGTCTCTTATGCTTACGAAATGTTTTGTTTTCTTAAACTACCCGCCCCGGAAGTTCATGTACTGAGAGAAATTATATAGTTATTGATAATGAGATATAATCATTCATAAATAACATAAATAATAGGTGAACAAGACATAGCCTACCCTGATCGCAGTTTACACCACTGTATCCGGCGGCGCATGCGCATGAGTATGTCTGGGAGGTCAAACGGGTACATGTACCGTGGACACAGGGGCTGGAGGTGCAAGGGTCTAGACAAGAACGTGAGAGGTAAAGACAATGAGCGAATATATAATGATTATAATCATTAAGATAGGCTAACAGGATTACGAAAGGCAAAATGATGAAATATTCAGATGCCCTCGGTGATTGAATATTAAGTTCCACATCAAAGGGGGAAAAGGGAAAAGGTAAAAGTATCGAGATATAAACTAGCACATTTTCATGAGAAAACATTTGCCACACTCGACCCAGGTGAGGTAAATAGGTACCTGGCAGGAATCAATTCCTTGAAATGCTTGTGTGCTGTAATAACCGTCGATCTAAAGCCGTGGTAATGATATCCAAAGTACTTTGGAAGAGCATAGAAACGTTAGATAATAATGTGTGACATGCGCTATACAAGAAAGGAATATCATTGTTATTACTGAAACAGGGTTATCTTTTTTTTTTCTTTCGCTTGCTTGTTTGCTCATTAGAAGATATTTGAAATTGGGCGGTTGGAATTTAGGCAAGAGACGTCATCCCCCTCAAAAACTTTAACTCATCAGACCACTAGTTGTAAGCATTTACATTAAAATTCATCGGAAACAAGGAAGGAACATCGGAACGTCATTATCTGACACATGTTTCACATGGTTTTTTTTTTTTTTTTTTAGTGGAACAACATGTGATCACTATCATTATGTAACAAATTTTATAAAATTTATTCCATTCTTTTTTCACAACCAGAACAAATTGTCTTTAAGTTGTTATTACATCAACAAACTCACCGGTACAAGAATTGTCATTCAGGATATCTTGAAGGAGAGCTGTTGAAGAAAATCTAGATGCAGTTATTCAAATGGTAGTCAGGTGGTAGTAATAGTTTATTTTTAAAACATGCGAAGAGTATGATATGTATCTAGCATGAATACATCTGAGACGATATACTTCTTTGCTGAACATTTGATTTAGGCCCATTGCCAGTTATACATGTTTAGATGATTTTTCAAAACTCATACTCTTTAGTACATTATTTGGAAAAGGATTGGCAGAAAATGGCCTATATTAATAAGCAGTTTGTTAATTAACTGGAAGTTAATCAAATATCATATGTTTCGAAGATATAGGGATTAAAATACGAATAATCCGCCATCAGCTGTTTCATGGAAATCAAAAGTTATACATGGTTTTTGTTTTTTTGTTCGTTTTGTTTTTCTTTTGTTTTTCTTTTGTTTTTCTTTTGTTTTTCTTTTGTTTTTTGTTTTTGTTTTTTTGCTTTTTGCTTGTTCGATTTGATTTATCACGTTGACTGAATACAATAAATAATTAATAATATTAGAAAAGATATCCAATAACAGGAACAGTGATGAGGATAAGAAACGAAAATTAGACAGCATAGGCCTACACAGAAAAACTAGAAAGTGTGAAGAAAAAAATAGTGTCATGCATCTGAATGTTATATCTTATTATGAAGTACTGAATTTAAATAAAATTAATCTTACCCATTGCGTCTTCAAACATGTTTTCTAATCAAGGGAAAAACAAATGGAATCAATTAATGATTGGCAAGATAAAGTACTTCTAAATCAAACGATATTTCCTCGCAGAAATTTATTTTCACTTGATCATTTGCTACATCTCTCTTTATGGTTTGCAATTATTTGATTTCATACATAGTTGTGGATGATAATAGTCAAATTCTATTGAGAGATCCATCTCAAACAAAATAAATTTGTTGACTTATACATGTATATTTAAACCTCACAGATCCATGCGTATTTGTTGTAAATATATTTCAGTTATTCTATACAGGTGTATCATTTTTTACAAGAATTAATTCAACAGGTATGTGTAGGTTACCTGCACATGGCACTATGACAGTGACTTCTACACTGGAAAAATGATTTGCGTAGGTTTTTTCTTTTCTTTTCTTTTTGTGACTCGCCTCTTTCTCATTGCATATATATGAAGGTGACAAATTACGGTACTTCACGTAGGTAAGGTGTATATTAGAATGGTCGAAACAAGTTTCCTCAATCTCTCATTTCATTTAGTTTGTGTGCATCAATGTCGTAATTGACAAGGCCTTTACAAAATACAGATATGCAAGCTCCTGATGAGAAAATCTGATGCATGTATTAAATCAAAGCGAATGACACTCACCAGAATCTCCACAATCATTCACTGCAGAAAGAATGTAATCAAATAATGTATTTTATAGGTGTCAGCTAACGTTCATTTGATAAATACGCTATGGAATAATGAAACGTCATTATGAAAGGAATTGTTTCTGATCGTAGGGGAAACCGTACTGTATTTAAAATGATTTGGGAACAAATTTCATGAATACCAATGATCCTTTATCATCTGTTTATGTGAAAGCTTGTCAAGAAGTGCTTATGACAAACACGATGGTCCGTGCCCTATCTAAAATGGGGACTCGTGACCATTCAATTTGATGATAATGTAAAAATTTAACACTGTTAATAAACCTCTCTCAACGACAATCTACTACATGTAAAAATGATTTTTTTTTCTGTTCTTTAATTTTCTCATCTTTCATCACCCAATCTCCTTCCATCTTTTCATTTGGAATAAACATATTTGTTGGGTTTTTTTGGTCAAGTTGCTGCATAAATTATTACATCACATAGGAAACTCAAACCTACCTGGTCGGCACATGTCTTTGTCCATATTAGCAATGCAGTGCTCTAAACAGAACAGGAATTAGATAATAATAATAAAAAACTTAAATTATGCAATTTATGCATTTAAAATATTTCTCAGTGTAGTATTATATAGAGCATTTAAAAAAAAGTTCAACCAGAGAGGAGGAGAAAGATATAGGGGGTACATAGAAAGGGAAGTTCGAGATAAAGGGAGAGGGGTGAGGCGTACTGGTTGGGAGGGGGGGGGGGGTTCTGCCCCATTAAAAATAATCACGACTAAGCTTTTTTCAGTTATTGTTTGTATCTCTTCAAGAATGTTATTGCATCGAATTTTCTTGAATATTTAGCCGACTGGACCTTCATCTTATTCTGTTTTCTTCATTTTCCTTGAGGCGGGCGGTGGCTCAGGGTCACCTTTCTTTTTTTATTTTTCTTTATTTTTTGTTTGCTTGTTAGCTGCTGAAGCTGCTGAACCCTCCTAATATTGTTGTTGGGTGGTGTGATTTTTTTTGTTTTTTGTTTTTGGTGGGGGGGGGGAGGGGTAGTGCAGACCCCTCCCAAAATAATGAACCACTGGGGTAGGAAAGGTGTAAGGAAAAGTGTAATACAACGTAGGGAGGATAATTAAGATGAAGTCAAAGAATTCAGGAGCATGTGAAAGAAGGCAAACTTAAGGAGAAAGTCCCGAGGCGCTGGATAACGGAAGAAAGAAATATATGGAGGATGAGGGTAGGCGCAAGATGACGAAAGAGAGAGTTATTATTTGAGAGAGAGAGAGAGAGAGAGAGAGAGAGAGAGAGAGAGAGAGAGACAGAGACAGAGAGATGAAAAGAGAGAGAGAGAGAGAGAGAGAGAGAGAGAGAGAGCGTGCGCGCGAGAGAGATGGGGAAACTTACCAAGTTGGTTAGCGGAGACGATGCCGGGTACGAGATCGGTGATGACCTCGGCGTAGTCACAGAAGTCTATCTGGACAGTGGTCATCTGGTAGATGTTACACGCACTCTCTGGACAAATAACAATAAAGAACTGCACTTAGAATTATTTTGCACACGTGGTCTATTGACACTCAAAAACATGACGAATTTACATGATTAATAGGTAAGTAAATAAAATGAAAGAAAGAAAGAATAGGGAGGAATGGAAATTATATTTGAGGTAATATTATCTGAATGAACGTCGTATACTACTTTTACTTCTTAGTTACTTCATGTACTTGGGTGATTCCTGGATTTGTGAAATACAAGGGTAATAGCAGTGATGCTGGTAAATCAATGCTCTGACATAAGAAGGTACTAAGAAAAAGGAACGAAACTATGTCGAAATCGGAAAAGAATTAAAAAGTTGAAGGTTGATTAATCGAGTTGCAATTATGTTTTAAGAAAAAGAAAACAAAACTGTTTTGATAACGATGATCTAATTTGATTCTTTGCGCGGTCAAGGAAGATGGGTTTTTTTTTTTTTTAGGCAACAAAGTGCCATGGAGGGAAAGGACAACGTACATCATGTACATTAAAGTCCATCAAAATAATAACACTTTTTATTTATTTGTCGTTTCGTTGGGTCGTTTGTTCATTTGTTGATTTGGTTTTTCCTTCTTTTCAATTCATAAGTTTGATTTCACTTACCGACCATGACTCCAGTGAGAGAAAGGAGGATACAAACAATCACAAACGACTGCATGATGGACTCGATGTTCTACGGCAGAGAAACAGCTAGATGTACCCTGTGATGAAAATCATTGAAGGAGAATATATTCATCATCCATCAATTTTGTGAAAAAAATGACAACTAAGCAAAGATTTATTCCCTGAGAGTAATAAGACATAAGTATTGATTTATTTAATATGTCTCATAAATAAAAACTAAACTAAACTAAACATAGGGGAAACAAACATAATGAATTAAATGGTATAAATGTCAAGAAAATTATGAAATCTATTTTCCTGACTTTTGCTTTAAAGCTTTTTATGATTTAGAACAGAATAATCAATTGATAGTGATGACTAACAGAAAATGCACTGTATGCTAATTTACATAATAACAGAATATGATAAAAGGTAGTCATTTTTGCAAGTAAAGTGATTATTCTGTTATAATTTGGGACGCTGGCTTTTTCCTCAAAGCAAGACTGGATTGATTCGCGTTTTGTATTACCAATTATTTTATGTTGCCATAACAGTTTTGATTTGCAAAAGATGGGCATATACACATCTTCATTTATAATCAAGAACATAAAGCTGTAGTCAGCAGTCACACCGAAGAGAATCACACGACCACAAAAGGGGTAAAGGCTGAACATGAATATAAAAGAAAGATATCAACTTACCGATTTGTAAGCCCACGGTACACTTGATGGACGAATGTGATTCCAGCTGTAGAATATGCTTCCTTTTATACATTTTTTTGTATCATATTTTGTGAGAAATGTTACAGATGCCCCTACGAAGATATCAATATCATATGGCTTCACTGTCTCTACCTGTCTATCAAACATTGGGATCGTTTATTGATTAGTTCGAATGATTGAGCTCTCAGTCATCCCAGAGACCCTTTTGAGGTTTTTAATTAATTTTTCTGATTTATCGATTTTGAGAAGGCTGGTCTTGTCAGATCTTTAAATTGCCTATCATTGGGTATGTAAAGATAATTTGACGGATTTCATATCTCCTATAATAATGTCAAACATTATTGATACCTACATGCAATAACATGTCGTTTGTGTGAATAAACGCCGTAGATATGACGGAGTAAACATTTAATTTTTACACGAAAACTATTTAAGATAACCACCATCACAACAAAATTTACGGCTTTCTGAATCTATCATGACTGCTACTATTTTCTACTAATATTCCTACCATAGGCGGCGATAGGGGGGGGGGGGGGGGACATGTCCACCCTCGATTTTTTTTCTGGGGGGATCGCTCCCCCTCGATTTTCAAAGCTTAATATTTTGCAATTTTGAGTCAGCTGACCAATTTTAGGCGAACCGTTTAAATATATTTTATAGGCCTAAAATGCATTTTGATGGCAAAATTAGGCTTCTTTTCATTATTCTCGGCGATAATTTTTAGCTCGCTCGTTTCGTTCGCTCGCATAATATCAATTATCCCTCTCTCACTTTTCGAAACATATTTTCGGCAGAGGCCTTCCGGGTTTCCGTCCCCCCCCCCCCCCCCCCACTCGTGACATGAAATCGCCGCCACTGATTCCTACACATAATTATCAAGAATTTACCGTTCCAAACGTTTGTTACAGGATTGTACAAACACTTGGACAAAAAGGGGGCCTGCCCACCCCCCTAAAAAAATGTTAAGGGCGAGAGGCACAATAGGGTATGCCCCCCAAAAAGAGTAAAAAATAAATGAAATAAGCTGAGGAACTTTATTATCATTGTTTATTTTTTCTTGTCACCAAATATTTGTGTATGTCCCCCCAAAATGAAAATACGCCCCCCCCAAAAAAAAAAATCAAGCTGAATACCTTTACTAAGAGTGTCCACTAAAATACAAAACTGATTGACACCCCCCCCCCCCCCCCGTGCTTAGAAGTTCCTACCACTGGAAGAGAATGATGCAATATATTGGCAGCATGATGAAATAGAATTTTAAAAATCCTAGAATAACGATTTTGTTCTCGCAATTAGTGCCAATTTAATTCAGTCATTTTGATATGACAGAGTATTGACGAATACGTCTGATGTTTTCTTAGTATAATGTTTAAGCAAGGAGTTATATGTTTGATTAAAGAAAAAATGAAAATGATTGCCTAACAGGTGTCCTTTTCCAACACTTTCGGCGTGTTCAGAGAATGGCAATATGATATCGATTTGGTAGAAGTGAAGATGTTATGAAGACTAGTCAAGTCATTAAGTCAAGTGACAAATTGATTGACATGAAAATATTGCTGGTCTACAGCACCTTAGCCCGTCACCTCTCTCCCTCTCCCTCCTCCCCCCCCCCCCCTCCCCCTCGCCCCCTCTCTCTCACACACACACTCTCTATCTATCTATTTATCTATCTATCTATCTATCTATCTATCTATCATCTATCTATCTATCTATCTATCTATCTATCTTTCTTTCTTTCTTTCTCCCATAATATAAACGACTATACGCTCCCACACATCCAGAACGTTTAATCCCATGCTTAACAAACAAGTGGTCGTTCTAAGTATATGAATATCACTGATTTCGAATGACAATAAAGGAATGTATTCGCTTTGTTTAATTTCCGTCTCATTATTCCCTAAAATGAAAAAAAAAATGTAAATTTTCAAAATTTTCAACGTACAAAATCTTACGTAAAAATAGTATTCCTTTTATGTCATTATAGGGGACAGTAAAGCTCTTTTTGCTTGAAACGAAGGGATTCTCCCTGATTATAGCGTAGAAACGGGGATCGGGGATCACCCCCCCCCCCCCCCCCCCAGCAATGTGTGGAAATCGAAGCCATGAGATTGATCTTCACATCTTCATAAAAATCTCTACGCGATTTCGCCTACTAATTTGTCGCAAGTTGGCGTCCTTTAACGTTTTCCACCGTCGGTGCATTCAACTCTGACCCAACCAAGCCAACGTCGTCTGCTGTAATTAAATTGTGATACTAATGCAGCAGTGAGTGAGTCATCTTTTGCATATAGCCTCTTCAGACTCTTCAGAAACGTCTGTACACTGTGCTCTGTATTTATCAGCTCCTTATATGAAAGCACACACGTTCATTACGGAATATAATATAATTTCTGGTTTTCGCAATGGCAGAACAAGGACCGACGACCACGAAACCCGGGCGAGTCGGCCTGTGGTGCATACCTCGATCTACCTCTACGTTGCTGGCAAAATGTCTGAGTGCCATTGACGGAATCGAAGTCCATCTGGACGTCTACTCGTATGCATCGTCGTGCAGGGGGTATTTTTCGACCACGACAGGTCGGGAGCTGCCTGCGGAGCTCGTAGGGAACGAGGCGGTGTACGGGGAGGCCAACGATCTATGGCAGAAAAATGTTGGCACCAGACTACTGCCGAGGAAAATGTCGTAAGTGTGAAAATCAGTACTTAAAAATCAGCAGGATTACTGTCGTTACATGACTTCGGCTGCGTATAAGGGGAAAAATAACCTTATTGCGCGCTTTTCACATCAAATCATCACTGATCATATGACATTTTTCATATGTATGATTGCTGGGAAGCATTATTGTTCAGAGGAAAAGAAACCGTATGGAAGACCACAAGATGCGTAATTCGGAATCAGCGCACTTTTGGAGAACATAATTATATTCCAACACATCGTTCGTTTTCTTCTTTTTGTTTTTAGGCGAACGATTCTAACCAGTAATGTTCGCAACGGCATGAAATGAATATTATAGACCAAAATGACTGCACATATTATATGCGGACTCAATCCGCAATTCACTGATTAAAAAGAGTCAATAAAGATCGTTATAATATGAATGCACTGTAACATGCATTACCAAAAGCTCGAACATTATGACGAGCATTAAATTGGTAAACACATTATCGTGCTGACAATAAAAATGCATGTACCGCAGAGTGATTGTAGTCTATGGTGATAAATTCATCGTAAAATTATCTCCTATAACAGATGTGATTTTAATTAATGTCTTCTGAATGGTCAGCGGACTGATATAAATGATGAATGCAGGAAAGAACAGGAAGTATTGTCAATATGATAATAAACATGCATTGAGCATTTTCCAGCATCTCTAAGGGCACTCAGCCTATACTATGAAACGTTTTGAAAATATGCAAACAATGAAAAATATATTGAAAAAAGGATAATTTGAATACCAATAATGAAAATCTTGATAAATTATAAACTTAAAAGCATCATCATTAAAATCCCTCATAAAAAATTATATTATTTCTTTCTTCATTTCGTTCAGATATCCAACGATCAAGGAAGATCTGGAAAATGCCAGCAGTAACTTCGTACTCATCAAAGAGATGGGAGTACTTCCGATTGACCCAAAATATTACCCAGAAGGCTACAGGAGCGCCTTTCTCATTCGGGATCCTTCGCGAGTATACGCTTCGGCTCGGAAGTCCATGGGGGCGAAGTATGCCGAAACGGGTATGATCCCTTCCGAAGCCGATTACGATCTTATCCGAGATGACCCGCTTGATAGTCAACCGTTGAAATGGTTTGAGAGGGAATATGAGCTTTGGAAACATGTCAAAGCGAACGTGGACCCGAATCCGATTGTCATTGACACTTCGGATATCATGTCGAGACCCGGACCGACCCTCCAGGCATTTTGCGAAGCTGTCGGGTATCCGTATAGCGATGACCTTCTTCAGATGAAGCCGTTTACCGAAATGCCAAAAAACTTTGTGACGGCGGCAGAAAATCTCTTTACAGAGATGTCGGAGTTTTACGAGAGAGCCTTCAAGAGCACCCAGATTGAACCGCCCAAGGACCTTGGACCTATACCACGTGATCAGCTGTCGGATGACGTCATCCGCTGCGTGGACTACTCGATGCCCTTCTATAGAGAAATGTTTGAGAATAGGCTCTCTATTCCGTGATGGTGATCTTCTTTTATGATGTGATGTTCATGATGAACACATAGTGGACAATGACTATATGGACACAGCTTTTTTGTGCCATCGACACTTTCTAACAACCCCCCCCCCTCCTCCTCCAAATTACGAAACATCATGAAATAAACCTGCCCAGAAGGGGCTCACTGATAAGTGATTCCACGACCAAGAAACTTTTTGAAATAGATAAAAGAAGTAGCACATTCTACCTCCATCAGCTTCTTTCTTTTTTTCTTTTTTCAAAAAAATAGATTCTAGAGAGAGTAGAATAATGATCGAGGTGAGAAATTAGAGTATCTATGAGATATCAAAGAAAAGGAGACAGACACAGACAGAGAGGGAGAGAGGGAGAGAGAAAGAGAGGGGGAGAGAGAGAGAGAGAGAGACACACACACACACACACACACACCCACACACACACACACATTCCATCGTCCGAGTCAGGCCTTCCGCCACGTCTGCTCTCACACTATCGTTTAACAATTCCATCTGCCTCCGTCTAAATATTTACGTCAGACGGTGCCAGACAGTGTCAAATTTGGGGGGGGGGGGGGGGGCTGTCAACGGAAGAGAGAAAAGCATAAGTAACGTCTAAAATACGTTTGAGAAACGTCTGCTTAAGTACGAGTAACGTCTTCATTCAGCCCAGCTTACGGAACATCGAACGCCTGAGTAATGTTTGCCCAGGGGCGGCGCTACAGGAGGGGGGGGGGAGTAGGGGCCCCTATGATTTTTCAACTGATTAAAAAAGGAAGAAAATAAGAAAAATAGGAGGAAGAAGAAAGAAGAGGGTGGGAAAAGAGAGGCCTGGGGCTTTCAACTATATAGTACCCATATTCGTTCATCTAAAACGCCAATAAATTAAGCTATGGGTCATCTCCCCCCCCCCCCCATCAAAGTACCCTGGCGCCGCCCCCGCGTCTGCCTGAGCATGAGTAACGAATGTCTGAAATATAGTGTATCAACATTCACTTTCCGTCTTGTCAAAAGCTAAGCTCCGCTAGTGAAGGAATTTCTTCAAGGCAATATGAAAATTATAGCACATTGTTTCTTTGCCGTTAATCACACTACTCGGACATTGCAAGAGCCAGTTGCGATTCAAGTGGGACCTATTTGTCATATCCTAGGAGAGGAAGAGAGAGAGAGAGAGAGAGAGAGAGAGAGGGGGAGCAATAACGGAACAGCAAAGATAGCAAATCTAATAT